>OX375865.1:56683349-56760546 GCA_947359475.1 Heligmosomoides polygyrus bakeri
TGATAGACGGAAGTGAGTGTTTTTTTATACTGCCTAATTCTAATAATACTGGGTGTCTCAAGAAATGAATGCACTGTTAGAAAGGTGATAACTTTGGTCACAAAAAGGTACTGAAGAAGTTAAATGCTCATATAAAATCTTAAACAAATAGGAATTTTTTGACGTATGAACGTATAGATTGCGCCATGCACACGTCTGTTTTTATCTGCTTTTTTGATGTTTAGAACTTGACAACGACGTGAAAGACACGTAGCATGCGAGTTTAGTGATTACAGAATTTAAATGTGGGCAGCAGACCTATTTTCCGAAACGGATTCTGGGGACTGATGAAGCAACATTAAAGCTGAATGGAGAGGTTAATCAGCATAACTGCAGCTACTGGGCGGCGGAAAAGGCTATTGGCCAATGGCGTATACCCCGCGGCATATCGCGGGCAGTGACTTCAGGGTATCGTGGGTCAGATAGCCTGCTATAGGCAAATTATAGCAGCTATGCCAGGGGGCGTAGCCCTGCTCATGGCGGACATAAATACCCGTTACGAGCGTACCAGGGTGGTCTTTTTTGTGGTAGTACATGGCAGTTCTGCTAATTGCAAACTCATTTGGTGTTGCTTCTTTCATCTCGCAATTGCATGATTTATTGCACTGAAAGACTCCGCAAAGTAACGCTTAGTTTGTTTATGTTCCGAACTCAAATATGTCGTCTTTGTAAGTAGTAGTATTACTACCACTGATTTGAAAGACTGGAAATTACATTCTATGCGGTTTTCTGCCGTACATTCTATGTTCGTTTTTCATAATGAAATTGGAGTTCTCTCTCTAATTGTTCTTTGTAAGATATATTTCTAATTTTTCAGGCAGACTGGTGGCCAAATGATGACATTGAAAGCGCGCTCCGATGCTAAAAATGCGCTCCGATGCTCTCCTGTCAACGACGTCCCCGACGCCGCCACAGAATCTGTTGACGTCGCCACCGACGTCGCCACAGACGTCGGCTGCGTCTGTGGCGCTGACGTGTCGCAGCGTCGGCGACGCGTCGCCGAAATATAACATAGGCCTAACACCCCCTGCGGAGCGCACAGCGTAGCAGGCCGCACATCACAGCGTCGCTCCGCACCGAGAGCTCCGCAGGGGGGTGTTATACTTCCGCTGCCGACGTCGCCACAGATGCGTCACCGACGTCGCCGACGTCGCCACGGACGGAACGACGACGTCAGCGTCGCCGACGTCATCCAAGGGTGGCAGAAATGCGCTCCGATGGAGTGTTATGATTGTGGGTTGGTTCTTCGTTCCCAGAACTGTCATTATCGCCACCGTACTTCGAATTACGAAATCGAGAAGTGCAAAAGACGCCGTGTCGCGAACACAAAAGTGCAATTCACTAGAACACCAAGTGTTTGGGAGGGAGTGGAACCCTAAACCTTAGCTCCCCTTCACTTTGTCACTGTTCTTCCTTTCTGTGTCCTTCTCAGCCGTTCTGTTCGCATTTTCTAGGCCTATTTGCTCCCTTGTAGAGCAAGTAATACTAAATAGAACTGTGTAGAAAATAAGTAGTAATTCTTCGCTTTCTGAAATGGTACTGCAAACCTCTGCGAAGAGCTTTTTCGAGATAGAATTCTTACTAATTAAGACTTAAGTTTTCCTTTGAACTTCGAGAATTCCGCGTAAATCTAATTTAAATACGATTTAACGAAAAAGGTCTTTGCTAAGCCGAAAATGCTGATAAAATCGTTAAATTGGTAAATCTTCTTCTTCTTCTTCAGCGTTTGTCCCGCTCCGTGGCGGGGTCCGCTATCCTGGTGTCATGACGCCACCTTTCCCGATCCAGCGCTAGATCAGAGTGGACACCAGCTACTTTCAAGTCCATATGTAACGTATCAGCCCAGCGCTGCTTCGGGCGCCCTCTAGGCCGCTTTCCTATTACCTCGAAGTTAAGGCCTATCTTGCGGACGCTGTCTTCCTTTTCACGCAGAACGTGGCCGTACCATCGCAAGCGAGCTTCGCGCATCTTGTCAGCTATCGGCGCGACACCGAACTTCTGCCGAATAGCATCGTTTCGGATGCGGTCCAGGCGCGTGACTCCAGCCATCCAGCGCAGCATCTTCGTTTCCATTACGCTGAGACGCGTTTCAACTTCCTTAGTGGCAGGCCAACACTCAGCGCCGTACATCGCTACTGGCCGGATGACTGCTCTGTAGATCTTCGACTTAAAGCGCTCTGGTATCTTCTTGTCGCAGAGCACGCCAGTCAACGAGCGCCACTTGGACCAAGCTGCACTCACGCGTGAATTCACTTCGACCATCAGTTTGCCGTCAGATGCGACTGCTGATCCCAGATACTTAAAGAATGCAGTGCGTGGAAGCTCGATGCTGCTAGCCTTGATGGAGCTGGACTCACAAGGGAGGTCAATGAAATTCCCGTGGCAATTTTAAAAGTGACCTATATAGGGTTGTAGGGCGTTGTCTGAGAAGCACCGCAGTGGTTTCCAAATTTCCTGCGGACATTGGGTAGGTCAGAAATTGCAAAAAACCATTTCACTTCAATACGGGCCGATAAAGCAGAACTGACGCCTGGAACTGCCATGCTGTGGTTAGAATCTAACCTGCAAAAGGTTTGGGGCTGGAACAATAGCGGAATTACAGCGATTTCACAAGTTGCTGGTTAGCCGTACAGTGGCCGAAGTGGAACATTGAGGTGCGCCGCTCACCACCAACGGCGGAGCGACCGGATGGCCGAGTGGCTATGGGGGGCGAGCTTGCGGGGAAAGCGTCTGGGGTTCGAATCCGGAGGTGCTGCCCCTGAATTGCTGGTCTTGCTCCATCAATTTTTGTCGATGTAAAGTGTATCTTAACCGCGGTAGTGTACCATACTGACATTATAACTTTATTTTAACCTCGATATAAACACAAAAATAAACACCCAAAGCAACAGCGTTCATAATACCTAATTCGTTTGGCCATTGAGGAGGAGCAGGCGACTTTTCTTTGCCTACAAAATAGATAACTTCAGAACTCCAAAGATCGAGGAAAAAATTATTATTTTATTTTTATTTATTATTTATATTCTAATTTTAATTAATTAATTAACTATATTTATGTTTGATTTTTTCAACCCCTCCTCGACCTCAGGAGAGAATGTATAACAGTACCAATCTGTCTTCTTCATCCTCAACCAACAGTATTGCTAGTGATTTCACGGTCGTCACATACAGCAAAATCTTCACTACTACAGGAAGGCGTAATACCACCCACATCATTGTCATCGTCCGGCGACCAGTCTACATCCTGCGCTTCGTTCAAGTCAAGCTAACATCACGAACGAGAGAACGTCAATGCAATAAACATCAAACAAAATCTAGCTGAAGTGTTTCCTCCTCATCAGCACAATCAGTATCCTCATACATAGCATTTTTAATTATGCCCCGTAAGGCATCTGTTACGGCAATCTCCCTACGAATAAGGGCAGAGTAGTCGGGAGGAAGGCAGTTAGCAAGACAACGAATAACTCGGCACGGAGAACACATCCTACTATACAACTGATATTGAGTCAGGGGGCAGGGGAAGGTGTGGTATAGTCTGTCGAAGGACGATCACAACAATCGATCAAATATAAATATATACATCAATTAATTAATTGAAAATAAAAATAAAAATAAAAATCAATGATACGTAATTAATACATAATAAATAAAATAATAAATAAATAATTGAGTGTAAAATAAAGATAAATCTTTTTATCCATTTTTTCAATCTCTCTTCGACTTTTGGAGTCATGAGGTGGTTCTAACAGGCCCACTGTCAATGCATAACGAAGACGGTCAAGGTAAAAAATATAATCTGTTTTGTAGTTGGGACAGGCCCTTGAATGCTACCGAGGAACTGCGAAGAAAAGTCGCCTTTTGGAGAGAAAAAAATCAAACATAAATATAGTTAATTAATTAATTAAAATTAGAATATAAATAATAAATAATAATAAATAATAAATAATATTTTTTCCTCGATCTTTGGAGTTCTGAAGTTATCTATTTTGTAGGCAAAGAAAAGTCGCCTGCTCCTCCTCAATGGCCAATCGAATTAGGTATTATGAACGCTGTTGCTTTGGGTGTTTATTTTTGTGTTTATATCGAGGTTAAAATAAAGTTATAATGTCAGTATGGTACACTACCGCGGTTAAGATACACTTCATATCGACAAAATTGATGAAGCAAGACCAGCGATTCAGGAGCAGCGCCTCCAGTTTCGAACCCGCGACGCTTTTCCCACAAGCCCGCCCCCATAGCCACTCGGCCATCAGGTCGCTGCGTCAGTGGTGAGCGGCGCACCTCAATGTTCCACTTCGGCCACTGTACGGCTAACCAGCAACTTGTGAAATCGCTGTAATTCCGCTATTGTTCCAGCCCCAAACCTTTTGCAGGTTAGATTCTAACCACAGCATGGCAGTTCCAGGCGTCAGTTCCGCCTTATCGGCCCGTATTGAAGTGAAATGGTTTTTTGCAATTTCTGACCTACCCAGATGTCCGCAGGAAATTCGGAAACCACTGCGGTGCTTCTCAGACAACGCCCTACAACCCTATATAGGTCACTTTTAAAATTGCCACGGGAAGTTCATTGACCTCCCTTGTCAGTAACGTCTGTCGTTAGATATTCGGTCTTCTTCACGTTCAGTTTGAGTCCAAACCGCTCCAAGCGATCACACCAAGCTTGCACCTCTCGCTCGAGTTCACCTTTATCTTCGCTAGCGAGCATCACGTCATCGGCATAAAGCAATGTCCAGGGGACGGGCTTCTGAAGATCTCGTGTGATGGCATCCATGACGACAACAAAGAGGAGTGAGGAAAGCGCAGACCCCTGGTGTACCCCGACAGAGATGGGAAACTCCATCGAGGTTCCAGCTGCAGCTTGAACTCGACTCTTTGGGCAAGAGTAGAGCATCTGCACCCACTCTATAAGTTCCTCAGGTACGTTGTGTTGTCGCAAGGCGTACCATATAACCTCACGCGGTACGTGGTCGAAGGCCTTCTCCAAGTCGAGAAAGGCGATATGCACTGCCCTCTGTTTCTCGCGATGCTTCTCTATTAGGAGGCGGGCGGCGTGAATTGCATCAACGGTGCCACTGCCAGCCACGAAGCCGCACTGATTGTTGGAAAGCTGGACGATGTCCCGAATTCGTCCATCGACAATTCGCTCAAAGATCTTCATGCTGTGCGAAAGCAAGCGAATCGGACGGTAATTGGAGCAGTCAGCAGCAGTGCCCTTCTTCTTCCAAATCGGAAACGTCGTACTTTGGCGCCAGCAATCAGGCACCTTCTTCTCCGCCGCAACCTGATTAAAGAACTTCGCCAACCACTCAGCAGGGTACCAGCACTTGGTTCCATAAATCAGCCGCCACGTCGTCGGGCCCAGTTGCCTTGCCTGGCCTCATCTTCTTCAAAGCCGCTTCAATCTCCTCCTCGGTGATCTTCTGAACGGGGCCGTGGGCTGGAGCCGTTGAAGGGATGGCTGGATGAGGAAATTCCACCGTAGAGATTTCCTCATAGTAGTCGCGCCATCGCTTCAATGCCTTCTTGCGGTCTGTAAGAAGATGGCCGTTCTCATCATTGATGCCAAAGAACTTCTCAATATCCTCCGTCTGCCGTTGGCGAAACTTTGCAAGTCGGTACAGATACCGCTCACCATCGCGTGACTCGAGGTTCTCGTTCACATCTCCATAATGAGTGGCTTTTGCAACAGCCACGGCCTTCTTTGCAGCTTTCTTCGCTTCTTGGTACTTCCGCCAGTTATCGGCTGTCTTTTCGCCGAGAAACACGTGATAAAGCGACTTCTTCTCTCGAACCTTTGCCTTCACGTCGTTTGTCCACAACCAGGCCTGCTTGTCGACCTTCCGTCGCCCAGGCTTCGTAATGCCGAGTTCCGACTGTGCAGCTTGACGAATCGCGTCGGTCGCCTTCTTCCAAGTTTCGTCGACAGTCGTGACTGTCGGTAATCGCACGCGAGAAATCACAGCTGCTTCCTTCTCTCTCATTCGCCACCACTTGATTCTTGCAGCGGCCCTTCGCTCAACCTGCTGCACCCTCGGAGGGGTGATCTTCAAAGTGCAGATCAGCGGTCGGTGCTGTGGGGCGACCGTCTCATACGGCACGATCTTCGCGTCTGTGACAAGACTCCGGTCGCGATCTCTCACAAGGACAAAGTCTATTTGAGTCTTGGTACTCCCACTGTAGTATGAGACAAGGTGCGAGTCGCGTTTTCGGAAGACGGTGTTCACTATAGTGAGGTTATGCGATTCCGCATAATCAAGAATACGCTCACCATCGGCGTTTCGTGTTCCGTATCCGAAACCACCATGACAGCTGTACCCGTCTTTCGCAGCACCTACGTGCCCATTAAGGTCACCAGTGACTATGATAATACGGTACCTCTGCTGTCTTCTCATCAAGCACGTTCCAAAATTCATCCTTGGCTTGATCGGAGCAGCCAGTCTGTGGAGCATACGCAGAGAAGTGATAGGTTCGCTCCTTAGCGGCGACAACAACCTTCATCAATCGATCGTCAAAGCGTTCGACGCTTACAATCGAGTCACGAATTCGTACGGAGACGATGACTCCAACTCCACTGGTGGTCCTGGGACTTCCACATAGAGCGGCCTTGAAGCCACGCTCTATGTCCCTTGACTTGCGCCAGGACCACCTCGTCTCCTGCACCGCACAGAGATCAACTCTTCTACGCCCCAGTGCTTCAACCATCTCGCTCGAGCGGCCCGTCAACGTACCCACATTCAGCGTTGCCACGCGGGTCCTGCTTCGTTACGGGACTTTCGGACTAGCTCAGTTGCCCCCTCCCCCCGATGCCGTCCTCGCATCAGGGACCCTCGCATACTTTCCACACTCGTCGGGCTTTGCGAGTGCGCGTCGGCTCCCGCGGACGCCGTAGCACTATCTCGATATACGTGAACTGACATGCACCATGTGATGTGACATGGGTGTTAAATTGGTAAATCAATAGTCGTTAAATGCCCAACACTACCCCGTACTTTTATTATTATGTCTATAATATATAATTTGTCCATAATCAATTAGTAGTTATAATTAGTAGTTTGTTATATCAATTCGTAGTTTGTTATAATCTCTTTACAAAGTGACCGTATCGTGCTTCTTTTAAAGTTTAAAACCTAAAAACGCACTATGCCTTCCGAAAAATACAGGGTATCCTAATAATACAAATTCGAGGCAGATGTGATCAGCTAGCCTTTCTATGGACAGACTGGTTACCAAATGATGACATTGAAAACGCGCTCCGATGCCAAAAATGCGCTCCGATGCTCTCCTGTCAACGACGCCCCCGACGCCGCCACAGAATCTGTTGACGACGCCGCCGACGTCGACCACGCGTCTGCGGCGACGTCGGTGGTGACGTCAGCGTCGGCGACGTCGGTGACGGGTCGCAGCGTCGGCGACGCGTCGCCGAAGTATAACATAGGCCTATGCCATGCCTGAGATGGGCGCGGGAAACCATCGCGCATGCTGACCGCCACTGTTGCGGCGGCCGCGGCGAAGTTTCCTTCGATTATTCGACCGCGTGTGACGGAATGGCCATGAACTGAGCATCGCGGCGATGGAAGTATGCCCCCGGCCTAAGGCTGTCGAGGTCATAACCACCGGTTTCGCCCAAGCTTCGCCTACGGGGATAATTTGGGGTGCTGATCACGAATCTGACATCCGTTATTCGTTTTTCGCTGGACTACGGTAGATTACTGTAAACGAAATTCGAATAACTCGATTTTTCGCCGTCTTCGAAAATCGAACAACTCCATTTTTCGCCGTCTTCGAAAATCGAACAACTTCATTTTTCGCCGTCTTCGAAAATCGAGAAAAAAACTGCCATGTTTAGAGCGCATTTTCCGACGGCGACAATTCGTCCGCAGTTTCAATGCACGTTTAATGAGGAATTGCTCTGATCTGCATATGGTAAAACAGAACATTTTCTAGTGCACCACGACAGCGGTGGACGCGGCGCTCGGCAACGATCTCGACGAGCTTCCGTATGTTCAGAGGCGCGCCGGCCTACACACGCAGACTCTCGCATACGATTACAATACGCAATAACTACCGAAACCGACGTAGCAAAAGGATTACTAGAATACGCAGGCACATAGACTCGTTGCAATTGAGACGCCATATTCCCATCGGAGCACGGAGCAATAAAAAAGGACTCTCAGCGATGCCAAAACGGCTAGAAATGGCCCACAGAAATAGTTTATATTAGCATTTCACTAAATTTTTTTTTCGAAAATTGTCGAAAATTAGGTGGGCCGGCCACGTAATTTTCGACAATTTTCGCTTGTGCGCTTCGCAGACACCCGCTGGACGAGAGCCGTTACCGACTGCATTCCGCGGGATGTCAAGAGAACACCGGGACGCCCACCAACGCGTTGGTCGGGCTTCTTCGTGAAAGCCCTGAACGACCGATATGACGCCCTTCGTGTCCCTCGAGCGAGGACGATCCATTGGACCACTCTGGCACGCGACAGGGACGAATGGAGACGCTGCTGGGGCCGCTCGAGCAAGTCGATGATCAACGGGACGACAGGTGACAGGTGATACATTTCACTGATACGTGCGTACATGTGTATTTTGTAATAAATCATCGCCTTTACAAAAAATTGTATTTTATCATTTGAAGACGTTTGTCAGGCTTTTCTTTGTCAAAATCATAGTTTACTATCAGTTATTATTATTAGTTGAAACAACCAGTATAGGATCAACTTTACGCACAACTATAGTTGTGCTCTCGCAAAATTTTCGAATATTGGAATAGTTTCAAATGTCCGCAATTTTCGAGTACTCGAATTCAAGCATAATCGAAAAGTAGCGGTTTTATGAAGACTGGTATTCAAATACATGCGAAAAACGCGATTTTTTTAAATCTCGAGTTCATTGTCCAGATTCGAATGAAAATCATTGGAATACCTGTTCGAATAGGCCTTCCGAATAAAACTATGCACAACACTGGACATGAAGATGAGATAGTACCCAAAACCAGTATATCGCCACCAGAATCGACTAGACAGCAGTTTCGTGACGCCTCATGAGATTTTCAAGAATTCTCAGGGACTGTAATAACCTAGAAAAATCGGACTCTTACATCCTAGGTATGTTCAACAGCAACGAACAAAATATCGCATTACCTCTAGTTAACTGCCACCTCTATTTGAACCATCGTTCGACTTCGAACTACGTTCGAGCAAACTTCGCGATTTTCAAATTCGAACCCTCCAAATGAAAAAGCAGATTGATGATCGCGAAAAAGCATTGTTCGAATATTGTTCGAAATCGAACAATGTTCGAACAATGTCAAGAGTCGGCCGCCGGAACACTCGAAAGGAAATCGCAAATCGTTCCCGCCAATTGCCGTAGACGCAGAAGTGGAACGAGTTTGAACATGGGTTTTTCAAGGAACGGCGACGATGCGTACTCAGGCGGCCTGCTCTTCGAACATTGTCGACTTCGAACAATATCCGAACAAAACTTTTTCACAATATTCGATTACGAACAATAATTGAACATTGCTTTTTCGCCATCTTCGATGTCGAACAATGCTCGAACAACGTCTTCCTATCTTCGATTTCGAACAATGTTCGAATAACGGTTTTTCGCGGAAGTCGATTTCAAACAATGTCGAATGACGGTTTTTCGCGAAAGTCGATTTCGAACATTGTTCGAATAACGGTTTTTCGCGAAATATGATTTCGAGTATTGTTCGAACAACAACGATTTACGATTTTCGAGCGATTAATTGTTCGAAATCGCTCGAACAATTATTCGGCCCGATTAATCGAGCTCAAGTCTACTGATCACGAATATGACATCCGTTTTTGGTTTTACGCTGCAGTAGGTTACGGTGGGTGCGGGTGATTAAGGTCATGGTCACCGATTTTGCCCAAACTTCGGCTATAGGAGTTATCTGTGGTGCTACGGGTGAGCACAGCATGCAAGCGGACCGGCAGCGATCGCCTAAAAATTCGCAAATCAGCGGGAAACTTCGATAGGCGAAGGCTTAATCGAAAGATAGCAATCTAAGCATCATGACCCTCCAGATACTGTTCCACAATCGCTTTTTCACAGCCTTAGTCACCCGCACCTACCGTAATCTGCCGTACAGCAGCGTAAAACAAAAAACGGATGTCATATTCGTGATCAGCACCCCAAATTACCCCCATAGGCGAAGCTTGGGCGAAACCGGTGACCATAACCTTGGCAGCCTTAGTCACCCGCACCTACCGTAATCTACCGTAATCGGCCGTAATTTTGAAAACGGATCTCAGATTCGTGATCGGCACCGCCAAATAACCCCCCTCCTAGCCGAAGTTTGGGCGAAATTTTTTTTCGAGCTCTCCTCGACCCTTGGAGTCGTGAAAGTACAATAGTGCCAACAGTTCTGAGAAAAAGATTTAATGGCGGAACTCGAGCAAATACAGCATGAATCTAACAAGGAAGGTCGAAAAGGTGACCGTGGAGTTTTTCAAAGCGACCTATATAGGATTGTAGGGCGTTGCCTGGGAAGCACCATAGTGGTTTCCAAATTTCCTGCGGACCTCTGGGTAGGTCAAAAAGGGCAAAAAGCTACCGCTTCAGTGCGGGCCGATAACGCAAAACCGACGGCTGGAATACCCTTGTCGTGCTCAGAAATGATCCTGCAAAAGGTTTGGAGCTTCAATCGTTGCTAGAACGCGGGATTTTATAAATTCTTAGTAGAAGCGAGAAGGAGCAATCACGGGAGGCGTTCACTAGCCGGCTTCCAGCGAGTGGATGGCCGAGTGGTTAGCGCTGTGGACTTGCGGAAGGGTGGTCAAGGGATCGGTTCCGGGATGGGGCCTGTGCACTGCTAGTGGTGTTTTTCGCATTTTTATCAGTGTAGAGTGCATTTTGGTCCCGGCAGAGTTCAGTGTTCGCGTTTCAACCTCTTTTTAATCTCTTGCGGGATGTGAGTCAAGCTAGCCTTCGTCGATTAGATGTGGCCATCGAACCATGCTTGTCTTGTTGGGTCCCGTGCGTAGTGCGTAGTAGTGAGCATGATCGACTATTACTTTGATCCATCACCAAGATATGCTGATCGCCTTTCGGATTTCTATGGAGAGAGCGTTTCTTGTGACTTTTACTACTAGGTTGTCCGGAAAGTTTTTAGACTAATGCCAGAGAACAATGTGTAGTTAATAACTCCATTAACAACCACTATCATTCAACAAAATATTCATTATTATGATCTATCACACATTGCCATCTTCCCGGTAGAGAGCGAATACCACGAGCGAAGAACTCCAGAGACTTGGACAGCAAGAAGTTGTTGACACTTTTGACTTCCTCCCGATTTGCGAACTTTTTTCCAGCTAAGAAAGAATGCAGCGACCGGAAACCGTAGTAGTCACTGGGTGCAAGATCAGGTGAGTACGGCGGATGATGTACCAGTTCAATCCCGAGTTCCTCCAATTTCTTCTTCTTTGCTGTGTGAGGTCTGGCGTTACCCATAAGAAGAATTTTTCCTCTTCTGGGATTGCGATTAAGTAGAATTTCGCTCACTTTCTCCAGCTGAAGCAGAACACGTTCGAGTCTACCATGCAGCCGGTAGGAACCAATTCCCAGAATACTGAGCCATTGATGTCCCACCAGAAGGAAAGCAACTCCTTTTTGTCGTCATCAGGACGTTTCGGCTGTGGTAGAGCAACTCATAGAAGTCAACCCAGTACTTGTGGCGCACCAAATTGTCGTAGACGCAATACTTTTCCTCCGTCGTGACGATCGAGTTGATCCAAGCAAATGTGCGGCGACGGCTGAGGAGAGAAGTGCAGCAACACGCTTTCGTTTGTCCTGAGGCGTCAAAGCATGTGGTACGACTCGAGGCAACATTGCGACTTTGCCAGAAGCCCGAAGAACATCGTGTGCTGTGGACTTGGGAGTATTTGTAAGGTCTGAAAGTTCGCGTACAGAAATATGAGGCCGAGCACCGCAGGCGGCGAGTACGAGCTGTCTGTCCTGCGTATGTGGTCGACCTGTGCGTCGGGAATCCTCGAGCGATTTGTCATCGTTGTCCAACTTGCGGTACCAATTGAAGCATGTGGCCCGAGAGGGGGCTCGCTCCCTCATTGTCTCCTGTAGAAAGCGATGGGCCTTGTTCGCGGATCGGCCGGAGCGGTACTGTAGAAGGAGAGCTAGTCGGTAGAGCATCTTCTTGTCGTCCGTTGCCACTGGGAACAGGAGACGATATGTCGCACATGCTGCTGGTAGTTACATACACAGGACGTGAATCACAAATTTCCTAAGTCCGGCCCTCTCACAACTTCAGCCGGCAGAGATACGTTGTTTTGAATCTTACCATGCAATTATTTTGAAAACTTTCCGGATAACCTAATAATTTTACTAACTGTGACGAAAATTAGAACTTTTTATCCTTCCTGCGTTATTGGTCCCATTTCCGCCTATTTTGGTGCCGGTCACGCTTCCCTACTTTAGAGGGGCGTGGGTCCGCTACATATATGAACACACGTACTCTCGCGTCTGCAGGGTCGGAGTTTTTTTTCGCCAAGGTTCGTTTAAGGGAGGCATTTGGGATACTGATCACGAATCTGGAATTCGTTTTTTGTTTCGGTAGATCACTGTAGGCTACGATGTGAGTAGGGTGTGGGTAAGTGAAATGGTCGAGACAGGTTAGCCGCACTCCCTCCCCCACTCCATTCATCTAGTGAAGTTATTGGGCGATGACCACAAATTTGGCATACGTTTTTGGTTTTTAAATTTTTTGAGGACTATTTTCCGTACAAGATACGATCTTGGAAACGAAGTGCGGCCAGATGAAGAAGCCCGCTTGAAATCCAGCTTTTTCGCAGTATTCGTGTCTACTCTAACCTGCTGTAGTCTGCTGTTGTACCAAAAACAATTGCCAGATTCGTGACAAGCACCCCAAATAACCTCCTTAACGAGGTTTGAGTCGTTACGAATCTCCTTAACGAGAATCGTACGAGTCTCTGACAAGCCGAATCGGACGTCTGCGACTGAAGCGAAGTGGCTCCGTGCCAGCTTTGACTGTGTTCGTCGCGTATGCCCCAACATCCGACTACGACGACGAAGAGGTCGAAGCCTTTTACGTGGAGCTGGAGAAGTTCTATAAGGAAGATCACACCCCTCTACAAGGTGATCGTCGACGAATTCAACGCAAAGATCGGGCCACGAAAGTCGGCTGAAGAACTTCACATCGGAACCCACGATATGGAGTGGAACGAGCAAGGTGAAAGGCTGTCTGAGTTTATCATGTCGACCAAGACCATTCATGGAAACTCACAGTTCCAGAAGCCTCCCTCCCTACGATGGACCTGGGAATCCCCCGGTGGCCAGTTCCACAACGAGATTGACCACATCATCTTCAATCGCAAGTATTGCCTGACCGACGTTTCCGTTGTCCCCAAGTTCTACACGGGATCGGACCACCGCCTCCTTCGCGCGAGGTTTCGCTCTTCGCGTCAAGGAGAGAAGGCCGCGATGTTCAAGAAGAGTAATCCCAGAACGACCATCAACTGGGACATGTACACCTCTCTTGCTGGCCTTTGGGAAGAAACCGTTATGGACAACGTCGATGAGGAACACGACCGCTTCGTGCACCATCTCCACGATAGTGGTAAGGGAGCCGAGGCTTGAAGACCACCAAGACACGTCTGTCTCCGGACACTCTCGAGCTGATACGTCAGCGTGGAGCAGCACGAGCGTCAGGCAACTACCTACAGCCATGTGAACAAGCAGGATTTCGGAGAGGATTCAGCACGATCGACCACACATACACCATTTTGAAACTCATATCGAAGTGTCGCGAAAGTACAAGCTGCCGCTGCGCCTTACGTTCATCGACCTGAAGAAGGCATTCGACTCCGTCGAGAGTGAAGCGGTCCTCGAAGCCCTGCCTACTCAGGGCGTTCCTACTCAGTACATCAGACTCCTTCGAGAGTACACTGGATTCACGACCAAGATCTCTCCATTCTACAACGTCGTCATCGACGTGAAGAGAGGGGTTTGGCAAGGGGATACCATATCCTCGAAGCTCTTCAGCACCACCCTCGAAAACGTCATGCGCGAACTAGAATGGGAAGACATGGGAGTGGAACGAACATCTCCAAGTGCTCCAGCTATATGTATCTGGGTCGCGAAGTCAATATGGCCAACGATCTAGCACCAGAGCTGAGCAGGAGGGAACGAGCGGCTTGGCGAGCTTTCAAGAGCGTCGAAGAAGTCGTGAAGAAGACGAAGAAGGCCCGACTCCTTGCCCACCTATTCGACTCCACTGTTCTTCCTGCTCTACCATACGCCTCAGAGACCTGGGCTATACGAAAGCAGGATGAACACGCGATCATCGTCGCGCAGCGTGGGATCGAGGACGATGCTCGGAGTGACACGATTCACGCAAGTGAGAGAGGGCCTCCGGAGTTCCGAGCTTCGCCGACGTTTGAAGATCAGAGACGCTGTCGCGTGGGCCAAGTCGTCGAAAATTAGGTGGGCCGGCCACGTAATGCGATTCGCAGACACCCGCTGGACGAGAGCCATCACCGACTGGGTTCCGTGGGATGTCAAGGGAATACCAGGACGCCCACCAACACGTTGGTCGGACTTCTTCGTGAAAGCCCTAAACGACCGATATGACGCTCTTCGTGTCCCTCGAGCGAGGAAGATCCATTGGACCACTCTGGCACGCGACAGGGACGAATGGAGACGCCGCTGGCGCCCGCTCGAGCAAGTCGATGATCAAGGGGACAACAGGTGATACAGGTGAACGAGGTTTGAACGAAGGAAGTTTTCAGCCTTTGGAGTGTCGAGACTACGAGTGCCTGTGCCAATGCCGCCCCTCTTCTTGCATCTCCATGTAATAGGAAAGAGCGGTTAAACGAGGCTACTACGAAACACACTTCCAAAACTAATACAAACATTATAAAGGGATCACATAGAGTGAATCAAACGAAGGCTTCCCCCACAAAACAAGCATGGTTTAGTGACCAGCGGCGTATCTCTAATCGACGAAAGCTAGCTTGGCTCACATCCCGCAAGAGATTAAAAAGAACTTGAAACGCGAACACTGAACTCTGCCGGGACCAAAATGCTACACTTATAAAAATGCGAAAAACACCAGAGCAGTGCACAGACCCGACCCCCGGGACCGATCCCTTGACCACCCTTC
The DNA here is from genome assembly GCA_947359475.1 of Heligmosomoides polygyrus bakeri. Taxonomy (NCBI): domain Eukaryota; kingdom Metazoa; phylum Nematoda; class Chromadorea; order Rhabditida; family Heligmosomidae; genus Heligmosomoides; species Heligmosomoides polygyrus. Next base: position 56,698,555 of record OX375865.1, read on the forward strand.
CGCAAGCCCACCACGCTAACAACTCGGCCATCCACTCGCTGAGAGCCGGCTGGTCAACGCCTCCCCTGATTGCTCCTTCTCGCTTCTACTAGGAATTTATCAAATCCCGCGTTCTAACAGTGATTGAAGCTCCAAACCAGTAGATGTGCAATTTCTGAATAGCATGCTTGTTTCACATTTTCCATCAGTAGTGAAGGAGGTCAGAACACATTAGTTGATTAGAGCATATTTTCGACCTACTTCACGTTATAAATGCAGAATGTTTCCTGAAAATGCTTCAAGTAGCCTAACGGGTGTAGATGCATATCGCTATCAGGTGTTCGCTCAAAAATAAGTTAAAAATGAAATCAAAGGTCCTCGTCCAAGATAAATCACAAAATGTAAACATTGGATGGAGCCGAACCCATGACCCCTTTCCTGAAAGCGAGAACTCTACCTATGCGTCGCCGTCGCAGCTCTCAGAGCTGCTAAAGGCCCCTGCGCATCTTTTCGACGAGGCGGTGGGCAGCAAAACTAGGACAGAGCCTTGGAACGGGGAGCAAGCTGAACACACGAAAGCGCGCGGCAGCCGCGGCAACTGCTGCAGCAAGCGCGTGATTTACATAGTGTGTGCTACTACATTCACGAAGTCTAATGCTCTTGTGCCAGCATAAGCTTCTTTTGCTACCTCTGCTCATTATTTGAGGGTCCTCCGGTGCGTTTCGTTAGAGAAAAGAGATATTTCGAGATGGAATTAGATGACCTAATCAAGAAATAAACAATTGCTTCCATTGTGAAAAGACTTAGTCTCCCTTTACGATAAGAAGCTTCATTTCTAAAAGCTACATATCTAGATACATTACAGCATAACTCAGGAGATGGTCAGAGTTCCATTTCCCCCGTAACGCCCGCACAGGAGGGATCCGTCGGTGGCGGCTCGTCGCGCGTGCGGCAGAGGCCGCCACGTGCGCAGCGAAAGCTTGTATGTTCGTACTAAAAGCCCCTTGAAATGACGGTGCTCCTCCCCAATTTTGCCGCGCCGCTCATGCTATTCTCGCCGGCGGCAAGCGGCAGAACGAACGGAGCGGAGCGAAGAAGTTCTGCACGCTTTTCCCAGTCGGGCCTACTGCCCTAAGGGGTCGTTTAGTGTACGCGCGACGCGATGCATGTGTAGTGGCCAAATTGATCGAGCGACGCGATTGATTAATTCGGCCACTACACATGGCATCGCGTCGCGCGTCGCGCACACACTAAACAAGGCCTAACTCGCTCGCTGATCGCTGAGTTTAAAGGACGAGCCTGTTTCCACTCTAGATCTCTGACACGGCTGTCAATCCCGCCACTGGTGGAATGGAATAGATAATCAGGGTTAGTCGTTGTACTTTCTCAGAGTAGTAATTCCACTGAACGCGATACATGAAAGTTCCCACTCGATACACCATCATATGTTCGGCTGAATCACTTCACCGTAATTCCAACTGCTAACTACTCCCCTCCCCAGCAGTTTCTCAACAAATTGGACTGGCAGGAGAGAAGCGCTCTGAGCAATCATGTCACAGAAGGTATCGCCGTGCCAGTGGTAGTTTCGCTGACTTCCTCAGTCCGAGCACAACTGCTTAAGCAATAGCAGGAATTGTAAATTTTACTTCATACAGCTTCAATCGCTCGCACCTACTGTGCGACAAAAGTACGATTAAGGATGAAGGTCACCCCTTCCCCTACCGAAGACGCCGCCTGTGCTGTGTGGCTTCGGGTATCAAAAAATCTCCGAGAGCTCTACGCAAATCAAATAAGCGAAAACTAAAGTGAAGCTGCGAATACATCCCTCGGCTAACAGAAGGTATCCGAAGGCTTAAAACTACCTTTGGTCATTTATCGGCAATGGTCACCATGTCCAGCCGCACATATTTATACAATTGTTCATAGATCGACAGCTACTGAACACACTAAGTTAGCAACAAAACTTACATGCACCGCAAATCTACTCTACCTGTAAATAAGCCATGGAAAAAGCATCCCGTTGGCTCGAAAATACGGAGATTTGAAGCTAGTACCGCTAGCACGCATAGAAATTACTCGTATCTCTGCAGTCAGTACAAGAACTAATATATAGTTAGGTGGCACATTGCATCTGAGGAAATGATTTAACGTGACTAGTAAATGTCCAGAATAATCGCAACTTAACAGTCTCATGCACCAATGAACTAAGGAATCGTAGAGAAGAGGCTTGAGCAGTATCGCATGAAGATGAGGTGTTACGAGTCAACAGATTAAGCAGATGATGTGTCAACGACAGAGCCTCACAAGACAATCCGAACACTGGCCCGGTCAGCCAGCGTGGACAACAAAAGCGCAGACAGTCAAAAAAGAAGTCACAATAAATATCCTGGAATACTCGGAAACAAACAAGTGGTTGAGAAATCTTCCGCAGGACCTTGCCGCGCAGTGAAGGATTCATACTCTCCCATATTCTACTACACGGATCTATGTTCTACCACAGCTGCGTTTCCCGAACTTCACTGATTATCAAGCTCGCCTCGTTGAGCGCCTGAACGAGAAGTGCTACTTCAGTTGTACGTGTATAAGCACGGGCATAAATGAGTTCTGGCGGACCTTCATCGTCTCCAGCGTGTCCTTCCTTCGTTGGGCCATGTCCACTGTCTCTGCAAGCAAGTCTTCCAGGAGATCAGGCTTGTACAACTGACGCACGAGCTCCGACTGGAGGTTGTCCTGAAGAAAAAATGGAGGTTGGAGATACTAGATCCGTTAGACGTCAATCAGTTCCTGTCTGGGACGCTGTCACGCACCTTCTGCCGAGGAGGTCGCGAAGGTAATTTGAACGCGTACCTGGTCAACGCAAAAACCTGCAGCGGCTGGCGGATGATAGACAAGGAGGCTACTCACCAAAGGTTTCGCTTTCATGGTCGATTCGCGGTGTATGGCAGGTGAGGCCTTCTAGTGCCTGTGTCACGGTGCCCCACCCTCGGCTGGTCCCAGAACTCACCGCAAAATTGAGAAAATCCATAAAAAAACTTGCCCTAACGTAGTTCACCAGAAAGTGCATTATCGCCTTTGGTACACTATCCTGCACATTCTTTCGAACTATCATGAAGTATTTCCGGATCAATCGTTCTGAAAAAGTCATCGACCCATCGAGCTTAGTCTTCTAAAGAAGAAAACACAACTAGAATTGCGTCATAACAATGCCTTCCGCTACCTATAATAAGGCAATCCTTTTGCTCATTTCTGGTCAATTGACGGGCGAGCGGTTTTTCCGGTACCTCTGGAAGCAAATGTGTTGCATTCGAGACGTCCTCGGCTGAAACTAATTGCAATTAAACTACATCACGAATAGTAGTTGCGACAATTCATCACACAATCGGCACAAAAGAGGCGCACATGCAGCGCCGAGCAACCGCCGCTGCTGTCAAATTTAGGCTTATGTTATACTCCCGCGGGAGCATCCACGGGACGTCCGCGGACGGAAGGTGCACCGCGGGCGGATGTCGTCGTCCCGGGACGGCTGGCGTAGCATTGGAGCGCGTTTCCCGCGCCGAACTCCATGGGATGACAGCCTTCCGCGGTGCAGTGCACCGTGGACGGCTGCCGTCTCGAGGGCGGGAAGTATAACAGCCCCCTCGTCGTCTGTCGGCGGCGATCCGCGGACGGCGGGTTTAGTGGGCCGGGGGGACGGTCAGGAGGTACACCTGCCCCTTGCTGGGGGCATACGATCTTCCTCTTATCCCCCTTGCACACCCCCCCCCCCAACTCCCTAGGCTTCACCAAGAGTCCAACGGCTGCCTTACGAGACCTTTCACACGTAAAATAAAAGTTTGTGGTCAGCAGAACAACGGTGTCCCTCCTGACGCCACGCCCCTCAGTAGGGGGCGGGTGTACCTACTGTCGCGCTACCGGTGGGCCGCGACGAGTGGTCCGGGGCGGGGTCCCGGCGCGATTTCCGCCCATCCGCGGATGATCCCGCGGGAGTATAACATAGGCCTTACACTTCTGTTTTCAGTCATGAAACCAACAGCTAAACCATGACAGAGACGGTTCCATACTATAGTTGCGCCCGAATGAATATTCGAGCATTCGAATTCGAATAATTCTATTCGAATTCGAATATTCGTATTCGAACGTTCGAAAAAACGCGATTTTCGAATGTATTCGAATTCGAATGCTCGAAAAAATGCGATTTTCGAAAGTATTCGAATTCGAATGCTCGAAACACTCGTGTTCGAATGCTCAAATTCGAATGCTCGAAACATTCGAATTTAAACGTTCGATTGCTACGAAATCTGCGATCTAACAAAATAATCTATCTTTCCTGCTTCAAGCATCCCAGAAGCAAATAATTTACGCTCCAATCAGAAAAGTGCGCGCCCTCATCGGGAACTCAGGGGCCGTGTATTCTTCGAGCGCAGAACCAGGCTAAGGAAAGGACTCCAGTGTATGTGCCATCCAAGCTGCTCGTGTGGGAACTGCTTTCGTCACCCAGTGGAGTCCGCAGCTGGGTTCTGCGCTCTCGAGCGCGGAAACGCATACAGCTGGAAAATGCACAGAAAAGGCCAGCGAATAATGTAGACGTCAAACACCTCAAATCTCAACCAGTCCGTTGAAATGCAAAAATCTCGCAACGTAAGAGACCTCCCTCGCGTGAATCAACTCTCCACTGTGCCCCACAACCTGCCCAAACGACTTCTGATTCCGCAGTATAGTTGTGCTCTCCCAAAAATTTCGAATAACCGAATATATTCGAATAGCGACGATTTTCGAGCATTCGAATTCGAACACATTCGAAAATCGCGTTTTTTCGGGCATTCGAATTCGAACACATTCGAAAATCGCGTTTTTTCGAGCATTCGAATTCGAATACATTCGAAAATCGCGTTTTTTCGAGCATTCGAATTCGAATGTTCAAATAATCATTCGGGCTCAACTAGGGTTTTGGGAGAGAGGATCATTTCATCAAAGCAAATACGGGGTATACACTGTTTGAAAGGTGATAACGTTGCTCAAGGTAAGGGTACTGAAGTAAGGGTACTGAAGAAGTTAAGGGCTCATATGAAAGCTTAATAAAATAAAAATTTTCTGACATACAAGCGGTGTGGACTGCGCAATGCACTCATCTGAATTCTCATCATTTACATTCGACTGATTGTGTTTCACTTGAATACCTGTTGTAATTTCTCCTTAAAGAAACCGTGTCATTTGCTTTGGGCTTCTTTCAATGTTTAAAACTTTTAAACACTATGGCTTGCGAAAAATGCATGACTAATTGAAATGAAATTGGTTCTAACATTGCTTCTAGTGAAGCTTTTGGAGCTCTTTGAGACCCATACTAAAGCACAGGGTAACGAGATTTCTGTGGCGTGCAAATAGTCATATTGTTCCATGCCCTGCCAGAAACCTTGCATTTCAGACTTGATTGACTGTGTATGGGTCACACGAGTGGGTGGTGCTTTGGAGTAGTCCCTAAATCGCCTCTGCACACCGACGATGTTTTCGATTTTCCAGAATCACTTCAGGATAAACTTTTCTCCTCGAAAGAAACCCTAGGGCCGGCATGACTCTTGTTGTGGGCTCAGACGTGTAGAAAGCGTTATAAGAGCAACAGCGAGAACGGAAAATTGTGGAATCAATAAAACAGCTTCGAATGTTTCACTAGCAGAAATGCTAGAACTTTAAAATATAATATTAGGTTGTTCGGAAAGTTTTCAGCGTTATGTGATAATATTTTTCAATCATCTATTGTTAAGTAAAAATTCAACTTGCATTGCGCATTAATGCTACTTTCTGCACAGAATTTTTCTATCTCATTTATGTTTCAACGTTGTTTTATACTTCTGTTCTTGAAGTGCTTATTGAAGTATGTCGAAGGAGCAAATCCGAACGATATTTTATTTCGATTTCAAGTTGAGACAACCCATAGCAGAGACAGCTCGACAATTCAATCGAGTGTGGGGGTCCAATAGTGTTGGAAAAAGCACTGCGTACCAGTGGTTCAGTAAATTTCGGATCGGAGGTTTCAGCCTCGTATATGACTCCAGTAGCGGTCAACCTTTTGCAATCCTGGAGGACGAGTTGAAGGAACTGGTGGAAGCTGAACCATCCCAAACAGTTTGCGGGATCGCAGAAGGGCTAGACTTCGGTAAAACTGCTGTTGCGGGTGCTTTAAAAACGCCTCGGGAAGGTGAAAAAACCCGAAAAGTGGGTGCCCACGTGTTGAGTGATCGGCGAAAATCGTAACGCTTCGAGATTTGTTCTTCTCTACTTTTACACAACAAAACCTATCCGTTTTTGGATCGAATCATCAATTGTGATGAAAAATGGATCCTGTGTGATAACAGGAAACGTTTCGGACAGTGGGTGGACGACGACGATCCCCCTACGCATTTTCCAAAGGCGAACCTCCACACAAAACGTAATGGTCGCTGTGTGGTGGTTGGCAGCTGGAGCGATCCATTACAATTTTTGGCCCCAGGCCAAACGATCACAGCAGGGACCTACTGTAATGAAGTCAACGAAATGCACCGAAAATTGCGAATCACTATTCGAAAATTGAACGAATTAAGGGTTGAAGTTCTGCCTCACCCGCCACATTCTCCAGACCACCACATAAGATTTGAGAAAGTCATGGTACTTCAAAGTGAAGCACTCAACACGCTGAGAACTTTCCGTACAACCTAACAGTTCCATTTTTCGCAAGCCGTAGTGTGTTTTTGAATTTTAAACTTTAAAGAAGCACAAATTAATCAACACGGCCCCTTTAAGGAGAAATTACAATTATTTAAGTGAAACACAATCAATCAAGTGTAAAATGGAAGAAATCAGACGAGTGTTTGGCGCAGTCCACACCACCCATGTGTGAGAAAATTTGTATTTTAAAAGCATTCATTTCATTTTTCATTTTTTTCATGAATCTTACGAAGACGATGTTCGTGAGGAACGGATGGGTTTCTGATGCCCCATTCTCGCTCAACGGAACGAACATCTCCGAATGCTCCAGCTATGTGTATCTGGGTCGCGAAGTCAACATGGCCAACGACCTAGCAACAGAGCTGAGCAGGAAGAAAAGAGCGGCTTGGGGAGCTTTCAAGAGCGTCGAAGAAGTCGCGAAGAAGACGAAGAACGTCCGACTCCGTGCCCACCTATTCGACTCCACTGTTCTTCCTGACCTAACATACGCCCCAGAGACCTGGGCTATACGAAGGCAGGATGAACCCGCTATCAGCGTCGCGCAGCGTGGAATCGAGAGGGCGATGCTCGGAATGACACGACTCACGCAAGTGAGAGAAGGCCTCCGGAGTTCCGAGCTTCGCAGACGTTCGAAGATCAGAGACGCTGTCGCGTGGGCCAAGTTGTCGAAAATTAGGTGGGCCGGCCACGTAATGCGCTTCGCAGACACCCGCTGGACGAGAGCCATCACCGACTGGATTCCGCGGGATGTCAAAAGAACACCAGGACTCAACACGTTGACACATTGGTTGAAATTTTATAAAGGCAGCTTTATAAAATTTCAACCAATGTGTCAACGTGTTGAGTAGTGAAATGAAATTTCAAAAAGTTATGCTAAATTTCCTTGAACAAAAATTATTTATCTATTTATATAAGGCATGCATTGTACACCCAATGATACATTATATTAGGTTGGCAACTAATTTCGTGGACTCTCAAGCGCCTTCAACAAAAGTGTTCATAAACAAATAACAAATAACAGTTTTCAACCAAAGTAAGATCTGTTGGAACGCGGGGCTGCTTCTCATTTATCAGCTACCTGGCCCATCCCACAGCTGTAGAATTCCTGTGCTTTTGAAGCCAAGAATCCTTGGAGGTGCATTTTGACATGGTCCACATTAATAAATCGTCCTCCAACCAAGAAGTGCTGCAGCGTGCTATAAAGGTGCTAGTCATTTGGCGCACAGCCTGTGCTGTAATGCGGGTGAGTTAGACGCTCCCAGCTAAGGTCTTCGATTTTTTGAAGCTCCCGATTCGTGACGTGTGATCTGGCGTTATCTTGCTGATAGATAATTCCGCTCCTGAAAATCTGTCTGAATCGATTCCAGCGGAGTTCAGCCTGCGCGCGACCAGGTTGAGAAAAGCAGATTACACCATTAGTGCTGGAACCGTTCTTGACGAGCTTCCAGAAGTTAATACCTTCTTGACACCACCAAACGGAGGGAACGTAGCGAACCGGACGCCTCAAAAAATAGAAGACCTTGACTGGGAGCGTCAAACTCATCCACCTTACAGCCCAGACCTTGCGCCGAGTGACTACACCATTTTTGGTTCGGTGCAGTACTTCTTGGTTGGAAGACGATTTAATAATGTGGACCGGGTCAAAATGCACCTCCAAAGATTCTTGGCGATGAAAGCACAATAATTCTATGGCCGCGGGATAGATCAGCTAGATGATATATGGGAAGCACTTCTGCGTTCTGAGGGATCTTATTTTAATTAAAGATTGCCATTAGTTATTTGTTAATAAATGCTTTTGCTGAAGATTCTTGAGAGTCCACGAAATTAGTTGCCAACCTAATACAATGCATACATATATCAGGAACGAAATAAAATATAGAAAAACGCCGACAAGATCAAGGCAGATCGAAGGTGACATTTCTCCTGATGAACGTTTTAAATGCACCTTTCGACAAACTAAGAAGTTGTCTTGGCTAGTAACGAACTATTCTAACTAGTCACGAATTATTCTTTTATTTAATCATTATTCTAACCCTTTTGGAGAGTCTCTAGTTTAATGCTAAAAAATCTCGTTTTGATTTGGAAGATGTTCAGTTGATTCCAATAGAGTTACACTTGTTGAGATGAGTGTCCAATTTGTCGTGAAATATGTCCATTTCGATTTGAAAAGTGTCCAGTTTAACATTGGTTTCCACATTCTGAGCGATAAAAGAAAATCGCCCGCAGCGATAAAAGAAAACCACCCCTGGAGGCGTGCCGCCGATGTTGATAACGTGCCTGCGGAATCAGAAGACGTTTGGGCAGGTTGTGGGGCACAGTGGCGTTGCTTCATGCGAGGGAGGTCTCTTGGGGAGGGGGACGTTCTGCCTGAAAGCGGCGCGGGCAAAGACGCGGGACAGTGCCTGCGGAGCCAATTAGCGTCGACTCGCGCAGTGACACCCGCCGCTTCGCGCTCAGCCAGACAGCCCTCGCCGCGGAGGCGATGCTGACCCAGCCAACCACGGGAGCCTGTAGGTCGACCAGGTTTGGTGTGATTACAGTCGATAGAGGGATAGGAGGCTCAGACGGCTTGCAGTGGCAGTCCAGAAGCTCGGATTGATCTGAACCCTACCATCTCCTATATCAGAATTTCGAGCTCTATCGAATGAGCCAGGAAAGAATCTTGCCTCAATAACCCTTTCAACAATTTCTTTCAGGCGCTGTCAAACTTTCGTTAAATATCAGTTTTTACTTATACCAGAATTCAATACGAGGCATGCTTCCAGGCTACTGATGTGAACTCTACCATCTCCTGTACTAGAATTTCGATCTCTATCGAATGAGCTAGAAATTATCCTGTCTAAGTAACCCTTAAGGCTGCTTTTAGGCGTTGTTTACTTTCCTTAAATATCAGTTTTTATTTATATCAGAATTAATTGTGAGGCATGCTTCCAGGCTGAAATTGCGCAAGGAATATGACTGGATAAACGAGAGACCTTCTAAGAGTACACCAGGTACTCAGCATTTTTGAAGACGACATTATGATCTTTCAGTGCGTAGAGCACGTTCCCAGTTTTAAATTGCACGATGAGATCGGCTTGACAGTCGGTAGACCTCCTAAGAACACCAAAGTACTCTAATTTTCTCATGAAATTTCATGAGCGTTTCCTAACTCGTTAATTGGTGGAGGAGACATTGGCTATGTAGGTACATTGCCTGTTGGACGCGTGGTCAAAACATCGCTAGAAGCCACAGACGACTGGACGAGCAATTTGAAGTATTGTGTGATGAAATTTATTCCCTCTGAATATAAGATCTGATGAAGCACCTATCCAGTCTTCGTCTCGAAATATGTGATGTGTGCATTATAAGGTTCCATAGAAAAAGAAAAAAGTTACAAAATGCTAAAGAGGTGTCATGTTGAAACTAACGCTTCAAACTTCTGTTAAAAGATCTCTCATCTATCTAATTGGAATCCTCGTGCAGTTCTATTAGCCTGGAAGCACGTCTCGAAATTAATCCTGATATATGTGAATAGAAATTGATATTTAGCGAAAACAAACAGCGCATTAAAAAATCGTTTTAAAGGTCGTTGAGGCAGGGTTGTTTTCTGGATCATTCGATAGAGCTCGAAATTCTAGTACAGGAGATGGTAGGGTTTACATCAGTAGTATGGAAGCATGCCTCACAATTAATCCTGGTATAAATAAAAACTGATATTTAACGGAGACAAACAACGCCTAGAAAGTCGCCTCATGGGTTATTTAGACAGGATATAATACAGGAGATGGTAGAGTTTACATCAGTAGCCTGGAAGCATGCCTCGTATTGAATTCTGGTATAAGTAAAAACTGATATTTAACGAAAGTTAAACAGCGCCTGACAAAAATTGTTGTTAGGGTTATTGAGGCAAGATTCTTTCCTGGCTCATTCGATACAGCTCGAAATTCTGATATAGAAGATGGTAGGGTTCAGATCAATCCCAATTTCTCGACTGCCACTGCAAGCTGTCTGAGCCTCTTATCCCTCTATCGATTGTAGTCACACCAAATCTGGTCGACCTACTGGCTCCCGTGGTTGGCTGGGTCAGCATCGCCTCTGCGGCCGAGGGCTGCCTGGCTGAGCGCGAAGCGGCGGGTGTCACTGCGCGAGTCGACGCTAACTGGCTCCGCAGGCACTGTGCCGCGTCTTTGCCCGCGCCGCTTTCAGGCAGAACGTCCCTCACCCGGTCTCTTGCGTTGCGAGATTTTTGGATTTCAACGGAGTGGTTGAAATTTGAGGTGTTTGACGTCTACATTATTCGCTGGCGTTTTCTGTGCATTTTCCAGCTGTATGCGTTTCCGCGCTCGAGAGCGCAGAACCCAGCTGCGGACTCCCCTGGGTGACGAAAGCAGTTCCCACACGAGCAGCTTGGATGGCACACACCCTAGAGTCCCGTCCTTAGCCTGGTTCTGCGCTCGAAGAACATACGGCCCCTGAGTTCCCGATGAGGGCGCGCACTTCTCTGATTGGAGCGTAAATTATTTGCTTCTGGGATGCTGAAAGATAGATTATTTTGTTAGATCACAGATTTCGTAGCAATCGAACGTTCGAATTCGAATGTTTCGAGCATTCGAATTCGAATACATTCGAAAATCGCATTTTTTCGAGCATTCGAATTCGAATACATTCGAAAATCGCGTTTTCTCGAACGTTCGAATACGAATATTCGAATTCGAATAGAATTATTCGAATTCGAATGCTCGAATATTCATTCGGGCGCAACTATATTCCGCAGGCACGTTATCAACATCGGGGCACGTCTCCAGTGATGGTTTTCTTTTATCGCTGCGGGCGATTTTCTTTTAACGCTCAGAATGCGGAAACCAATGTTAAATCAGACACTTTTCAAATCAAAATGGGCATATTTCACGACAAATTGGAAACTCTTCTCAACAAGTAACTCTATTGGAATCAACTGAACATCTTCCAAATCAAAACGAGATTTTTTTTCGCCTTAAACTAGAGACTCTCCAAAAGGGTTAGAATAATGATTAAATAAAAGAATAATTCGTGACTAGTGTCGCGGCAAGCACCAGCTGCCGCTACTTTTTCACGAGGTCTCACCCGCGAGACCTCAGACGGACGAAAAAATAGTGCATTTACAGTTCACGTACAGTGTCTTCCTCGTTGAAAACAGACACGACGTATCCTTTATCCTTTATATTCTAGAAGGACCGCCCTCGCGGTCTCAGTCTTGTTGAGTTCCTCCACCCTGCTAGCTCGCCTTTAGTTGTACAATTACGAATAAACGGATTATTAATTAATTTTGTGTCAGAGGCAACGGGAACCCACACAACTAGATGGAATAGTTCGTTACTAGCCAAGACAACCTTCTTAGTTTGTCGAAAGGTGCATTTAAAACGTTCATCAGGAGAAATGTCACCTTCGATCCGCCTTGATCTTGTCGGCGTTTTTCTAAATTTTATTTCGTTCCTGATATATGTATGCATTGTATAATGTATCACTGGGCGTACAATGCATGTCTTATATAAATAAATAAATAATTTTTGTCCAAGGAAATTTAGCATAACTTTTTGAAATTTTATTTCACTACTCAACACGTTGACATCTTGGCTGAAATTTTATAAAGCTGCTTTTTTTGGCTAGGGAGAATACTGTTGGGCTGTCGCAAAATTAATCTCCGTTTCGAGGTATGTATAGGTAAATAAGTTTTTTATCCCAAAGCATCCCATCTCAGGGAAAGTCACATATACCGTTCGGTAGGTTTTTTCCTGCTCTTTCCAAAAATGCATGTAGATTTCGCTCTAATTTTTCTAGCCGACTTTCTCCATAGCCCCGTAAAATCATGAACCGACGCGACTATCGAGTCATCATGCTTTACGAATTCAAATTGGGACATTCTGCGATAAAGGCATCCCGTAACCAGGAGACTAGATCCCGACGCTGATTCGCTTATGTACAGAAGCGGGATCGTTTGGATCAGCTCCCAAAAGAAGCTTTGAAGAGTCGACTTTGACCGGTTTTGATGAATTTTTACTTACCGAGGAAGGATCTCAGGCGTAGGCCTGAACGGGGAAAATGGATAGTACTGCAATAGCTTCCACCCTTCATGCAGTAGAAAAGCATGTTTCGTTCAGTTCCTGAACCAGAAGAGTACGGGTCCTCGAAGGTGGGGTACACTATCGCATCGTCAGTGAGTGCCCACGTGCATACGTGTGCGCGCTGACGTATGGGAAGTGGCGGAAGGCTGTGCGATGAACGAGTCAGTGGCTCAGCAGGGTGCCACGCTGCTTCACAGGTGCTAGCCGAGATGCTCGACTCCGGTGCTGCGCACTAAATTTGCATTTTTTCATGACCGCTGCCTCCTTTACCTATTTGCTTCCTACACATCTCCTACACATTTATTTCATTATAAATTGTCAAACAAGATTACATTTTGAGCTCTGCTTCACTTACATCTCTCACTTTTTGTATTATGCAAACTAATGTGTTTTTCAGCGAATGTTAAACAGTGACCTCACAGCAGGTGACTTGGACTGCAAGTCATAACCACCGATTTTGCCCAAACTTCTCCCAGGGGGGTTATTTGGGTGCTGATCACGAATCGTTTTTGGTATTACGCTGGAGTACGGGAAGGTACAGTAGGCATGGGTGACTAATGGTAAGGTCATGGTCACCGTTTTCGTCCAAACTTTGTCTATAGGGCTTATCTGGGGTGTTGATCACAAATCTGACCCTTTTGACAATTTATAATGAAATAAATGTGTAGAAGATGTGTAGGAAGCAAATTGCTGAAGGAGGCAGCAGACATGAAAAAATCCAAAAATAGTGCATAGCACGGGGATCGATCATCTGGCCTAGCACCTGTGAGGCAGCGTCACACCCTGCTGAGCCACCGATTTGCTCGCCGCACCGCCTTTCGCCACTTCCCATACGTCGACGCGCGCACGTATGCACGTGGGCACGCGCTGACGGTGCGTCATTGTACCCCACCTTCGAGGGTCCGTAGCTCTTTTGGTTCAAGGACTCAGCAAAAAGGAAACATGTTTTTCTACTAAATGAAGGGTACAGATTCTCGCAGTACTATCCATTTCCCCCGCTCAGACCTACGCCTGAGACCCTTCCCTGGTTAGTTGGTTTTGATGCATTATCACTTCCGAAAGAGGAGTTGAAGTTGAAAACTAAAAAGGAGTTGTGCTTTTGATGCCTTTTTCATTTCGAAGACAGCTTCCAAAAGAAGCTTATAATACGCTGCGGTTAGTTTTCTTTTATCGCTCAGTATGTGGAAACCAACCTGATAAAACACATCTAGGATTATAAGCGGTAAGGGTTATGGCAGGTCTTAACGGCCGTTAATTTTAAATAAGGGTTAGAGGGGTGACGAAAGGCGAGGTCTGTTATTCCCTCAATGTTTCGTATAAGATTGCTCACCGGAATGTTAATTTACAGTATAAATGAGAGGAAAGCAAGAGGAGGGGAGGTGAGGAAGCTGCCATTTATGGAAATGATCTGATGATGTGACGATCGCATTGAGAAGTCTATTTGCCCAAACTTTGAAATTTGTAATCTTTACAACGGGTTCGAACGAACCCAATCCAAAAAGAACTTTATGGATTGCACGATACAATTAATGTTGGTGATCTTACCCACATATTAGCGATTAACTTATCCCAGTGTATGAATATGTTTATCTTATAAATATATTAGCGACGGACATCAAGCTAGGCGAGCAAGTGCGAAGCCCACGTACAGATGAGGTAGGGCACTTGTCGTCAATATACAGGGTGTCTGAAAAAATGTGTACACTGTTTGAAAGGTGATAACCTCGCTCACAGTGAAGGTACTCAAGAGAATAAGGACAAGAATGAATGCTTTTAAAATACAAATTTTCTCACACATGGGTGGTGTGGACTGCGCCAAACACTCGTCTGATTTCTTCCATTTTACACTTGATTGATTGTGTTTCACTTAAATAATTGTAATTTCTCCTTAAAGGGGCCGTGTTGATTAATTTGTGCTTCTTTAAAGTTTAAAATTCAAAAACACACTACGGCTTGCGAAAAATGGAACTGTTAGGTTGTACGGAAAGTTCTCAGCGTGTTGAGTGCTTCACTTTGAAGTACCATGACTTTCTCAAATCTTATGGGATTTTGTCGAAATAAGCACCGTTCGAATCAGCACACCTTTGCCAACGGGTCACCTGTCGACTTATTCCATCAGCAAAAAAATGAGGTGATCAGGATCCGACAGAATCCACGAAAGCCGTTTTGGCTTGGTCCTGATTGGTGAAGATTTTACCAGCGAGAAAGTTCTGAAAGTGTTTGAACAGGTGGTAGTCGGCTGGTGAGAGGTCTGGAGAATGTGGCGGGTGAGGCAGAACTTCAACGCTTAATTCGTTCTATTTTCGAATGCTGATTTGCGAAACGTGTGGGAGGGCGTTATCGTGCAAAACAATCGGGCCTCTTCTGTTGGCCAATACTGGTTGAAGTTGACGCAATTTTCGGTGCATTTCGTTGACTTCCTTACAGTAGGTCTCTGCTGTGATCGTTTGGCCTGGGGCCAAAAAATTGTAATGGATCACTCCAGCTGCCAACCACTACACAGTGACCATTACCTTTTGTGAGGAGGTTCGCCTTTGGAAAATGCGTAGGGGGATCGTCGTCGTCCACCCACCGTCCGAAACCTTTCCTGTTATCACACAGGATCCATTTTTCATCACAATTGATGACTCGATCCAAAAACGGATCGGTTTTGTTGTGTAAAAGTAGAGAAGAACAAATCTCGAAACGTTACGATTTTTGCCGATCACTCAACACGTGGGCACCCACTTTTCGAGTTTTTTCACCTTTTAAAGCACCCGCAACAGCAGTTTTACCGACGTCTAGCCCTTCTGCGATCCCGCAAACTGTTTGGGATGGTTCAGCTTCCACCAGTTCCTTCAACTCGTCCTCCAGGATTGCTAAAGGATGACCGCTACTGGAGTCATATACGAGGCTGAAACCTCCGATCCGAAATTTACTGAACCACTGGTACGCAGTGCTTTTTCCAACACTATTGGACCCCCACACTCGATTGAATTGTCGAGCTGTCTCTGCTATGGGTTGTCTCAACTTGAAATCGAAATAAAATATCGTTCGGATTTGCTCCTTCGACATACTTCAATAAGCACTTCAAGAACAGAAGTATAAAACAACGTTGAAACATAAATGAGATAGAAAAATTCTGTGCAGAAAGTAGCATTAATGCGCAATGCAAGTTGATTTTTTACTTAACAATAGATGATTGAAAAATAGTATCACATAACGCTGAAAACTTTCCGAACAACCTAATATTATATTTTAAAGTTCTAGCTTTTCTGCTAGTGAAACATTCGAAGCTGTTTTATTGATTCCACAATTTTCCGTTCTCGCTGTTGCTCTAATAACGCTTTCTACACTTCTGAGACCACAACAAGAGTCATGCCGGCCCTAGGGTTTCTTTCGAGGAGAAAAGTTTATCCTGAAGTGCTTCTGGAAAATCGAAAACATCGTCGGTGTGCAGAGGCGATTTAGGGACTACTCCAAAGCACCACCCACTCGTGTGACCCCTACACAGTCAATCAAGTCTGAAATGCAAGGTTTCTGGCAGGGTATGGAACAATATGACTATTTGCACGCCACAGAAATCTCGTTACCCTGTGCTTTAGTATGAGTCTCAAACAGCTCCAAAAGCTTCACTAGAACCAATGTTAGAACCAATTTCATTTCAATTAGTCATGCATTTTTCGCAAGCCATAGTGTTTTAAAGTTTTAAACATCGAAAGAAGCCCAAAGCAAATGACACGGTTTCTTTAAGGAGAAATTACAACAGGTATTCAAGTGAAACACAATCAGCCGAATGTAAAATGATGAGAATTCAGATGAGTGCATTGCGCAGTCCACACCGCTTGTATGTCAGAAAATTTTTATTTTATTAAGCTTTCATATGAGCCCTTAACTTCTTCAGTACCCTTACTTCAGTACCCTTACCTTGAGCAACGTTATCACCTTTCAAACAGTGTATACCCCGTATTTGCTTTGATGAAATGATCTTCTCTCCCAAAACCCTAGTTGAGCCCGAATGATTATTCGAACATTCGAATTCGAATGCTCGAAAAAACGCGATTTTCGAATGTTATTCGAATTCGAATGCTCGAAAATCGTCGTTATTCGAATATATTCGGTTATTCGAAATTTTTGGGAGAGTACAACTATATTCCATACTATTATGTACTCCTGGTTTCTGAGCCTTGGAACTGGATCACAGCTAGTAATCAGAAGATCATCCAGCATAAGAATGACTACCAATAATCCAAGAAAACTGTCACCTTAGTCTTTCTCATCTGTCTGCTTACTTGTCTCACTTATCTACTATTGCTTACGCTGAGTACAGGACTAACAAGAAGAGCCCCCAAAGTGGCGGTGAGCTTTTGCGATGCAGTTTTTACATGATGTAGGGTCCCGTGTGGGGGGTCCAAAACCGTAATTAATTTTTCGGAATGCTCTTCTGTATTCGAAAAACGTGTGTGGAATCCTTAGCGCGAAGTTCATTACGCCCTGGTGCCACCCAGCCGAATGTTGTCGGCGCAGTGGATAGCGATGTCGCCTCTCGGCAGCACTGAATGGTTTTACGGTTCGACCCCTGGTGTCGCCACAGTTTTTGCACGCATCTGGTCGTTACTATTATGTGCTTGCACAGCAGTGAATTTCTACACGATGGATGCATTTAGTAAGTGTTAAGTATTAACCGGTATCAAACCAAATTCATGACCTATCCCTGAACTGTACGTGTTTGTGTGCACTTACAGTGTCGTTGTTGATATGATACAGTGCAAATACGTTCTATTGAAAGGCAACTCAAACGAAAGCATAAAAGGGCTACATTTACTTACTAAAAGCATTAATCGTGTACAAATTGACTCCTGTGGTCACGTATGCACATAACAATAACGACGCAGTACGTGCAAAAACCATGACGAAACCGGGGGTCGAACCGTAAAACCCACTCGGTGTGGCCGAGAGGCCACATCGCTGTCCACTGCGCCAGCCAACCACATTCGGTCGGGTGGCAGCAGGATATGATTAATTTCGCGCCCACGCTTCCACACGTTTTTTTTTCGATTTCAAAAGAGCATTCCGAAAAAATTAACTACGTTTGGGACTCCACACGCGGGACTCTACATCCTGTAAAAATTGCATCGCAAAGGCTCACCGCCACTTTGGGGGCTCTCGTTTTAAGCTCACACAAGAGGAGCAGAAAAGGTGCGGATCCATGGGCTCAAATGTCCATACGTATTTTAAAAAAACAGCCATTGCTTATTCATACTCTATAAGCTATGATTTACGCAGTACGACTTCTAGCAGCTTAAGGCTAGTAGCCCCATCATGGAACTCGTTTTTCAACGCTAACGTCCACGTCCACGAGATAACTGTAGCACGTTAAAGTGACAACCGTCTCATTCTTTTGCAGATCCCACATCTAGCATTACCCCTTACTTCTTGACGAAAAAATTGACTACGACATCGTGAAAATTTAAGGCTATTCGACAATCAGAAGAAGACAAATAAACGCGCTCGCTGAAACGTAAGCCATAACAAAAGCCTTAACAACCGCAGTCCACAGATTAACAAGGACACGTAACTTTGTTACCCCATTCTGACTGAGATCATCGGGTGGATCGACTTAATGAGTCGCTTAACACTTCAACATGGTCGTTGTCGTTGGAATGTCGCGATCCACCCTTCGCGAGGACCGAACTCTGGGGTGCATAACAAGCATGAACTGATTAACCGTTATCCGGTTTCCGGGGGTTTGAGCCTATTAGTTTTGTCGCTCGTTATCCGGAGACTTGTTACCGCATAACGACCAACAAATTAACTAACTACAGTCCCCTTCCGTTACGCTTCCGGATAAGACGCGACTCTCGATAACGTAGATTGCCTCCGGCTCCGGCCGGCTTACCATTACGCCAATACAAACCATCTCCGCTTAGGACGCGTTACAACGCTACTCCCGTTATAACGCGGTTTTGGGAGAAACTCTGCGTTCAAAATGACCCCCGTTATAACGCGACCCGGGCTCAGGTCTGGTCTCACATGGAAAACGAAGATGAGCAAGATGCTGACCGCTTCTGCGATCAGATCTATCCCTCTATTGCCTCGTTCGTAGTCGCGACCAGCACCTGTGCGACAATGGATTAGATGCATATAGACGTTTTTCATGCGTGCTCGGCCCACAAAAGTGTCCAAACCCAGCAAAATGTCGAGCACAATATGAGTCCGGTACTCGTTAGAATCTGCCGTAAATTGGAGGGCTTCCTCTATCAGAAACGACAGAAAATGTGGATCAAAGCTCAGATTATTCAAAACAATATCCAAACACATTTGTTTTAAGCCTAGATCAGCTGCTGTAGAGGCTATGTGCAGTCACATTATGGTTTTTTCAAATCAGAATTCTCGCGCCATGCAGCACTTGTACATGCACCCTCTACTTTCTGAGCAGGATTACAGCGCTGTTTGATCGCACGCAACATCCCTATATCATGGAAGATATAAACAAGCCATTAGCGACGAGGATATCACAAATGTGACGCGCGATGTAGCAGCGCTGTGTAGTGGGCTAAAATCCTGTCCGCAGGCAGGGACTGCGGGTTGGAGTCTCGCCTGGCGCGACGATTTTTGATCTCAACAAAAGATCTTGCAACAATGGTTGCGCAGTCGTGCTGCTGATAACGTCTAGCTACCCCTGGTACTCGGTCATTCCTCACACATCTGTCATACTTATACATATAGCAGAGAGCATCTCTGAGGACAGGACTTCATTAGTAATCTAAGGATGTTTTTTGCCTTCCTCATGGTCACATGCCTCATTACTATACATATCTATAGTTAGTAATTTTATGCGATTCTAAGTAAATATACGCGTAAAGGGTCTAAAAAAGGTCAACTCTGGTCAGGACGCGACTCTCGTTATAGTACGGATTTTCTCCGGTCCCTTCCAACGCGTTATAACGAGAGGGGACTGTATAAAGATTTGGACATGCTTTTTAAAGCCTATGATAGAAGATCCTACCATATATAATAGAGGAGAGTTTTTTGTCTCGAAGTAAGCATGGGGAACTTCGTGAACTTTGCGGGCTCGATGGTTTAATCACCCAAGTTTGAGGCATGACCGTGACTTCTCTCTACGAAGGGGAGCGCCGCTGCCAAGGACGACACGAGAAGCGTTGCGAAATAGGCGAGCGTCGCGGGCCCTGTCCGCGCACGTGTTGGGTGGCTACTGCCTCGAACTGGCCCCCTTGAAGGCTCCTGTCCTCGCTACCATTTAATTAGTGGACCAGCAGTATCCTGCTGTGCTGCTGCAGTTGTGTTGCTGCGGGGTACGGCTCTGCCGCCTGTGTGCTCCGGCCAAGGTCACAGCTCATCCTGTTACCTCCACTGTGCTCGGGATTCTCCTAATCGAAGTTCATTGTGTTGGGCGCGTGCATCAGTTTTTCCCGCCCACACATGCTTCCTAGTTATCGCTTGGGTCCCCGCTTTAGAGGTTCATGTAAGTGGCATTTACACTTTCAATCAAATAAAAGCTATTAATCGAATAAAAGCTGTGGTGAACTTCTGGAGTGCACGACGCGATCTCGTCTTCTATTGCGCTGTACGCATGCTTCTTAGCTGTGGGCTGTAAGTAAGATTCTCCCATTCGAAGTTCGTTGAGTTGAGCGCATGCATCTATCTCTCCCTCCCACTCATGTTTCCTATTTATCGCTTGGGCAATATTCCAAGACGTTGCGATTTTTATTCGATTGATTGCAGAAGCTTACCAACAAATACAACAGTGAGGGAGACACATATTCCCACTTAGATAGTTCATGTAAGTGGCATTTACACCATCAATCAAATAAAAGCTGCGGTGAACTTTTGGAATACATTGTACGACCTCATCTTTTACTGGGCTATCTTCATTGAAACGTCTTTTCCATTTTCATGTCAAATTAGACACTTTCAAATCAAAAACGGACACACTTCTAAACTAGCCTACGACTTCGAAATCAATGCGAATGCTCCCAAGTCGAAATGACCACCAGGCAGGTTTAACTAGAGACTCAATAAAATGTCTAAGATAATATTTTGTTTAAGGAAAATTTGCTATGTAACATTCTTTAAGGCTTCTTAGTTTACCTGCCCAAATAAGCGTAATAATTCTATAAAACTTTTATTTGTGAGAAATAAATTAAAATTTGCCTTAAACTACAGCTAAGAAGCAGGCATATGGCGCGTTGAAAGATTAGATCGCACCATGCATGGCGCGATGGCGCGTTGAAAGATTAGATCGCACCATGCATTCCAAAAGTTCACCGCAGCTTTTACTCGATAGTTAGTGTAAATGCCACTTATATGAAGCACCAAAGTGGGGATATGTGTGTTCCTTACAGTTGTAACATTTGTATTTGTTGTTCAACTTCTGCTAATCGAATAAAAATCGCAACGTCGTGGAAGATTATCCAATTCGTCGTGAAACGCTCTGTCGTAGCAAGTGAATTGGATACTTATTACTCGGATAGCAGAACGTAGCAGCGCGCAAGTGAATCAATATTTATGAGCTATGCATCATTCGCGAAATTATTTATAGTGCTTCTACACGATTATGACAACAATTCATAATACTGTTGTGAGACGGAGCGGAGACAAGTGTTGGAAGATTGAGCAGTGCCAAATAACAAGATCAGATCAAGACCAACTTGATGGCCGAAACATACGCAACTGATTCTGAACAAAGATGGAGATATATGTGGGAATTGCCTGATTGTCTTAGCCGACGGAAGCGACCCACAGCTGATTAGTTTTGATCAGACAGTCAATATCGATCAATATTATCGATCTTTTGAACGTCATACTGAATTTCTCTCTGACGTATTGGAGGTAGGAAAATCAGAGACAAAAAATCCCACCATATATAAAGGAGGGAGGCATGAGTCAGCCTGTAGTGGTTCGTCAATAGCGGAAATCAAGTTCTCGTCCCAACCACCAGTTTTCGAATACACCAAGCTCTCGTATATAATTCTTCCCGTACGCTCCCTCAAAATCAGTGGGCAATGGTGCGGGCGTATTTACTCGGGTTACTATGCTTTTCCCACTTGCCCAGGTCCTCCAATTTTCAGCGGACCAAGACAGGCTAGCGAAGAAAGTTACTAGGACCTGTGCTCGGTACGGCTACGTTTTTAACCAAATCATGCTCCAGGGTCGTCAATTTTCAGCAGTAGTTTGACCAGTTTCCATACTATACTATGTACAGAAGAGGATAGCATTTTTGTCATAAGCACCATTTCTGGAATTTATCACACCTCGCGTGGCTCAAAGCACGGCGACTGCACAGGAATGTCAGACATTTCATTAGGATTAACGAGCTGCAATAGGCTGTGAACGCAACGCTAGTCGAAGAGGACATTCTTCTGAGTGCTCTACTGGGATGTGAGTGGTACCAAGTTAGGAATCAATCTGGAGTACGTGCATGTTTCAACGAGCTCACTCTAGGGATGCTTCCTTATCCAGCGCAATGTACTCCAAAAGTTCACCGCAGCCTTTATTTGATTGATGGTGTAAATGCCACTTGCATGAACTACCAAAGTGGGAATATGTGTGCTCCTCACTGTTATTGTTAACTTCTGCAATCAATCGAATAAAAATCGCAACGCCTTCGAAGAGTGCCCAAGAGATAATAGGAAGCATAAGTGGACGGGAGAAATAGATGCGTGCGCTCAACTCAACGAACTTCGAATGGGAGAATCTTACTTACAGCCCACAGCTAAGAAGCATGCGTACAGCGCAATAGAAGACGAGATCGCGTCGTGCACTCCAGAAGTTCACCACAGCTTTTATTCGATTAATAGCTTTTATTTTGATTGAAAGTGTAAATGCCACTTACATGAACCTCTAAAGCGGGGACCCAAGCGATAACTAGGAAGCATGTGTGGGCGGGAAAAACTGATGCACGCGCCCAACACAATGAACTTCGATTAGGAGAATCCCGAGCACAGTGGAGGTAACAGGATGAGCTGTGACCTTGGCCGGAGCACACAGGCGGCAGAGCCGTACCCCGCAGCAACACAAATGCAGCAGCACAGCAGGATACTGCTGGTCCACTAATTAAATGGTAGCGAGGACAGGAGCCTTCAAGGGGGCCAGTTCGAGGCAGTAGCCACCCAACACGTGCGCGGACAGGGCCCGCGACGCTCGCCTATTTCGCAACGCTTCTCGTGTCGTCCTTGGCAGCGGCGCTCCCCTTCGTAGAGAGAAGTCACGGTCATGCCTCAAACTTGGGTGATTAAACCATCGAGCCCGCAAAGTTCACGAAGTTCCCCCACGCTTACTTCGAGACAGAAGAGAAATCTTACTTACAGCCCACAGCTAAGAAGCAAGCATACAACGCAATAAAAGACGAGATCGCGCCGTGCACTCCAAAAGTTCACCACAGATTTTATTCGATTAATAGCTTTTATTTGATTGAGAGTGTAAATGCCACTTACATGAACCTCCAATGTGGGGATCCAAGCGATAAGTATGAAGCATGAGTGGGCGGGAGAAACTGATGCATGCGCTCAACACAACCGGAAAAGATCCGTATTATAAAGAGAGTCGCGTCCTAGCCGGAGCTGATCTTTTTTACTCATTTACCGTATCTTTACTTAAAATCGCATAAAATTACTAACAGATATAGTAATGAAACATGTACCAAATTGGACACTTTTTCGAATCAAATTGGATACTTTTCAAGTCAAATTGGACACGAATTTTTTTTTACTTTAGCTGCCCAAATGAGTGTACTAATTTTATAGAAATTTTACTTTTTGAGAAAAATAACAAATTAATTTTGTTTTAAAGTGCAGCAAAGCAGCAAACATATAGTTCCCTAAAATACCAGATTGCGCCATGCACTCGAAAAGCTCGTCGTGATTTTTATTTGATTGATAGTGTAAATGCTGTTTACATGGAACAACCAGGTATGTGCGTTCTCAACAACTGTAGTTGTTTCATTGTCTACAGGTATGTATAAATCAACATACAAATATAATCAACATATACATGATATAAATCTACGCAAGCAGTATTCTCCTTTTCCATTTCATGATTCAACTAGACAAAAAAAAACTACATAGGACGTTACTCAAGTAAGGTACTAGTAGTAAATAGAGTGCCTCAACAATGACAGTCAATATAAAATACCTTTCTAGCTTACATCTAAAAACCTTCATCTATTAACCAACAAACTACTACTGTAGGTAAAAGAATGTAATACAACGTGAATAAATACATCAAACACTACAAGGTTGTCCCGCTGCTGCAGTGGCTAAGTTCATCGGTTATAGTGAAACTTGATGATTATGACATTAGAGAGAATACATCAACAAAATAATGTTATATTGTCTGCAGGTTTGTGTACATTTTGATTTGAAGTGTTCAAACACTATCAAAAAACTTGGTTATCCGGCAGCTATCTCGCTTGCTGCACCGTTGAAATAACGCTGCAATCTGCCCGCGCGGAATACGACACGGAAAGCAACTACCTAAATGAGATGTTTACCAACGCCCCAGCTTTGCTTAAGAACAGGCATCTGTAGCAGGTTAACGCCATTATGAATGGTGTACGGTACCTGAAAACGACTCCATCGCAGAGGGATACCCTCCTCAGGCTCGTGCAGGTTGAAGGCAGATCTACGCGGGAGGCTGCTCAAATCGCTAGGCTTACGAGGGTACACCAAGGGGCATCATCCGTGCTTATAAACAGGATGATGGCGCTGTCCAACGTAGCCGTGGGGAAGAAACTCATGGAAACTAACTCCTGACGTGCTGCGCTACATCGAGGAGACTGTCGAACTCATCCAGGAGACACCTTGCAACAGATACAACAGCGGCTGAAGAAAAGGGATGCCTCAATGTCTACG
This sequence comes from Heligmosomoides polygyrus bakeri, assembly GCA_947359475.1. NCBI lineage: Eukaryota > Metazoa > Nematoda > Chromadorea > Rhabditida > Heligmosomidae > Heligmosomoides > Heligmosomoides polygyrus. The sequence continues at coordinate 56,723,168 of OX375865.1, forward strand.
ATCTTCAATGCCCTCATATTAAATTGAAGATCGCCCTAAAAAGATGCCGATTTTGAGCCGGCAATTATACGCCCTGGAATTTTCAGACACGCCCCGCCGAATAAGGAGAAATGCATCGTCGTAGATGAGAGCGGATTCAACCTACTCCTGCAAGGACGCAGGCTCGCTCTAGGAAAGGAACACGTGCAAACGTTGTCCTGTCGACGGTCAGATTACTCTGGCCATGAATACTCAAGGCGTCATCCATACAGGAATCATCGACGATGGAACCTGCACCGGCCCGAAGTTCTGCGCCTTCGTCGAGGAGCTTGTTTCGAAGATGCGTGGTATGGATGGCACGGATGGCGAATGGCTTATAATGTACAATGCTATTTAGAATTCACAAAACCGCAGAGCTAACATGCTGAATCCAGCGGAGAACGTCTTCTCCAAAGTAAACGCTTGTGTTAAGCGCTTGTTGAACAACCCGACGCGGAACGGATGCTGAGCTCTCTCATTCGGGAAGAAATTGCAACGGTGACACAGGAAGATTGTGCGAACTATGTGCTCCACATGATGATGAACTTGGCCACTGCAGCAGCGGGACAACGTTTTAGTGTTTGATGTATTTGTTTTGTATTCCATTCGTAGTTCGTGATCTTTGTTGTGTAATTGCACTTGCTTTTACCTACAATAGTAGTTTGTTGGTGAATACATGAAAGTTTTTAGATGTAAGCTAGAAAGTTGTTTTGTATTGGCTGCCATTGTTGAGGTACTCTATTTACTACTAGTACTTTATTTGAGTAACGTCTTATGTAGTTTTTTTTTGTCTAGTTGAGTCATGAAATAGAAAAGAATACTGCTTGCGTATTAGGCGGAGCCTATAAAAAGGGGACATATTTGCCAATGGGTGAGAAGTTAAAAGGATATACCGCAGATCTTAAAAGGATATACCGCGTCTAGAGTGTATTGCGTATGCGCAACCTCGAATGCTTACTTACGGTACCGCTAGGTCATGCCTGTGGAGTTGTTCAATGGTACTTATCTTGTGGTGCTAGTCTAAATGTCTTAACATTTATTATTCAAATTTATGTTGCCCTACTTGGCATTACGTTTATATATTCTCATGTAGGTTGTGTATTCACAACAGATTTATCCCCATATATTAGGTATATGTTGATTATATTTATATGTTGATTTATATTAGGTTGGAAAAAAAGTCTTTTCATTTTTTTCAAAGATTTATTACTTCACAACTACAAAGTCAAATCAACTGAGATAAACTCTATTTTGTTCCACTACACTTCTCCAAAGACTGGGTAATTTTCCAATTCCTCTCGCTTAAAAGACTGCAGTTCTGGAGTCGAACCATTGCTGAATCCAATTTTTGGGGTCTTCATCCGTTCCAAAATATTTCTCTCCAATTTCTTGCTTGAGAGCATGGAAGAGATGGTAGTCGGCACGAACAAGGTTAGGGCTATACGGTGGATGTGGCATTACCTCCCAGCCCATCTCCTTTATTGTTTCTCTTGTGAGTCTTGCAACATGTGGTTTTGCATCGTCATGCAGGATCATCACCTTCGACTTCTCCGGCTTGTTTTCTTAGAGAGTTGCGATGACTTTGTGGAGTTGGCCGCAGTATGTGACAGCAGTAAGTGTCTCTCCACTTCTGAGAGTTTGCCGATAAATCACTTCTCTGATATCCCACCAAACACTCAAGAGAATCTTCCTTTCGTGAATATTGGACTTGAGATCAGACTTAGGGCTCTTTCCCTTTTGTACCCATTGCCTTTTCCTCGAAAGTTGGCACATAGAACCCAGGACTCTTCGCCTGTCACAATCCGCGGAAGAAACGATTTTCTTCCTTATCTGGACAGAAGAGAAGCAGCGATGGAGAGCCGTCGACCTTTCTGAGTGTCTGACAGGGCATGTGGAATCCAAGCTCCAAATTTCCATGAAAGCCAAGATTCTTCAAATGGATTCCTACTATCCTATGAGACACTTCGAGCTTCTCTGCCAGCTGACGTGTCGTCAGCCAACTATCGGTACGAAGAAGATGGTGTAGTTCACTGTCGTCCAATCCAGTTGGCCTTCCTGACCATGCTTTGCCCTCAGTGAATAATCTCCCTTTAAAGACTTTCCGAACCACTCATAACAGGCGCGATGAGTAGTAGATCCCAAGCCATATTTATGGTTAATTTGGTCTGCTGCTTGACGTGCTGTGGATTCCTTAATGAATTCATGAAGAATGCCGTGCTGAAAATGGCCATGAGGTAGATCTGGCAATGAGTTCGGAAGATTGGATGGATAACGAATTACAAGAAGAGTCTTAACCTGTGTCCGCTTGCGAACGGTAGACAAGTGTGATAGGATTACGAAATCAGCAATCAACATTGGGTAGTGCGTTTACAAGGGGAAGGGTAAAAAAAATTTCGAATTGTGAAGAGACTTTTTTCCAACCTAATACATACCTGTAGACAATGAAACGAGTACAGTTGTTAAGAACGCACATACCTGGTTGTTCCATGTAAACAGCATTTACACTATCAATCAAATAAAAATCGCGACGAGCTTTTCGAGTGCATGGCGCAATCTTTTATTTTAATGCACTATATGGTTGCTGCTTTACTGCACTTTAAAACAAAATTTAATTTGTTATTTTTCTCCAAAAGCAAAAATTTTATAAAATTATTACACTCATTCGGGCGGCTATAGTAAAAAAAATCAAAAAAAAGTTATTCTACATTTTCCTTGAACAAACATTTTTCTAACCATCTTACTGAGTCTGTAGTTCAGCCTGCATGAAGGTTGTTTCAATTCGGAACAGTTCTCTTTGATTTCAAAAGTCTTAGGTGAGTTTAGAAGAGTGTCCAATTTGACGTGAAAAGTGCCCAATTTGATTTGAAAAGTGTCCAATTCGACCAGAAAATGGTATATATCAAGCGGGCAATGTGTTAATGTATGAAGTGACTAAGTGCCGTCGTCTAGACGTCGTCCAACGTTTGTCGGATTCCAGATTCCAGAAGACGTGCCGCAGACGCCGTCCAACGTGCGTAGGGATTCAGAAGACGTGCCGAAGACGTCCAACTCGCGTAGGGATTCCGGAGTAAGGGAACCAGTAGGAGGGGACCAGTGAAGAGGGAATCAGCAAAGGGGGACCACTAGAGGGAGAGTAAGGGCGGGGGACCGGTACTTTCCCTAAATATCGTCCAATGTGCATCAGGTTTCTGAAGACGGGCCACAGAAGTCGTGGCACGTGTGTCGGGGTGCAGTAGGAGCGTCATACACGTCGTGGCAACGTCATAACACGTGAGTCATGTGAGAGCTTGACTGACTCTTACTCTCGCCAGCTTATAGGTAAGGAAGTATTAGCGGGAGAGGGAGGAGGGGAGAGGTAGGGAGGGTGACTATGGGATTCGGAGGAGTATTATTGCCGTCTGACCATAAACGTTGCGACTTGTCGACCAATACGGATTAATTTTAATTATTTTCCCGCAGATTGAACACTTCGGATTGGAACTCTCATGATCTGTTTCTCATCACGTAGAGAACCGGCACTTCGGAGAATAAATCGCGTACATACGATAGAGGGTTGATGGGCGTCATAAGAGCAGTGAAGATTCTGCCCTACCATATCCCGCTGCACTGATCTATATATTAGGTTGTCCCATAAGTCCCCGCCGTTTTTTTCAACGATTCACTGCAGATTTCGGCGGCGGTCTCTTGCATAGCGCTGCAAAGCTTTCGAAAGAGAATGACTTGCTCTATCAGAACATGTATTGCATTTCTTTTTTCATCATGAAATTTGTCAATTTTTAGGTCGTTGAAGTGAAAAGTGAAAAAGTAGCCATTTGCGGGGGGGGGGGGGCAGTCGTTCGGTACACCGTGCTGCCCGCCGCCCACTTCCCGCCCTGCCAGCGCCGCCCTATTTGGACAACTTTGCTGCGCTTGAAACCGTCGTTAAATGGAGTGACATCGTCCAAAAACCTAACATCTGATAGGGGACGATTGGGAAGCGCATTTCGGGGAACTCTGAAGTCATTTTCCAGTCGGTTCGGTTATGGAGGCAGTTGAGGAAAGGAGAATATCCTTCTCTCTAGATTTTTTCAGTTTTCACGCCAATTCTTTAAATTTTCGGCATTTTCGGGAATTTTTGTTCCACATATGGTAAACAATGTTCTGGCTCTTGTCTCAAGAACGAAATCAGTACAGGATAGAGATGCAAGGCCAAGGGAAGTGATTAGAAATGCGATATCTTCATGTGAAGACAGAGATCCGGACATCTTGTCCTCGGCGCGCCCCTCGCCCCGCCCCTTTCTGAGGGAGGTGTATCCAACGACTCTCCGCCGCCATTTGCGCACTTGTTATCTCGCTTAGGTTTGTAATTTTTTGCGCAGTTTTTTATAGCACTTGGAAGACAATGTTCTGTACTACAAGAATATGTGTTGGTCCTATTTTCTGATTTGCCCTTTATTGATTTTTAGGCCATCAAATTGAGAATTCCGACTTTTCCGTCCGAATTTTTACCAAAACTCTGGTTCTGTGGTTGGACATTTTTGCTTGGGGTTATATGTTGTTTGGAAGAGGATTTCTTGCTCAATAAGAATTTGTGTCGCGTTTATTGGCTCACGCTGATTTCTGTCGAATATCAACAACTGAAGAAGGAGAAGGAGTTGTTGGTGAAGACGATTTTTCTCTTTTTGCCATTTTGTTGATGTGCAATATAAATCAATACACTCAGCACATATTCTTATAGAACAAGACATTCTCTTTCGAATGACATATAACACTAACCCAAAAGGTCCAAACACAGAGCAGGAGCTGTCGGCAAAAATAACCATCCTCCTTCGGACGTCCCAATTTGATGGCCTAAAAATCAATAAAGGACAAATGAGCAAATGGCACTAACACATATTCTTGTAGTACAGAACATTGTCTTCCAAATGCTATAAAAACTGCGCAAAAAATTACAAACCTAAGCGGAGAGAACAAGTGAGCAAACGGCTACTTTTTCACTTTTTCACTTTTCACTTCAACGACCTAAATATTGACAAAAATCATGATGAAAAAAGAAATGCAATACATGTTCTAATAGAGCAAATCATTCTCTTTCGAATGCTATGCAGCGCTATGCAAGAGACCGGCGGCGAAATCTGCAGTGAATCGTTGAAAAAATCGGCGAAGACTTATGGGACAACCTAATAGTAAAACCATTTTTTACTGTAATAAAAGTAAAAAGGCTTATAGAAGAAAGGATGAATATTGGGGTTGTTCTACTCTCAGGGTTTGGAGTCGAAGCCCCCAAGCAGACGTTTGGCGGCCCCTAGGCCGCTGAACGTCTGGTTAGCGTATATTCCGACATATGATTATTTAATGTGTCCTGACGTTTCGAATTCACGTCGTCTTCAGAAGCTGGGATCCACCGTGATAAAGGATATTCGCCCTCGTTAGTTGACCAGTAGAGGCGAATAATCCACCTCCAAACTTCGTGTGCCACAAGTTACACTAACTAATGAAATTTTATATTCAATGAGTCTAAACCCAGTTTTATGTTTTATTGTTTGTTTTTAATCCGTCTTTCCGTTATCCGGTAATTTTTGGGTAAAACTCTCCATTATCCGGTTTTCAAGATTTTATTATCTGCTCATCCCTGGTGCATATCACTTTACAGAGGCCTTTGAGATACAGTGCCCGCCTCAAAAATGTATATTCTGCCTTCTTGCCGTAGAACTGTTAGGCTTCTACCTGAGTACACATAAACGCTCAGCTCCGTCGAGGCTTCACTAGCATGTCTACTCGAGCCGATGCCGTGCATGCCACAACTCACTCCTGCATGCAGTTTCGCAGTAGCCAGGCCTTCTTCTCCCTCTCTTATTTCCTCTTGTAGAATTTGGCCAACATAAGCAAACTCCTAGCGCTGAGATATGTCGAATGGTTCTCCGGCACAGAAACTATCTGTTCCCCAAAGACAATTCACCGGTATGCGCAAACTGCAGCTCCTAAACTCCGAAAGCCCGTCTAGTGCCCAACGTTCCAGTATTTGCGCAGGTAAAAAATCTGTTTTGTATAATCAAAATCGTTGCCAGATATCTGGTCCGCTTGGCATGGTGCCGAGGCGGCGTGCGGTTTTTCGTCGTGTCGTCTCGCGCACTCCACGCCCCCATGTTCACCACACCTCGGAGTCCTTTCCCTAGCCCAATCTGAACACAGAAAAGGCCGGCCTCTGCCCTGCGCTTACTCTGTTCATCTGACTCTCGCCGCTCGTGCGTGGCGAAATTTTTTGGGGACTACTTCTCACGTAATCAGCAGAAATACACAGTTAAGCAAGCAGAAGATGAGCAACCAAAACGACTTACTTGACTCCTCAGGAGTGGATTTGCCAAACCACCACGAAGACGCTTTCTTAGATTCGCCGTTCATCATGGGTGGCTTCGACATGCCATTAACAGTGCTGTCCCCTCCTCCCTGCACTGGCACAGCATTCACCATCTAGAAATGAAGAGCACAGATATGAAGTCCATACGATAAGAATGGCAAGGCAGTCTGCGTTATTTAATGCATTACAGGCAAAACGAACAGATGACAACCGCTAACACAGTGAAAGAAACAAGCACTCTTCTGAATAACGCGACAAGGAAATTCACCTCCTTGAAAAAGCTGTAATTGGAGAAGTGCACCGATTTAACGGCGCGGCGATCAGCGTTCGATATGGCAGCGTTTGGAAAGACGGCTTCCTCTCCGCCTCTCATGCGAACCACATATTGGGCCTGACGTGACAACACTATACTACAAAAACAGAAGAGGAAAAGTAGAACAAGGGGAAGAATGCTGACTTTCACCAGGACGAAACTCCACAGCCACCATAAAGGGAACTACCTCGGGTTTCATGCTCCGCGGGAGGGCATTATTTGGGAATGCAGTGATCCGCTAATATTAGGATCGAACGAAGACACACAAAGCTGACAGCAAGCATGCATGCGTAATGGAACTCAATGGAATAGAAGGAGGTATGCAGATGAGTAGTGTTTAGCAGAAAGAAGTACCTGCAGGTTTACCTGCTCTGAATGAGCACTTGATGCTCTCTCTCCAGTCGACGCCGTCCGCTGGCGAGCTCGTCCCCTATCGACAGTCTCCTCGGCACTTACCAGCGTCCTGTTCGCCTCGCCTACGAATTCCGGATGCTTGGTGTTAATATACGCCAGCTCAATAGCCACCTGGTTGGCCACCTGAAAATGAATCTTAAACTACTCCTATTTTGTTACAGGATGTTTTGTTGCGATCAAAACTCTTGCGCCAGGCGGGACTCGACTGTTAGAATACTCCTATTTTATTTTAGGAAAATGCGAAATTCAACTACCCGGTGTAAAAACGGCCTGGTAGGTGAAGTTATGCGGCAATCTCACAACTAACTGCTAATTGCTTTACAAATAAAGGATCTTTGCGTATAAGCCTGTAAACACTTGTAACCAAAAGTTTTTGACTTCTCAGGATACGCATATTGCAGTCGAACAGTTGAACAGTTCTACATGGAGTGTGGATTGGGAAGTAGGGAGTGTAGAAATCACTTCAACGAAAAGAATGAAGCAAAAAACGGGGCACTTATCCTAAGACACCGCAGAACAGGTAGAACCAATGGCAAGATCGGAACCTCATAATTTCATCATATTCGGACCCCTTCAGTGGCGTCGGTTTCCAAATGTCGAGCCATTACCCTTTCCGAACAGCGTTGAAACCCACTAGACATTGGATCCGACGCCGATTCGGATAATTCGGATTCGCCATTTTTTCCAACCCCTGAATAAAAGGATTCTGCAAATAATGGCATTTTTGAAAAGCTTGGATCCTAGGGCGATTCGCATAGGAATCTTCAGCAGATGAAATATCAGAAAATTCAGATAATTAATTTTTTGATAAGAAAACTGATGTCCTATCCGATTCGGATATCCGATATGAAATCCAAGGATAAAATAATTATTTGAATCATCTGAAAACGTTTCCTATAAAGGCTACTCTTATTTGAATCATTCCAAGATCCAGAGCTTCTCAAAAACGTTAAGCTCTTTTTAACCTCTTTTTAACCAGATTTGAAAAAATGATAAATTTTGAATATCAACCTTCTCAATGCAGTAAGCCAATTCGAAAACAACTGATTTTATATATTATACTCCTTATGGCTTGACCGATTTCCAAACTCCTGTTAAGTCTAATTACAAAAATACAAGCATTTCAAAACACATCTCTATCTACTTGGAGAACACACTCTTGATATTAGCTAGCCCGAACGGCACAGTTGGAGGAAACAGACCCCGCGTGGCACCATTGCACGTTCGAAAGCTGAGACTTTCTCATAGTCCGCTGCGGAAAGAAATAGTCGCAAGGGCACAGCACACAAAATGGTGTTTCCGGGTGGACGATTGCCATTAAGCGGTCCGCACTGTTTGCACGAGGCGTAGGGTAGCGCAGCTAGAGGAAGTTCCGATTCTCGTGCACCCTGAGTAAAGGTTCTTGGGTAATTCGACTTGGCCAACCAACCCTTCCATCCGTCCGTGGCCGGTAATTTGGTACTAGGCGTATCTGGGAATGATTGCACACTAACCTGCCAGCAGCTGGCTACCTTGAGTTACTGTACACGACGAATACGCATCGAAATTGCCTCCCCGATATGTTCTAGAAGGAGAACGCATAACGCATTCTACGAAGTAATTGAGTAGCGCCTTCGCCTTACTCTTTAGGCTGCATCTCTATTTCCGACGCCGGGTGACGCGATGGCATGCACATTGGCCAAATCGATGATCGCATTGCTTGAAGTCCAAAGTATAAACGGGGCCTTGCCCTTTGTAGAGACGACTAAGTCGCGCATTACGAAAAGGGCTTTAATCAAGCAATGAAACTTTCCGAAGCTGGTGAATTGCAACCAGATCTGCGCCTAGGAATGAGAAACCACTGGCCCGACATGTAGGTGAATGCCCTAAACGAGAGAACAGATGCATGCATTTCGTGCCCCTTCAAAGCAAGAAACACCCATCAAGTTTTTCTGGGCGTAGTGCGGGATAGCAGAGACGCAGCTGAACAGAAAGGGACGAAGGTGTTCTCACGTACCATTTCATTTGTCGGCCGAAGACGACTCTTCAGTACACCGCTCACTACTTCGTTAATCTTGTCATAAAGGCGAGGAAATCGCTGCATTTCTTGCTAGAAAAAAGAGTAGAGGAATAAAATGTGAGCACAAATCAGGTAAGCTAACCTGCGTAGTAAGCCCACAATGTTTGACCATCCGTTGCATTTCCTCGTGGACGAGCTCAACACATCTCAAGCTGGGCTCCTCCAGACGCTGTATCTGTCGCTTAACAAGAAGTTCGAACGCAACTTCGGGGACAAAAAGAGCAGGACGAGGTCCCTGAAACAACTCGTATCATCTCACTCACGAGGAAAGTCAACAAAGTGACCGTGAAGATTCTCCAAGCGACCTATATTTGAAACGATTCAAATCAGTTTCTTTAAGCCTCAATTGGCTGGTACCGAGGATGTAACTGTTACGACGATGTTTTGTTGCGATCAAAACTTCTAGCGCCAGGCGGGACTCGAACCCGCACCTCCCTCTAACCGGGCGGGAATGCACTACGCCATTACACCACCGGCGCCGTTTGATCGAACGCAACATCCACACCTCGTGGGACCCATCAGCACTCACCCGTACATCGGGATGAGCCGGCCGCTGATATCAGCATGGAACCAGTTAAGCTGTAGGTCTTGATAGAAATGATTCAAATCAGTTTCTTTAAGCCTCAATTGGCTGGTACCGAGGATGTAAGCTGTTACGACGATGTTTTGTTGCTCATCCCGATGTACGGGTGAGTGCTGATGGGTCCTACGAGGTGTGGATGTTGCGTTCGATCAAACGGCGCCGGTGGTGTAATGGCGTAGAGCATTCCCGCCCGGTTAGAGGGAGATGCGGGTTCGAGTCCCGCCTGGCGCTAGAAGTTTTGATCGCAACAAAACATCGTCGTAACAGCTTACATCCTCGGTAGCAGCCAATTGAGGCTTAAAGAAACTGATTTGAATCATGTCTATCAAGACCTACAGCTTAACTGGTTCCATGCTGATATCAGCGGCCGGGTCATCCCGATGTACGGGTGAGTGCTGATGGGTCGGTCCCACGAGGTGTGGATGTTGCGTTCGATCAAACGGCGCCGGTGGTGTAATGGCGTAGAGCATTCCCGCCCGGTTAGAGGGAGGTGCGGGCTCGAGTCCCGCCTGGCGCTAGAAGTTTTGATCGCAACAAAACATCGCCGTAACGACCTATATTTGATTGTAGGGCGTTGCATGGGAAGGCCATAGCGGTTTCTAAATTTCCTGCGAACCTCTGGGTAGGTCGAAAATGGCCAAGAACTGTAGCGCTTTAAACTCTTGCGGGCTAATAACTCTATGCTATCGCCTGGGAGACCCCTGCCTTGCTCAGATATAATCATGCAAAAGGTTTGGAGCTTCAATCATTGCTAGAATGTGAGTTTTGCAAATTTCTAATAAGATCGAAAATGCACATTCAGTGAAGGCATTCACCAGGAAGCCATCAGCCGTTGGATGGCCGAATGTGTAGCGCCGCAGAGCTGCAGGGGTGTGATCGCAGGATCGATTTCGATGGTGTGGTTTATGCATTGCTAGTGGGGATTTTTGCAATTTCATCAATGTAGAGTGCATTTTAGCCTCGGCAGTGAACAGTGTTCTCTTTTCAACTTCGTTTTTAACCTCTTGTAGGATATGGACCAAGCTAGCAGCCATTAAACCATGCTTGTTCCGATGGGGAAGCTCTCATTAAATGCTATTCATGTGTGATCACTTTGTTTTGTTTTCTAGTAGTTTTGGAAGTGCCTTGTAGCAACCTAATTGCGAACATGATCGACAACTATTGCTTTGATCCATCACCAAGATGTGTTGATCGCCCTACAGATTTCTAAGGTGAACGGTTTCCTTGTGACTTTTACTATTTCTACTAACTGTGGGCAAAACTGGAATGTTTCATCTATACTGCGTTATTGGTCATTTCCGCCTGTTTTTGTACCGACTTCTCTTCCCTACTCTAGAAGTTTTCCGTTACAGATACGAGCCCAAGCACTTTCACGACAGCAGGGTCGGAAAAAATTTTTGCCAAGGCTCGTCTAGAGGGGTGCATATTTGAGATACTGATCACGGATCTGGAATCCGTTTTTTGTTAGGTAGATTACAGTAGGTTACGATGTAAGCAGGGTACGGGTAAGTGAAAGGATAGTGTCAGGTTAGTCGCACTTACCCTATTCGTCTATGGATGCTATTGCGGTGACGGTCACGAATTTAGCGCAAGTTTTTGGCTTTTAATTTTTTAGTGCTATCTTCAGTTGCACGCATGTAGCGCAGTCGGAGGTGCCGGCTGTCGCGTGCACTCGATACCAAGTTCTGGTTCGGATTTTCCGTCCAGGCCAAACCAAGCCTTCTATCCTTCCGGGGTAGGTGAATTGGTACCAGACTTGTCTGGGAAGGATAGGACGCTGACTTGTTCATCGGCTGGTTTCCGCAAGTCATTGACCAAATACGCATTCAAATCGCCTTCACGATATCCCGTAGAAATAGAACGCCGTCCTTTGATATTTCTTCTTTACCCTCAATTTCAGCTCAAGATGCAACATTGGAAACGAAGTGCGCTTACGTTAGATGAAGAAAACGGCGGTGCAGGGGCAGTTGTTTCACAGTATTTACATCAACTCTAACCCTCCGAAATCCGCCGTTACACCAAAATCAGAAGCCAGATTCGCGATAAGCACTCCAAATAGCTCCCTAAACGAGGTTTGAACGAAGGAATTTTTGAGCCTTTGGAGTGTCCAGAGTACGAGTCTTCGTATCTGCAATGCCCCCTCCCCCAACTAGTATAGATCCGGGCTGGCTTGACCCACATCCCGCAAGAGGTTGAAAACGAGTTTGAAAAGCGAACAAAAGTATCCTGCTGGGGCTAAAACGCACTCTACACTGACAAAAATGCAAAGCACGCCACTAGCAGTGCATGAACCAGTCCCCGAAATCGATCCCTTGATCACTCCCCTGCAACTGCGGCGCTATCCACTCGGCCATCCAACGGCTGGTGCCTTCCTGTTGTATGCCTACCCTGAACTTGCCTTCTCGCTCTTAATAGAAATTTGCCAAATCTCACATTCTAGCAATGATTGAAGCTCCAAACCTTTGCAGGATCATTTCTAAGCATGGCAAGGGCATTCAGTTTTGCGCTATGATCCCGCACTAAAGCACTTCAGCTTTTGCCACTTTTGCCCTACCCAGAGGTCCGTAGGAAAACTGGAAACCGATATGGTCTTCCCCGACATCGCCCTACAACCCTATATAGGTCCCTTTGAGAACCACACGTCACTTTGTTGACCTTGTTCGTCAGTTCTTCCTCTTCTGTTAAAAAACGTGCACTCACCGTGTTAAAAAGACCAAAAATTACGTGAGCCCCTTCCCTCGACTTGCACAAAAATGGACATCTGCACTACTCTGCTGCTCATTGTACGATTCATATGCACGTTTCTACCAGCAAGGTTTATTTTATGACACTGAACCAAAAAATCGGCCATGTCAGAATAAAAAATAGCAAGTCATGTCAGTGCGCTTTACTCCGCCCTTACAATTAGAGTTGGCTAGTTCTATACATGATCACGTTGCTGCTCTTCAATAAAATCTCCTTAAGTCTCACACAACCATTGCGAAAATTCAAAAATGCTGGAAAGATAAGCTTTTGTATAAAAAGGCAAAAAGCACACCGTGGCATTCCTGATTGCTGTAAGTATATCCATCTGAGTGAGATTCTCGAGAGGATTGACACTTTCCAAAGACTTCCCAAAGGTTTCATGAAAGATGAAGCAAATACGAGCGCCACCGCACCTAAAAATTGTGGCGTCTACTACCTTCCATACACATATCCAGGAAAGAAACCTACAACTCAGTAGTCTCGATGTTTCGGGAAGTTCCTTCGATTGTCGAAGTGTATGCAGTAGCAAAGCGGGTGATAATTTGGAGCAGTGTTCGACTTTTGTCATCCTGAAAGGGAAACACCAGAGTACAACATGGATCTATGAAGTAGCACCATCGACTTACCACTGGTTCTCCAAACGCTTGTAGATCAGCTTGACATTGTGCGTGCATAATCGACACCCGAGCCTTCAAAGCCGGCAGGCAATTCCGGATGTGATGCATCAGAAGCTTAAACATATGTATATCCGTAACAAACTGAATGCCTCGAGGCATTTCCAACAAAGATGCACATCAGTGGCCCCCAGACTAGTGATTTGCTTCCCGCTTCAATTTTCAATCGGCTAATAACTGTTCCGCATCTCTACTGAGCGTAAGCTGCTTCCATTGTAACTCTCCGTTGCCTACACCCGCTCCCTCTTCCCACTACATAAAGGACAGGCCAATCTTACGGAAACGGCAAGCTGCTAGAACACTTGACCGTGTGGTCCAGCATCGTCTATCTGCCGTGACCGATATCCAACTCCGAGACGTAAACACTACAATTAATCCTGACATGAAGGGGGAAAAAGGAAAGACGCTCCAATAGAAAAAATCGGTAGAAATTGGGTGCGAAACCTAGAGAGCTGTCTAACAACGAGAGCAGTGGATACCAATAAAGAACCGCGTGTTCGTTTGAGATAATGATTACCACGAGGCCCCGAGTACAACCACGTGGGTCTTCGAGTAGGAGCTGTGAAATATGGGCTATGAAAACAGGATTTGGAAAGGAAAACAGGGCTTTTGCCGAAGCAAAGCCAAACACTACAGCAGAAGCCCGGCAATATTAAATATCGACTACACAAATGCGTGACAGATGATCTTTTCATTTTTAGCGATGTAGCGCCACCTTTACTTCGAGTAATAAAAAGAAAATTCTCAAAATAAAGAAATGTGAATAATCTTGTCAACATTCGTACCAGATTCAGCTTCTTAGCAAGGTATGGTGTTCCATTTCTGCTGGCTAACGTCGGGTACTTCCGGTGTAGGAATGCAACCTCGTCCTTTACTGCCTCACTAATAGGTTTGTTGTCAATGATTGCTTGCTGAAAATGTGTTGTTGTTGTCGTTAATATTAGCAAGTATGGCGAATTGATGTTAGTGGCTGCTTGGCTGAAGATTTAGTAGAGCGACATCTTAGGCTGATCGCAACGCTTCAATACCTTGATACTAGTTCTCTTAGAAGAATCTTCCAAAAAGACAGAATAAAGCTCTAACAAAAACGGATCATTACAGCATACCTGGGAACGGTTGACGACTCCGATAATTCCCAATTTTACAGGAACCACTTTACCCATCAAAACATCCATAGCATCCGTACCCTGATCCATCAAGTCCAGCTTTGTTAGGACGGCAAGCGTTCGCTGCCCTTAACAATCTTCAGTTTAAAAAATGTACGAAAAAAGTGGCACCTTCTCCATTAATTTTCTAGGATTTTGTACCTTCAGGATCCACTTCACGAGCCATTTTAATGGGTTCAGACGTTGCGAAATCTTGATTTGCTGGAGTTACTGCCAATATAATTGAAGAGGGATTAGAAATGTAACTCATAAGCATCTCGCGGATTTGCTCCTGAAAATAAAAACCTCTACATAAGAGGAAATCAAAGCCGAGAAAGTGAACCAAACCTCTATGTTCGCGGGTTGATCCCCAACAGGGATTTTGGTAATGCCCGGTAGATCGACTAGTGATAGATTGACAACATTCTTCGAGTAGATCCTAAGGATTATGGGAAGAGGCGAGATGCCCTGTAATAAGGCAGTTTCCTCAATTCCTATCGATATAGTGCAAACGTGGGCGCGTGTAGCGCAGTCGGAGGAGGCGCGACTGTCGCGTGCACCGATACCAGGTTCCTGGTTCGGATTTCTTGCCCAGGCCAACCAAGCCTTCCATCCCTCCGGGGTCGGTGAATTGGTACCAGACTTGTCTGGGAAGGATAAAGCGCTGACTTGTTCATCGGCTGGCCACCGCAAGTCATTGTATGGCCAAATACGCATTCATGTCGCCTCCACGACATCCTGTAGAAGTAGAATGCGCTTGCGCATCCCAAAAGGGATTGAGTAACGCCGTCCTTTATCCTTTATCCTTTATTATAATGCAAACGCAGAAGTACGTTTGTACATATGAATCGATGTCTCACGCGGAACCGAAATCTTTCTCGAAATTCCACTCCTGGTGGTTATAAGACAGCCACTTCTTTTTAGACTTTAGCTAGGCAGTGGGCTTTGAAGTACTAATGCTGCATGAGACTTTATTGGAGAAGATAACAACCGTCTTTCACTGCAAAGTAAAACAAAGCGAATTCGCGGCGCCACAGTGCCTAAACTACGCCAACCCCTGCAATGGTGAACGTATAGGCTCAAACCACCCATTAGAATAGCCTCAATGGCGCGCCCATTGATGTTAAGCCTCAGCTTCCAGTGCGTATTCAGAATTCGTTGTAAAGACAGTGCACATTCTAAAGAACTTAATTTTACGAAAGACATAACGCACAGAGCATCCTAAAGAGGGTATGAGGGACAACACAATGGTGCTACTCTCGGCGCCTTCTTGATACTTTCGAAACTGCAATTAGAGCTCGCAACTAATACGTATACAAATGACTTCCCATGGAGCGAGAAACACCCTCGTTAGAGAATTTGGGGTACTTAGCGGCCTCGTGCCCGCATCAAGACTGCACACCCTCGTAGGCGTAGGACAAGCACGCAACACGGTTTCTGTGATCAGAACTAGGTAAGGGAACTCGGCGTTTGGCTGATCCAACTTACCCTTTTTAATATGCCTTGCCGGTGCAATGCGTGCACCAAGCCTTTAATAGCCATTACGTGTTTAACCGTAGTTTATGCAAGAAGGAGACAAAGCACGATGCAGATTTTCTCCTTCCCAAAACATTTTTATCTACAGATGGACACAAATGCTGGGTGGAAAAAACGCACCTTGTTTGAACCAGTCACACGGTCAGTTTCGTCCTCTATTTCTTTTCGCACGAAAGAAAAGTCAGTAAAGATCTTGTTACCAGTGTGCTCAAACATGGCCCAGTCGTCATTTATCAGTGTTCCTAAATAATCATCTAAAATGCGCCTGAGAAACGCAGAAAAGCTGGGAGTTCAAGCTAACCATCTGGCTTTCTTCTTCTAATCTCGTCATCAGCTGGCACGTGAGCAAGGTGCAAAATGAGCGGTCTCCTTGTCACTATGCCAGTTCCGCGAGGTAAAAAGTCCCGCCCGACGAGGTTTTCCAGCACTGAACTTTTCCCTGCACTCTAAAACAGCCATTTTTACAGCGCACAGTGACATAACAAGTTCTTGTACGGCTGTTTACCTGTGAACCCACGACAACGATCTGAGGCAGCTGAATTTGGTCTTCGCGTCGGCCTAATGTGGCAAAGACGTCTTGTAATTTATTAACCACTGGTATAAGAGATTCCATCCTGCAACGAAATGAAAATCGGTCTGGGTACAAACGATGTGACGAGCATGAAGGCGATTAAGAATGGGCAGCAAATTCCCGAGGCGAAGTCAAACGGTCAACTATTGAGTTTAGCAATAGCATGAATCACTAGCAAACAACGGAATCGTAAGAGAATCTACAAGAAGGATCATACATGACTGATACTGGGAATATACCAAGAAGGACCTGATAATGGCACAACTTCGATCGTGCCTTATTCATAATCATAAATGTAGCCGACTGTGCGCGTCATTTAGGGTGTATGAAGTACCACGGCAAACAGCTGCCTCATTACGTACTCTACGCCTAATTTAAGTACTCTAGCGCTCACAAGCGTGAACCGTCAGCGAATCGCAGCTGAAGTCGGACCGTCGCGTTTCGTGGAGCATGAGGTGCGATTGCTCGTCACTTGCACGGAAACCACAACCGCAGACACGACTCGTACTGCGCCAGTGAGAAGCCTAATGGATCTGACAGAGCCAATAAAGCTGCATGGTGACCGTAATAGTCGAGAAGAGATGAAGAGCAGTAGTAGCCAAAATAAGAAGTAGCAGTAATACCTGTGCACTCCTTGACAAAGTTGCGGTGGTATATACTCCGGCAGTGGAGTCCGCAGGATTTCCAGACGATCAGCAACTACGGGCTAGCAAACCTGCTACTGGGAGCTTTAAATAGGAATTTCCCATTGTCCTTATTGCAACGCATCTAATATGGAAAAAGTGACACTACTCAACATTCGCAAAGAAATGGGACCACTGAGAGGATCTATTTTTACTGCGCATTTCCAAATGCGTAAAGCGATGACGGTTCATGTGATAGCTTCGAACTTTTTACTACAGACATACAAAAGCAGCGACAGGCTTGTTTGCAAAACGTCAATGTGTCTCGAGATGTCCAAAATGTCTCCAGAAATCCGCTCGACTTTAGCCACGGCCATATGAACGCAATAAAGTCATTTACTCTGCCAAACGTCTCGTTGAAAATGGATACCCATTGTTCAGGTAAAAAAGAAGTGGCCACAGTCATTCCAGACACCAATTCGAACATTTGTTAAACAATCAGATTCACTATTGCTTTCTTCTTTCGTATCAAGGAGAGGCTCAAGAAGAGGAATCCCAGAACGATCATCAACTGGGACCTCTACACCTCTCTTGCCGGCCTCTGGGAAGATGCCGTCATGGACAATGTCGATGACGAATACGACCGCTTCGTGCACCGTCTCCGCGATAGTGCTGGGGGAGCCAAGAGCTTGAAGACTAGCAAGAGACGTCTGTCTCCGGAAACTCTCGAGCTGATACGCCAGCGTGGAGCAGCACGAGCGTCAGGCAACTACCAGGTGACGTCTGAGCTTGCGAAGCTATGCAGAGCGGCGATAAAGGAAGATCTTAAGGAGAGAAGGGCGGAAGTGTTGGCTGAAGCAGCAGAGGCAGGGTTGAGCATCCGCAATGCCCCCCGGAACTTCGCCAACTTCAAGACCAAGATGACCGCTCTCCGACGTCCTGACGGAGCCGTCACCTCTTCCAGAAGGACCATGGAGAAGGTCATCCACGACTTCTACTCCGATCTCTTCGATAGCCACGTCCATCTACCCCCATGCCATCTTCCGCAGGATGGATACGTCGTTCCATCTGTTCTCCCTTCCGAGATCCGACACGTCATCTCGTCGGTGAAGAAGCGTACAGCACCCCTTCCCCACAGGATCAGACCCGAACACCTGAAGAACCTCCCGCCAACGCTCATCAACACCTTGGCGCGGCTCTTCACACGCTACCTGTCGGAGTGCAAGGTTCCATCTCAGTGGAAGACCAGCAGGACCGCCTTCTGTACAGGAAGGGAGACGTGCACGACATGGGCAACTATCGCACGATCTGCCTGCTGTCCGTGGTCTACAAGCTATTCACTCCAGTCATCCTGAATAAGATCAGCAGAATGCTGGACGAAGGACAGCCATGTGAACAAGCAAGATTTCGGAGAGGATTCAGCACGATCGACCACATATACGCCATTACGAAGCTCATCGAAGTGTCGCGAGAGTACAAGCTGCCGCTGTGCCTTACGTTCATCGACCTGAAGAAGGCATTCGACTCCGTCGAGACTGAAGCGGTCCTCGAAGCCCTGCTCACTCAGGGCGTTCCTACTCAGTACATCAGACTCCTTCGAGAGTACAGTGGATTCACGATCAAGATCTCTCCATTCTACAACGACGTATCGATGTGAAGAGGGGTTCGGTAAGGGGATACCATATCCCCGAAGCTCTTCAGCGCCACCTTCGAAAACGTCACGCGCGAACTAGAATGGGAAGACATGGGAGTGAAGGTCGACGGCCGGCAGCTGCACCATCTGAGCTTCGCTGACGACAGCATGCTCGTAACACCGAGCATCAGTAAACGAGCGAATGCTGGCCGACTACGATCGTGTATGTGGGAACGTTGGACTGCAGCTGAATCTTACGAAGTCGATGTTCATGAAGAACGGACAAGTTTCTGATGCCCCATTCTCGCTCAACGGAACGAACGTCTCCGAATGCTCCAGCTACGTGTATCTGGGTCGCGAAGTCAATATGGCCAACGACTTAGCGCCGGATCTGAACAGGAGGAAACGAGCGACTTGGTGAGCTTTCGAGAGCGTCGAAGAAGTCGTGAAGAAGACGAAGAACGTCCGACTCCGTGCCCACCTATTCGACTCCACTGTTCTTCCTACCCTACCATACGCCTCAGAGACCTGGGCCATACGAAAGCAGGATGAACACGCGATCAGCGTCGCGCAGCGTGGAATCGAGAGGACGAGGCTCGGAGTGACACGACTCACGCGAGTGAGAGAGGGCCTCCGGAGTTCCGAGCTTCGCCGACGTTTGAAGATCAGAGACGCTGTCGCGTGGGCCAAGTCGTCGAAAATTAGGTGGGCCGGCCACGTAATGCGATTCGCATACACCCGCTGGACGGGAGCCACCACCGACTGGATTCCGTGGGATGTCAAGAGAACACCAGGATGCTCACCAACACGTTGGTCGGACTTCTTCGTGAAAGCCCTGAACGACCGATATGACGCTCTTCGTGTCCCTCGAGCGAGGAAGATCTATTGGACCACTCTGGCACGCGACAGGGACGAATGGAGACGCCGCTGGCGCCCGCTCGAGCAAGTCGATGATCAACGGGACAACAGGTGATACAGGTGAACGAGGTTTGAACGAAGTAAGTTTTCAGCCTTTGGAGTGTCGAGACTACGAGTGCCTGTGCCAATGCCGCCCCTCTTCTTGCATCTCCATGTAATAGAGAAGAGCGGTTAAACGAGGCTACTACGAAACACACTTAAGAAACTAATACAAACTATTATAAAGGGATCACATAGAGTGAATCAAACGAACGCTTCCCTCACAAAACAAGCATGGTTTAGTGGCCAGCGGCATATCTCTAATCGACGAAAGCTAGCTTGGCTCACATCCCGCAAGAGATTAAAAAGAGCTTGAAACGCGAACACTGAACTCTGCCGCGACCAAAATGCACTCTACACTGATAAAAATGCGAAAAACAGCACAGTAGTGCACAGACCCGTCCCCCGGGACCGATCCCTTGACCACCCTTCCGCAAGCACACCACGCTAACAACTCGGCCAACCATTCGCTGAGAGCCGGCTGGTGAACGCCTCCCGTGAATGCTCCTTCTCGCTTCTACTAGGAATTTATCCCGCGTTCTAACAATGATTGAAGCTCCAAACCAGTAGATATGCAGCACTAGTGTACTTAATGTACTGCACTAAATCTTGTTCAAAATATGTCTATTGGGTGTAATCTGCCATGGGAAGAACGAACATCATCGTCGTTTTTTGCGGAAATGCCTTATAAATCCGTTATATTAAGTTCGAATCGGACAGCTCAAGGCCTTGCGAAATAGCAAGCGCTGGTAAAAGACGCAGAGACTCCGCCCCTACCAGCACGCATTCGTGGCCGTCTCTGAGGGGGGGGGGGGGGAGTTACCATAGCATACTGTTACCTGCAGGCGTGGCGACTAGATATACGCAGCGAATGTAGATGCAGTCTTATCTCCTCGTTTCGATTACAGATTCGGGTCTTATTTTCTTCCGAATTGGGCGAGGGAGGGAACTCTAGGATGAAGGCAATTTTAACACGGACTAGTGGGCCCACACCCCGGAGTCCTTTCCCTGCCCGATTCTGTGCTCTCCTCGTCAGCGGAGGAGAGCACAGAACAGCTTTCAAGGCTTTTCGAGATTTCAAGACTTCTGTCCTGGCTAACCTCTGCTGCAGATCAAAGACGGCGAAATGGTGCGCATCGGTAGGAGGCGCACACTCTGCGTCTCTTGATAGCGTTCGCTATTTCGCAAGGCATTGGGCGATTCGAGCTTAATATAACGGGCTTATACGGCATTTCCGCAAAAAACGACGATCGTATTTAACAAGTTGACGACAATGTCGCGCAATGGTGCGCGACAGCCAGTCTGTCTCATAGGACCGTGTCGCGCAATGGTGCGCGACAGTATTATTTCGATCATAGTGGCATTACCTTCGTCCAAACTTTGCCAGGTTATTTAAGATGCTGAACACAGTGGCGATGTCCGTTTGGTAAATGACGCCCGATTACCACCCATATCGATAACTAGTTTTGTCACCACCTTTGTCCAAGCTCCCTGAATGGGGTTATTTGAGGTGCCGGTCACGAGTCTGATATCCGCTTCTCGAATTTATGACGTCGACCAGCTATCCGTTGAACTTCAGAGTTATTTTTGAGACTTCATTCAATAAAGGTAACAAACGGGCATGATTACAAACTACAACTACTTGGATGTTATCAAACGTCACTAAGAAGATCAACTTCACAAATAAAGTCCATCCAGGAAACATTTTAAAAACAAATCGACAATAAACTGCTGTGAGTTGTTTGGAAGCAATCTAAACAACAGAATTTGCTGCGTTCACTGCATTTTGTCTTAATCCTTAGCGAGATTCTTTGCGGTCGGTTGCGATTTCTGATAGCAATTGTAGGATTCTTCAGTCTAAGTTCCGCATAAAAAGAATTATTTTCCAATTAGACCATCAAAATTGATAGAGGAGGGAAGCACATTGCGAAAAAGAAAAGATTTGGAGAATATTGCAAAACAAAACCAAAATTTTGAGAACGGATATCAATTCGTGGTGTGCAGTTTGAAAATTCAATTTATGCTGAGCTCAGGTAACGAGACATCGTGTCACCCATGCGCAATACGCGTGGACCCGTGGACCCGACGCGCAAAAAATTGCGCGGTCGTCAACGTGTTAAAGATACAAAACGGGAGCGACAGCGGTCGCGCGCGGCGGCGCCTGGCACGTTGCCAACTCTGTCGGTCTGCCGCAATTTTCGCATTGGACTACGTCAGCATGCTTCCTACTGGCATTTGGATTGTAGGAACGCATGAAAGGCAGGCGATCCACTTTAAAACAGACCAAGCCGTTATTGATATGACTTATCTGAGAAAAATGTCACATATCAAGGAAGTTAAACTTTGTTCGTGTCCATTTACCCGCTTCACTTCGGAAGGAACGTTGAACTCGAGGTATTATCGTGAAAGTGCATGGCCTAGAGTGGTATGCTATTAGGGCTAGTTAAGTATGTTTAACAGAACATTCAATTGAGGAAGATATGAGGCCAACACTGGATACTGCGTTTAACTTCACGCCTATTATCTTTATGGTATATATTATGAATTTTGTAGTTATTAGTGATTTGTGAAGCTACCTGTCACCCTTCTCGCTCGCCCCAGAGCCCACATTTAAAGTTCATTCTTCGTAGGGAAGCGCCGAGGGGCGGTCTTTATGTACGGATGGTTGCCGCGCCCGCGACGGCGACTGCCGGCGCGATGAGCTCCGCTGCGGCCGTGTGAGTTATGCCTCATGACCTGCTGCAGTCGCTAGGTTTGAGATGTTGATATCCCTTCCTGCTGTTGCAGGGGCTGCGGGAAAACATGCTCCGGTTCCGAAATTGAGCTCGAGTTATAAAAGTAAACAACGTTCTAAGGCTCAATTTTATATGGTGCTTCTTCAGGAGAAGCTGAAAATATGACACACTATCGCAGTGAAACTGACTTTGTATACACTTTCTAACAGTTGATGTGCAAGTTTTGACGTAGGTCTAGATATCACTAGCCGCTGAATTCACCCAATTGCGACGTCTTCTGCCGCGCATGCCGCGCTATTCGCCGCGTCCGCGGCTACCATTCGTAATAATGTCCCGCAGCCGGGAAGCGTTGAACCCCGTCGATCCTTGGTATCCCGGTCAACCCCCCCCCCCCCCCCTTAATAAACATGTGTCCGTGCGTCCATGTTGATCCATAAAAACATGCCGGGGTCTCGCATCTTTGACGAAGAGATGGATTAGTTTCTCCCGGACTCCATAATCCACTGCAGATCTCCTACTTCAGATTTTAGTAGGTGGGACAAAAGGTCGATGGATATACCTTGAAATCCAGCTCAATGTGGGGAATCGAATGTCTGCCCGCTCCATTATGAGACCATGGTAGAACACTCAAATAAACACGGTTTCTGTGCTCTCCTCCGGTGACGCAGAGGAGAGCACAGAACTAGGCAAGGGAGGGAACTCCGGGGTGTGACTGATATAACTTACCCGTTTTAAGCCACCTTTTCGGTGTACAGCAGGCACCAATCCGCCTGGTACCGTAATTTTTTTAAGTTTCATAACCCCAAATCCGGTTACGTTCCCTTCCCCTCTGTAACAGATATATGAGTATGAGTGGCCACTGGTCAAATGTGGCGGGCGTGTGAGAACGATTTGGGCAACATTACAAACTTCACCTAGAGGTATCTGAGAAGCTGAAAAGCGAACTAAAGGCGATCATTACCTAGGTATAGTGTGAATGAGATCCTTTGCCGACCACACAAGTCCGGTGAATTACAATTTACTGTGGCCGATAGATGCGTCTGGGTGGTCGCAGGTGAAATTCGCCTCGGGCGTGAGAACGATCTGGGCCGTCCCTACCCCCACAGAGTGGTGGACGCCTT
This sequence comes from Heligmosomoides polygyrus bakeri, assembly GCA_947359475.1. Lineage (NCBI taxonomy): Eukaryota > Metazoa > Nematoda > Chromadorea > Rhabditida > Heligmosomidae > Heligmosomoides > Heligmosomoides polygyrus. The sequence continues at coordinate 56,746,632 of OX375865.1, forward strand.
TTCAGTTGAGCACTGCTGCCGTCCAGAGCTACCGTCGATCGAGTCGAGGCCACCGCCGTCCCGTCGTACCCTTCTCCGACCGTGCCTTCTCCTCCTCCACCATTGACTACCCCATCCAACTGTTGAGTTCGTTTTTTTTTTTGTTCGTGAGATAAAGAGTTATTCTACTCGTGTACGTGTGTTCTGACTGAAAAACAAAAACACCTTGGGTACACCACTAGGCAACTTGGGGGCCAACCCATTCTGGTAGTCACAACCAATCAGCAGAACCACGGGAAACGAGTAGAAAAGCTCAGTGGCAGGGTGTCGTTAGGTCAGAGTGGCTAGACACCACAGAATCGAATCGATCGACTCTTTTTGGCAAAAAGGGGTACCGTCAGAGTCATGGTACCAAAAATTGGTTTGGTCGATCAGCATCAACAGACTTTGGTTAGAGGTGTCGTCAGGTCTGGAGGCCGAGCACCAGAGAATTCAAATCGATCGACCTCTTTTGCAAAAAAAAAAAGGCTACCGACAGAGTCTGTGTGACCGGGTGCCAAAAAGCGATCTGATCGATCAGTGAGTGGTAATGGACTTTGGTGAAAGGTGTCGTCAGGTCTGGAGGCCGGGCACCACAAATCGAAATCGGTCGATCTCATTCTAAAAAAATGATACCGTCAGAGTCTGCGTGACCGGTGCCAAAAATCAATCTGATCGATCAGCATTACTTTGGAGAAGGGTGTCGCAAGGTCTCACTGGCCGGACACTACAAAATTAAAATCGGTCAACACTCTCGTTCCTGGAATAAAAGTTGACTACTCAAGACTCCTCCTTAGTGTGCCAATCTAAGCCGTTTCGCTCTACGTCGTGTCTTAGCGGTAGTACAGGTGCATCGAAACTGAATATTTCAGAGAAAGCCATGGCCGACTCCAAAGACGGAAGCCATTTTAACGAGGAGGACTTACTCAGGTCATCTGGAAGTGACAACTCCGAAGACGAGATGGAGCATGATGGAAGAATGCCAGAGAAGGAGTGAGTGACTCGCTTTTTGTTAAAAAAATTGTCCGCATAAATAGAAAGATAGCGGAAATCGGCATTGTGTGTGATTCGGAGGTAGGAAAATCCTTGCGCATCGGAGACAATACAAGGGACGCAGTAATGAAAGCCAACACAGAACGGATGGAAGATACAAAAACCGCAGTGGCTTCAATTCTAAAGATGCTAGCAGTCGTGTAGGTTTCACAACCGACGTAAAATTGTTAGAGGTGCTTCACTCAGCGAAAATCTTTGAAGCTAATGATCTTACACGCTGCTTAGATGCGACTTAAAATGATAGTCCAAAAAGTGGCTACCACTCTCGAGTGTCCGAAAGAGGGCATTGTAAACAAGGTGACAGAATTGAAAGAAAAATTGCAGAGTGCAGCTGTAAGAGAAATGGGCTTGCAGAATGAGTTGCAACAATGCAAATTGCAGGTCGAGAAGTTACGCAAGCTAGGACACAAGGACACTTCCCAGTCACTGCATGAACGAGATGTTAATACAATTTTGGCAGGTGAGACGCAAAATACATTAAAAAGATTTGCAGGACTAATGGATTCGGATAGTAAGCATGACCAAGAACAAGTATTACAGGAAAGGTCGATATCGATGCTATCAGCCCCCGAGTCCTTGAGGCCTACGCCGAACAACGACTGCGCCAGGAATCAAGAAACGCCATCGCGGCAGGACATAGTTACGTCGTCATGCATTATAAATGAAATGAACGTAGCTGAGTACTGGAGAGTTATGTCCTTGCCCGAGGTGCCAGTTTTCAGTGGCAAACGCAACGAATGCTTTGTGAGAGCTTTTAATACAAAGTATCCCAGTATACACTGGACAGAAAGCAGTCGCCTGCAACTTTTTGAAGGATTTCTGCGTAAAGATGCTACTGTTATATTTGAAGCCCTCCCTAAGAGTGTGCGAGGAAGTAATGTGGAAAGGGCAGTGGAAGCAAGGAAAGAACGCTTAAAAGTGGATACTGCGAGCTCGAGGATTAAGGCGATGGCAGAATTGCGTACGCTCACTTTGCGCGCCAACCAATCAGTAAGTGAGTTTTGTCTGGTACTTGAAAAACTGTCTAGTCGCGCATATCCTGAGTTCCCCCTAGAAGCTGTATCTTTACAAAGGCAGAAATTTTAACTAGACAACTAACTAGGTGGGAAGGAAGCTACTTTCTGACTGAAGCTTTGGAGACTAGCAGTGAAGCAGAGGCCTATGAGAAAGTAAAACAAGTAGCCCTACGCTTAGAACGAAGTAGGCAGGTTGCACTAGAGATGGGTTGTACGCTGGAAAATAGTAGAATCGTAAACCATAAAACAAAGTACCAGCCACATCAAAGCCTAAGAAACAAATGGAGCAACAGACATTACAAACAAAAGATTCAACTGCCCGATATTAATAATTCGGCACAAGAACATAAAATATATACGAAGACCGAGGGTAGTTTTAATAACACACCAACATATAAGAGGCCAGAGAAAAGTACAACCGGAGAAAGTGCAACACGAGACAGTAGGAAGAATGAAATTCGCAGATGCTACAACTGCGGAAAAACAGGCCACGTAGCAAGTGAATGTAGGCTTCCTTGTCGTCAGCAGGGGAGTCGCTCTACAATATCGGCAAATAAGGATCAGAGTAGGAATAATCAACCTCAATCAACGCGAAGTGGCAACTCTTACCTAACGGTCGTGGACTCTTGGACGTGTTCTTCAATCGCGGAAGAAGATATTCGGCGGAGTCCGTTGTTTGATCACAAGTGCCTAGTGCCAATAAGAATATTCGGAACTCAGGCCACTGCCTTGTTAGATACAGGGTCAAAAATTTCCATCATTCCCGTATGATTATTGAAGGCTATTCTGGCATTGATCTCGATCAGAACGCATTGAGGCCCCGCAACTTAACATAAGGGATGCATTGGGAAATCAAATGAAGATTTTCGATACCATCAACGTGGCCATATTGCTAGCAGGGCAAATGGAGTTCGTTTCGTTTTGTGTGGCAAACGGGCTTGACGATATTATAGTTCTCGGTACTAACGCCCTCGATCAATTCGGATTCAAATTAGTGCGCTCGCTCCCATGTGACATCCAGTCATCAGGAATGGAAAAAGACGAATCCTTGGACATAGGTGAGAGTGGTCACTCAGCCGTGATAAAAGAGCGAGTATATGTTCTTCCGAGAAAGATGTGCACTCTAACCTTAACAGGAATGCAGGGAGTGGAAGAAGCGCTACTGTGGTCTAGTCACCACTTGATTTCTCATGGAGTGCGCAGAGCCACTGCAGAAGGGGAAGTTAAGGTGCCCGTACTTAATAACACGAATGAACCCGTCATTTTCCACGAGAAGGACCTAGTGGGCGAATGGAGAAACGACCCATGGGTCAGTCCGAAGCACATAGAACCAGGAAACGACATGCTTGATTTGGAGAAATCCTCAGCATGGAGGAGCAAGAACAACGTTTAGAAGAGCTCTTAAAATTGGTACAAGGACAAACACTGCTTTCGGAACGGACAAAGTGTTTCATAGAAGAGTGGGCAGAAGTCTTCGCAGTGAGTGATTTGGAGCTAACACAAACTGCGTTAGTAGTGCATGACATAGATACGGGAAACACTAAACCGATAAGGCAAAAAACCCGGCCAATACCAATGGGTACGAGAACTGAGTTCAAGAATATAATCAAAGATCTTTTAGAAAGGAACATCAACGAGCCTAGTTCATCGTAATGGGCTTCACCAGTGGTACTAGTAAAAAAGAAAGATGGTTCCTTAAGACAATGCATAGATTAAAGGCAACTCAACAAAGTAACGAAGCAGGATGCGTACCCCCTGCCAACGATAGACATCGTGCTCCAGAGTCTAAGCGGAAAATGTGTCTTTTCAACGCTAGACATGTCTTCGGGGTATTGGCAAATAAGCCTATCGGATGACGCAAAACAAAAATCAGCTTTCACGACGTGTGAAGGCTTGTTTCAGTTCACCGTACTCCCATTCGGCCTATGCACCAGCCCAACGGTATGGTTCAGAGAATGATGGATAAAGTATTAGCAGGAACAAAGATTAAGGACGGTGAAGTATTTGTCTACATAGATGACATCCTTGTCGCAACTTAGTCCGTCGAAAGGCATTTTGAAGTGTTCCAGATAGTGATGAGTGCTTTGAAGAGGACCAACTTAAAATTAAAGCCACAGAAATGTCACTTCTTGAAAAACGAGGTTTCGTTTCTCGGCCATGTGATTAGCGGCCAAGGGATACACGCGGACCCAGAAAAAATCAAGAAAGTAGTGGAATTCCCTGCGCCGAAAACGATAAGTGAGCTAAGGACGTTCCTAGGCATGAGATCGTACTACAGAAAATTTATTATGAGCTTTTCAAAGATCGCAAAGTGCCTGTTTAACCTAACGAGTCCTAAAACCCCGTGGAAGTGGGCGGGTGAGGAAACAGCTGCATTTGAAAAACTCAAGTTAGCCATGACTCGGACCCCGATATTGGCACAACCTGATCTCGAAGCTACTAAAAGTGGTGAGCGCCCGTTCATAATATATACAGACGCGTCGAGAGGAGGACTGGGAGCGGTCCTTTGCCAAGAAGGTAGAGACCGAATGCTGCTTCCCATACTCTTTGCCTCGAAGGGGCTCACTAAGGCACAGTGCAATTATCACATAACCGACTTGGAAGCTCTGGCTGTGGTCTTTGCCGTAAGGAAATTCCACTTCTTTATTTACGGGCTTCCAACAGTAATACGAACTGACCATCAGACGCTAACCAGCCTTTTTAAGCGCACGAATATCTCCGGTAGGGTATTGCGCTGGGCGCTCGAATTACAGAGATATAACTTAAGGATAGAGTACGCGGCAGGCAAGGCAAACGCGATAGCTGACGCGCTCTCCAGAAGCATAGTGCCCTTTGATTCTGACAGATCCCTTTGCTGGAAAGACAATGAGGCGGTAATATGTACTGTTGGGGTAGAAGACAGTGAGTGGCTTCGTGGGCTACGCACCGATAAAGACTATGCCACACTCATAGAAGACGTTGTAGCCAGACAAGAACATAAAGATGTCAAATTGCCCAGGTGCCCACAGAAATTCAAAGTAGCCGACTTTTTGCTGGAGGATGGTGACTTAAAACTGGTATTGCAGGATTCAGTGGCCAAGGTAGTATCAAAGTCACACAGGAAGCTGATTTTTGAAGAAGCACATCGCGGCTCAATGGCTGGGCACCTCAACGGGAGAAAGTTATATCGGAAACTGAGAAAGATTGTTTTCTGGGAAGGCATGCAAAGCGACATAACAAAATGGAGCAAAGAATGCACAAAATGTTTTTTGTCGAAGGCGCATGAAGTGCATAACCCTCCGCTGAAGGCCTTCTTTTCTAGCAAGCCATACGACATCGTAGGGTTAGACCTAGTGGAGCTTGGAAAGTCCGAAAGAGGGAATAGATATGCATTGGTGTTCATTGACCAATTCACAAAATTCGTGGGAGCACATCCAATCCCGGACAAAACCGCAGGGACAGTCGCACGCGTATTCTTCGAGAGATGGATATGCGACGCGTATCGTTGGCCTAAAACTGTGCATTCGAACCAGGGCCCTGAATTCATCAATGACGTTCATTCCGAGATTTGCGAGATAACTGGCATAAATCAATCGATGACTAAGGGGTACAACCCCCGTGAAAACGGGATGACAGAAAGGGCCATAGGTACTTCAACACGCATGTTAAAAAAGAAAACTGATACCAGCAGAATGGGACTTGTACCTTCCAATGGTAGTCTTCGCGTACAACTCGTCGCCACAGGACGCTATAGAAGAAAGTCCGTTCTACATATTGCATGCCTTTGACGCTAAGGCCTGAGTTATACTCCCGCGGGAGCATCCGCGGAAGGGCGGGAATCGCGCCGAGACTCCTCACCTGGCCAATCGCCGCGCCTCACCACGCCCGCCTCCGCCGTGCACCATTGGTCCGCGGACGTTCCGCGGATGCTCCCGCGGGAGTATAACAGAGGCCTAACTATCCGCCAAACGTCATTCCTGGAAACACTTTAGCGCTTCACCATATGGACCTAAACGACTATAAGCACGAAATGCTAGCTGCTATTCAACTGGGTCAAGAATGCGCAAAGGAAATAAATAACGCGTACACGGCTAAGATGAAGGCAGCGTACGATAAGAGAAACAAACAGATGTGAGCAGGCTACCCAAGTTCGAGACAGAGTTTACGTCAGACTGCCGCGGGGGAAAGCGAACAAACAGTATCCTAAACTCTGTGAGGCTTGGGGAGGCCCCTATCGGGTAATTGAAACGAGTGATAACTTAGCGCTGCTAGCGAATATCAACGAGAACGTCGACCCAATTAGAGTACACCACGACATGCTCATTGTACTACCACAAGAGACAGATAGCGCTCCACTGAAAACTGGCACCAAGAGAAGGTCTAGACGGAAGAGTGCTGTCACAGTAAGTGCAAATATCTGTTTCAGGGCGACCACAGACGGAGACGGCGACAAGAGCTCGCTAAGCATGTTCTAAAGATGTCCCGTGCGGAACCAACGTGTCGACATCGGTTACTATTGCGACTGTTCTGTTGGAGAAATGCTGTTCCGAGATGTAGTCCCTGAAGCTGACGAGACCCTCGGAAAGTTACATTTCGATAACGTGTACTCGTTAGCAAGGTTAATATATGAATGCGAGAGAAGCGCCGACAGGAAAAGGCTCAAAATGAGAGACACGAAGTACGCCTTTGTAACTATCACCGGAATCGAAAAAGCGTTCACATTCTACAAGCGTTATTGTGACCATGTTTTTCGAAGTCTAGCTCTCCACGACAGATCGCCAATATTGCTACATCACTCTGAAGTCGCAGAGATCCCTATCGACCAGCTCAATGGCTTGAATACACAAGGCGTCAAGTACGCAATGGCGCATGATTGGAAGGATATCGCGGTGACAGATGCTGTGCAAAAAGTGCTAATAGTCCTTCTTGATGGTTTTCGTAACACGCAGGCGACTGATGAGACGTTAGAGATAAGAACATATCGGACATCGTCAACCGCGTAGAGCCTCGTCACATAGTGTTCGTTGGGCCGACAGTGAATAAGCCACTTCATCGGTCGTCATGGCTGAAATTGGCCACAACGTTCGGAAAAGCTGCTCTTTCAGGAGCAAAGGTAGTGGTAGTAGCACCCCAAGAGGTGAAGAGGCCTGGAAACAGTGCCGCATGGACGCACAGAAATGGTAGAAGTGGCAAATATGTCCGCCATGAGTATGAAGAACAACATAATTGACATGATACCACTCCTGGAGTCGATTGCCGAACCATTTAAAGCTGCTGGACTTCACCCACGCGCATCGTTCGAAGACGTCTATCCGGAAGTCGTCGTTAAGGATTTCCTGAAGTCCCTCAAAGAATACGTGCAAAGTGAGATTTCAATTCCCGAATTTTGGGAAGCACCACGCGCAGCGCAGAGGAACGAGTACCGAAGGAAGAGCACCAGACCGCCAAACGACCGTGTTCGCGGACCAATATCAAAGAAAAAAGGAAGTACTCGATGGACAAATCGCCGTGGACACCACATAATGCCCATGATGATGGCTCCCCCGTTCCCAAATATGCTACCACAACTTCCATACATTTCGTGTCACCAACCGGCTAGTAAGTACGGTCGTGGAAGGTCGGGAGGGGGTAGACGAGGGCGTCGGCTCTAGGCAAAACGGTAATATCGAAGTGCCGGGTCGTCACTTCCCGAAGGAGGGCGATTGTAACAGATAGATGAGTATGAGTGGTCACTGGTCAAATGCGGCGGGCGCGTGAGAACGATTTGGGCAACATTACAAACTTCACCTAGAGGTATCAGAAAAGCGAACTAAAAGCGATCCTTACCTTGGTGTAGTGTGAATGAGATCCTTTGCCGACCACACAAGTCCGGTGAATTACAATTTTCTATGGCCGCTAGATGCGTCTGGGTGGTCGCAGGTGAAATTCTCCTCGGGCGTGAGAACGATCTGGGCCGTCCCTACCCCCACAGAGTGGTGGACGCCTTTTCAGTTGAGTACTGCTGCCGTCCAGGCCTACTGCCGACCGAGTCGAGGCCACCGCTGTCCCGTCCTGCCCTTCTCCGACCGTGCTTTCTCCTCCTCCACCATTGCCTACCCCATCGAACTGTTATTCCCTTCTTGTCGTTGAGTTCGTTTTTTGTACGTATGTTCTGACTGAAAACGTTGTGACGTTGCATACCTTGGGTACACCACTAGGCAACTCCTCCCCTTTTCGCCTCGCTCGAAGCCTTTCCTTCTTGGGCAAGCGCAGGAAATGCATGAGAGTTCAAAGAAGCAGTACAGGTGCCGCCACTAGCCTTTTCCTCTCTGGAATCTGCCTCTCCGATGAATCAGCATGCTCGAGGGCGAGCTGCGCGGGGAGCAAGCTGAACATACAAAAGCGCGCGGCAGCCGCGGCGACTGCTGCGGCAAGCGCGACATCTACATAGTGTGTGCTGCTACAGTTACGAAGTCTAACGCTCTTGTAACTGCATAAACTGCTATTGATACCTCTGCCCAGCTCTTTGAGGGTCCTCCGGTGCACCTAGTTAGAGAAAATGGTTATTTTGGGTGGGAATTGTATGACCTAATCCAAGCAATAGGCAATTGCTGCTATTGTGGAAGGATTTTGGATTCTTTCATGACATGAAGCGACATTTCTAAAAACCACATATTTAGATACAATACAGCATAACTCGGGAGCTTTTTAGAACTCCATTTCTCCCATAACAGCCCACCCAGGAGCGATGCGTCAGTGGCGATTCTTGCGCGTGCGGCAGAGGCCGCCGCACGCGACGAAAACTTGTATGTTCGGGGGACAGTCGTACGGTACACCGTGCTGCTCGCCGTCCACTTCCCGCCCTGCCCGCGCCGCCCTATTTGGACAAGTTTGCTGCGCACGAAACCGTCGTTTGTTGGCGTGACGTCGTCCGAAAACTGAACAGCTGATAGGAGACGGTTGGGAAGCGCATCTCGGGAACTCTGAAGTCATTTTCCAGGTGGTTCGGTTATGGAGGCAGTTGAGGAAAGGAGAACGTCGCTCTCCTCTCGAAATTCTTTCAATTTTCGCCACAATTCTTTAAATTTTCGCCTCAACTAGAGACTATGGGTGACTCCGGTCAGGAGTTGTACATTGAAGGCTTATCCGTAATTGTGCGGCCGGCTCACCGTCCTCCCCAAGGATCAGCCAATTTTTCTTGTGTTGAAGAACTTTCTAGTGGATGGTTGCGTTGTTGTCATGACAAATCTCGTTAAGATGTTGCTGTACTTGTCGGAAAATGCGGACGACGCCTTAGTACTGAGCAATGTGGTGGGACCTGAAGAAAGCCTTGGCGCTGCAGCTGAAAGCTCTTTTCCTCCAAATATGGTGAACAAGATTCTGACTCTCGTCTCAAGAACGAAATCAGTTCAGGATAGAGGTACAGGGTATACTTCTGTCCTTTTCGAATTTCGAACAGTCGAATTTCGAATAAATTCGAATTTCGAATATTCGAATATTCGACTATTCGAAAAAAGTCCAATATTCGAATTATTCGATTATTCGAATATTCGAAAAAAGTCCAATATTCGAATTATTCGATTATTCGAATATTCGAGAAAGTCCAATATTCGAATTATTCGTTTATTCGAATATTCGAGAAAGTCCAATATTCGAATTATTCGTTTATTCGAATATTCGAAAGTGGCCAATATTCGAATATTCGTTTATTCGAATATTCGAAGGCTTCGAATATCGAATATTCGAGTAGTCGAATATTCGAATATTCTTTATCAATCTCTTAACAAGTTAGTGGCACTCTTCTTCGAAAACCAGGGGAGTCTGACCTTATGATAAAGAACGATGTTTGAGTTTCGCGCGTCGCTCAAAGTGCGCCGAATTGTGTGTACGTAATCTAACAAGAGAAATCAATGAACTTCCCGTGGAGATTTCCAAAATGACCTATTGCTTGTTATAAGGGTGTGTCTAAGAAGCACCGTAGTGGTCTTCAAATGTCCTGCGGGCATCTGAGTAGGTCAAAAATTACAAAAAACTGTAGCACTTCAGTGCTGGCAGATAAGGCGAAAGTGACGCCTTGAATGGCCTTGAAATACTCAGAAATTAACATGCAGATGCTATAGAGCTTTAATTATAGTTAGATGTTAGAAATCTGACAATTTATTAGGTCAAATGAATCATTCACTGCAGTCGGGGCGTGGATAGCCGGGAGAGGTCCAGGTTCGAATCTAGGAGAGTTGTTTACGGATTGCTGTGCGTTTTGGTAAATGTAGAACATATTCTCATTTTAACCATATTTACGAACATGATCGAAATGTGTTGCTTCAGTCCACCTCTGGGATGTGCTGATCAGTCTTCGGGTTCCTATAGAGAACGTTTCTCTTGTAAATTTTACTAATTTTAGCACCTCTTATAAAATGCATCATTTTTGACCCACTCCGTAGTATTGTACTCCGTAGTATTCGTAGCATTTGCATATAACACCAAATACAGTACTAACAACTAAATTAATTAGTCACCTTCTTCACTGACGAGCCTCGGGGTGACTAATTATAAACATGTTTTGTATGAAGGCAGAGGCGAAACAAGACATGTTTAGTGTTGTTGTTGCCATTGTTTTAGTTATTACTTGTTTTAGTTGTTGCTTGTTTTCCACTTGTGTTCATTATAGTACAGATTTAGAGTTCACGTATACCCCAGGTTATTTCTAATTCTACTTCGTTGTTTAGACATTGAATTTAAAACTGTTTGAGTATTAAAATTTAGATATATGATTAACTTATTCTATTGGTCTTCTTGCAGCCTATTCTTCCTCGGCCACTCTCCCGCACTGACAGGGGGGGGGGGGCTTTGCAAACGTAGGTACTTGTATTAATCCCCATGACTTCGTAAGTAGATAATAAAATTTCGTACAAATGTTGTCCTGAGGGTTGACTGAGGTTCTGATCACGAAGCTGGCAAACGCGTTCGGTGTTACCGTCGACCACAATAGGCGACGGTGAGTATGTGCGAGAAAAGGTGCAGAATAACCGGTCGCGTGGTACTATTGTGACTCCAAAAGTGAAGTGGAGGTCGATTTTTTTCGAACAAACATCGCCTGTACTGTTATTTTGGATGCTGAGCACGAATATGGTATCCAATTTCGACAATTTGGCCGCTTACGATATTTCATAGTGTGTGTTCGTGAGTAAGGATGGGGTTGTCATGACCACTGATTTCGTCCTTTCCTCGCCTTAGGAAATTATTTAGGCTGCTGTCACGGATCTGTCATTTCTTTTTCTAAATTATCCATTTTTCGTGCACTACTTTCCATCTCAAAGTCGAAGACTGGAAAGCAAGTCTGATCACATATGTAGGTGAAGAAAGCGATTCTATGTACTCAAACTGATAAACTTGATCACTCATGAAAATGTGGAATCACGCGATCACGCGAAAACGTTTACTAGATTTGCGATCAGCACCTCAATTAGCCCCCTAGACGACGTTTGGGCGAAACCAGCTTTCGATCTCCGGAGTTGTGGGAGTACAAGTCCCTAAACCTTCGGTTAGCAGAGAGTGGTGGGGAGGCGATGGGCAGCAGGGTTGTGCGTTAAATTTTTGGTAAATTTTTAACGACCACTTTTTAACGAAAAATTTTCGCGTTAAAAAGGTAAACTCGGTAAATTCGTTAAATAAAATGTCCCTTAGCTGCACTCAGTTCTAAACCACTGGGGTGCCTCTCGGACAATCCCTCACAGCGCTCAATAGGTCACTTATAAGATTCCCACGGGAAGTTCATTTAACTCCCTTGTGAGTTGACGCGAAGTAAGCGCTGCAAGCGCGGCCCTCCGCTGCGCACCTGCTTCCTTGTAAACGGCCGTCGAGCGTGCTGTGGCCATTCACGTGAATCGCAAGTGATTAGGGTTATGCCTGTACACAGATATTTTTACCTTCAGTATACTACGGGAGAATCTTCGTTTTGTATTTCTACCCCAGGTACAACAAGGGAACGATTAGAGCCGAAGGGGCTGCGGTAGGAAGGTAGAACTTTCAGGGGCCTAGAAAGCTCCTGCTTTCTGCCAGTAAAGACGTTGAAAAAGAGAGGAAGAGCAATGGCTATGGAGTACAAGAGCCAGTCATACTCCGTTTCCTATGAAAGTGAGCCATCCCCATTTTCGCTCTAACACTGTCCAAGTCGTAGTGTCTTGTCAGATTAGATTCCAACGCGGGTCCGTTTCTCTTCAACGGAGCTAGAACACAAACTGAATGCCATTCATGAGACTCCAGTGCGCCTTTTCTGCACCAGATCGCCTTTGTGTCATTTCTCCGCCCATGATAATCATTCTTTTACCACCTGGAAGCTTCGCTATAACATTAGGAAAGATAGCAACCTATAGAGAAACACCTATAACAATCTAGCTCTGCCTACCCAAGGTGTTTCTCTCTTCTCGGTGCACGAATTCTTAGGGAAGCAAAGCGTGCTTCGTTGCCATTATACCGCTGTTATTGTCCTTTGGTCTCGTAAAGGAAATGGATGGAGCAGCCATCCATTTCCTTCACAGTGGGTAATAACAAATAATTAAATGTCAACCACTGGGTGACGACAGTAAATAATAGTGTTCATTTGACTATTCGAATATTCGACTATTCGAAATTCGATTATTCGAAATTCGACTTTTTGAAAATCGAATATTATTCGATCATTCGAAATTCGAAATTTTGAAAATCGAATATTATTCGATCATTCGAAATTCGAAAGTTTGAAAATCGAATATTATTCGATTCGATCATTCGAAATTCGAAATTTTGAAAATCGAATATTATTCGATCATTCGAAATTCGAAATTTTGAAAATCGAATACTATTCGATCATTCGAAATTCGAAATTTTTTCCCAAAGACAAAGGTATAATCCCTGCTCCTCAGGTTTGTCGACTTGGCAAAAAAGAAACACATTTTTATACTGATTGAGGGAATTACTCCTATATGGTGGTGGGATGACTCGCTCTCTCCGTTCAGACACGCTTCACACCCTTCCCTTTGCAGAGCACGTGAAATTTCTTGCAGGACGTTTCGTAATCGTCACATTATTGTCGTTTACAAGACTTCGCTGTGCGTTGCCCACTCACTATTGAGTGGTTATTGGCTCTTTGGGGTCTTAATGCTGTTTCTTGTTTGTTCTGGAAGCGCAAAGTAGCTCTGGAGAGGGCTCCCCTCGTAAAGCAGCCAAGTACGACGTCTTTTACGTAGCACTGGTGTATTCCACTCCATTGGTGAACTGAGCTAGGACAGCTATGATGTAATTGGGCATTCATGTGCGTTGCTACCAGGGCATATAACCACTTAGTCCAGATGAGGCGCTCCAAGCTGCTTTCCACGCTCGTGACTTCTATTGGTCAATGAAATAAACGCGGAGTTACTGATGTGCTCCGTTTTTAAGAGGTTGCGTGCCTCTATTATATCACTTACCCGGTTGTATCCGAGTCGGATGCACGAAATCCGATTTGGCCGAAAATCGCGTTATCTGAATCATCCGAAGATCCGGGTTTTATAAAATTGCCCTCATCTGAATTATCCGAAGATCCGGGGCTTTCGAAATTGCCCTCATCTGAACCATCCGAAGATCCGGGGGTTTGAAAATGGCCTATCCGAATCATCCGATTATCCGGAAAATCGGCACGTGGAAGAACGGACATCTCCACCTTCACTGACCAACATGACCTTCACTATCACTATAACAGATCCGTTCTCCTACAGATGCCCCCAACCATGACATTTATCTTCAGGTTGCTGTCCCTTTTTGCAGAGTAAAAGTATGCTCGTGCACAACGACGTGGGGGTGAAGACGCCTCATAAGCGACTTCGTGTAACTGAAGAAGCCCGCGGCTAGCCGAA
>OX375865.1:56760746-57037377 GCA_947359475.1 Heligmosomoides polygyrus bakeri
CTGCGCCTTCGCTAATTATACCCTATGGACTTCTCTGCACCCAAACGTGAGAATAAACCGGGTGTTCTGACAGTGAACACTTCTGCGCAGCGGTAAAAATTGCTTGTACAGAAAGAACCGTCGTTAGGGTGTTTCAACGACGATGGTTATGGAGGTTTGAACACAAATTTCAGGTTGTCTTTTTGTACTTCGAGACCACTCATTGCGAGCGCATGAGCTTTCCTAACTACATCCTGGATTAAGGTAGAGCATACTTTATTTTCGGGAACAATTTAGAATTTTTTACGTTTTTGAAGGCCCTCAGCTGCTCTATAAAGTGGGTGCATGCGTGGACCCTTCTGTGGTGCTTTATTTGGCTGCTCGAACTTCAACATTTGAAGCAGAAGTATCTTGTGACGTTCGAAACACTACGTTTTAGATGCTGCAAGTCAGTACTTTCGACTCGGACTCACAGCCTTTTTTGTATCCTTCCCATAACTCCCCGTTTTATTTTAAGTTCGAAAAACGGTCCACGTGGCATTCCTGAGCAGCTCGAGGGCTTTCCTCTGATATAATATGAAGGGTATCCAAAACAATTGATATTTCCTGCCATTCTGCCCCCACTCACGTTCTAGGGGGTCTATTAAGCTCGACCTGAGCACAGCGCTCGTCGGCCAAATCTCCATGCCGTCTCGCCTTCTTCACACCTGGGTGTCGGATCCATGAGGTCACGCCTTCGCATTGCTAGGGCTACCCTGACCAGAAATCGATCTTTTTCGAAATGCTTTGCACCCTAACGTTTGAGCCCTATCAGTTGACCATTCTTCGCCTTTTGAGCTTCAACCTGAGTTATCCATTCTGCGTAAGGTCAGGGTAGCCGTGGTAATGCGAAGGCATGACCTCGTGGATCAGACACCCATGTGTGGAGAAGCGGTGTGGCGTCCTTTGGGGGAGGCAGCGCGTCAGGATGTACACCCGCCCTCTGCTGGGAGCGTGGCGTCAGGAGGTACATCCGCTATTCTGCGGACCGAAAACTTATTTTTCCGTGTCGAAGGTTTCGTAAGGCAGCCGTTAGACTCTCGGTGAAGTCTAGGGGGTTGGTGTGGGGGAGCAAGGAGGTTGAGAGGAAGATCGCACACCCCCAGCAGGGACGGGTGTACCTCCTGTCGCACTGCCGCGTTCTTCCTCTCACCCTTTAAACAGAGGCGTTGCAAGTGTCTGCGTCACCACTATCTTGTAAGGCAGCCTATGAACTCTCGAGCAAGCCCATGGGATTGGGGGTGGGCTGGCCAGGGGCTCGTCCCACGGTGTAAAGAAGGCGAGACGGCTCGGAGATCTGACCGACGAGCGCTGTGCTCCGGTCGAGCCTACAGACCCCTAGCACGTGAGCGGGGCAGAATGGCAGGAAGACTTCATCATTCGATGTCAGTTGTCAAATGTACGCTGACGGTGTAAAAAATATACACCACTACAGTCAACCATCATGACACAACTCGTCTTCAAGTTGCAATCAATAGCGTTAGTAATTGGTCTACCTCCTTCTCCTTTGAGGTCCCTTGTTCTTTGTATAGATAGTGGTTTCTTAGAGCCGGCCTGCTATGTCGATGGCCTTAAACTGAAATGCGTAAGCGAAGTCCGTGACCTAGGCTTTTTGCTTAATGGTAAGCTATCTTTTGATCGCCATATCAGAAGTATTTCAGCCAAAGCTTTTTCACGTACTTTTCTGTTCAAAGCACGTAGAACAACGAATTCGTACACACTCATTAAGGTTCACAAAATATACGTTCGTTCTATAGTTGAAAGTCGCACATCAGTTTTTAACCACAATTGAAGAAAGATATAAGGATTTTGGAAAGTGTGCGAAACCATTTTACAAGAAAACTAGTGGTACGTTGTTCTCGTCTTGACTAGCGATATATTCCTTGCAGTGTGGAAAGGCGTGAAATGTTTAGACTACCTAGTTTAGAAAGTAGAAGACTGAAAAGAGATCTTGATACGGCCTTCAAAATAATGACTGGAAAAAGGAGCATCAATTCCGCCACCTTCTTTAAATTTTTGCCTTCGTGCACCAGAGGTGTTTCCTTTAAACTCAAAGTTTTGCCTGCGAGATCTGGAATTAGGTCTAGATTCTTTTGCCAAAGGATTATCTCCCAGCTTAACCAATTGATACCAAGGCGGACTGTCGTTACACTGGAATTCATTCCAAAAACTGGTTGACGTTGGGCATGGATTCTCATTTGTTGATATTTCTTTGTTTCTGATTTTGATTTCATATGTCTCAGGTGCTTAGTTTTCAGTATTTACTTTTATTACCTTTAGGTTTTTAGTCTTAGGCTCTCCAGCCAATCAGTTTTCTACGTTTATTTGATTCCTCGCTCACCCTTTGCTCCTTATTTTTCTATTCTCTGTTTCTAGCTATTGCTGTTGTTTGTGTTGGTGTTACCGTATGCCCACGCATGCGTAAACGTGCGTCCATATATAAATAAATAAATAATAATAAATATCAATTGTCTTGGACACCCTTTAGAGGAAAGGAGCTCAAGCTGCATAGAAATGCCACGTGGACTGTTTTTCGAACTTAAAATAAAACGGGGAGATACGGAGGAAACAAAGAGGCTGTGAGTTCGAGTCGACAGTATTGGCTTGCAGCATCTAAAAGGTAGTGTTCCGAATGGCACAAAATACTTCTGCTGCAGATGCTGATGGGCGAGCAGCCAAAAAAGCACCAAAGAAGGTTCCACGCATTCAGCCACTTCATAGAGCAGCTGAGGCCCTTGAAAACCGTGAAAATTCGTTATTGCTATTGAATATGAATGGTTTCGGAAAATAACGTAGGCTCTACCTCAATCCAAGATGTAGTTAGAGAAACTCATGGCGCTCGCAATGAGTGATTTCGAAGCACAAAAAGACAACCTAAAATTTGTATTCAAAAACTCCACAACCATCGTCCTTGAAACACCCAAACGACGGTTCTTTCCGTACAAGCTGGATAGCAATGCACTTGAGCATTACTGAGCAGGACATCCGTCGTTTTTCGCCTACTTGTAGCATCCCACAATGCAATTTTCTACCACTGCGCAGAAGTGGTCACTGTCAGAACAGCCGGTTTATTCTCCCGTTTGGGTGCAGAGATGTCCATAGGGTGTAATTAGCGAAGACGCAGCTCGTTTACGAGCGCCCTCTGGTACTTCGGAAAAATGAGAGGTCAAAATCTAGGAAGAACAAAATTAATTCAGACCTTTAGATAGTACTTTTCAATCTGATCTGGTTTCTGGAAAATTTTCTAGGAAAGGATGAAAATGGATAGAGTTATGACAAACGAACAAAAAGAACGCCGATACCGCGCCTAGCGCGCTCTTTCCCCAACCCTTATGGTGGGTATCACACTATATTATAACGCGCTAAGCGATGAGTCATACCATCGATCGGTGCCGCAGAAATTAGCCATAAAATAGGGGGAAGATCGGGGCCTTATTTATAAATACAGCCGGCTGTGCGAGTCAACAGGGTGTGTGATGTGCCACCGCACACAGCTGCCTCATGATGCCGTACCCCACACCTAATTGAAGCACTCGCAGCTGAACGTCACGGCGATATCTGCTTATAATCGCTCCAAATGCCTATATTGATGCGTTTTTCGGAGCAATACGAGTTGGCGGGCTGTGGGGGGGGGGGGTGAGGGCGGGCTTGTGGAGTTATGCTTCTTTTGCACTTGGATTTTCAATTCCAGGAGGATCCTAGTGTAGAAGTGGGCTTCCGCTAGGAAATCAAAATACCGCAACCTCTATATCGAAAGTATCCAAGCCTATCAGGACTAGCTTCAGCTACTACTACTGGGCTGCGGACATTATGTACGAATCGTCGCCGCAGACGAGGCGAGCGCGTACCGGTCGATGGTCGGTCGTGGTCCAGAACCACGGAGCCGTCTCTTTGGAAACCTCTGACCACGACAACTCATCACTACGGGGTGAAAACTTTCTCCCAAATACAATGAACACATACGATTTCATCCTCGCAATACTGCAGTCAGGCTGAGACCAGGGATATTGTTTGTCGAGCAATGGTTACCAGCAATGTTCGGCAATTCTATGCAAGGAAACAGGCGTGGAGGACGGAGAGGAAAGGAACGGAGAACGGAGAGAACTGAAGAAGGAAACACCGGAATGAAAGCAATAGTGAATCTCATTGTTTAACAAATGTTCGAATTGGTGTCTGGAATGACTGTGGCCACTTCTTTTTTACCTGAACAATGGGTATCCATTTTCAACGAAACATTTGTCAAAGTAAATGACTTTATCGCATTTATATGGCTGTGGCTAACGTCGAGCGGATTTTTGGAGACATTTTGGACATCTCGAGACACATTGACGTTTTGCAAACAAGCCTGTCGCTGCTTTCGAATGTCTGTAGTAAAAAGTTCGAAGCTATCACATGAACCGTCATCGCTTTACGCATTTGGAAATGCGCAGTAAAAATAGATCATCTCAGTGGTCCCATTTCTTTGCGAATGTTGAGTAGTGTCACTTTTTCCATATTAGATGCGTTGCAATAAGGACAATGGGAAATTCCTATTTAAAGCTCCCAGTAGCAGGTTTGCTAGCCCGTAGTTGCTGGTCGTCTGGAAATCCTGCGGACTCCAGTGCCGGAGTATATACCACCACAACTCTGTCAAGGAGTGCACAGGCATTACTGCTACTTCTTATTTTGGCTACTACTGCCTTCATCTCTTTTCGACTATTACGGTCACCATGCAGCTTTATTGGCTCTGTCAGATCCATTAGGCTTCTCACTGGCGCAGTACGAATCGCGTCTGCGGTGGTGGTTGTCGCGCAAGTGGCGAGCAATCGCACCTCATGCTCCACGAACCGCGACGGTCCGACTTCAGCTGCGATTCGCTGACGGTCCACGCTTGTGAACGCCAGAGTACGGTGCAATGAAGCAGCTGTGTGCGGTGGCACATCATACACCCTAAATGACGCGCACAGCCGGCTATATTTATAAATAAGGCCGAAAATCGGGGGTGGGGGAAATTGGGGGGGGGGGGGGGGAGGGGGAATTACGGCTCGAAAATAGCGAAAAATACCCAGACGTCTTTTCCCTGCCTGGGAACTTCGTCCCTGGGCAATCAAGGTCCCTGAACACGAATCTGAAATTTGTTTTTGAAGTATCGATCGCCATCAATCGATATTGACCAAACTGTCGATTTTTTGTGGACGTCGTCCCGGCGGTCCGAAACTTTACTCTTGGGGGTAGCCGAGGTCGCTCAACACGAATCTGAAGTCTGTTTTTGAAGCATCAATGGCTATCAATCGATATTGATCAAATTATCATACTCTATAATAACGCGTTAAGCGCTGAGTCATACTATCGATGGGCCACAGAAATTGGTCATAAAGTAGGTGGAAAATCGGAAGGGGGGGGGGAAATCGGGAGAAAATGGGGTGAAAATTACGGCACGAAAATAGCGAAAAATACCCAGACGTCTTCTATCTGCCTGGGAACTTCAGCCCTGGGGCAATCGAGAGCGCTGAATACTAATCTGAAGTTCGTTTTTGAAGTATCGATTGCCATCAGTCGATATTGATTAAATTACGTGGCGCGAAAATAGCGGAAATTGCCAGACATCTTTTACGTGCCAGGGGAATCGGAAGACGTGCGGAATACGTCGCATGCCGAACAACAGGGTCTTCCTCTTCGGAAACCTTCTTATAAACTTTTACATAATCTGCGAACATTTTGCAGGTACAAGTTGTTAGGTGGATGTCTAGTTGCGATCAAAACTCTTGCGCCAGGCGGGACTCGAACCCGCATCTTCTGCTTTCCGGGCAGCGATGTTCGCCTTACACCACCGGCGCTGTTTGGTCGAACTGAACATCCACGATATCTTCCTAGCAAGTATTCACCTATCAGCACTCACCCGTTATCGGGATGAGCCGGCCGCTGATATCAGCATGAAACCGGTCAAGCTGAAGGCACTCGAAGAAATGGTTTTTTGAAAACCATTTTGCAGGTAGTAACTAATCAGGGAGGAAATCTCAGCAGTATAGAAATGGCACCGGCGACAAAACACCACCCTGAGGAACTGCAGAGCTGCTGGAAAACTTCCTGCAATAATCAGTTCACTCTTATTGAAACAGTCTATCGAATACAAAGTTTTTTTTTATCGATTTGGTTATTCTATGCAGGATGAGCTCCTGTACCCACAAGCTTGAAAACCAGTTTCCTAGACGGAACCTCATTAAATGCCTTCATGAGAGCACGGTAAATTGCGTCCACGTTGATGTTGTGATCGATGGCTTGTGTGCGATCAGTGGACCTGTCTTCAGTGGATCTACCGGGTTGTGACCCGGTAAGTAATGGGTTGGTAATTAAAAGATAAATAATCCGATGCACTCTTAGGGACTGGTGTAATAAATACAAGTCAACACTTCACCTTACGAGTAGCTAAATTAAATGTACGTTCAAGGGGTACAAGCCACGTAAAACACATAACGCATTGTACATCGCTTTCTTATATTATAAAGCCAAACCGTGTCTTCTATACTGGATGGAGTAACCACAGCGGGTGGACAGTCGACGGTAGGCGAGTAATCCGAAAGTTCCGCGAATGCTCAGCTAGCCTGAAGGCCTTTGCAAGGTTCGTTCATGTCGAGTTTCCAGTGTCATCTTTCAAGGTGGGCAATGTTTAGGAACACTGCGAAGGCGCCAAATACGCCGTCATGGGAATGGACGAGACAAAAAGGCACCTACCAAACCACAGAACTGTTCCCAAGAACGCGAGAGAGCAGGGGAGTAGCAGCGTTAGTCAAGACGCACTCTTCAAGACGCACTTGACCATGAACATCGATTCGTAAGAGTCTCTGACAAGCCGAATCGGGCGTCTGTGTCTGAAGCGTTGCGGCTCCGCTACGACAATGAAGAGGTCAACACCTTTTACGTAGAGCCGGGGAGGTTCTCTAAGGAAGATCAACCTTCTACAAGGTGACCGTTGGCGACTTCAGGGCTAAAATCGGGCCGGCCCTAAAGGTCGCCTGAAGAATTGACATTAGGTTTGAAGTGAAACGAGCAAGACGAAAGACTCTCGGAGTCCACCACGCCGACCAAGACGTTCTATAGCACAAAAGACGATGCTGGACACGAATCACGGAACCCTCCGAAGTTACGAGCTTCGTCGGCTTTCGAGAGTAAGAGACACCGTTGTCATAATAATGTTTTGTTGCGATCACGACTTTAGCGTCGGTCCGGACTTGAAACCGAAGCTCCTGCTAACCGGTCGGAAATGCTCTACCATTACACCACCGACACTGTTTGATTGAACGCATCATCCACACCTCGTAGGACCCGTCGGTACTCACCCGTATAGCGGGATGAGCCGGCCGCTGATATCAGCATGGAACCGATCAGGCTGAAGGTCTTGATAGAAGTGATTCAATTCACTTTCGTTTTTTCCTAAGCCTCAAGTGGCTGGTATCAAGGATGACGCCGTTGCTTGGGCCGAGTAGTTGAGCATCAGTTGGTCACTCCTCGTGATGCGTTTTGTAAGCACCCACTGAACGAGAGCCGTAACCTACTGATCGCGAGTACCGCAGGATCTTATACTTAACTCGTACTTCTTCGTAAACGAGCGGTACAACGCTCTTCTTGTAACTCGTGCGATGATGACTTATTTTAGCACTCTGGCACACAACAGGTACGAACATAGACCTTACTGACGCCCGCTCGAGCAATTTGATGGTCAAAGGGATGACCGGTGATACATGGAAATGTATATGTGTCTGCATAAGTTGTTATCACCAGACAGCCGGGAAACTTTACGAAGACGTCCATGGAGAGGGTTACAGCGGATCACGGGAATGCCACAAGCCAGTTGCACAGCAATTATATGCATATAAATGGGCTACATTCGGAATGCCCTGCAACTTGAGTAAAGAACACAAGGTTCTGCAAGAAATCTTAAATCATAATGCTATTTATATGCGCGACGTTCAGAGATCTTGAAATTGTCCAGGCAAACCCGGCTTATTTAGACTTGATTGCGATCGAAAGATCACAAGACGTCCTGTCATTTATACTACGGTCGAGGGCTTTTGATTGATCAAGTTTGTTAAAGGATTAGAGCTGGAGACGAGGTGGTGGCAGTCAATGGGATTACAGTGAAGGGCGAGCGGAAGTCAGCTGTTGCCCAGCTCATCCAGTGCAGTACGAATCCCGTTAAGGTGAGTCTCTCATAATTTGATGGACCTTCTAGAAAATTCGGAGTTGCTGTGCTGAAAATTTCATTTCACTACAAATAAAAATTTCACATTTCTGTTTATTTTTTCAGGGCCCGTTAAGGGTTATTTCTTAAGTTCATAATATTGAGAAGTTAGATAGACATAAGGGTGTGGGTAATTACGATTCACGATTTTACGATTTACGGCGGCTTTGGCAATTTTGTTAGGATTTGCGATTTACGACATTTTGGGCCGCAAATCGTAAATTTTCGTAACTGTTATCGATCTACAGTACCGGACATGTCTTTTGGTCATCGGCCAAAAAAGCTGCGCCGGCCAACATAGGCCGCTTTGGAGCGTTGCAAAGCGGCCTTTTGAATAACTTCTTTAGAAATCGAGTACTTGCGAAAATAAACATATATTTAAACTCAGCAGCTCGAGCTCTATCTTTTGGTATATAAATCTCAGTAGAGTTGAACAATGCATATAGGCCTGACAGAATCAATCGAGTGGGCGCGACAGCTTGTAGAGTGGGCGTTTAAGGAATTTTTTTTAGAGATTCCCAGCCGTCTTACTAAGGAATTGTTCTAAGACTGTCCAGCTTGCCTTTGGAGTGCGCCGAGAACAATGCATATAGGATCGAATCTATCAATCGAGGGGGGGGGGGACAGCTTGTAGAGTGAGCGTTTGGGGAGTTTTACCACAAATTTGCAGCTGCCCTACTCAGGGATTGCTCTAAAACTGTCCAGCGAGCCTTTGGAGTGCGCCGTGCACAATGCATATATTATCGAACCTATCAATCGAGTGAGAGCGACCGCTTGCAAATTGCACGCGCGGCCGTGTTCGGAGCGCAATAACTCTGTCAGGTCCGAATCGTTTCTGCTGCAGCTTGTGGGTCTTGTAGGCAGTGAAACGTTGTAGTAGTGAGCTAAAGTCGAACGGTGTAGCTTATGATTAGGTAAAGTTACAGGGGCGCGAATATGCAGATTAGCCTTGTGTGACACGATTTTTTCGGAATTCAGACGACCTCTGCAGGAAGACGTGGAGACCTAACGGCCCACAAACGCGTGGGCGAGCAGTACAATTAATGTACTTTATTATGACTTGCTCACAACTCCCTAGTTTCCTGAAGTGCCTTAGCCCCATCTGCCAATTTAGAGTGGCGGAAGACAGCGGTTAGAGTTTCTTGAGTTCTTGCACGCCCAGATTTGAGTTTTCGACACTCGCGGAGCGCAATAAGCGGAGCGGAGTTTTCGACACTCGCCGAAGCGCAATGCGCTCTCTGTTCAGCGTGAAAAGCGCTATCGAACGGTGTCAATTTTGGCCGATTTTGGAAACATCGATTTTTTGACAATTTTGCATCGAGGACGACACCGCTCCAGGCCGTCGCAGACGGCGATGACGTCATCGAAAATCGATATTTTCGAAATTGGCCAAGCTTGATACCATTTGATATAACTTTTCCTGCTGATTTCAACGGTGTTACTAGGAGTATCGAGAACTGTGATCTGGGCGAATAAGAGCGCGGAGAACATCGACCCTCGTTTTGCCAAATAGGACGCAAGGGCGTGTTCGGAGCGCAGTAACTCTGTCGAGATCGAATCAATCTGGCTGCAACGTGTTGATTTTGTAGCCAGTGAAACGTTCTAGTAGCACGCTAAAGAACACCGATATAGCTTGTGAATGGACGAAGTAACAGCGGCGCGAATATGCAGGTGAGGCTTGCGTGACGCATTTTTTTTCCGATTTCGGTGGACCACTGCGAGAAGACGCGGCGAGCTAACGGCCTCAAAATGCGTCTGCGAACAGAACACTTGAGGTAGTTTACGGTGACGGGCTCAGAACTTCTGCCTAAACTGCCTTAGCCCCATCTGTCGTTTTAGGGCGGCGGTTGAAGTTTCCTGCCCTCTTACTTGCCCATATTTGGGTTTCCGACACTCCCGGTAACACCGTTTTGTTCATAACGAAAAGCTCTATCGAATGGTGTCACTCTCGACCAATTTCAAAAAAGTGATTTTTTGTCGAGGACGTGGGCGCCCTAGACCGAGCTGCGCGGGCGATGACGTCATCGAAAACCTGTATTTTTGAAATTGGCCAAATTTCATCGTGCAAACTTCGTCCAATCGCCTAGGGGTTATTTGGGGCGTTGACTAGGAATCCGACGTCCGTTTCTGAAAAATCCGTCGACTTCCCGTCTGAGGGTGGTCGGGTCAGGATCACCGATTTTGCTCAAAATTCGTGTAGGGTCGGGGACCTATTCGGGGTGCCGAACACGATGCCGAAGTACATTTGGACGATTACGGAAGATAACGAAATGCTAGGAGCCGCTGGTAAAAATAATTTGTGTCTTCTGAACACTTCACCTTAAATCAAACCAAAATGAACGGAAAACCCCAAAACGCTTGTGTTGAGCAAATCATCGCCTTTGGATGGTTCATAACATTGTGCAAAAAATTCAAACATAAGAAGAGAGAAGCTGCTGTCGGTGAAGGTTATTTTTATTTTTTCACATTTCTACTTTAATGACCTGAAAATTGAAAAAATCAAAATGGGAAAAAGCGAAACATACCTTCTGATAGAGCAAATCGAAGGGATGTTCTCGAAGGAATGTGGCATAATGCAAAAAATCTGCAAAATTCGTAACATAATGTTTTAAAAAACGGCGGGGACTTACTTTCCAACTTATCACTAATCAAGCGTCCACTTCCGATCCATCGGGCCTCACTGATTCCGAGAATGTCCTTCATACGTCTAGGCCGTAAATATCGAATACCTGGAGGAGTTGGAGGAGACGCCCAGTTTAGTGAAGCGTGCGTATGTTTCAGGTACCAATACGCGAGATGTTTTTCGGAGAGAAAACCGATTCCAGTATCAGGTCTCCCGTCACAAAACTCGGCTTCGATTTTCCCTTTTTAGCAGTATCCATATAGTCCATCGTTTCTGTAGCATAATGGTTTTTTACGGGGACGGGTTGCTGGCCCGTCGCTTAACCCTTCTCCTTTTTCATTCGGGCTTGGAACGGGCAAAGGCGGAGTTGACTGTTTATTACTGATCGGATTTTTAACCACAATATCGTCGTCAACTTTAAGTTGACGTGTTTCGAAGTCCTTGAGTAAGCTGGCCATCCGCTCGGCCATCTTGATTTCTTCCCTCGAAGGTTCCTTGTCTAAAGGTGGGCCACACTTCAGCGTGAGAGGGTGGATCACCACTTGAGCATCGGCTGGCATAGTTGGTGTTAGGTTTTAGGAAACCTTTAGGAGACCTTCAGGTGACAGGCAGACATGAGGAAAAGCGTGTGTCGATGCCGTTTAGCTTAATTTGCGGGATCCGCACACCCCGTTTCTCATTTGAACCACCTCCGTCGTTACATCGTGGTCTCTTTTGAAAATCCGAGCAAGATGGTTTTTCCTGAGGTTATTGGTCCATGTATGGAAACAAACTGTGAGATCCTGTAGCCTTCATACGCTGCCCGTATTGTGCCAGTGCTGCTTCATGCATTTTGCGCATGTGTATCACTGTCAGCATGCTGAATGCCTCAGCGTACAGCTGGAAAATGCGCAGAAAACGTCTGCGAAAAAAAAACGTGAAAACGTCTGATATAGACGTCAGTATCCCCTAAATCTCAACCAATCAGTTGAAATGCAAAAATGCAGCAGCGCACAGGAACCAAATCCCTCACCTCCATCACATGAGTCAACCCACTAATGAAGAACAACTAAGGGGATCATTAAAACTCTGGTCACTACTTACTCTCAATATTAGAAGGGGTTTCACATAGATCAGGCCATGAACATCGATCGACATTATCGACTTTCTCTCAGATTTAACCGATCAAGGTGAGAGTTAGGTGATTATGATCGTCGACGAAGAGCCTTCACAGCAGGTGGGGGTTTCGATCGAGAGGCCAATATCGATCGATATTGTTGATTGTGGTTTGAAAGTAGACTTGAGCTCGATTAATCGGGCCGAATAATTGTTCGAGCGATTTCGAACAATTAATCGCTCGATTACTCGAAAATCGTAAATAGTTGTTCGAACATTACTCGATCTCGTATTTCGCGAAAAGCCGTTATTCGAGCATTGTTTGAAATCGACTTTCGCGAAAACCATTATTCGAACATTGTTTGAAATCGACTTTCGCGGAAAAGCATTATTCGAAGTTTGTTTGAAATCCACTTTCGCGGAAAACCGTTATTCGAACATTATTCAGAATCGATTTTCGCGGAAAACCATTATTCGAACATTGTTCGAAATCGACTTTCGCGAAAAACCATTATTCGAACATTGTTCGAAATCGACTTTCGCGAAAAGCCGTTATTCGAACATTGTTCAAAATCAAAGATAGGAAGACGTTGTTAGGACATTGTTCGGAATCGAAGATGGCAAAAAAGCATTGTTCGAATATTGTTCTCAGTCGAATATTGCGAAAAAGTATTGTTCATATCAAGTGCAGGCCGCCTGAGTATGGATGACCTCCGTTACCCGAAAAACCCACGTTCAAACTCGCTCCACTTCTGCGCCTACGGTAATTGGCGGGAACGATTTGCGATTTCCTTTCAAGGGTTCTGGCGGCCGACTCTTGACATTGTTCGAACATTGTTCGATTTCGAGCAATATTCGAACAATGGATCATCAATCTGCGATTTCTTTGAAGGTTTGAATTTGAAATCTAAAAATCGCTATGTTTTTTTCGAACGTAGTTTGAAATCGAACAATGCTTGAGAGCGAGGAATCGTCATAGTGAATTAGAGAGGGAGTTTAAATAGAGATGGCATTTCTTCTTCTTCTTCTTCAGCGTCTATCTGCTTCGTAGCGTGGTCCGCTATTCTGGTGTCATGACGCCACCTCTTCCGATCCAGCGCTAGATCAGGGTGGACACTAGCAACCTTCAAGTTCATACGTAACGTGTCAGACCAGCGCTGCTTCGGACGCCCTCTAGGCCGCTTTCCTACCACCTTGAACTTAAGGCCTATCTTGCAGACGCTATCTTCCTTTCCACGCAGAACGTGGCCGTACCATCGCAAGCGAGCTTCGCGCATCTTGTCCGCTATCAGCGTGACACCGAACTTCTGCCGAATGACATCGTTTCGGATGCGGTCCAGGCGCGTGACTCCTGCCGTCCAGCGCAGCATCTTCGTCTCCATGACGCTGAGGTGCGTTTCAACCTCCTTGGTCGCAGGCCAACACTCAGCACCGTACATCGCTACCGGCCGGACGACAGTTCTATATATTTTTGACTTCAAGCGCTCTGGTATCTTCCTATCGCAGAGCACGCCAGTCAACTAGCGCCACTTGGACCAAGCTGCACTCACGCGTGAGTTCACTTCAATCATCAGATTGCCATCAGATGCTACTGCTGATCCCAAGTACTTTAAAACCGAAGTGCATGGGAGCTCGATGCCGTTAACCTTGATGGAGCTGAACTCATTAACGTCCGTCGTTAGATACTCGGTCTTCTTCACGTTCAATCTGAATCCAAAACACTCCGAGCGATCACACCAAGCTTGCACCTCTCGCTCGAGTTCATCCTTATTTTCGCTAGCGAGCATTACGTCATCAGCATAAAGCAGTGTCCAGGGGACTGGCTTCTGAAGATCTCGTGTAATGGCGTCCATCACGACAACAAAAAGGAGTGGGGAAAGCGCAGAACCCTGGTGCACCCCGACAGAGATGGGGAACTCCATCGAGGTTGCGGCTGCAGCTTGAACTCTACTCTTTGGGGAAGAGTAGAGGATTCGCACCCACTCTATGAGTTCCTCAGGTACGTTGTGTTGTCGCAAGGAGTACCATATAACCTCACGCGGTACGCGGTCGAAGGTCTTATCTAGATCGAGGAAGGCGATGTGCACTGGCTTCTGTTTCTCGCGATGCTTCTCTAACAGCAGGCGGGCGGCATGTATGGCATCAATTGTGCCACAGTCAGCTACGAATCCGCACTGATTGCTGGAAAGCTGGAGGATGTCACGAATCGGCCATCGACAATTCGCTCAAAGATCTTCATGCTCCAAATCACGACGATACGGAAGCGAATCGGACGGTAGCTGGAGCAGTCTGCAGGACTGCCCTTCTTCTTCCAAATCGGAATCGTCGTGATTTGGAGCCAACACTCAGGCACCTTCTTCTCCGCCACAACCTGGTTAAAGAACTTGGCCAACCACTCAGCAGGCTACCACAGCTTTGACTTCCACAGATCAGCTGCCACGTCGTCGGGCCCAGTCGCTTTGCCTGGCCTTATCTTCCTCAGAGCCGCATTCGCCTCCTCCACGGTGATCTTGTGAACGGGACCGTGGACAGAAGCCACAGAAGGGATGGCTGGGTGAGGAAATTCCATAGTGGAAATTTCCTCAAAGTATTCACGCCATAGCTTCAGCGCATTTTTGCGGTCTGTCAGAAGATGGTCGTTCTCATCATTCATGCCAAAAAACCTTTCAATATCCTCGGTTTGGCGACGGCGGCTCTTAGCAAGTCGGTATAAATACCGCTCACCATCGCGCGATTCGAGCTTCTCGTTGACGCTCGACCTGCTTCAGCCTCGGAGGGGCGATCTTTAAAGTACAGATCAGCGGTCAATGCTGGGGTGGGACCGTCTCATACGGCACGACCTTCGCATCTGTGATGAGACTTCGGTCGCGATCCTTCACAAGAACGAAATCTATCTGAGACTTGGAGCTCCCACTATAGTATGAGATGAGGTGGGAGTCGCGTTTACGAAATACGGTGTTCACTATGGTGAGGTTATGCGATTCCGCATATTTAAGGATACGCTCACCATCGGCGTTACGCGACCCGTAACCGAATCCACCAGACAGCTGTACCCGCCTTTCGTCGCGCCGACGTGTCCGTTAAGGTCAGCAGCGACTATGATGACATCTTTCGACGGCACCTCTGCTGTCTTCTCATCAAGCAGGGTCCAAAACTCATCCTTGGCTTGATCGGAGCAGCCAGTCTGCGGAGCATACGCAGAGAAGAAGTGATAGAGTCGCTCCTTAACGGCAACAACGATCTTCATCAATCGATCGTCAAAGCGTTCGACGCTTACAATCGAGTCACGAAATCGTTCGGAGACGATGACTCCAACTCCACTAGTGGTCCTGGGACTTCCACATAGAACGGCCTTGAAGCCTCGTCCTATGTCCCTTGACTTGCGGCAAGACCACCTCGTCTCCTGCACCGCACAGAGATCAACTCTTCTACGCTCCAGTGCTTCAACCATCTCGCACGAGCGGCCCGTCAGCGTACCCACATTCAGCGTTGCCACGCGAGTCCTGCTCACGTTACGGGACTTTCGGACTAGCTCAGTTGCCCCCCGATGCCGTCCTCGCATCAGGGACCTTCTCATACTTTTCACACTCGCCGAGCTTTGCGAGTGCGCGTCGGCTCCCGCGAACGCCGTAGCACTATCTCGAAATACGTGAGCTGACATGCACCATCTGATGTGACATGGGTGTTCGTAGGCCGGCCTGTCACAAGGGCCCGTCGCCTGCAATCGAATGTCCGTGATCGGCTTAACTCGCAGGGCGAACAGTTTCCAGTGGCACCACGTGGAGGAACGGACATCGCCACCGGCAGTTAACTAGCGGTAATGCAATATTTTGTTCGTTCCTGTTGAACATATCTAGGATGTAAGAGTCCGATTTTTCTAGGTTATTACAATCGCTAAGAATTCTCGAAAATCTCATGTGCATTAAGCAGCGTCACGAAACTGCAGTATAGCCGATTCTGGTGGCGATATTATGGTTTTGGGTACTATCTCATCTTCATGCCTAGTATTTATGTATGGTTTTGTTCGAATGACCTATTCGAACAGGTATTCCAATGATTTTCATTCTAATCCGGATATCGAATTCGGAATTTAAAAAATGTTTCTCGCATGTATTTGAATCCAAATCTTCATAAAACCACTTTTCTATTATGTTTGAATTCGAATACTCGAAAATTACGGGCATTTGAAACCATTCAAATATTCGAAAATTTTTCGAGAGCACAGCTATAGTTGTGCGTATAGTTGATCCTATACTGGCTGTTTCAGCTGATAATAGTAATTGATAATAAACTAATAATTGATTTTGACAAACAAAAGCCGGACAAACGTCTTCAAGTGATGAAATACAATTTTTTTTATAAAAGTGATGGTCTATTACAAAATACATGTATAATACAATCCTTTGCTGTAGCGGTCCAGCGTGGAAAAACCTTCCGTTCAACATAGTATTGTAAGTGGTGACAGTCCCGTTCTTACAAAAGGCTTTTCGTCGTGTGATCAAAATCGATCAGACCGTCACTATGAAAGGATTTCGACCTCCCATGGAACTTAGTATGGAGACCAGAGTCATTAGAAAGAGCTCGGAATGCTGATTACGAATACGGATGTCAAAATTGCAAAATGAAGCTCCAGAGCGTGTTGTGACCTGTCGAAATTCAATGGGTTGACTGTGAGCTGGCCGATCGAAAGAGCTCGCGCGAGAATGGTGAGGGATGGGAATTCAGCAAGAAACGTACGCAACCGACGGTGGTGGCGCGGGAGTAGTGCTCCGGCTCGTAAGGTGTGAGGTCGTTGGCTCTGTTCCAATGGCTGCTGGATTTTTTGCACATCATGACTTATCTTTGAAATATCATTCTATTCTTATTTTACGTTACTTTACTTTTACAGAATTTTTTACTATTTTACACAAATGCTGTATAAACCTCATGTTGAACAACTAGAGAAGTTTCTAACAACTATAGCGTTCATGAAATAAAGCAAAAAAAAGTGTGAAACAAACATGTTCTTCAACACTCCACATTTTATACATGCAGCTTCTCTGCAACCACCAGCAAGGCAGTCAATTGTTGCAAAATCAAAAAAATTCATGGGGAGTGACAAACACACCTGGGTCATCAATGTAAGCCTATACCATGACCATTTCAAAATGTTTGAAAACCTAGGGGAACAATTATTCCTGTAAATCTGCGACAAGGTCGGCGGGCGGCAACTGCACCATCTGCGCTTCGCTGACGACATCGTGCTCATAACACCAAACATCAGTCAGGTGGTGCCAATGATGGCCGACTTCGATCGTGTATGTGGGAATGTTGGACTGCAGCTGAATTACAAAGACGGTGTTCATGAGGAACGGACAAGTTTCTGATGCCCCATTCTCGCTCAACGAAAAGAACATCTCCGAATGCTCCAGTTACGTGCATCTGTTTCGCGCAGTCAATATAGCCAACGACCTAGCACCAGAGCTGAGCAGGAGGAAACGAGCGGCTTGGAGAGCTTTTAAGAGCGTCAGAAAAAGTCGTGAAGAAGACGAAGAACGCCCGACTCCGTGCCCACCTATTCGACTCTACCGTTCTTCCTGCTCTAAAATACGCCTCAGAGACCTGGGCTATACGAAAGCAGGATGAACACGCGATCAGCGTCGCGCAGCGTGGAATCGAGAGGACGATGCTCAGAGTGATACGACATACGCAAGTGAGAGAATGCCTCCAGAGTTCCGAGCTTCGCCGACGTTCGAAGATCAGAAGCGCTGTCGCATGGGACAAGTCGTCGAAAATTAGGTGAGCCGGCCACGTAATTCGGTTCACAGACACCCGCTGGACGAGAGCCATCACCGGCTGGATTCCGCGGGATGTCAAGAGAACACCAGAACGGCCACCAAGGCGTTGGTCGGACTTCTTCGTGAAGGCCCTCAACGACCCATATGACACTCATCGTGTCTCCCGAGCGAGGAGGATCCATTGGAGCACTCTGGCACGCGACAGGGACGAATGGAGACGCTGCTGGCCCCCGCTCAAGCGAGTCGATGATCAGCGGGACCACAGGTGATACAGGTGAAATCTGCGACAGAGCCTAAAATTGGTTGCCTGGCACAGTTGTACCTTCACAACCCAAGAGGTCGAATAAAGGTCGAAAGATTTATTAAGCCAAACTTCGCCCAAGGGGCTAACATTAGGTGCTGATGACGAAACTGAAACCGGCCCTTAAAATTTTAGCCGATTACGGTAGGTTACAGCAGCAGCAACCTTACTCAACCGCACCGCCTCCTACCGTACTCTAAAGTAATACCAAAAACGAATGTCACATTCGTAATCAGCACCCCAAATGTTCCCTTGGGTGAATTTCGGGTGAATAAAAATTGCGACCACTTTTCGACCTCAGCCGGAGCTGTGAAAGTGCAATACAATAGTGCCAGCTGTCTTTCTGGGTCATGCTTTGACAACAACGTTTGAAGCTTCAAAGTGAACCCGCTGTTGGTGTCGTAACTCGGTTAAACGGGGTGGATTCGTTGACGTTTCGGTGAGAGTCTAAACACTTCATTAATAAACTGCGAGAGTGAAGTTGCCAGTTGTAAACGCACCACGAACCTGGCTAACATAGAAAAATATGGTTAGGCTGGATGCGGAAGTCGTATGAACAGTACGCCATGATTAAACAAGCTAGGTCGCGGTTATGAACCGCCGGTCATGTCGACGCTAGAGATTGTGAACCGCCAGTCATCTGTATTGGTGCCGCAGACCATCAGTGGTTGTGCACCGCAGACGTTAAGGTTGTCAAACGCCGGTGGACCGACGGATATTTCGGGGCAAACGGCAGGTGTTTCGGGGCAATACCGCCTACTTCGTCTTGTCGACCGCTTGTGGTCGAGACTGTGACCGGCGCTTGGTTTGCGGTCCACCCGCCAGATTGTCTGAGTTTTGCAGTTGGACAGCGTAAATACTGGCAGACACTGAGGTGCCGGTTTCATGGAACTCGTGGTAGGGACCCTTGGAGTCCCACCGACAGCACAGCATTACCTTCTTCTGGAGGTAGGACTTTGATTGCTTTGGAGATGGCTCCTTGGGAGTCTTCTGGGTACGGTTGACGTAAAAGACTCAGGACTTATCCCCCGTGCCTATGTTCCCCAGAAAGTCCTTAATACGAAAGCGGAGAAAAAGAGACTGAGCCATGCTCAGACGTGACGACCGGTCCGAGTCTCTGAGATCGTGGACCATTCAGGTCGACACCACCTTAACAATATTCTAGGATACTCTAGAATGTTTGGCATTATATAATGTATAATGTAATTAATATAATTATGTATATCTTACTATATATAAAGCAGCAAGCGTGTGTGTGTGTGCGTGTGTCTGTCCGTCACACTTGAGTTGGGGCGCGGCAGCCGAAGACGTCGGCGACCGTGCATGGCGAGCCGCAGACGTGCCGAACACGTCGGCGACCGTGCATGGCGAGCCGCAGACGTGCCGAACACGTCGGCGACCGTGCATGGCGAGCCGCAGACGTGCCGAACACGTCGGCGACCGTGCATGGCGAGCCCCAGACGTGCCGAACACGTCGGGTGCATGGCGAGCCGTAGACGTGCCAAACACATCGGCAACCGTGCATGGCGAGCCGCAGAGGTGCCGAACACGTCGGCGGCACGAAACTTCGGCCCTGGGGGTAATCGAGGTCGCTGAACACGAATCTGAAGTCGGATCAATCGATATCGATCGATATTATCGATTTTTTGAGGATGGCGTTCAAGTGGCGCGAAACTTCGGCCTTGGGGGTAATCGAGGTCGCTGAACACGAATCTGAAGTCGGATCAATCGATATCGATCGATATTATCGATTTTTTGAGGATGGCGTTCAAGTGGCGCGAAACTTCGGCCTTGGGGGTAATCGAGGTCGCTGAACACGAATCTGAAGTCGGATCAATCGATATCGATCGATATTATCGATTTTTTGAGGATGGCGTTCAAGTGGCGCGAAACATCGGCCTTGGGGGTAATCGAGGTCACTGAACACGAATCTGAAGTCGACCAATCGATATCGATCGATATTATCGATTTTTAGAGGATGACGTTCAAGCGGCACGAAACTTCGGCCTTGGGGGTAATCGAGGTCGCTGAACACGAATCTGAAGTCGGATCAATCGATATCGATCGATATTATCGATTTTTTGAGGATGGCGTTCAAGTGGCGCGAAACTTCGGCCTTGGGGGTAATCGAGGTCGCTGAACACGAATCTGAAGTCGGATCAATCGATATCGATCGATATTATCGATTTTTTGAGGATGGCGTTCAAGTGGCGCGAAACATCGGCCTTGGGGGTAATCGAGGTCACTGAACACGAATCTGAAGTCGACCAATCGATATCGATCGATATTATCGATTTTTTGAGGATCACGTTGAGGAAGATCAGCCGATCCATCTCGATTAACATAATGGTCAGAAGGCCTAGGAAAGAATAGGAAACCCGTACCGGCGATGGCGTCCTATTCTCGGGGTTTGGGGGCGAAGCCCCCAATCAGTCGTAGGCGGCCGCTAGGCCGCCGAACGACTGGTGTATATATAATTATATAATGTAAGATGTCCAATAGAATGTTAGGGCTATAAGCCTGTTCGACCAAGCCAGCGCATTTCAAGAACCCCTAAGAGGATGGAAATTTAATGGTCGTTTAAACGATGGGAGCTTTTTGTTGAAACACCATGCATAGGTTAAGGCAAAATTTTTAAATCAACAACTTTTTCGACTATCTTTAAAACGTGTAGAGTTTAATTTGAAAGGTGTATCTGACCAGAAGGAAAAGTAAAAGCAAAAAAGGAAAAAATTGACAAGAAAATTGCACAGCTCTGGCTTAAAATAACACGATAAACATATCCCGGATGACCTTGTATTAATATTAGCAGAAGAACTTATAGAAGTTCACCATCAGTTGTGCTGCGCTGTGTATATACCAGGTAACTCTTGCGATTTACGATTTACGAAGTTTCGAATTTCATTTACGCACATTCCTGGTTGAGACATACGCGCTGGACCAGTGCCCACCTCCCAGGGGTGGTGTTGGTTTTTGTCGATCTTACGACGGACGGGAAGACACTGCTGCTGGCTCTAGGCTTCCGACATAAACCGTGCTGCTTCCCAGATTTTCCACCGCTCACCAATGACGACTAAGTGATGTTACCCTTTGCGACTGCGAACGTTAGTATAAAAAAGGATAAAGGACGGCGTTGCTCAATTCCTTCTGGGATGCCCCAGCGCATTCTACTTCCACGGGACGTCGTGGAGGCGATCTTCTTCTTCTTCTTCAGCGTTTGTCCCGCTTCGTCGCGGGGTCCGCTCTTCTGCTGTCATGACGCCACCTTTCCCGGTCATGCGCTTGATCAGGGTGGACGCCAGTTACTTTCATGTCCATGTGTAACGTATCCGACCAACGCTGCTTTGGGCGTCCTCTAGGCCGCTTTCCTGACACTTCCAACCCAAGGCCTATCTTGCGGACGCTGTCTTCCTTTTCACGCAGAACGTGGCCGTACCATCGTAAACGAGCTTCGCGCATCTTGGCCGCTATCGGCGCGACACCGAACTTCTGCCGAATAGCATCATTTCTGATGCGGTCCATGCGGGTGACTCCAGCCGTCCAGCGCAGCATCTTCGTCTCCATGGCGCTGAGGCGCGTTTCAACTTCCTTAGTCGCAGGCCAACACTCAGCGCCGTACATCGCTACTGGCCGGATGACTGTTCTGTAGATCTTTGACTTCAGGTGCTCTGGTATCTTCCTATCGCAGAGCACACCAGTCAGCGAACGCCACTTGGACCAAGCTGCACTCACGCGTGAGTTCACTTCAACCATCAGACCGCCGTCAGACGCTATTGCTGATCCGAGGTATTTAAACACCGAAGTGCGTGCAAGTTCAGTACCGTTAATCTTAATGGAGCCGGACTCGTTTACGTCAGTCGTTAGGTACTCGGTCTTCTTAACGTTCAATTTGAGTCCGAACATCGCCAGGCGGTCGCACCAAGCTTGCACCTGCCGCTCGAGATCATCTTTATCTTCGCAAGCGAGCATCACGTCATCAGCATAGAGCAATGTCCATGGGACAGGCTTCTGAAGATCTCGCGTAATGGCATCCATGACGACAACAAAGAGGAGTGGAGAAAGCGCAGAACCTTGGTGCACCCCAACAGAGATGGGAAACTCCATTGAGGTTCCAGCTGCAGCTTGCACTCTACTCTTTGGGCAAGAGTAGAGCATCCGCACCCACTCTATGAGTTCCTCAGGTACGTTGTGCTGTCGCAAGGAGTACCATATAACCTCACGCGGTACGCGGTCGAAGGTCTTCTCCACATCGAGAAAGGCGATATGCACCGGCTTCTGCTTCTCGCGATGCTTCTCTAACAGGAGGCGGGCGGCGTGTATAGCATCAATGGTCCCACAACCAGACACAAAACCGCACTGGTTGCCGGAGAGCTTGACGATTTCACGAATTCGTCTGTCGAGGATTCGCTCGAAGATCTTCATGCTGTGCGAAAGCAAGCGAATCGGACGATAATTGGAGCAGTCCGCAGGACTGCCCTTCTTCTTCCAAATCGGAATCGTCGTACTGTTGTGCCAACACTCCGGTACTTTCTTCTCCTTTACTACCTGGTTGAAGAACTCAGCCAACCACTCAGCAGGATACCAGAGCTTCGACTTCCAAACATCGGCTGCCAGATCATCCGGTCCTGTCGCCTTGCATGGCTTCATCTTCTTTAGAGCCGCTTCCGTTTCCTCCACGGTGATCTTGTGAACGGGACCGTGAACAGAACCCACAGAAGGGATGGCCGGGTGAGGAAATTCCATAGTGGAAATTTCCTAAAATAATCACGCCATCGCTTCAGCGCCTTTTTGCGGTCTGTCAGAAGATGGCCGCCCTCATCGTTGATGCCAATGAACTTTTCAATATCCTCGGTTTGGCGATGGCGGGTTTAGCAAGTCGGTACAAATACCGCTCACCATCGCGTGACTCGAGCTTTTCGTTGACATCACTATAATGAGTGGCTTTCGCAACAGCCACGGCTTTCTTTGCAGCCTTCTTCGCCTTCTGATACTTCTGCCAGTTGTCGGCCGTCTTATCGCTGAGAAACACGTGATAGAGCGACTTCTTCTCTCTAACCGTTGCCTTCACATCGTCCGTCCACAGCCATGTCTGCTTATCGACCTTGCGTCGCCCAGGCTTCGTTATGCCGAGTTCCAACCTTGCAGCTTGGCGTATCGCGTCGGTTGCTTTCTTCCAAGTTTCGTCGACAGTCGTGACTGTCGGTAACCGTACGCGGGAAATCACAGCTGCTTCCTTCTCTTTCATTCGCCACCACTTGATTCTCGCAGCACCGCATCGCTCGACCTGCTTCAGCCTCGGAGGGGCGATCTTTAAAGTACAGATCAGCGGTCGATGCTGTGGGGCGACCGTCTCATACGGCACGACCTTCGCGTCTGTGACAAGACTTCGGTCTCGATCCTTCACAAGGACAAAGTCTATCTGAGTCCTGGTGTTCCCACTATAGTATGAGATGAGGTGGGAGTCGCGTTTTCGGAAAACGGTGTTCACAATGGTGAGATTATGCGATTCCGCATACTCAAGAATGCGCTCACCATCGGCGTTACGAGACCCGTACCCGAAACCACCATGACAGCTGTACCCGTCCTTCGCAGCACCTACGTGCCCATTAAGGTCACCAGCGACTATGATGACATCTTTCGGCGGTACCTCTGCTGTCTTCTCATCAAGCAGGCTCCAAAAGTCTTCCTTGGCTTGATCGGAGCAGCCACTCTGCTGAGCAAACGCAGAGAAGAAGTGATAGAGTCGCTCCTTCGCGGCGACAACGATCTTCATCAACCGATCGTGATAGCGCTCAACGCTTACAATCGAGTCACGAAATCGTTCGGAGACGATTATTCCGACACCACTGGTGGTCCTGGGACTTCCACATAGAACGGCCTTGAAGCCACGTCCTATGTCCCTTGACTTGCTGCAGGACCACCTCGTCTCCTGCACCGCACAGAAATCAACTCTTCTACGCTGCAGTGCTTCAACCAACTCGCACGAGCGGCCCGTTAACGTACCCACATTCAGCGTTGCTACGCGGGTCCTGCCTACGTTACGGGACTTTCGGACTAGCTCAGTTGCCCCCCGATGCCGTCCTCGCATCAGGGACCCTCGCATACTTTCCACACTCGCCGGGCTCTGCGAGTGCGGTCGTGGAGGCGATATGAATGCGGATTTGGCCATACAATGACTTGCGGTGGCCAGCCGATGAACAAGTCAGCGCTTTATCCTCCCAGACAAGTCCGGTACCAATTCACCGACCCCGGAGGGATGGAAGGCTTGGTTGGCCTGGGCGTGAAATCTGAACCAGGAATCTGGTATCGGGTGCTCGTGACAGTCGCGCCTCCTCCGACTGCGCTACACGCGTCCACTGCGAACGTTAGCGCTGATAAATGCTGGGTTCGAATACTGGGGGGATCATTACTTTCAGCGGTCTTCGGAATATTATACCCAGAATAGTTGGAGTATAAACAGAGCGGAGAACTGTGTGACCGTTAACCAGCCGCTTTTCAGGGATATGCAACAGTTTTATGACGGAAATTCAATCTCTGGCCTATCATACAGGAAGTGTGCTGTTAAAAACTGCACTCATTGGCGATCATGGAGTGAACGCTAGCAAAAGAAATGATAGCCGTTTTGCAGGTTTTCCTACGTTTCAGCGCTATGCTTTCCATACTTTTGGTTGCTCGAAGTACGCACGTCTATAGTATACTTCCGCAACTTACCATCAGTGGTGGAAGGTAATTCCTCAATTGTACTCCTCCTAGAGACATGCTCATACCTGATTGAAGGGTTCAACGGTGACTGACAATACTAGCGACTTGATGACGGCATCTGAAAAATACCAACAGACGCCATTGCGGTCTGAGTTGCTGCTCCGTTTTTGCTAGCACTTCACCCAAAGGACTATATATAGTTTTCAGTTTTTTGTTTGTTAACTAATCCGCACAAAGCTCTAGATCCATTGTTGCCACGGCGTGCGCTTATGTCTATATAAGGCGAATTTAATTGTTTGCAGATTACGATCAACAAGCTAGAGGCCGATTCGTCCAAAGGAAAGACGCTTGACATCATGATGAAGAAAATTAAGCACAAGGTTTGACTTGAGCTATGCTCTAGCGGTCCAATAAACGAACAGGTGGCGAAAATTGCAGATGGTCGAGTTCATGGACACCGATTCGGCCGACGCACTGGGTCTGTCGAGAGCGATCCTCTGCAACGACCCGCTGCTGAGGAAGATGAAGGTCGGTGTGCCACCGCTTGCTCATCCACAGGCTTGCCTCATTTTGCTTCCAGAGCGCCACGCGCTTTCTTCTGCGCAGTCATGTACTGTCTTCCAGGTGCTGGAAGACAATACGCTACTATACCGAAATCTCATAGGCTACTTCGGGGATCTCTTTTTCTTCCAGGAGAAAATCAGCCACTTCCAGAAAGGTGTGTACTTGTCACTTACCAGGGAGTGCCGTCAGCTTCCCATGGAACTTCGCATTGTGACCTATATCACAGATGTGTAGACCGTATTTGCTAAATGAATCTCCAAAGCGAGTTGTAGCCGGCAAAAGCCACGTTGTTTCGTAATTAGATCGCTTCACAGAATTGTGGTAATGGGTTCGGTTCTCGCCGGTGATGGCGTTTTTGCATTTCGTGTCCTATCTTCGACGAGGACCTATAATCTCAGTTTTAGCACATTTTGGGCGAACGGCTGACGGCGATTTGCATTTACGCCTATTAGGATATTTGAAGTTGGAAACATGCTTCAGGTAACATGTTTTATTCATGACATGAAGGATGTGAAAAATTTAATCAAATCAACTATTATATATCTGTTCAAACCTTCCTCAACACTGATTGAACAACCCAAAAAATTTGTGAAACAAACATGCTGTTGACCAATTAGACACCTAGTCATGAACCTAAGATTACGTTAAAGGCCTTTGGCATACCATCGCTCACCCCGAGCGACATGCACGCATATCGATTCTATCGCGCCGCCAGATCGATATGGGAGCATATCTTTAGGCATCGCTCGGGGTGAGCGATGGTATGCCAAAGGCCAAACGGCTCCATGCATAGTCCAGCAAATAGGTCAAATGTTTCGCCTGTCAGATCAATTTTGAAGGATTCGATGTGCCTTCATTCACTATGCCTTCTTCTCCAGCAAGGGTAGTCTCATTCTGCTCTCTGAATTGGGATCGCCTGAAGTTCGGCACTATTCTCCGAGAGGGTGCTGCAACATTAGTAGAAATCGAGACGAATGAAAATTTGGATGCGGGCAATTCCACTGATAACGACTACTACTGAGACTACAATGATGACGAGGATGAAAGCCATCCAGGTCCGTTTGCTACCCCTGGTGATTACTTGTTCAACTTTGGTACGGTCGACTATTTCGTCAGTGATTGTAAGGAGACGGCCTGCGGCCTAAGTTGTGCAGTTTGTGAGGAGCATGTTTGTTTTACCCATTTCTTTTTGCGTTGTTCCGTCAGAGTAGAGGAAGGATTGAACAGACGTAGTTGATCTTTAATAGGTTTATGCTGAAAGTTTTGTTGATTTCTGATTTCTTACTCTTGATTTTTGTTTTGAGTTGAATTTTTGAGTCCCTTCCTTCTTCTTTGACGTCCTGAATAAAATATTTTACGTGAAACATGTTTCGAACTTGAAATATCCTGATAGACGTAAATGCAAGTCACGCCGTCGCGGGCGAGAACCGAATACATGGCCCCAATTCTGTGAAACGAACACTGCTTCACAGAAAACCTGATCCGCTGCCTGCTGTCAGCAAGCGCTGCCAACTGCACCTCTGATTACGCGACAACGCCGCTTTCGCCGGTCATAACTCGCTTAGGTGATCCATTTAGCAAATTCGGTCAACATATCTATGATCATCATCTCGAGCTCCTTCACAGAATATAGATCTCTATCCGAAGTTTCATGGGAAGCTGACTGCATTCCCTGGTTAGTCCTGATATCGATTATTTTTATGAGCCTATTGTTCAGAGTTCGGTGACATTTTCTGTGAGTTGGCTGCGCACGAATCTCATGCGAATGCCAATGAGGCCTTTTCCGTATTCGGAGAGGCGCATCGCCAGCTTAGCAAGAAACAGGTATTGAACTACTTCACTGCCTCTCAAGACGAAAGGTTTGGAGCTGGCGGGGCAGCCCAGATCTCTGCCTTTTTTGACTGCCTAAACGGATTTTCGTTCAGAGTGATGCACTGAAAAATTTACGGCCGCTTGTCGCTGATCTCGTCACGTATGTGGACAAGGTGGTACCAGACACGCAGCTCACGCTGAAAAAGTTCGTCGTATTTGTTTAATCATTTATTTGTGCGCCAAAGGGCGCGCTAATACATCGAAGAACAGTAGCATCCGATCAGCCAACACCACCGCAGGTTGAAGTGAAAAAATCAAAATCAAGGAAAGCTAAATCACCAAAGTAGACATGGACACCGCAGAAGAAAACAACTGAAAAACAACCAACTATTTCAAACCCAAAAATGACCGAAACTAAAGAAAAAGCTAATATAAAACTGAAAGCCATACGCATTAGCATTCCTAGCGCTCGCCTACACCGTAAATTTTATAGACAAGAGGCGGCAGTGCAGAATGAATATGCTGGTACTGGTCACGATCAACGATTAAGAGAACAACAGACTTAACATATGCATTTTTCTAGTAACGAAAGGCTAACAATGAGAGACATCGAAAGGCTGACAGCCCACACCAAAAGATAAGAGATTGGTGGTGCCCTCCCCTGATGAGACTCCTAGGAGCTTACCAGCAAAAGAACGAACTGCTAAGCTTGCCTGGCAGCCGGACTGAGCCTAACAAGCGTAAGAGCGTATGCAGTCATAAGCTGAGTCAATGGGTTTCAAACGCGTAACAGGTACCGTTTAGGTTAGAAGGAAACACCATCAAACTAATCTACCCCAGCTACCCAACAACTTGCCTAGCTGCTCGACAGCTGCTTGAATAGAAGTCGAAAAAACCGAAAATGAACAGAAGCGTAGAACTCGGAATGCACCCTACAGAATTATACTAGCTAACACACATCAGAGACGCCAATAGCAGACAGAATGTCTATTTTCTTAAGCTCAGTCTTGAATTGTGAGGACGTTTGGCAATGAGCCAGAGCCGGGGGAAACCGGTCAAACCACTTCGTACAGCGAACCACAAAAGAATTAGTGCACAATCCTTGAAGATATATGCTCGAAATGGATGGTCCAAGTTGAAGCATCCGCATCTCCCATGTGATGGTCGAAAGCGCCAGTAGTTTGATAGTCATAGGCGAAGTTCTCCTCTAACAAGCTTAAAAGCAAAAAGAAGGTCTGCAAAAATCCTTCGATAGTAAAGAGTTTTCAGTTCCAAGTGTGGAAGTCTTTCTTTGTATACCGGAATGGACACTAGCCTCCTTGGTTTTAAAGCAATCGAAATATTCAAAGATATAGAAGTTTAGCGAAAACCTTTTAACTTTCTCAATTTCTCGGATATCTTTAACACAATAGGGGCTCCACGTGGGCATGCAGTATTTTGAGTACCAGCACTGGCAAGACATATTTTGTGTAATTTGAGCCGAATGTTTACGTTCAAAGAATAAACGTTCCTCAAGAGCAGATGCAGAACCATAAGACCTTTTTCGAGACCTCTCGAACGTGCGTCCGCCAACTCAGATTCTTAGTGAGAACGATGCCTAAATCCTTTATCTGGTCAAAAGGAGCAACAGGAGCACTGTCAGAGAATTTTATTTCAAGTGGGCGAGAATTCAACGAAAAATACGAATTTTATTCAGGTTTACGGGTGTTTGCCATTCACGGAACCATTTCCACATTCTGTCTACAGTTTCGTTAGCTTTTGAGTCACTACTCCTTCTTCACCATCTTTATAAGCTTCATACGCCTTTACATCATCCGCAAACACCGCGACAGATACTCTCATTTCTTATTTAATGAAATTTGGTATATGATAAGCAAAAATAAGAAATAGAATCGGAGATAAAGTCACTCCCTGAGGCACTCCAGGGAGACACATTCTTGGTCTAGAGATGTGGTCTCCTAATTTCACTTGCAGTATCTCTCGAAGGTAAGTGTAAAACCATTCATGCAGTTTGCCACCGATACTATCCAATTTGGCTATGAGATGAGAATAACACGCCCGATCAAAAGCTTTACTACGATCAAAATACACAATTGCGACGTGTTTGCCTGTATTAAGAGCTGTTATCCAGGAGTGAGTACTATCAACCAAAATAGTACAAGTAGAAGCTCTCGAAAGGATGGCATGTTGGTTTTGTGGGATGCAATTTGTCTTCTCTAAAGATGAATAACTCTAATTTTAACTTTAGTAGATGGTTTTTCATGGTGGCGATGTCCGTTCCTCCACGTGGTGCCACTGGAAACTGTTCGCTCTGCGAGCTAAGCCGATCACGGACATTCGATTGCAGGCGACAGGCCCTTGTGACAGGCCGGCCTACGAAGACCCATGTCACATCACATGGTGTATGATCGTTCAGGTTTATCGAGATAGTGCTACGGCGTCCGCGGGAGCCGACGCGCACTCGCAAAGCCCGGCGAGTGTGAAAAGTATGCGAGGGTCCCTGATGCGAGGACGGCATCGGGGGGCAACTGAGTTAGTCCGAAAGTCCCGTGACGTAAGCAGGACCCGCGTGGCTACGCTGAATGTGGGTACGTTGACGGGCCGCTCGTGCGAGTTGGTTGAAGCACTGGAGCGTAGAAGAGTTGATTTCTGTGCGGTGCAGGAGACGAGGTGGTCCTGCCGCAAGTCAAGGGACATAGGACGAAGGACGAGGCTTCAAGGCCGTTCTATGTGGAAGTCCCAGGACCACCAGTGGTGTCGGAATAATCGTCTCCGAACGATTTCGTGACTCGATTGTAGGCGTCGAGCGCTTTGACGATCGATTGATGAAGATCGTTGTCGCCGCGAAGGAGCGACTCTATCACATCTTCTCTGCGTATGCTCCGCAGACTGGCTGCTCGGATCAAGCCAAGGAAGAGTTTTGGAGCCTGCTTGATGAGAAGACAGCAGAGGTACCGTCGAAAGATGTCATCATAGTCGCTGGTGACCTCAACGGGCACGTCGGCGCGACGAAAGACGGGTACGGCTGTCATGGTGGGTTCGGTTACGGGTCGCGTAACGCAGATGGTGAGCGTATCCTTGAATATGCGGAATCGCACAACCTCACCATAGTGAACACCGTATTTCGCAAACGCGATTCCCACCTCATCTCGTTCTATAGCGGGAACACCAGGACTCAGATAGACTTTGTCCTTGTGAAGGATCGAGACCGAAGTCTTGTCACAGACGCGAAGGTCGTGCCGTATGAGACGGTCGCCCCACAGCATCGACCGCTGATCTGTACTTTAAAGATCGCCCCTCCGAGGCTGAAGCAGGTCGAGCGATGCGGTGCACCAAGAATCAAGTGGTGGCGAATGAAAGAGAAGGAAGCAGCTGTGATTTCTCGCGTGCGGTTACCGACAGTGACAACTGTCGACGAAACTTGGGAGAAGGCCACCGACGCGATTCGTCACGCTGCACGGTCGGAGCTCGGCATCACGAAGCCTCGACGACGGAAGGTCGACAAGCAGGCCTGGCTGTGGACAGATGACGTGAAAGCCGAAGTTCGAGAGAAGACGTCGCTCTATCACGTGTTTCTCGGCGAAAAGACAGCCGATAACTGGCGGAAGTACCAAGAAGCGAAGAAGCTGCAGAGAAGGCAGTGGCTGTTGCAAAAGCCACTCATTATGGAGATGTCAACGAGAAGCTCGAGTCGCGCGATGGTGAGCGGTATCTGTACCGACTCGCAAAGAATCGCCATCGCCAGACCGAGGACATCGAGAAGTTCTTCGGCATCAATGATGAGAACGGCCATCTTCTTATGGACCGCAAGAAGGCATTGAAGCGATGGCGCGATTACTTTGAGGAAATCTCTACAGTAGAATTTCCTCATCCAGCCATCCCCTCAACGGCTCCAACCCACGGCCCCGTTCAGAAGATCACCGTGGA
Source organism: Heligmosomoides polygyrus bakeri (assembly GCA_947359475.1). Lineage (NCBI taxonomy): Eukaryota > Metazoa > Nematoda > Chromadorea > Rhabditida > Heligmosomidae > Heligmosomoides > Heligmosomoides polygyrus. The sequence goes on from OX375865.1 coordinate 56,791,784, forward strand.
GGAGATTGAAGCGGCTTTGAAGAAGATGAGGCCAGGCAAAGCGACTGGGCCCGACGACGTGGCAGCAGAACTGTGGAAGTCGAAGTTTTGGTACCCTGCTGAGTGGTTGGCGAAGTTCTTTAATCAGGTTGTGGCGGAGAAAAAAGTGCCTGAGTGTTGGCGCCAAAGTACGACGATTCCGATTTGGAAGAAGAAGGGCAGTCCTGCAGACTGCCCCAATTACCGTCCGATTCGCTTGCTCTCACACAGCATGAAGATCTTTGAGCGAATTATCGACGGACGAATTCGTAACATCGTCCAGCTGTCCAGCAATCAGTGCGGCTTCGTGGCTGGCTGTGGCACCATTGATGCCATTCACGCCGCCCGCCTCCTGATAGAGAAGCATCGCGAGAAACAGAAGTCGGTGCATATCGCCTTCCTCGACTTAGAGAAGGCCTTTGACCGCGTACCGCGTGAAGTGATATGGTACGCCTTGCGACATCATGGAGTTCCTGAAGAGCTCATAGAGTGGGTGCGAATTCTCTACTCTTGTCCAAAGAGTCGAGTTCAAGCTGCAGCTGGAACCTCGATGGAGTTTCCCATCTCTGTCGGGGTACATCAGGGTTCTGCGCTTTCCCCACTCCTCTTTGTTGTCGTCATGGATGCCATCACTCGAGATCTTCAGAACCCCGTCCCTTGGACGTTGCTTTATGCTGATGACGTAATGCTCGCTAGCGAAGATAAAGATGAACTCGAGCGAGAGGTGCAAGCTTGGTGTGATCGCTTAGAGCGGTTTTGACTAATTGAACGTGAAGAAGACCGAATATCTAACGACGGACGTTACTCAGTCCAGCTCCATCAAGGTTAACGGCATCGAGCTCCCACGCACTTCGGTCTTTAAGTACCTGGGATCAGCAGTCACGTCTGACGGCAAACTGATGATTGAAGTGAATTCACGCGTGAGTGCAGCTTGGTCCAAGTGGCGCTCGTTGACTGGGGTGCTCTGCGATAGGAAGATACCGGAGCGCTTGAAGTCGAAGATATACAGAGCAGTCGTCCGGCCAGTAGCTATGTACGGCGCTGAGTGTTGGCCTGCGACCAGGGAAGTTGAAACGCGCCTCAGCGTCATGGAGACGAAGATGCTGCGCTGGACGGCTGGAGTCACGCGCATGGACCGCATTCGAAACGATGCTATTCGGCAGAAGTTCGGTGTCGCGCCGATAGCTGACAAGATGCGCGAAGCTCGCTTGCGATGGTACGGCCACGTTCTGCGTGGAAAGGAAGGCAGCGTCCGCAAGATAGGCCTTAACTTCGAGGTAATTGGAAAGCGGCCTAGAGGGCGCCCGAAGCAGCGCTGGGCTGATACGTTACATGCGGACTTGAAGATTACTGGTGTTTACCCTGATCTAGCGCTGGATCGGGAAAGGTGGCGTCATAACACCAGAATAGCGGACCCCGCTACGATGCGGGACAAACGCTGAAGAAGAAGAAGAAGAAGAAGATGGTTTTTCATGATTTTCTTCAACATTTTCAGTTGAGTAGGTAGGACGCTGATTTTCCTGAAATCAGAAATGCAAGGGGCGCCATTCGTTTTCGGAGCAGGAGTGATAAAAGCAGTTTTCCATATCGAGGGCACTTGAGCCATAATCAAAGATATGTTGAGAGTGTGTGTGTGCGGATCAGTGAGATAATTTGAAGAGATCTCAAGAAGGTTTGAAGTATTCCGTCTGTCGTTGCAGATTGGGATGCTTTTAAAGCACGTAGCAGTCTATGATCTTCATGGAAGGAAATCTGAGGAATGACAAGCGATTCAGTAGAATGAAAGGAGAATTTGGCATCGATTCAGTGGAGGGAGTGAAGATGCTACTGAAGTTACCAGCAAATGCCCCGAACTTATGAGCATCTGTTATGTACATACACCCTTGTTTATCTGACGAAATAGGCTTAATGAATGATTGGCTTTTAATTTTAACCACGAAAGAAAGGGTCCACCGCTATACCGCGTGAATGCAAGGTGCTTAACTTTATTTGCCATATAGCTTTGATGTGTCTATCAAATGTTTTTTGTCAGTACATTTGGCTTCATTAGTAGACATGCTCTCGCAAAAAATTCTACACCGTTGGTCGGTGAGATTTTTTATGTGAAACGGGTAGCGGGCGAAGGAGCTTGCTCGTTTGACAGGCACTAGGAGATATAAAGGGTGCCTCAAAAAATGTATACGCTGTTTTAAAGGTGATAACTTTGCTCATAGTAAGGTATTAAAAAAGTTAAAAATTCATATGAAAGCTTAAGAAAAGCTTAAGAAAAGCTTAGAAATTTTCTGACATATGAGTGGCATGGAATGCGCCATGCAGTCGTCTGAAATTTTCCATTTTGCACTCGATTGATTGTGTTTCGCCTGAATACATGTTATAATTTCATCACAAAGCGGCCGTTTTAATTGATTTGTGCTTATTTTAGAATTTAAAATTTAATTATACATTATAGCTCGCGAAAAATGGAGAGTATTCCAAAACATTGCAGGTACTGTTTGAAAGGTTCTAAGATTGCTGCTGGTCAAGTTTTGAGGAGGATTGAGACTCAAATGCAAGCGCGGGGTAGCGAAAATTCTGTGGCGTGCAAACAGTTAAGATTGCGCCATGCACACGCCTGAAACCTTGCATTTCAGACTCGATTGATTGTGCATGGGCTGAATGCTTGTTACAATCTTGTTGCTACTTGGTCACATTAACCTGTGCTGTGCTTCTTTTAACGTTTTCCGCCGTCCAGTAGCTGCAGTTATACCAATTAACCTCTCTATCTAGCATGAATGTTGCCTCGTTCGTCCACAGAATGCGTCTTGTAAAATGCGGCTCCTGCTCACATTTAAATCGTGCAATCAATAAACTCGCATGCAACGTGTCTTTCACAAGGTTGTCAAGTTCAAAACGTTAAAAGAAGCACAGCACAGGTTAATGTAGCAACAAGATTGTAACAAGCATTCAGCCCATGCACAATCAATCGAGACTGGAATGCAAGGTTTCAGCAAGGAGCATGGCGCAATCTTGACTATTTGCACGTCAGAGTAATCCCGTTGCTCTGCGCTTCCATGTGAGTCCCAAATGTCTCTAAATGCTTTACTAGCAGCAATGTTACAACCCTTCACATAGTACCTTCATTTTTTAGAATACTCTGCATTTTTCGCAACCTATAATGTGTAATTAAGTATTGAATTCTAAAATAAGCACAAATCAATTAAAACGACAAAAAAGGACAAACTTTGCGAAGAAACTGTGACATGTGTTCAAGCGAAACACAATCAATCGAGTGTAAAATGGAAAATTTCAGACGAGTGATTCCATGCCTCTCATATGAAAGAAAATCTATTTTCTATTTTCTTAAGCTTTCATATAAGCTTTTAATTTTTCTAGTACCTTTACTACGAACAAAGTTATCACCTTTGAAACAGCGTATACATTTTTTGAGACACCCTGTATTATGTCATGTATTGTCACACTGAAGCCATTATAGAGATCGTCAATATTGGAGTAAGCCGAAAAAATAGACAACCAGTCTAGTTCTCACAGCCTAGATTCGACTAAATTTCTGTCCATGGATTTGAAGTCGCGAAAAATACTCTGATATGATATTCTTTGCTAATCATCCATAACTGCTGCTTGGCCTTATAGAATTCGTAGTTTTTATCTTTTGGATGTTCTTATCGCCAAGGTTCAAGGTAGGGTTTAACGTCAAGGTTGCTGCAGCTGAGGTTCTCCATCAGCGAAAGTGTTTGACGGAAACGCCTCTTCTCTGCAATCTCTGCAAGATTCACAAGGGAGGTCAATGAACGACCCGTGGCAATTTTCAAAGGGTCCAATTGAGGGTTGTAATGGGTTGTCTGAGAAGCACCGTAGTGGATTTCAAATTTCCTGCGGGCATTTGATAGGTCAACAATTGCAACGTATCGCAGCAGTGCGGGCCGATAAAGCAAAACAGACGTCTGCAACTGCCATGTCGTGGTTAGAATCTATTCTTCAGAAGGTTTGGAGCTGCAACAGTATCGGTTTACAGCGAACTCACAGTTTGCTTGTTAGCGATACCGTGACCAAAGTGGAACATTGAGTGCGCCGCTCACGATCTTGGTGGCAGCGACTGGTTGGCCGAGTGGGTGGGGGGGGGGGGGCTGAACTGCGGGAAGAGAGTCACGGGTTCGGATCCCGCGGTTGTGATCTTGCATTGCTGGGCTTGCTCACTGTTCTTTGCCGATGTATCTGTGTATCTTGAACACCGAGTAGTGTAGAATGCTGACGTTATTACCTTATTTTAACCTGTATGATACGATTTAACAGTGATGATGCCTATTTTCTCCACCATTATCTGCTAATCGAAGGTGTAGAGGCTACCACGACTCTGGAGACCGAAAGCAATTTTCGCCCATACTTCGTCTTGTAGGCTCATTGATGCGCTGGTCACAAATTTGATAAACGTTTTCACGCGCGTTTGCCAATAGATAATTTAGAAAAAGGAATGGCAGATTCGTGATCAGCAGCTTGAATGGTTTCCATAGGCGAGGAAAGGGCGAAATCAGTGATCATGACCGCGCCGTCCTTACTCACGACACCCACAGTAACCTACTCTGATCGACCGAATTTTTAAAAATGGACACCGTATTCGTTTTGAGCTTCCAAAATAACAGTACTGAGCGATGTTCGGGCGAATATTTTTTCGACCTCTCGACTTTTGGTGTCACCATAGTACAACACTGCTAGTTATTCTGTATCCATTCCTTTACTTGCACATACTCACCATCACCTATTGTTCCGTAACACCAAAAAGCGTTTGCCAGATCCGTGAACACCAATACACACCCCTCCCCTCCCTATTAGTACTGGAGGCTGCAATAAGACGAATACTGCGGAGCGAATCAAAAAAGATGCAGTTCAGAAAAGATGGTAGATTAGTAAAATTCACAAGAACGTTCTCTATAGAAACCCGAGGACTGATCAGCACATCTATGAGATGAACCGAAGCAACACATCTCGATCATGTTCGTATTTGAGATTAAAATGAGAAACATTTTCAAAACAAGCAGAGAACTTTTCAAAAAAGTCATAACGTTATAGCAACTAATAAGAGCTTCCCTAGCGAGACAAGAATGGCTTTTTGGGAACACTACGTAGTTTTATGCAACGGAAACCTGACTTTTTCATACCCGACAAGAGGTCAAAAAAGAGTTAAAAAATGAAAACGGTGTCTGGTCGAGGTCAAAACGCATTATACATCTACAAAAACGGAAGGCAATCCGCAAACACCTGTCCCGGATTCGAACCCTATACCCTTCCGTAAGTTTGCATCGCTATCCACACGCTCTCCCAGTCGCTGTCCAGCCTGCAGTGAATGACTCACTTGAATGTACCCTCCAGCCTCGGTTGAAGAAACACAACAACTTGTCAGATTTCTAACAGATAACTATAATTCCACGGATCTCCCTCGATAGAGAGCCTTCGGGCTCTCTTGTTAAGAGGGATCTCGGGCCGCTTGTCGCAGGGCCACGTGGCGCGTCCCCGGGTGGTGGATAGGGGAATTAAACGCGAACCAAATGCGACCGTGTACTGCCCAGAGACGCAGGTGGGATGCAGGGGATGGACTCCTTGCTCCTGCTGTGTCGGGTCGATGCGTTCCTTGTGCGTGGGAGCGGCATGTTCGTGCACAGTGTGCGTGGATGTGTCCGTGACTGTGCGGATTGTAACTGTGTCGGCTCGGCCAAAAGCTTCGGTAGACTGGGAGTACATGTAAGGCGATTCGAGGCCGCCTTAAGTCTCGCCCCGTCCCTTCGGGCAGTCTGGCTGGCTGCCCGGAGTTCTTCGCCCGCACGACAGAGCCTGACTAGCTATCCGTGTTGTATTCCAGTCAAACACAGCAGCACTAAAGGGCCTCATTCCCCTGACCCCGAAAGAGCCCCCATTTCTGCAGCGATGGGAAGGACGAGTACGGAGAGGCTGCTAAAATCTCAGGGCCTAACCAGGCTGCGCAAACTGAGAAGGACTAGGATGACGATCTGTACTTACAACGCCCGCACGCTTGCGTCGGAAGCATCCGTCGAGGACCTGATGATGCAAGCCAGGAAGATCAAGTACGACGTCATCGGACTGACCGAGACGAGAAGACACCACCCCCTACACGCCGCCTACGACTCCGGAGAAGAACTGTTCCTCGGAACATGCGACAGCAGGGGAGTAGGCGGAGTTGGTGTCCTCGTCAACACGCACTTGGCCATGAACATCGATTCGTACGAGTCTCTGACAAGCCGAATCGGACGTCTGCGAATGAAGCGATGTGGCTCCGTGCCAGCCTTGACTGTGTTCGTCGCGTATGCCCCAACATCCGACTACGACGACGAAGAAGTCGAAGCCTTCTACGTGGAGCTGGAGAAGTTCTATAAGGAAGATCACACCTTCTACAAGGTGATCGTCGGCGACTTCAACGCCAAGATCGGGCCACGAAGGTCGCCGGAAGAACTTCACATCGGAACCCACGGTTTGGAGTGGAACGAGCAAGGTGAAAGGCTGTCTGAGTTTATCATGTCGACCAAGACCATCCATGGAAACTCGCAGTTCCAGAAGCCTCCCTCCCTACGATGGACCTGGGAATCCCCCGGTGGCCAGTTCCACAACGAGATCGACCACATCATCTTCAATCGCAAGTATTGCCTGACCGATGTCTCCGTTGTCCCCAAGTTCTACACGGGATCGGACCACCACCTCATTCGCGCGAGGTTCCGCTTTTCGCGTCAAGGAGAGAAGGCCGCGAAGTTCAAGAAGAGGAGTCCCAGAACGACCATCAACTGGGATCTCTACACCTCTCTTGTCGGCCTTTGGGAAGATGCCGTCATGGATAACGTCGACGAGGAATACGATCGCTTCGTGCACCATCTCCACGATAGTGCTAAGGGAGCCGAGAGCTTGAAGACCACCAAGAGACGCCTGTCTCCGGAAACTCTCGAGCTGATACGCCAGCGTGGAGCAGCACGAGAGTCAGGCAACTACCAGCTGACGTCCGAGCTTGCGAAGCTATGCAGAGCGGCGATAAAGGAAGATCTCAAGGAGAGAAGGGCGGAAGTGTTGGCTGAAGCAGCAGAGGCAGGGTTGAGCATCCGCAATGCCCGCCGAAACTTCGCCAACTTCAAGACCAAGATGACCGCTCTCCGACGTCCTGACGGAACCGTCACCTCTTCCAGAAGGACCATGGAGAAAGTCATCCACGACTTCTACTCCGATCTCTTCGATAGCCACGTCCACCTGCCCCTACGCCATCTTCCGCAGGATGGATACGTCATCCCCTCTGTTCTCCCTTCCGAGATCCGACACGCCATCTCGTCGGTAAAGAAACGTACAGCACCCGGTCCTGACAGGATCAGAGCTGAACACCTGAAGAACCTCCCGCCAGCGCTCATCAACACCTTGGCGCGGCTCTTCACACGCTACCTGTCCGAATGCAAGGTTCCATCTCAGTGGAAGACCAGCGAGACCGTCTTGCTGTACAAGAAGGGAGACGTGCACGACATTGGCAACTATCGCCCGATCTGCCTGTTGTCCGTAGTCTACAAGCTGTTCACTCGAGTCATCCTGAATAGGATTAGTAGAACGCTGGACGAAGGACAGCCATGCGAACAAGCAGGATTTCGGAAAGGATTCAGCACGATCGACCACATGCACACCATTACGAAGCTCATCGAAGTGTCGCGAGAGTACAAGCTGCCGCTGTGCCTTACGCTCATTGACCTGAAGAAGGCATTCGACTCCGTCGAGACTGAAGCGGTCATGGAAGCCCTGCTCACCCAGGGCGTTCTCACTTCTACTCAGTACATCAGAGTCCTTCGAGAGCTGTACAGTGGATTCACGACCAAGATCTCACCATTCTACAACGACGTCGTCATTGACGTGAAGAGAGGGGTTCGACAAGGGGATACCATATCCCCGAAGCTCTTCAGCGCCACCCTCGAAAACGTCATGCGCGAACTAGAATGGGATGACATGGGAGTGAAGGTCGACGGCCGGCAACTACACCATCTTCGCTTCGCTGACGACATCGTGCTCATAACACCGAGCATCAGTCAGGCGGAACGAATGCTGGCCGACTTCGATCGTGTATGTGGAAGCGTTGGACTGCAGCTGAATCTTACGAAGACGATGTTCATGAAGAACGGATGGGTTTCTGATGCCCCATTCTCGCTCAACGGAACGAACATATCCGAATGCTCCAGCTATGTGTATCTGGGTCGCGAAGTCAACATGGCCAACGACCTAGCACCAGAGCTGAGCAGGAGGAAACGAGCGGCTTGGGGAGCTTTAAAGAGCGTCGAAGAAGTCGTGAAGAAAACGAAGAACGTCCGACTCCGTGCCCACCTATTCGACTCCACTGTTCTTCCTGCCCTAACATACGCCTCAGAGACCTGGGCTATACGAAAGCAGGATGAACACGCGATCAGCGTCGCGCAGCGTGGAATCGAGAGGACGATGCTCGGAGTGACACGACTCACGCAAGTGAGAGAAGGCCTCCGGAGTTCCGAGCTTCGCCGACGTTCGAAGATCAGAGACGCTGTCGCATGGGCCAAGTCATCGAAAATTAGGTGGGCCGGCCACGTAATGCGATTCGCAGATACCCGCTGGACGAGAGCCGTCACAGACTGGATTCCGCGGGATGTCAAAAGAACACCAGGACGCCCACCAACGCGTTGGTCGGACTTCTTCGTGAAAGCCCTGAACGACCGATATGACGCTCTTCGTGTCCCTCGAGCGAGGAGGATCCATTGGACCACTCTGGCACGCGACAGGGACGAATGGAGACGCTGCTGGCGCCCGCTCGAGCAAGTCGATGATCAACGGGACGACAGGTGATACAGGTGATACAGGTGAACTATAATTAAAGCTCGACAGCTTTTGCAGGTTTATTTCTGATTATTCCAGATTCTACATACTATCGTGACTCCAAAAGTCAAGGAGAGGTCGAGAAAATTTACACGAACATCGCCTAGTTATTTTGGAAGCTGAGCACAAATACGGTGTTCATTTTTGAAAATTCGGCCGGTCAGGGTAGGTTACTGTGGGTGTCGTAAGTAAGGATGGCGGGGTCATGATCACTGATTTCGCCCTTTCCTCGCCTATGGAAACTATTTAAGCTGCTGATCAGAATCTGCCAATCCTTTTTCTAAATTATCTGTTTTTCGTGCACTACTTTCCATCTCAAAGTAGAAGACTGGAAAGCAAGCCTGATCACATAGCTGAAAAAGCGATTCTACGTACTGACATTGATAACCTTGACCACCCATGAAAAAGCAGGAGCAGGCGATCGCGTGAAAACGTTTATCAGATTTGTGATCAGCGCCTCATTCGGCCTACAAGGCGAAGTATGGGCGAAAATTGCTTTCAATCTCCAGAGTCTCTACACCTTCGATTAGCAGAGAGTAGTGGGGAAAATAGGCAGCATCGTTGCTAGATCGTATCGTACTGGTGAAATTAAGGCTATAACGTTTGTACGGTACACTACGGTGTTCAAGATACACTTTACATAGGCAAAAGATCAGTGAACAAGCCCACCAATGCAGGATCACAACGGCGGGATCCGAACCCACGACCCTCTTCCCGCAAGTCAGCCCTCACGCGCATTTGGCCAAATCGTCCCTGCCACGAGGATCGTGAGCGGCGCACCTCAATGTTCCGCTTTAGTCACGCTAACAAGCATATTGTGAATTCGCTGTAATTCCGCTACTGTTCCAGCCCCAAACCTTTTGCGGGATAGATCCTAACCACGACATGGCAGTTGCAGAAGTCTGTTTTGCTTTATCAGACCGTACTGAAGTGATACAGTTTTTCGCAATTTTTAGCCTACCCAGATGTCCGCAGGAAATTCCAAAACCACTACGGCGCTCCTCAGACAACTCCCTACTACTCTCAATAGGGCACTTTGAAAATTGCCACAGGATGTTCATTTTGTTTTATTTTATTTTATGCACTACGCGTGTGCCCAAACACGGATGATGGAAAATACAAGGTTAAGCATGATAGCATCTGAAACGTAAAAACAGAAAACAGGGAAAACAGAGAATCTAGCGTAGAATTCGGCGATGGGAATTGAACAGCAACTAAAGAAGAAGAAAAATTGATAACTGCATTCATCCATTTTCTTCTGACCAGTCAGCTATTGGCCAGACCAGCTCGATATCCCACTAATCCCATATTCTACTCAATCTAGTCAATTGAAATACAGCCAATAATGGAAGCGTGAATATGGTAACTGAGCTTTGGAAGAGACAAATGCAGAATGTTCCACGCCAGGGTGCTTCAGCGCAACTGACAATGTCATTCCAGCGTGGGTGTATGGTAGCACCTCTTTACGCTAAATACGCACGTTGGACACTGGCCCTGGGGAAGCTGCCGCATTGGATAAAAAAGGAATACTCCACTACACGAAGCGCTGCTATACCAGAGGACCGTTGAACGTTAACCTCGTGTATCATCCTAAGGACCCGAAATCGCGGCTTAGCCAAATACTACAACATGCAGATGCTGTAAACTGGCTGGATAGGCAAAATGGAGATATGAACTCAAAGGTAGCAAGAGATACTGTGGACGAACAAGGAGAAGAGGGCAATAGAGAGTGTCAGGTAAAGCAAAAGCAAAACGGTCTCATCGACATTGGTAAGATATCAGTGCATGTATTTGAAGGAATTTCTAGTCGATAGAGAATGGTCATCTTGATCTGAAACAAACTAGAGTGATCTGGAGGTATACAACCTACTGTACAACAACATAATCAATTCCAAGTAATAGAAAAAGATCTACATCTTTCAACTTCCTTTTAAAAGTGGTACTCGAGTCGTCAACCATGAAGTCAAAAGCTAGTTGTTTGACCCATCTTGCGCCACGATTGAAGGCGATGTTATGCAAGGTGGTATATCTTCGATGGTGTGACCTAGGATAATGCAGATTAAAAGAAGGCCACCTCATGCCACATGGACGAAGAACCCAAAACTTGCTGGCGCGCAGCTTTACTTCACCACGTAGAATACGTAGACAGAAAACGAGGTCGAAGACAGTCCGCCTACGCTGCAATGAATGAAGTGAGAACGATTTTAAACGGTCACTATAGGAAGGCAAATAAGATTTCCCATAACAGGAACTCCTTCGGTGCAAGAGACGAGTAAATACTCGTTGAACTTTTTCTATGTACCTAACCTTTTCCTTGAATACTGGACTCCATATGACAGTTGAGTACTCAAGGTGTGGTAACACGTACGTCTTTAAAGTCAGATAAAGACGCTCGGATCTGTGCAGCGGACTGCTCGAAAAATCGCAAACGTTACTCTAAAAGCTTTCTTGACTATGGCGTCAATGGGATTAGAGAAACTTAGTTTTGAATCGAAAATTTCGCCAAGGTCTTTTTTAGGTTCACATTTCCTAACGGAGATTTGATTGATGTAATACTGTCAATGATTGGCTTACTACCAAGCCGCATAACGGAGCACTTGTCAGGATTGAGAGGAGTTCCCATTGTTGTGTCCAGAATACTAGATTATCAACCGATTTCTGGCGATTTTCGCCGACCGAATGATAGTTTGTGTCATCGAATGCGCCGTATATTTTGAGGTCATCTGCATACATGAGGATCTTAATGTCAGGAGCAGTTTTGAGAATAGTGGGCAGCTCCAATGTATACAATATAAAAAGAAGCGAAGAGAGCACACTCCCTTGGGGTACTCCACTCACACATAGCTGACTTGTTGAAAAACTATTAGCAACTCTACAATACCCACCATAAGGATTGGAAAAAGGGCGCGGTAGGCGCGTTTTCCGCGTTCTTTCTGTTCTTTTTCTGTAGCTGCTTTATTCTTCATCCTTTTCGAAAAACTCACACCATTGTGATTTCCTCGACGAGATCTACCCACTGCCACAAAAACATTTTTCGTTACTCCATTTTTGACCGTTTTTTTTTTGAAAGCGCCAGGGGAACTCATTAGCGAGGGACGTGTCCACTAATTGCGCCCAAAGGACATTTAAGCGCTCGGATCCAAAGCCGGCGCAAATGACAGTAGCGCATCTTCAGATAACATTCTATGGACTTAAAAGATCGGTGCCATAGAGAAAATATTCTACTCTATTTATTTATTTATTTATTTTGGTTATTGCAATATGCACAGCACATCTTTCCTTTATTTTCCCTTCACTAGCAAAAAATTGTCTCTATCTGGTCAAATTAAGAGAGGGGATTAAAAATAGGAGAGACGGTGTAGTCAGCTTCAAATTGAGACGCGCCATGCAATCGCAACAGAAAAATTTTTGCTAGTCATAAATCCACTCTCAATAATGAATTCTTCCTGTTTCACACGCGGTATATCCTTTGTGAAAAAGGATACCACCACAAGACGAATTTCCTATGTACGGTAGGTTGTTACGTCGGTGGCGATGTCCGTTCCTCCACGTGGTGCCACTGGAAACTGTTCGCTATGCGAGCTAAGCTAAGCACGAACACTCGATTGCAGGCGACAGGCCCTTGTGACAGGCCGGCCTATGGAGATCCCATGTCACACCACATGGTTGATGGCGTTAACTGTTTGTCGAGATAATGCTACGGCGTCCGCGGGAGCCGACGCGCACTCGCAAAGCCCGGCGAGTGTGAGAAGTATGCGAGGGTCCCTGATGCGAGGACGGCATCGGGGGGCAACTGAGCAAGTCCAAAAGTCCCGTAACGTAAGCAGGACCCGCGTTGCTACGCTGAATGTGGGTACGTTGACGGGCCGCTCGTGCGAGTTGGTAGAAGCACTGGAGCGAAGACGAATCGACTTATGTGCGGTACAGGTGACGAGGTGGTCCTGTTGCAAGTCGAGGGACATAGGCCGAGGCTTTAAGGCCATTCTGTGCGGCAGTCCCAGGACCACCAGCGGTGTTGGTGTGGTCGTCTCCGAACGTTTCCGAGATGCGATTGCAAGCGTGGAACGTTTCAGTGACCGCTTGATGAAGGTCGTTGTTGCTGCTGAACAGCGTATATATCATTTCTTCTCTGCATACGCTCCGCAGACAGGCTGCTCCGAGCGAGCGAAGGACGAGTTTTGGACCCTGCTTGATGAGAAGACAGCAGAGGTGCCGCCAGTAGACGCTGTCGTTGTCGCAGGTGATCTCAACGGCCACGTTGGGACTGCGAAAGATGGTTACAGCTGTCATGGCGGTTTCGGTTATGGAGCACGTAACGCTGATGGTGAGCGAATTCTTGAGTATGCGGACTCGCATAATCTCACCATCGCGAACACAATGTTTCGAAAGCGTGACTCCCATCTCGTGTCTTTCTATAGCGGGAATACCAAGACACAGATTGACTTTATCCTTATCAAGCATCGCGATCGAAGGCTGGTCACAGATGCGAAGGTTGTGCCATACGAGACTGTCGCCACGCAGCACCGTCCGCTGATCTGCACACTTAAGATCGCCCCTCCGAGGCTGAGGCAGGTCGAGCGATGCGGACCATCAAGGATCAAGTGGTGGCGGTTGAAAGAGAAGGACGCAGCTGTTGTTGCTCGTATTCGGTTGCCGACGGTTACCAATGTTGAGGAGACATGGAAACGTGCAACCGATTCGATACTACAAGCTGCTCGTTCCGAACTGGGCATGACGAAGCCTGGACGGCGTAAGATTGAGAAGCAGACTTGGCTGTGGACTGACGACGTCAAGGAAAAAGTCAAAGAGAAGAAAAGACTATATCACGCTTTTCTCAGCGACAAGACAGCCGACAATTGGCGTATGTACCAAGAAGCGAAGAGGGCGGCTAAGAAGGCTGTTGCCGTTGCAAAAGCTTCTCATTATGAGTATGTCAACGAGAAACTCGAGACGCGCGATGGTGAACGACAACTTTATCGGCTTGCCAAAGCACGCCATCGCCAGAGCGAGGACATCGAAAAGTTCTTTGGCATCAACGATGAGAATGGCCATCTGCTGATGAACCGCAAAAGGGCTATGGAACGATGGCATGACTACTTCGAGAGAATTTCAACAGTAGAGTTTGCCCATCCGCCTATCCCTTGCGTCCCTCCTACGCACGGTCCTGTGCAGAAAATCACTGTGGAGGAGACGGAAGCGGCTTTGAAGAAGATGAAGCCAGGCAAAGCAACGGGCCTTGACGACATAGCGGCCGAACTATGGAACTCGAGGTACTGGAATCCTGCTGAATGGCTAACGAAGTTTTTCAACCAGGTTGTTGCGGAGAAGAAGGTTCCTGGTAGTTGGCAGCAAAGCACGACGATCCCGATCTGGAAGAAGAAGGGCAGTCCCGCAGACTGCACAAGTTACCGTCCAATCCGATTGCTCTCGCACAGTATGAAAATATTTGAGCGAATTGTGGATGGACGTATTCGCGAGATCATCCGGCTTTCCACCAACCAGTGTGGCTTCGTAGCCGGCTGTGGCACCATCGACGCCATTCATGCTGCTCGTCTTCTTGTGGAAAGACATCGCGAGAAACAAAAACCGCTGCATCTTGCTTTCCTCGACCTGGAGAAAGCATTTGATCGTGTACCGCGTGAGGTCATATGGTATGCCTTACGACAGCACGGTGTCCCTGAAGAACTGATCGAGTGGGTGCGCATTCTTTACTCTTGTCCTAAGAGTCAAGTGCGAGCGCCGGCCGGCACATCCACGGAGTTTCCAATCTCCGTCGGTGTTCACCAAGGTTCCGCGCTTTCCCCCCTTCTTTTCATTGTCGTAATGGATGCCATTTCGCGAGACCTTCAGAAGCCTGCTCCTTGGACGCTGCTCTATGCAGATGACGTAATGCTTGCCAGTGAAGACAAGGCCGAACTTGAGCGACAAGTGCAAGCTTGGTGTGACCGCTTGGCGGCGTTCGGGCTCAAGCTAAACGTCCAAAAATCTGAGTACTTGACGACAGACGTAAACGAGACTGGGTCCATTGAGATCAATGGCACTGCGCTCGTACGAGCTACACATTTCAAGTACCTTGGATCTGCAATTGCGTCTGATGGTAGTCTGACGTGCGAGGTGAACTCACGCGTGAGCGCAGCGTGGTCCAAATGGCGCTCAATGACAGGCGTTCTGTGCGACAGAAAGATACCGAAGCGCTTAAAATCAAAGATCTACAGAACCGTCGTCCGACCAGTAGCGATGTACGGTGCTGAGTGCTGGCCTGCAACGAAGGAAGTTGAGAGCCGCCTCAGCGTGATGGAGACGAAAATGCTGCGCTGGACGGCTGGTGTCACGCGTTTGGATCATGTTCGCAATGTCTCCGTACGTCAAAGGTTTGGCGTCGCTCCAATTGCTGACAAGCTACGTGAAGCTCGCCTACGGTGGTATGGCCATGTTCTTCGTGCGGACGGCGACAGCGTTCGGAAGATTGGCCTCAACATAGATGTGCCCGGAAAACGGCCTAAAGGACGACCTAGGCAACGCTGGCTTGATACGTTGCACGTGGACTTAAAGGAAGCTGGTATCCACCCCGATCAAGCGTTTGATCGTGCGAAGTGGCGTCATCATTCCAGAAGAGCGGACCCCGCTGCTAAGCGGGACAAACGCTGAAGAATAAGAAGAAGGTAGGTTGTTACGTCAGCGAAATAGATGGAGGAAGAGATGGAACGACTTGGAGAAGAACAAAGGCGCCATCCAGCGGCCACAAATGGGTGGTGTACCACCCTCAGCAATGGATTTTCCCGACATTGCACGCAGTGTAACTTTTCGAAGAAGGATACTAGGGTACTAAGATTTTTTATGGGCAAAAATCGGTTAAGTGTCTTTGAAATAGAAAAAATGAAAGGAACCAAGTTCAATCGAATCGTCCTTTGTAGACGCCGAAACTCGGAGAAAATTCACGACATCTTAATCCCACTTTGTTTTCACCACCTAATTCTCTGGGCACTCAGTCTATAAAATGCTTAGGGTAGCACAGCTGATCATTGCAAGCGCTTTCTAACAATGTAGTTTTATAAAAATTTTAGAGAATCGACCTTTTGTGCCTTTTCCGCCGAGGTCGACTTCTAGGCAACGTTCGGTTCGACCTCGGCGCTGCATTCATCGCTCGCGTCCACAGTATGCCTTCCTCGCACCTGGGTGCGAAACCCAGCGGTACTACGCCATTTCTAGTTAGCCGCGCAGCACCGTTACATCAACAGGACTATTGATTCCCTGTTTGTCGCACGAGCTTGTTTTGAAAAATTTTCGTACGCATCATTTAATAGAAATATTTTTATTTTTAAACATACGTGTGGAAGCGATACACGTTCAATGCCGAAGAACGTGTTACTTCCATGAAGTGCCACCTTCCTGACTGTTCAATATACCTATTCTATCTAGATTTTTTGCTCTATTTGTACGATTCTAATCTCTTTTGCTTTGTTCAATAATGTTGTACCGCCTTTTCAAAATCAACTAACTTCTCACTGTATTTCTTTTTTCCTAACATTTTTGCACCACACTTATAACCTTTTGGGATGATATTCTCCTCTATTTTTAAAGATGTCAGGAAACCTGAGGTAGGACACTAGTTATAGATTTTCGAAACACCTTTCGATAATCACGACTAATCTCGTTATTCTTTAATCCTTCTATCCATTGTCCATAAGATTGCGTGATACAGTACCGGACATGCCTTTTGATCATTGGCCGAAAAAGCCGCGCAGGTCAACCTTTCGAATAACTTCTTTAGAATATAAGTACTTGTGAAAATAAACATATATTGAACTCAGCAGCTCAAGCTCTATCTTTTGGCATATAAATCTCTGTAGAGTTGAACAGTGCATACAGGCCCGACAGAATCAATCGAGTGGGCGCGGCAACCTGCAGAGCGAGCGTTTGGGGAGCTTTATCGGAAATTCCCAGCCGTCCTAATCAGAAATTGCTCTAAGAATGTCCAGCTCATCTGGAGTGCGCCGTGAACAATGCATACAGAATCGGACCTATCAATCGAGTGGGCGCGACAGCTCGCAAATTGCACGTGCGTGCGTGTTCGGATCGCAATAGCTCTGTTGAGATTGAATCGTTCCGGCTGCGGCTCGTGGATTTTGTAGGCACTAAGACGGTCTAGCAGGGCACTAAAGTAGAGTGGCGTAGCTTATGATTGCATAATGTTACAGACTCTCCGCATGTTGGAGAGTCGAGGTTCACGGACTGGGCGCCGTCCAGACCATCCAAACCTTCAATCTTTAGGAGTCGGCTAACTAGCATCCTAGCCTTACCTATCAAGGACAAAACACACTTATCCATAACCGCTATTCATAGTGTGGACCAAGAATAAATTCAAATCTTTTCAACGATATCTCGCAGAGGTAATATGCATGGCGCGTCCCAGTTAGGAATTTTCATCTACTGTGCATCCTTTTCCTTGATGTGGCCAGATAAAGTCAGTTATCGGCAGTACTCGGTAGATAAAGAAAAAATTTGTTAGCCCTTATTAGATAATCGAAAAATAAAAAATAATTAATAAATAGTATAGAGAGAATAATATATCTATGGTGTTATAAGCTTCTCGGTCTACAGAATTTTCCCTAAGGAGAAGCTACTATCAATTGCGCCGGCTTTGGATCCGAGCGCTTAAATGTCCTTTGGGCGCAATTAGTGGAGACGTCCCTCGCTAATAAGTATCCCCTGGCGCTTTCGAAAAAATAGCGGTCAAAAATGAAGTAACAAAAAATGTTTTGTGGCAGTGGGTAGATCTCGTCGAGGAGATCACAATGGTGTGTGAGTTTTTTGAAAAGGATGAAGAATAAAGCAGCTAAAGAAAAGGAACAGAAAGAACGCGGAAAACGCGCCTACCGCGCCCTTTTTCCAATCCTTATGGTGGGTATTGTAACTGTCATGTACCGCTCGAACAGGAAGGAGCTGATCCAAGCAAGCAAAGATCCACAAACGCCTAGAGACTGAAGCTTAGAGAGCAATTTACTATGACTAACCTTATCGAAAGGTTTCGAAAAATCAAAGAATATTACATGAACCGTCTTGCCAGCATTAAGAGCCAAACTCCAGCCATGGAGTGCCTCAGCTAGGTTAGTAGTAGTCGATGCACCCGGAAGAAGCCCGGGCAAAGCAGAAGATTTTGCCTGAGGAACAGGGCAGAAGCCCTGTCCCTCAGGCAAAATTTGGCGTCTCATGAACCAGTCTAACATTTTTTGCAAAATAACCTTCTCCATCACTTTGATAGGTGCAGGTGTTAGAATTATCGGACGGAAACTGTCTATCGTAAAGCTACTGCTTTTCGTTCATGAGCTCCCTTGTCAGTAGCAGCCGGAAGCAGTTCAAGCGTGGGGCGAAGCGAATCTTCCTGGCTCTAACTGAATTACAAAAAGGAAGGACCCCTTTTTAGCGAAAGCGATACCGCCTGTCACCAACTTTGCCGCTAAATATTATGCCACATGAGAAGCTTCTGCCTTCACATTTTGCTAATCACTCTCCCTTCCACCCCAGAATGGTAATCTCTGTGAAGGTCACTAGCACCTCCAGCCGTGTTTCAGGATGATCTAAAATTTCAGATACTTAGATGTTAAGTACGAGTACTTATCCTACTGCCTCAAGCTTAAAGAGATGGATGACGAAGAGCTGGAGTACCACTCGCTGAATGAAAGCCTCTACCGAGTGGAGACTGGCAACTACGAATATAGGTGTGTCGCTTTCCAAGTATGAACCCCTTCCGCCTCTGTTATTTGATCACGCTCAATTCGCACTCCAAATTGAAGTTCCTGGAAGGGATGCCAGCCTATCAGGCCTTCCATCGTCTCGTCAGCGAATTGGTGCCGGACTTGTCTGGTAAGGAAGGATAAGATGCTGACTTGTTCATCGGTTAGCCACCGCAAGTCATTGCATAGGCCAATGCACATTCAGATCGTCTCCACAACACCCGTTGAAGTAGAATGCGCGGCGCATCCCGAAAGGGGTCGAATATCCTTCATCCTAAAACCCCCTTCAAGCATCATTGATACCATATGTTCAGTGCAGTATTTCCCGTGGCTTTTTCTGGACAAACCTACCGTGTTTGTTTAAGGCTTATGCTTCGATGTCGGCAAGAAAGTCGACAGAAGTTTGTGCAAATGCGGAACGACGTCATGGTCAAGATCGAGCTGCTCGATCAGAAACACGGTGCGTCGATGCGGAAGAGAACTTTCCACGGCAGTGTTCAGACCGTGCCCGATTTAGTGCGCGACATCGCACACCACTTGACAAACATGGCGACCGTGATGAAGGACTGTTTGGCGGGGTGCTCAGCGGTCCTGCAACACACCCAGAACGCGCCAATTGAGATTGACATCACACAGGTAGGTGCACTTTCCGAATAGTCGCCCCTTCTGACAAGGGAACGACGCCAGGTTGCATGCCACTTTGAGATGACATGTATATCGTGGGATGCAGTTTCGAACGTATAAATTGTATGTGCTGCATATCCGCAACGGACGTTGGGGTGGTGCGGAGTAACGGACGAGTTTTACTTGAGTGCGCCCTGCTAAAGTTCACCACAAACACAGCTCTTGTTACGGTAACGGTGACGTTATGAATACGGAGCCGTTGAGGTGGAACGCGAGAGGTTGGTGGTTCGACTCCGTGCTAGGGTAGCCTTCTTTGCGCCAAAAAGACGGACACAATCAGTAGAAGCACTCCGCGTGAAATCGCACCGAAAAATCGCAAGGAAAAAGATCACACTCATTAGCACTGTTTGCACTTCCGCGATCCAGATGTCGACAAGGATTTTCGTCCAAATACCGCTGATGAACCTTATTTGAGGTTCTGGTCAGTCATAACATTCGTTTTTGATACAGTGGTGAAGTGCGGTAGCTATCGAAAATAGTGTTCATGCCCGGCACTTAGGAAGCCTGAGAGGTCTGGCTCTTCTCTGCCGCGAATCATAATTACAATAAACGCCTTCAGTAAACCCTTTTGGCAGGTGTGGGGTGAAATCGGTGATTGGACCCCACAACGCTTACACCCCGCCCCCACATACTGCAATCGGTCGAGACTCTGAAGACGGATATTGTATTCTGACCACCACCCCAAATAATCCACTATGTGAAATTTGGGGAACTTGGTGACCCTGGCTCCACCGCGCTCACAGCCGGTAAAACCTACCGCAATTGACCGAGACTTCAAAAGCGAATACCATCGAATTTTTTTTGACTTTTTCTATCCATGAGAGTACAACTGCGCCGGTGGACCGTGTCATCCCTTTGCCGAAATTTTTCATTGCGGTTACACATGGCTGGTGTCGTGCCCCAGGGTCAGGCCCACCGTTATCGGTGAACAGTGGCCCAAGCCGGAAGCAGAATCGGAGAGGTTTTACGGCACCTTTGTGCTCTTGCTTGCGGTAGTCCTCTGCTGCCCTTGCCGAATCATATGGGTCGTACTACGATCTCCTTTAGCTCTCCGAACGCTCCACCTCCCTATGCTTCTCCCCTGCACGTCTACGCTCCCTTTCCTCCTCCTCATAGTAATGCGGACAATAAAGACATTATGGCTTCGACCATTCTTCTCGAACCTTCTGCAGAAGCACCCCAACCTCCTATGTCACTAGGGGAACCCTCGCAACAAGCCGCAAGGCATGGACGAGGTCCTGTCTGCGACGTGCGCCCACGAAGCGGTGCTCTTAACCAGGGGCTGCGGTTACCTCTGTCCGGTGTCCATACCAGGCGCGATCCTCTCCCCTCTCGACCTCCTACTGCACGCCTTTGTCCTCGCCTCGGTGTTACTATTGTAAGAAGTCCGCTCGCTTCGTAGAATCCATGAAGTCGACCAATCGTCCAATAGATGGTGGAAACGAAGGTGGCGGACGGACGCGACCGTCCGGCGAGCCGTTGAACTATCTCCTGTCCGCCGTCGCCAAAGAAAAACTGAAGCCCGTGCGCGTCCGCGTTCATAGTCGCTCGCGGAGCATCGACTGGTGGACCTACAAGGAGCAGAGACTCTGCGTCCTTTCAAGAGTAGTGGCGAAAGTCACGACAGCTAGCTTCGATTCGCCGCTTCTAATCTCTTTTATGGAATACGGAAGGGATGTGTCGCGAGGAGTTAAACAACAAACCCCCTTACCTCCAACCACAACGCTTCCCTATCCACTACGCCACCATTGTCGACGCCTAACGGTGCTTCTGATCTACTTCAACAGATCGAAAACAAGGCAAGGAGAAAGTGATCCGTTACTCCGCTGTCAAATATCAGAATATATATATGCAGAAATGGAGCACATATTTGGAAACAGTGTTCAAAGCTGCACCCCGCAGCATACATCTTCCCACACCTCAGACCTGGTACCCCCTCCCCCTTGTGAACAGTTCATTTGCTTCATTCGTAATTCGTTTCCACACTGCTTTGATGTCTTTCTTGTAGGGAGGAAGAGATGCAAGTCTCTACAACAGCAACACCGCCGGGGATGGCATTGCTGACGTCCATTACTCAGAAGAACCGCTTACTAGTCCATCAGAGCCAGAAGAATTCGCAAAGGAAATTAGCCTGATCGACATCAATTGATTGTACTGGCAATTGACTGTACTACCATCGTGCGTAATAAACTGACACCATGATCCCAAAAACTAATGACTAATCGAGGAACAAATGCGAGACCATCCTGATTAGTACGTTCAGATAGAGACTGTTGGTGTGCCTCTAACCAACATGAAAGAAAATCCCACGATCAAAACAGCAATCATACAGTGTGACAAAAGCGTACTCTACATGTACTAACAGCGCATGTAGAGTATGCTACTACCACATTGTAAGGCCTATGTTATACTTCGGCGACGCTGTTGTCGGCGACATCGGCGACAATCAGGGGTGCACAATTAACGGTTAACGATTTAACGAATTAACAGCATTTTTCGGTAAAATCTGGTTTAACGACTTAACGGAAATTTTTAAGAATTTAACGGAATTTTTAACGGACTTTTTTCTCAGTGAGTTTATCACATTTACCCGCTGTATTCTCTAACGTCTCTTCCTCCCGATTAGGACTGTTCTTGGAAAACTATTGAAGTCAGCAAGAATATTTTGATATGTTTATCAATTCAATTCGTTTTGAATTTTTAGAAATAATACATTTTGGGGGCACGTGTTGCGCAGTCGGAGGAGGTGCTGGCTGTCGCGTGCTCCTACACCAGGTTGCTGGTCCTTCTTCGGGATTTCCTGCCGAGGCCTACCAAGCCTTCGATCTCTCTGGGGTCGGTGAATTGGTACCGAGCTTGCCTGGGAAAGACAAAGCGCTGATTTCTTAATCGGCTGGCCACCGCAAGCCATTTTCTCCAGGGTATCCCATAGAAGTAGAATGAGCGGCGTATCCCAGAAGGGATTGAGTATCGCCATCATTGATCCTTATCCTTTAATATACTTTGGAGCTAGAAATTTCTTCGCCGAGTCCCCATGCAGGTCAACGAATTCACAAAGATGCTGGTCTAACCTCGTAAGATATGCCTATTCTCACCTGGCGCTGCTCATCTCAAAACTTTTACTTTTACCCACCTGGAGCAGTCGAGACGGAGCGAATGTTTTCGGCCTCTGGACGTATTCGAGGTATTTTAAGCTATTTTACAAAAACGCTAATAACAAAAACTTGGAAAGCTACCTTTCCTGAACGTTAACACGAAGACGGCGTGTCATACCTTCTCGGCAGTGTGGGACCGTGTGACACGATGTTGTATCACTGTCCCGACGTTGCAAAAATGTGTATGATTGGTCCCACGCACCAGGCACTCGAAAATCGTGCGTTCGTCAACGTGTTAACATTCCACTGAAGGGGTTTTTACTGTATTTTTATTAATTCTTTCTGTACTTAATGGGCTGGTGCCTGCACGGCGATGGCACACGTTCGTAGAACAGTCTAACAGAAGATCTAGGAAAGTGTGGAACTCCAGGTACCTGCCTGATCGCACATTTCAGGATGCCTTACCGATGATCATCTTGCCTTGAATGGTAACTCCATAGTTGCTCTTATTCTATACCCTGTAGATAATTTGTTGCTGAAGGCTTGCTTATTTTTCTGTTTGTCGATGATGATTTGTTTATTTTACATTGCAGTGTTACACTCCATTCCCTGAACGTTAGCTGTTGACCTCTTGAGGTTGAAACGTATAAGGTTTTCCTTTTTTTCAGTTGAAATAATGGTTTACAGCTAAATGTAGTTTTTAACGAAATTTAACGATTTACCGGAAACTTAACGAAAATTTTCCGTTAAAAAATTTCGTTAAGAAAATTTAACGCTCAGAAT
The DNA here is from genome assembly GCA_947359475.1 of Heligmosomoides polygyrus bakeri. Taxonomy (NCBI): domain Eukaryota; kingdom Metazoa; phylum Nematoda; class Chromadorea; order Rhabditida; family Heligmosomidae; genus Heligmosomoides; species Heligmosomoides polygyrus. The sequence goes on from OX375865.1 coordinate 56,814,966, forward strand.
TTCGTGTGCACTCCTGGCGACAATGTCAAGCGGGCCCAGCAGCACAGCGTCGCCGAAGTCTAATATAGGCTTAGTGTGTTCTGCTCTTCACGCCCCCCCCCCCCTCATACCACCAACGGTTTTATGTTGAAAAATTGCTGGAGATGAAACACTTCACATGCGCCATACTCGTATTAATATACATTGCGCCAAGCATGGCATTGACAGTCACTAAGAGACATCTGCACCAAGCAGGTGAAGCCCGGAAGTCGTCTAGAGCTGATGGCGAGCTATTCGAGTCGTAATGTTCTCCACACTATCGATGATCCCAATTATTAGAGGGCGGAGCCTGAAAAGAACACTGCTTTTAACAGGAACAACATCACATGTAACATTTAAGAATGAGGTCGTGAGAAGAGGTCTGAGGAGATCCGTCTGCTCACTGTTCGGGGCCTGTTCACTGCTCAAGATAGCCTCCTAACACTGGCGAGCATACTGCGATATATTCTCACTTTGAATTGAACTCTTCTCATTTCAGACCGGACATGTTTATTAAACACTGGACACTTTCAAGCAAAAGTAGGCGTAGCTAATGCCAGACCAAATACTTTTAAACGAAAAGAAAATCGTTTAAATTTTAAAAAAAATTGTGTTTAAAAACGCCTAGACGGTAGGCGTATCTAATGTCAGTGTCTTAAGGAGAAATATCAAATCATAATATAAACGCTTCTTGAATTAACATGCAATTTCTGCCCCTTGGTCTAAACAACGTATTCATGTTCATCTTAAGTTTCTTTCATTGTTTAAAATTCAATTTTCTGTTGCATTTTTTCGCAGTTTCTAGATTTATCCGAATGTTCGAATGTATATAGCACGCTATTATTCCTGCAATGTACAGAACGAGTCTGCTGCCCAATCTCTCCACTTATCACACCGGCAAGTTCGTTGCTTTGCAGCACCTTGGGACAAACTTAGAAATGAGGTCAAACGATGCAAGTTTTGTGTTCCTTCACACAGTGCAGCCATTTTTCCTAAAGACACTCTATGGTGATGAATTTGCAGTAAAAGTAACTTTAGAAAATATAAGCTTGACTTATTTATGGCTAGATCATGGCCTTTTAGATTTAAAATCTGCTCTCTATTTAAGATCTACTACATACCTGCGATTTACTTAGCCAAAGATGCATCTTATTTTTCAAGGGCCCTGGCTTCAAATTAAAGAGTGTCCAGCGTAATGTGAAAGTGGCGCATAACCGACCGCTGGAGACTGGAGGTTCACCCTGCTTGCAAGGCGTAGGCGACAGAAATGGCTCAGGTAGCAGCGGAGAACATGAAAGGATCGAAGGAGCTGGAGCAGTCAGGCCTGTTCAACACGAAAAAGGGCACAGTCAGAAGCGTGTTTCAGGACGTCGATTACAGTGACGGCCGACCCGCTTCCATCGGGGGCTGGATTCATCAACGACTTACAGCAATCTAACGGTGAACACACTGCCGAAATCCCTGATAGCGCGGTTTATAGCAAGCGGTATGGTGAAGCATGTCGCCGCGGTGCCAGCGACTTTGGCTGCATTTTCTCTGATAAATCGCTGGAAGTCGTTGAAGGATCCGGCCCCTGGGGTGAGGGACGACTGCCGGAAAGCGGCGCGGGCGAAGAACGCGGACAGTGCCTGCGGAGCCAACTAGCGTCGACTCGCGCCGGACACCCGCCGCTTCGCGACGAGCCCAGTCAGACCTCGCCGCGAAGCCGACGATGACCAAGCCCTCTACGAGAGCCCGCAGATCGACCAGATGTTGTGCCAATACAATCGCCAGAGAGCTAGGCAGCACAGAGGCCTTGCACTGGCAGTCCAGGGATTCGGATCGATGTGAACCCTACCATCTCTTTTACAAGAATTGCGAGCTCTATTGGATGAGCTAGAAGAGAACCTAACAACTCTTGGGGCGAACTACTTCATGTGCTCCTTATTTTTGTCAAATATCAGTTTTTATTTATATGAGGATTAACTGCGAGTCAATCCTCTAGGCCACTGATGTGAACCCAACCATCCCCTCTATTAGAATTTCGAGCCTCTTCGAATGAGGCAGAAACGGATCCTTCCTCAACAACACTCAAGGCATTTTTCAGGCGGTGTTTATTTTTGGTTAAATATCAGTTTTTGTTTATATCACGATTAACTGCGAGGCATGCTTCGAGGCTAAAATTGCACGAAGAATCCAACTAGATAGACGAGAGACCCTCTAACAGAAGTCTAAACGCATTAGTATCAACATGATATCTCTTAAGAATTTCGCAAGTGATTTTTCTATGTAACATTATACTGCCCAACATCATAAAGACAAAGATAAAGATATCTTCCGAGACTAACAAGGGAAAAGCTATGTCTGAACGGGAGGAGCGAACCATATAGAGAGAATCTTCACCCCTCATTTAGTATAAAAATGTGTTTATTTTTGCCAAGTCATTAAACTCAAGGAGTAGAGAGCCTTGAAGTCACAATGGAATCGGCGCCTCACGAGTTCGAGAGTCTTGTACGCTCGCGACGCCTTTGAAGACAAGGGGATCGGAGAGCAGTAGATGGTGACGTTGCTTCCTGCGAGGGAGGTCGGTGGTTCGATTCTCCTGCGCCGATGCATTTTTGCATTTCATATGATTGGTTGAGAATTGAGCGATTCTGACATCATCTTCAGACGTTTTCTGCCCAACTTTCCAGCTGCATGCTGTAGAGTAATGATGTATAATAGTTCTACAACAGAGATACACAGGCACAAAATGCATGAACTGGTCACAATAAGGACAGTGTATAAAAGCTACAGGCTCTTCACAGTTTGTCCCCCTTTATGGACCAATAACCTCCGGAAAAACTGTCCTGCTGGGATTTTCAAAAGCGACCAGGACGTGACTTCAGAGATGGTTAAAATATTAGGTTGCCCGTAAGTCCTTGCCGTTTTCTTCAACGATTCACTGCAGAATTCGCCGGCGGTCCCTTGCATAGTGCTGCACAACTTTCGAAAGGGAATGATTTGCTCTATCAGAACGGGTATTGCTTTACATTTTTCATCATGAAATTCGTCAATTTTTAGGTTGTTGAAGTGAAATGTGAAAAAGTGAAAAAGTAGCCATTTGCGCACTTGTTCTCTCCGCTTAGGTTTGTAATTTTTTGCGCAGTTTTTTATAGCATTTGGAAGACAATGTTCGGTACTACAAGAACATGTGTTGGTTCTATTTTCTCACTTGTCCTTCACAGGGTGCGTAAAAAGTATTGACGCACTAAACGTAAACGTTAGAAATAACAACACATTATAAAATTTAACAATATAAAACATAACGAAATGTAAAATTCAAAGAAGTAATAAAAGGTTAAAATAATAGAATTTTTTAATTAATTAAAAGAATGATATGTCACAAATTATAAAACATTAACAAGTTTATATAGTAAATGTCAACAATGATCTAGCGAACAGAATAGCGTCACTTGTATTTTGTATTGGCTTCTTTGCTGCGAATGCAGGGGCTAAGACGCCGAGGAAAGCCCTCGACGGTGCGCCGCAAGTAGTCCACGTCGATTTCGTTCCATGCTTTGACCAGATCATCCTTCACTGACTGCATACTTTTTTTGGAAGTGACGCAAGCCTTGTTCTCCAAAACTTTCCATATAGAGTAATTCAGCGGATTCAAATCCGGTCTATACAGAGGTCATTCCTCTGCCGAAATGAAGTCCTTCAGGTTGGCGCGGCACCAGTCCTGAATAGTCCTCGACTCAGCGCAGGAGTCTAATCCTGCTGGGAGAGATACGGCTTACTCTCGAGGTGGGATTCGAGCCAAGGAACCAGTTGCTTCTTTAGGACATCAATACAGATAGTTCTATTAACTTATCTTCACTCCTATATGCACCAAAACGAGATGCGCTTGCGATGAATGCACAAACCGTGATACTGACCGGATGCGGTTTCCTTGTAGCGAGCCTTCCGTCAGAATCAGCACTTTGGAGGACCTTGAAAAGTATGTAACACTTTTACAAGTTGAATGCACAAAAGTATCAAGTCACCGAAGGTCAAAGCATAGAACGAAATCGACGTGGACTACTTGCGGCACACCGACGATGTCTTTCCTCGTCGTCTTCGCCCCTGCATTCGCAGCAAAGAAGCCCATACAAAATAAAAGTGATGATATTCTGTTCGTTAGATCATTGTTGACATTTTGTATATGAGCTTTTTAGATTTGATGATGTGTTGTTATTTCTAACGTTTACGTCTGGTGCGTCAATACTTTTTACGCACCCCGTATTGATTTTTAGGTCATCAAATTGGGACGTCCGACTTTTCCGTTCGAAATTTTACCGAAACTCCTGCTCTGTGGTGGGAGTGAGTTTTTTGCTGAGTATTATATGTCGTTCGAAAGAGAATGTCTTGCTCTATAAGAGTTCGGATCGCGTTTATTGGCTCATGCTGATTTCTGTTAAATATCAACAAAATTCCAAAAAGAGAAAAACCACCTTCACCAACAACTCCTTCTCCTTGTTCAGTCTGTCTTGCTAGGTTTTATATGACGAGTGATACGACAATCGAAAGCGCATTTTTTGTTCTACCAGACCATATGGCTTGCTCTTCGGCCGTTTAAATTTTTGCTAATTTTCAGGTCATCAAAATGGAGCAGTGCCAGGTCGATAAAGGATGAGCACTTTTGCCACCTTCTTCTTTTTGCTGTCAACCAGGCTTCTCGTGCGGCTAAGGCACTAGAACCCTGGTTGATCGTACAAACACTATTGTTCATCGCCAGTTACAATTCTGTGCAAAAATCGTTGAATATGTCCGTGTGATGAATGAACATCAGGAACAGCAAGTGACGATTGCTGCCTGTCCGTCGTCATTCATCAAACGGACATATTCACCGAAATTTTTGCACAGAATTGTAACTGGCGGTGAAAAATAGTGTTTGTACGGTCAACCAGGGCTCAAATGCCTTAGCCGCACTAGAGCCCTGGTTGAAAGCAAAGAGAAGAAGGTGCCAAAAGTGCCTTATCGACCTGGCACTTCATTTTAATGACCTGAAAATTAGCAAACATTTAAACGGCCGAAGAACAAATCATATATTCTAGTAGAACAAGAAATGCACTTTCGAGTGTCATATCACTCGTCATATAAAACCTAGCAAGACAGACTGAACAAGGAGAAGGAGTTGTTGGTGAAGGTGGTTTTTCTCTTTTTGGAATTTTGTTGATATTTAACAGAAATCAGCATGAGCCAATAAACGCGATCCGAACTCTTATAGAGCAAGACATTCTCTTTCGAACGACATATAATACTGAGCAAAAAACTCCTACCACAGAGCAGGAGTTTCGGTAAAATTTCGGACGGAAAAGTCGGACGTCCCAATTTGATGACCTAAAAATCAATAAAGGACAAGTGAGAAAATAGGACCAACACATGTTCTTGTAGTACCGAACATTGTCTTAAAAATACTATAAAAACTGCGCAAAAAAATTACAAACCTAAGCGGAAAGAACAAGTGCGCAAATGACTGCTTTTTCACATTTCACTTCAACGTCATGCCTCGCTCAACGCTGATTATACGACGTCACATCGTGGTCTCTTTGAAAGCCCGAGCAGTATGGGTTTTCCCGGTGTCACTGGTCCATGTAGGGAAGCAAACTGCGAGGAGCCTGTAGCGTTTATACGCTGTTCGTATTGTGGCCAGTGCTTCTATTTTATGCACCTTGTGCCAGTGTACCGCTGGTGTTGAACGTCTAGACATCATTGTGTTGAATAGCTCTCTCATTGCGCTTCGGTTATAATACCGATCAGTAATAAACAAGTCGCAAGAAAGTTACTCTCCGCAGTATACAGCTGTAAAAATGCACAGAAAGCATCTAAAAATGGTTGCAGAGGTCAGAAACCTTCAAATCTCAAGAAATCAGATGAAATGCGAAAATACAGCAGCGCAAGAGAATCGAACCCCCGACCTCTCTTGCATGAAGCAACGTGATTATCCAGTACGCTCCAAGCCGCTTGCTGACCGTAGCATCGCGGACGTACAACAAAACCCCAGAACTCGTGAGGCGCCGATTCCATAGTGACTTCAAGGGCTCTCTACTCCCTGGGTTTATCGACTTGGCAGAAAAGAAACACATTTTTATACTAATTGGGGGTGAGGATTCTTCCGATATGACTCGCTCTCCCCGCTCAAACATACGCTTCAGACCTTCCCCTTGAAAGACTGAATAGAGGTAGCTCACCAAATCTAAGGTTCACCGAAAATAAATTTCATCACACAATACTTTAAAATGCTCGTACAGTGACGTGCCTTGACATTTAGCTGCGGAAATTTCTTATTTCTCCGGGACTAATTCGTCTCGAATGTTACGGTCTGGCGAACCTATAGAATACAGTCGACCTTAACCACTGCAAATTCTCTCCTTCGCGCAATTTTAGATTGGAAGACTGCCTCGCACTTAATCCTGATGTAAATAAAAACTGATATTTAACGAAAATAAACAGCACCTGAAAAAATCGCCTGAGCCCTAAATTCTAATAAAGGATATGGTGGGGCTCACGTCAGTCTGAATTTCTAGACTGCCACTGCAAGCCCTCTGTCTCCTATCGACTATAATAACACCAAATCTGGTCGATCTGCAAACTCCCGCGGTCGGCTAGGTCATCATCGCCTCCGGGAAGAACTGCCTTAAAAGGAAGGTCAATGAGCGTCCCGTGGCAATTTTAAAAGTGACCTATTGAGGGTTGTAGGGGACTGTAGGAGAAGCACCGTAGTGGTTTTCAAATTTCCTGCAAACATCTGGGTAGGTCAAAAATTGCGAAAAACCGTTTCACTTCAGTGCGGGCCGATAAAGCAAAACTGACGCCTGGAACTGCCATGTCGTGGTTAGAATCTTACCTGCAAAAGGTTGGGGGCTGCTGCGGTAGCGGAATTACAGCGATTTCACAATTTGCTTGTTAACGGTACAGTGACCGAAGTGGAACGTTGAGGTGCTCCGCTCACCACGAAGCGCGCAGCGACCGGATGGCCGAGTGGCTATGGGGGGGGGGGGGGGGGAGCGGTCTTGCGGGAAAAAGTTTCGGAGGTTCGTATCCGGAGGTGCTGCATCCTGCATTAAAGGTATCTTGCTCCATCCATTTTTGTCGACATAAAGTGTATCTTGACGTAGTGTGCCATACTGACATTATAACTTTATTTTAACCTGGATGATACAATATAAACACAAAAATAAACATCCAAAGCAATAGCGTTCATAGTACGTAATTCGATTGGCCATTGAGGAGGAGCAGCCGACTTTTCTTAGCCTACAAAATAGATAACTTCAGAACTCCAAAGATCGAGGAAAAATTATTATTTTATCTTTATTTATTATCTTTTATTATTTATTTAACATCTATATTTATATTTTAATTAATTATTTAATTAATATTTTTTGATTTTTTTCGACCCCTCTTCGACTTTTGGAGAGAAAGTATAATAGTGCCTATCTGTCTTTTTCATCCTCAGCCAACCATACTGCAAGTGATTTCGCGGCCATCACATACAGCAACCTTCTCACAGTTACAAGGAGACGTGGTACCACCCGTATCATTCCTACTCAGTACATCAGAGTCCTTCGAGAGCTGTACACCTGAGTGAGCAGGGCTTCGAGGACCGCTTAGTTTCGACGGAGTCGAATGCCTTCTTCAGGTCGATGAACGTAAGGCACAGCGGCAGCTTATACTCTCGCGACACTTCGGTGAGCTTCGTAATGGTGTGTATGTGGTCGATCGAGCCGAATCCTCTCCGAAATCCTGCTTGTTCGCGTGGCTGTCCTTCGTCCAGCTGATCCTATTCAGAATGACTCGAGTGAACAGCTTGTAGACTACGGACAGCAGGCAGATCGGGCGATAGTTGCCAATGTCGTGCAGGTCTCCCTTCTTGTATAGCAAGACCGTCCTGCTGGTCTTCCACTGAGATGGAACCTTGCACTCCGACAGGTAGCGTGAAGAGCAGCGCCAGGGTGTTGATGAGCGCTGGCCGGAGGTTCTTCAGGTGTTCGGGTCTGATCCTGTCGGGACCAGGTGCTGTACGCTTCTTCACCGACGAGATGGCGTGTCGTATCTCGGAAGGGAGAACAGAGGGAACGACGTATCCATCCTGCGGAAGATGGCATGGGGGCAGGTGGACGTGGCTATCGAAGAGATCGGAGTAGAAGTCGTGGATGACCGTCTCCATGGTCCTTCTGGAAGAAGTGACGCTTCCGTCACGACGTCAGAGAGCGATCATCTTGGTCTTGAAGTTGGCGAAGTTTCGGCAGGCATTGCGGAGGCTCAACCCTGCCTCTGCTGCTTCAGCCAACACTTCCGCCCTTCTCTCCTTGAGATCTTCCTTTATCGCCGCTCTGCATAGCTTCGCCTCGGAGGTCAGCTGGTAGCTGCCTGACTTTCGTGCTGCTCCACGCCGGCGTATAAGCTCGAGAGTTTCCGGAGACAGGCGTCCCTTGGTGGTCTTCAAGCTCTCGGCTCCCTTAGCACTATCGTGGAGATGGTGCACGAAGCGGTCGTATTCCTCATCGACGTTGTCCATGACGGCATCTTCCCAAAGGCCGACAAGAGAGGTGCACATGTCCCAGTTGATGGTCGTTCTGGAATTGCTCTTCTTGAACTTTGTGGCCTTCTCTTCTTGACGCGAAAGGGGAACCTCGCGCGAAGGAGGCGGTGGTCCGATCCTGAACTTGTGGACAACGGAAACGTCGGTCAGGCAATACTTGCAGTTAAAGATGATGTGGTCGATCTCGTTGTGGAACTGGCCACAGGGAGATTCCCAGGCCCATCGTAGGGAGGGAGGCTTCTGGAACTGTGAGTTTCCATGGATGGCCTTGGTCGACATGATAAACTCAGACAGCCTTTCACCTTGCTCGTTCCATTCCAAACCGTGGGTCCCGATGTGAAGTTCTTCCGGCGACCTTCGTGGCCCGATCTTGGCGTTGAAGTCGCCGACGATCACCTTGTGGAAGGTGTGATCTTCCTTATAGAACTTCTCCAGCTCCACGTAGAAGGCTTCAACCTCTTCGTCGTCGTAGTCGGATGTTGGGGCATACGCGACGAACACAGTCAAAGCTGGCACGGAGCCACATCGCTTCAGTCGCAGACGTCCGATTCGGCTTGTCAGAGACTCGTACGAATCGATGTTCATGGCCAAGTGCGTGTTGACGAGGACACCAACGCCGCCTACTCCCCTGCTGTCGCATGTTCCGAGGAACAGTTCTTCTCCGGAGTCGTAGGCGGCCGTAGGGGGTGGTGTCTTCTCGTCTCGGTCAGTCCGATGACGTCGTACTTGATCTTCCTGGCTTGCATAATCAGGTCCTCGACGGATGCTTCCGATGCGAGCGTGCGGGCGTTGTAAGTACAGACCGTCATCCTAGTCCTTCTCATATTCTACAACGACGTCTTCATCGACGTAAGGAGAGGGGTTCGGCAAGGGGATACCATATCCCCGAAGCTCTTCAGCGCCACCCTCGAAAACGTCATGCGCGAACTAGAATGGGAAGACATGGGAGTAAAGGTCGACGGCCGGCAACTATATCATCTTCGTTTCGCTGACGACATCGTGCTCATAACACCGAGCATCAGCCAGGCGGAGCGAATGCTGGCCGACTTCGATCGTGTATGTGGGAACGTTGGACTGCAGCTGAATCTTACGAAGACGACGTTCATGAGGAACGGACAAGTTTCTGATGCCCCATTCTCGCTCAACGGAACGAACATCTCCGAATGCTCCAGCTACGTGTATCTGGGTCGCGAAGTCAATATGGCCAACGACCTAGCGCCGGAGCTGAGCAGGAGGAAACGAGCGGCTTGGGGAGCTTTCAAGAGCGTCGAAGAAGTCGCGAAGAAGACGAAGAACGTCCGACTCCGTGCCCACCTATTCGACTCTACCGTTCTTCCTGCCCTAACATACACCTCAGAGACCTGGCTATACGAAAGCAGGATGAACACGCGATCAGCGTCGCGCAGCGTGGAATCGAGAGGACGATGCTCGGAGTGACACGACTCACGCAGGTGAGAGAAGGCCTCCGGAGTTCCGAGCTTCGCCGACGTTCGAAGATCAGAGACGCAGTCGCATGGGCCAAGTTGTCGAAAATTAGGTGGGCCGGCCACGTAATGCGCTTCGCAGACACCCGCTGGACGAGGGCCGTCACCGACTGGATTCCGCGGGATGTCAAGAGAACACCGGGACGCCCACCAACGCGTTGGTCGGACTTTTTCGTGAAAGCCCTGAACGACCGATATGACGCTCTTCGTGTCCCTCGAGCGAGGAGGATCCATTGGACCACTCCGGCACGAGACAGGGACGAATGGAGACGCTGCTGGCGCCCGCTCGAGCAAGTCGATGATCATCGGGACGACAGGTGATACAGGTGAAATAATTAATATAATATTATAATTAAATATTATTACATTATTATAAATAATTAATAATTAATAAATTAATTAATAAAAGACAATAAATAAAAATAAACCAATAATATTTTTCCTCTATCTTTGGAGTTCCGAGGTTATCTAATTTGTAGGCAAGAAAAGTTGCCTGCTCCTCCTCAATGGTCGATCGAACTATGTATTATGAACGCTGTTGCTTTGGGTGTTTATTTTTGTGTTTATATCGTATCATCCAGGTTAAAATAAAGTTGTAATATCAGCATGGCACACTACCGTGGTGAAGATACACTTTATATCGACAAAAATGGATGGAGCAAGACCAGCAATGCTAGAACAGCACCTCCGCTCCGAACCCCCGACCCTCTTCGCGCAAGCCCGCCTCCCTAACCGCTCGGCTATCGGCCGCTGCGCGATTCGTGATGAGCGGAGCACTCATGTTTCGCTTCCGTTACTGTATCTCTAATAGGCAAATTATGAAGTCGCTGTAATTACGCTACTGTTCCAGCCCTAGACCTTCTGAAGGATAGATTCTAACCACGAGATGGCAGTTCCAGGCGTCAGTATTGCTTTCTCGTCCCGCACTGAAGGGAAACGGTTTTTCGCAATTTTTGACCTACCCAGATGTTTGCAGGAAATTCGAAAACCACTACGGTACTTCTATTACAGTCCCCTACAACCCTCAATAGGTCACTTTCAAAATTGCCACGGGATGCTCAATGACCTCCCTTGTTAGTTCATCGCGAAGCGGCGGGTGTCCGGCGCGAGTCGACGCTAATTGGCTCCGCAGGCACTGTCCGCGTTCTTTGCCCGTGCCGCTTTCCGGCAAATCGTCTCCCTCCCCACCCAAATGGATGGCCGTGCATAGGGAACTTGGGGGTTATATTCTCCATTTGAAATTCTGTCCTTCTTTAGGCAATCCCACTACGTATGCAAAGTAAGCGGTTGCAGACAATACCAGAGGAAGCAAACTCATCGTAAGATCCGTCTTTGCCTATCCTTCACATCCGACGAAGGGGCGCAGAGGAATCCGTGGGTGTCACCTCAATTTGCTAGGAGTGATAGAAGTCCCTCCGACGGATTTGAAACGGCAGGAGCAGCTAGTCAGATCTGTTCCATCACACCTGTGCCGCCATGTGTACCCTTGCGGGGAAACTAATCGCACGACTTCAGAGGTGCTGAGCTGTATGTCCTGTCTGGGATGCCGTGGAGAGCGCGTCGAGAAACGGAACGACTGTTACGCATCAGGGCTGACCGTCATATACAACTACAGGGTTCAGAGCTATAGCTGCGCTCTGTTCCAAGCTGCAGTCATCTTCATAGCAGGTGGAGGCAATATGTACGCACGGAAACCCTCGAGGCATTTTGCATCAAGCCCCGAAGCTCCAGAGTCAATCGTAGGTACGTATGCACCTCTGACGCAGGAGCTGGCACCTCTGTCGCTACCAAGAGCTCAACTCATTCACCATCGCCAATCTCTACCTGACAGTAATCGGTGGGCCACTTCAAAGTCCAGCACAAAGGTCTGCATTTGGTAGTTTTCTATAATACATCGCTCACGCTTCGTTCACGTTTGAAACGCTGTGCGAGGATGAAGTGATCTCCACGGGGGAAGGAGAAGCAGGCCCTCAAATTCTGCTGGCATTCCTCCAGCCTCCGAAAAAAGTGAAACCGCTGAAAGGCTAGCGTGCGCAGCTTCACTGCCTTGGTATTTTGCTTGAGAAGAGACGTAATTTGATCAATTTCAAATTTCAATTTTTTTCTCATTTCATTCTGAAATATGAAAAGGGTCCACAGGGAGACGCCAAGAGATAGGAACATCGAACAAATCCAAAAATATAGCAATCTATGGTACTGTGTGAAAAGCCTTAACTAGAGCGAGCACTTCTTAAGCATTCAGAAATTGTATGCTCTGATATACTGCGACTAGCTCCCAGGAATCTTGCACGGGAAGACATAACAGCCATGCCATACAGCTACCAAGGTGATATGAACGCAGAATCTAAAGACGATTATTTCCTGCTCGATTAGAGGAACAGTCGAAAGTACCATGCCTTCTCCTTATCCTTCAACTCTACTAAAAACAACCGGGACCCTGGCTCAATCCTCCGATTCTATTCAACAAAGTTATAATGGTTTCGCACCGCAACGCGGCCAACGCCTTGTCAAGCGCACCCGTTCGCCTCAATTCATTTCTCGAGACGTTAAATTCACTCACGCATCGCCGTTGTTAGACCGCCGTGCTACTTCCAGAGCCTCCATCGCTAGTTGTTTAGCAATGTCGTTCATCTGACGGATATATCGCATTGAAACCACCATCTCCTTCTGAGCACCGTCTTCAGCAGCCTGAAATCTCCTTTCAGTTCGCTGATCGTGAGGTGCATCCGCCTAGAACTTCGCTTACCGCGTACGTCGGTGGTGGCATCACTTCAACCTCAAGAGGTTCACAAGAAATCTGCCCGCTTTTTCTGTATCTGTCTATCACAGTCAGCATGCGTTTTTTCGGTCCATACGCTATGCCCATCTCCTCGAAATCCTTAACGGAGGTTTCTGTGAGGGCGCAATGCTCAAGTTCATGACCCCCAGGACAAAACCTTTTCAGTGAGATCGAAAAACAGGTTCAGGTCGATGTTTTCCGCCTTGAATTTGTCGACGAGGCGAGAGAGATTCATCTCTTCAAGCAGCTCCTCCAATGTTCGAGGTGCTCGAGACGTTCTTGTAGGCTCTGGGAATGGAGGTTCATTGAAACCCCGTGACATGAATGACTAAGGCCTACCTGAAGAATACGTAGCGACAGCTCGTCGTTGAACATGTTCGGCGAGAATCTGCTGGATCTTCGTCTCGTCGCCAGCCACAGCCTGGCAGTCTTCTCCACTGTTGTTCTTGAGAAAAGGGTCTCCTCCCTGAGATCACCGCTAGTACCATTTCCACATGTAACAGCTAACAGCTGGAGCGTACGTATTCGAGAAGACTGAGAGTGGTGAGTTCGTGTCCGCTGGCGCATGCTTCCATCAAGGGAGTCACTCCGTCAGCATCGGGGGCATTGGGATCAGCTCCTTCTTGAAGTAACGCCTCCGCAACCTTGAGCGTACGTACTTCATGAGACCTCAATAATTTCAAAGGAATTCGCCTACCACATTCTGACTGCAGCTGGATGCGTAATGCAGCGCTTGACGATCTTTCATATCCGCTCGGTTAACACTGGCTCCTTGCTCCAGCAACAGCCGAACCACCTGAAAATGTCGGCGCTGAACGGATGGACCCTGGTGAGATCCTCACTAATTTGAGAGGGCAGAAGAAAACAGCACTTAGTCACTTGTTCGTAAAGCTGCTCACGATTCGTTGCCCTATAGGAGGTGGCACCGTACAACCTGCCGCGCGGTTGTCACAGAATTGATCGAACGGGCGTCAGCTACTTCTTATTCAGAGCAGCAGAGAGACTCCCCCGGTTGGCAGATTCGAAAGGCGTGGCATCTTCCCTTCTCAGCCTCCCAACGCTCCTCCTCATAAGGACACTTGATGCTTCCTCCCAACTCCTGCGATGGATTGTAGACAGCAGCGAGTCGTGGCAGTTGCTGCACCTCCCTCGACGCAGGCCCACTCCATTTCATCGGCGACGTCATAAGTAGTCGGACCAGCTGGTCGATGCGTCCTGACCCGATGAAACAGCCGAGGCGCCCGCCGGCACTGAGACATACTCACATACTCACAGTGTGAAGCCGAGGGACTCGGATATCCAGCGGGTTTGATGAAGCAGAATAAGAATTTCGTACTAGTGAACTCCCATAACCTGCAGTAGGTGAAAAAGGAAGTGGCAGGCACCAATGGAAGACGAACATATGCTCTTGCATGAATCTAACGGTATCTTGAAAATCTCCCACTTCACTGTGCGTACATATGAAGTCGCCAGTTCTAGATTCTTAATTGTTTCTATTACTTCTGCTCATCAATTACTACGCCTTTAATCTTCACATGATCGCCACATTGAAAAATTCGGACTGCCTTTAATTTCCGATCTTCTTGAAGGGGTGGGGATGCTTTTCCGAGTGCTGCCGGGCGTAGATGCCGCACCATTTCTGCCTGGAAAGTTGGCTGTCCAAGCTGCAGATGCGGACATATCTCTCCTAGGCTTTCAGAAAGATGTAACTGATAAGTTCGAAACTTGGACAGAACGGAAAGGTCGACCAGGTAATACTTTAGGCAGAAACTGATGTGGTTGACGTGAAAAACTGGCCCCCGGAGGATTCCCCCACTTCGTCGTGGAATGGGAGAATTCTGGAGCTGCGAGTTTCCACGAATGACCTTCATCAACGGGATGAACTCAGACGTTTTTTCGCCGTGCTCGTTCCACTTTAAACCATTGGTTCCGACGTGAAGTTCTTCTGCGACTTTCGCCGCCCGATTTTGGAGTTGAAGTCCCCGACGGTCATATTGCATGCAGGCGTGATCTTCCTTACAGGACTTCTCCAGCCCTATCTATTCGACCTCTTCCTCGTCGTAGAAAACTCCACCTAGCAATTCGTAAACCTCATCTCCGGAATCGAACCCGACCTCTCTTCTGCAAGTTGGTCGCACAGTTATATTCACCCGCCAACACTGTCCTTGCGAATTCTTTGTATGGGTAATACTTCTATGAATAGTAACCAGCAGTAAAGCTGCAGCTCTGCCAGCTTCGTAAATTTGATTTCAACCACGGTTTGTCCCAACAAAGGTTTCTTGCTTGTCTCTCCTTCCTACCTGCAGCTAGTTTGTCTATGAGTTCTCTGTTTAATCGAGTTTGTTTAGTATTTATTTATTTATTTATCAGGCATGACCATAGGGTATTACATAAGTAATGGCAGATAAACAAATACTAGGTCACACAAAATACAACAAACATAAAATTAAACACAGCACATTTAACATAACTTTCGAGTTCATACTGCTAGCCTTAAGTTGCTGTGATTAAAAGCGGATCGTAGGATGCATAATTGAAATAACTGAACTGAACGAGTTACCTAAGGTTACCCCTGCGGCTTCTTTTAGTATTCCTAGCAAATTGTCAGACTGCTGTGATCTTGCTACAGCTGAAGCTCAATTATCTGCGAATTTCTGAGCAAGGCAGGGCCGTTCCAGGTGTGACCCTTGTCTTTCGTGTCCGCACTGTAGTGCTACGGCTTTTCACCACTTTTCCCCTGCTCAGGTGCACGCGGGAAATTTCGAAAGCCATTACGGTGCTTCTGAGACAGTTTTCTACAGCGCTGGATAGATTACATACACCTCCAGTGGAAGTTCTTTGACATCCCTAGTTTGCACTTCTACTGCCTCGTTCAGACGCTTGTCGCCGTCATTCAGCCGTCCACAGGAAACCTCTTCAGCGCTCCCAATGAAATGCCTGCTATCAGTGAGCAACTGCCAAACCTCCCACATAACAACGACCAAGACGTGCGACCAGAGGACAATACCACAAACATCTGGGCAGGAAAGAAGAGAAGCAGACACTCCGTCAAGTGGTAGCTACCCAAATTCTATTACGTGATCAGTTCTCACCTGCAGATTTCCACAAGACGCGGCCATCATCAGCGCAGTCTGCCCTCTGCGGTTACAGTCGTCGATCTATAAGTGATCGACCCTTCTTCTGAAGACTTTTGAAGGAGAACTGTGTGCTTGGTTGATCCTTAGTCCTACCGTACCTTGGCTCCTGCTTCAATCAGCGCCGCACATACATTAGCGTGACCAAGGTAAGCTGCATAGAGCAAGGGCGCCCACTCGGAAACGTTCTTCGCATTTGGGTCACACTTCTTGTTCGCTAGCAGCGCCTGAAACTTGCAGGCACCTACAATACAAACATGGGAGATGAGGCAGCGTACTGAAGTCTAAAATTCCTGCACAGTTGCCCACCTGTATCACGCTCACATCTCCGATGCTCGCAGCTGTGTGCGCATCCATCCTGAAGTTGTCCTCCTTGTGCAGTGGAGGCATAGGTTTCGAGAGAATGTCTGCTACCAGCCCATTGCCTTCGCTCGACCGCTCTCCCACGTAGGCCACACCAGGGCGAGCTGCAGAGAAGCGAACCCGCACTGACATTCCTGGAAAGAGAACACCTCCCACTGTAAACACTGATCTCAACTATTTAACCGTCAAACTGAGAAGCGGCTTCCATTAGACACATTGCGTTTGCTGATTGCTAAAAAATACATGCGTTCGTAGGCATAGACCAGTCCTCTAGTGAAGGGACTACCTGAGCAGGCCTGAACGGTCAAAGTGGTATATATGGCCGCAGGCGCCTCTGTCTCAGAGATGATGAAATGGGTATAAAAATAACTCGACCGAGTCCTGGAAAGAGCAAGGAACGCAACAGACTTTGGCGACTAGACGTTGGACATGGTGGTCGGCGATCCGGTGTAGCAGCAGATACGTAGATGGGCTCATGAGCACGAGGTTGAGGTTCTCAACCCTCTGGACGTCGTTCTGTTTTGCATGCTTAATAAAATAGATTCGTATAAGTGAACTGGTTCACGATCCTACTTAGCACTATCGTATTATTCTCATTTGTTTAACAAAAAAGCGTTATCCAATCAATTTCAGCGGTCTTCGTAAACACTGAACATCGCCCAGGGGTAAAATTTCGAGGATAAGAATTAGTCTTTCAGCAGCCAAGTAGTGGAATCGCATGAACGATTGAGAATGAGTCCCAGTGCGAGCCATCAGTCAAAACGACAGCCTAGGTGCAATCCGTTTTCTCTGTGAGCCGAAATGCCAGAGGGAGGACCGTTACCACGGATTCTTCGAAAAGCCGTCTGTAGGTGTAGAAAACCTTGTCACACATAGCTCCGAGCTTTCTGCACGGCGAAGCTACGACGAAGCATACGCAACTCTAGGTTTAGCTAAATGCCTTCCAAGGAAGCGCTCAAAATGCGGTAAACCTGCTCAAGTGCCACCGTACGAAGCCGGTCTGCATTGGGCACCGATTCATAACATAAGCATGTGAGTTTCAAGGAATTTGAAGAAGCGTTTCTTCCTCCACCGGGTCGATTCATAGACAAAGCGCATCTTGAAATCCTGCTGCACCGTTTCAAGCCAGCGCTGCTTTCGTCGCTCTCGTGGCTGCCTTTCGGGCACATCATGGGTGAAACAGTCTTTCGGTGCGAAAACGCGGAGCGATGGCTGTGCCACCTTCCCTGAGCTTCGCGCAGCTTCTCAAACGCAGGTTAACACCGAACCTCTGCCATATGGAGTCCTGCAAACGCGCTGCTCCGGCTCCTCACAGCAGCAGCTTCGTTTCTACTACGCTGAGGCGCCCATCATTTCATCTCATTTCCTTAGCCACGTGCAAAGGGATAGAACGCCACCCCCCCCCCCCCTATTTACGGAGCACTCAGCTCCGTAAATAGGGGGGGGGGTGGCGTTCTATCCCTTTCGTTCTATCCCCCCCCCTATTTACGGAGCTGAGTGCTCCGTAAATAGGGGGGGGGGGGGTGGCGTTCTATCCCTTTTCGCTGCGAAGAGGCTGGCAAAAATGCCTGGGTCTCCACGATTACCTAAGCTCGACACCAGACTCTCGAGCAAGCCCAGGAGGTTGGGGTGAGCACTCCCAAGTGCACGAGGTCTGGAATGCACGTCCATTGTAAATAAATATAAATAAATACTGGCCGGGCGACCGCCCTGTAGGTCTCCGACTCGAGGCCGCTTGTATCTCCTTGTCGCAGAACCCTCCTGAAAGCGCCGTTTGGACCCAGCTGCATTCGTGCATGAGCTCACCTAAACGAGTGCACTGCCATCGGACGTGATTGCTGATCCCAGGTACTTGAAAGCAGTAGTACGTGGTAGCTCTCATCTTACAGTTATGGCTCTCCGTAAGATACAGCCTAATTATTTCTCGTCGAGTCCCTCGGATGTCTCGCGTCGCGCGTTAAGTTATCCGTACTACGTGGTTTTTGGCAGCTGAAATTCACTTTCTATTTGCTCAGTGTCTGAATGATTCCTTCCAGTAGTGCATCTGTGGGTTCTAGAGCTGGATGATCAAGAATGTACTTACTGCCTGCGAATTAGCGGGATGGTTTGGCAGTCTGGGCCTAAATTTTGCGTCTTCTGCAGATTTTCTCAACCAGGAAAGACGCTAACGTTCTCTTTGCTCTTGGGAAGCTTTTCGTCGTTGACCCCGGATGTGCCAGCCTAACCTCAGGATCGGAGCAATCATTTACGCACTACTCTGTTGCTTTCCTTTGTGTCGCAATTGTTGTTGAGCCACGCATTAAGGATAAATTGCTTTGCTCCAAAAAAGTCCCGAGTGTTCATAAAAAAAACCATCGTACCTAGCCCTCTCAAAAACAACTAGTTTCCATAATTATCTCCTTTTTACCAGTCTTATCTTTACAAGTGGAAATGCAACGGCATTTTATATGCGACTTCTCTCAATCTCATTGAACTTAAGAGATATAGCTCCTTGTGCCTTGAGTACCGAGGATTCCGTTGGTGTTTTTTTTTGTTAGAAAAGTTTTCAGATCCGACATGCACAGAAATCTGCTCCTCGTGATGGATACGGGAGTCTTGCCATCTCTTATTTAAAAGCGGTCGCAAATAGAACCTATTCAAGGTTCTCACGAAGCGATTGACAATTCTCTTGTGGTTAGCTAGACAATGCGATCAATGTTGGTGTCTACTTAGCGGCTCCACTAGTGAATACGAGGGGTTCACGATTTTCCTCGTTGAGAGAATGGAATCTCCAAGACATCGAGTCTTGCCTTCTAGGCCGATGCACCAAATACACCCGTGGTGAGCAAAAGGTTTAAGGAGTAGATCGTTTCTACTGCTGTACACGACCCAACAGTGACTTACTAATAATGCACGAAGAGAAGGAATACGGCAGTGTGGGTCACAACGCGTAGATGGAGCGTGATGTGCACCTCTGTGTTCTGGCTATTTCCTCCCGTTCCGCCCACCTGTTGGGAGTTTCATCGGCTACATGTCTAAATTGCTACACGCAGCGAGCTGCCACTGACTCCGAGCTGCTAAGATTGTTGTGATGTAAACATTTCAGAGTGAAAACACTTGTCTGTTTCTTCAATTCGGTCATCCAATTCCGCTCAACCCGAGCACCTTCTTCGACTAACTGAGCCTGGAGGCCATCGAGTAGCTGACCAGAGACAGCAGAAGAGGTTTATGAAGAAGAGGGCTCACCGCAACAGTCGCGCGCTTTCGCGTCATCAGCTTGCACCCCGGGCCTCATCTGGCGTCGATACGGAGCACAGGGATTTCAAGGAATCGTTGTAGGAATCAAATCTCTTGAATACTAATACAAAAATAAATAAAATAAATAAATAAACAAATACTGATTAAGAACACGCTTTGAATTCTGCCCCGTAGGTCGCCTACAGAATTAGACACCTTTAGCTTGGGAAAACACCTCCCAAGACGGAGACTGAGGTAAATTTTTCTTCAGCGTTCTGATTCCTGTAAGAACAAGCCTGCTCTGATTGTTTCACGCACCTCCTTTCTATCTGGTACTATGTTGGAAGTCCATACATTATTGTGCTGCTACTTCACAGGCTTGCGGATGAGAAGCGCTTAGTGATAAACAACTCGAAGTAAACTCGTATTGAATAGCTATAGGGAGGCGAACACTCGAAGCATCCGCAGAAGCGTGACGCACATCAAGTTCTGGCCGAGCATTCAGAATGCAAAAACCACGTCATAAGAGCCGAACCTCAGACTTTGCGCTCATGGAAGAGTGCACTAGCGCTGCGCCATCACTCCCCAGCGCGGAGGATGCGCATTTAGACACATGCCAGATGCTGCCGCCGCGATTCTATAGTAACTTTGAGCACTCGTTTGCTTTAGCGGCTTGTCAAAAACGAAACGTTCATAGTAACTGAACGGTGGAAGCTTGTCCTATAGGAATCGTTTCCGCCGTTCAGACGTGCGCGTCAGGCTCTTACCTTGTTAGAGCCTCCTTTGTTTCAGATTCGGTAATTTTACGGAACATTTCGACTATGCTCCGCGTACAATGGGGTGCTTGTTAGACGGATCCGATGCCGATTTTTCGGATAATCGGAGGATTGTGATAGGCCACCTCTTCAAACCCCGGATTTTCGGATGGTTTAGGTGAGAGTGGTTCCCAGTCGGCTGGATTTCCGGATGATTGAAATAAGGTCATTTTCAGTGGAGCCGGAATCCGGATAAAACCGACCGGATAGACCGGATGCTTGTGTTGGGTTCTCCACGCTCCCATAGCACAAAACTGGGCAATAGGAGAAACTCCCAAACATTGTCAAATTCGCACACAGGTTGAACAGATAAGTTCTGTGTATAGTTGTGCTCTCCCAAAGACCGAATATATTTCGAATAACCGAATATATTCGAATAACGACGACCTCCGAATAATCGAAAATCGCGTTTCCTCGAGCATTCGAATTCGAATGTTCGAGTATTCATTCGGGCGCAACTAGCGTTTTGTGGGAGAGAGCACCATTTCGTCAAAGCAAATACACGGTGTTTCAGAAAAATGTGTACACTGTTTGAAAGGCGATAACTCTGCTCACAGTAAAGATACTAAAGAAGTTAAACGTTCATATGAAAGCTTAAGAAGACAGAAATTTTCTGACATATGAGCGGAATGAATTGCGCCATGCACTCGCCTGAATTCTTGCATTTTACATTCGATTGATTGTGTTTCAGTTGAATACTTATTGTAATTTCTCCTCAGTGATACCGTATAATTTGATTTGTGCTTATTTTGATGCTTAAAACTTAAAAACACACTATGGCTTGCTAAAAATGCAGGGTATCCTAAAAAATGTAAGTAGTTGAAAGGTTTTAACATTGCTTCTAGTTTCTATTGAACCCTTTGGAGCTACTTGAGACTCATATTAAAGCACAAGGCAATGAGATTTCGGCGCCGTGCAAACAAATAGTCAAGATTGTGCCCCCGCTTGAAGACGTGCATTTCAGATCCGACTGACTGCGCACGGGTGACGCGAATGGGTGGTGCTTTGAAGTTGTCGCTGAACCATCTCTCCACTTCGATGATGTTTCCGATTTTCCATTAACACATCAGGATAAACTTCTTCTCCTCGAAGAAAGCGTAGAGCCGGGCATGACTCTTGTTATGGGCTCAGATGTGTAGTAAGCGTTATTAGAACGACAGCGAGAACGGCAATTTATGCAATCAATAAATTCACATGTTATGTGCCTTTCACGTGATCGTGAGGTTCTAAATGTTAAAAGAAGCACAGCACAGATTAATGTGGCCAGGTAGTAGTAACAAGACTGTAACAGGCATTCAGCCCATGCACTGTCAATCAAGTCTGAAATGAAAGGTTTCAGACTAGTGCATGGCTCGATCTTAATCCATTTGCACATCACAGAGTTTTCTCTACCCTGCGCTTTCATATGAGTTTCAATCAGCTCCAAATGCTTCACTAGCGACAATGTTAGAACCCGTAATGTGTTTTTAAATTTTAAACTTAAAAAACACAAATTAATCGACAGGGCTGTTTAGGTAAAAATTACAGCAAGTATTTAGGTGAAACACAACCAATCGAGTGTGAAATGGAAGAATTCAGAGGAGCGCATGGCGCAATCACATCGTTTATACCTCAGAAAATTTCTGTTTTCTTAAGCTTTCATATTTGTCTTTAACTTCTTCAGTACCTTCATTGTGAGCGAAGTTATCACCTTTCAAACAGTGTATACGTTTTTCGAGCACCCTGTATATTGGTGACAGGTGCCCTGACCCACCTGTACGTGGGCATCGCACCTACTTCCCTCGCTTGATGTTCGACTTTCGTTTTGCTAATTGAAGGATGAGATCACCCACACTAGGATAAACTGTTTCGTCCAACCTATTAAGTTTTTTTGGCTAGCATTATTGGCGTTGCAAACAGTTCGTTCGAACCCGTTGTAGAAGCTACAAAACGCAATTTCTAAGCAAATAGACTTCTCAATGCGATTGTAACTGATATTCTGCCCGTATCTTTCAAAGTCTCCACCGCTCCAGTGGCAGTCCCAGAAGCTTGCGCCGCTGTTTTCAGCGTAGAGAATGAACGTTCTGCATTTCTGAGGATGGAGAGCAAAACGTGACGCTTCAACTGGGCCACATCATCAGATCTTTCCCATAAATGGCAGCTTTCACATTTCCCCTTCTTTTGCTTTTACTCTCCTTTATACTGTATATCCACGCCCCAGTGAGCAATCTTGTACGGATCATTGGAGGAATACCAAATCTCGCATTTCGCCACCCCTCTAACCCTCATTTAAAATTAACGGCCGTTAAGACCTGCCACAAATGCATAGTTTTACCGCTTATAATCTCAAATGTGTAATCAGGTTAAAAGAAAACTACCTCTGGAGACGTGCTGCCGACGTTGATAGCGTGTGTCTGGGATTCAGAAGACGTCTCGCAGACGTCGTCTAACCTACGTGTGAGTTTAGGAGATCCCTTCCACCCTTCATTGCATTTTCTGGAGAGCCCAGCGACAGTTTCGCAATGAGACGCATGTGTAATATTTCGACAAACTTCAATGGCAGGAGCGACGGGAAAGGCAAGATAATGTAGAGGAGCAACAGAGCAACAATGTCCCCCTCCAACTAGGATCGCACAGCAAACTGTATTTCAAGAAGTATGACTCGGAACAAATCGCTAATTATGAAAAGAAGATAGTCAAAGGTGCAGTTATAGAAGAGTTCACTTTGAAAGGACTGTGCGTTGCGCAAGCGCACTCCACCGCGAACACCTGACCGAATCCATTACGGGGGAGGTGTTTTTAAACGCGATCTCCACGTGGACATTCGATCGACGTCTTGTATTCCCGCGATGGTACTCCCGAACGGGTTGTGGGGCAGTGGATAGTGGAATTGCTTCATGCGAGGGAGGTCGGGGGTTCAATTCTCCTGCGTCGCGGATTTTTGCATTTCACCTGAGTGGTTGAGATTTGAGGGGTTTTGACGACTACATAATTCGCTGGCGTTTTCTGCATATTTTCCAGCTGTATGCGTTTCTGCGTTCGAATAGCGCAGAACCCAGCTGGCACTCTCCCTGAGCGACGAAGGCAGTTTTCACACGAGCAGATTGGATGACACACACCTAGGAGTCCCTTCCCTAGCCTAGTTCTGCGCTCGAAGAACATACGGCCCTGAGTGCCCGCCCGTTGAGAACGCGCACTTTCCTGATTGCAGTGTAAATCTCCTCGTGGGATGCTTGAAGCAGGAAGGATAGATTTTCTTGGATTGCAGATTTCGTATGGAATCGAACGTTCGAATGCGAATATCCGATTTCGAATAGAATTATTCTAAATCGAATGTTGGAGTATTCATTCGGTCACAACTATAGTTCTGTGCTTTCCCGCGCCCGCAGGGCAGTGTTCCCACTAGGTACCAAGATTTTTGTGTCTACTTAATGGAGATTTAAAACACCTGCTTAAGCGACGGTAAAGCTTCCTGGTTTATTTTAAACCAGACGTTCAGCGGCATAGCGGCCGCCAAACGTCTGGTTGGGGGCTTCGCCCCCAAACCCCGAGAATAGAACCCCATACCATCTGGTTTTGAGCTTCGCCGCCAAACCCCGAAGATAGAACAACCCCAATCCTCCTCCTTTCTTCTTTAGGCCTTCCTACAGTAAAAAAAAACTGGTTTTGCTATATAGATTGGTGCAGTGGGATATGGTAGGGCAGAATTTTCACTGGGCATATGAAACCCATCCACCTTCCATCATATGCACGCGATTTATTCTCCGAAGCGTGTCGAGAAACAGGTAATGAGAGTCCCAATGCGGTGCCTAATCCGCAAAATCATAGTTAAAATTAATCGGTACTGGTCGAGACCGCTTACTGTCCGACGGCAGTAATACTCCTCCGAATCCCATGGTCGCTCTCTCTATCCTCCCCCCTCACGAAATACTCCCTTTCCTACGTGCTGGCAAAGAAACGGAGTGAGAGTTAAGCCCGCACATGTGACACTGAGTACCGATTCACGTGTCACTACGTTGACACTCCTTCTGCACTCTGACACATGTCCCACGACTTCTGTAAGCCGTCTTCAGAAATCCGACACACACTGAACGATGAAAAATGCTGCCCCCCTTACTCCCCTATAATGGTCCTTTCTTGGTCCTCTCCTATTGGTCGCCCTTACTCGGAATCCCTACGCAAGTTGGACGTCTTCAGCGTGTCTTCTGAATCCCTACGCACGTTAGACGGCGTCTTCAGCACGTCTTCTGAATCCAGACGCACCTGAACGTCTAGGGCACGCCTCCTGAATGACTACGCTCTGTACTCGATCCCCTGGCGCGTTCCCCGCTCAAAATATCGTAAACTTGGACGATCAGCCGCCAAGGATATAGTTCCCCAGCAATCGCCCATGGTTAAGTTCAAACAAAGCCCAGCTGGTATACGTTGCACTGAAGTAGGCATTTTTTGGCTTCATTCCCCCTCCCCGTGACGGAAACGTGACATTAGCCGATTATATACAGTAGGAAAGGATAGGATGAGAGGAAACCCAAAACCTTCCGGACAGTCAAACGCCGAAATAGCGCTGTGCACGTCTAGTTCCGGCGGCTCAGATCATTTGTTTCATTTGTTGGCGACAAGCCTAATTACATAAAGATTTTCCCTTGTCAATGACCCTGTTGACCGTTCACCTTGAATAACAACTTTAATTAGCTACCATTGCTTATGAACTTTTGACTTGAAAACACCCCCACACTCTTAAACACCACCACACTCTTAACTCAAGCGTTTCTATACACATTCTAAGAACCTTTCCTGAAGGGAATGGAAGATAGTAGCCATTACAGGAGAGCTTAACAGGCAAACGACCAGCGGACGAAAGTGTGTCTGAGGGAAATTCAAGCAGCTGCAAATAATGGAAACGACGTCGTTGAATCGAATAGAAGTATTTGAAGAAATCAATCACAGCCGAGAGCGCGACGGTCGATATGGGGACGCGATCGCGACCTGTTTCTTGAGTGGTGCGATATAAGAAAGAGAACGAGATGATGGTGTGGTGCGAGATCGCGTCTGTCATTCTCCAAAACCGTCATTTATTCGAATGATAACAGTGAGAACAGCAAGTGATCAACAACTAGAGACTATGCCTCATCAACAACGCCTAAACGGGCAGAATCACTGAGGTTTGTACCCAGACGCCATCTCCATAAACGATCGACATCTCGCGAAAGCAACGAGGAACCGGAATATCGAGCGCCAGAAAACGCGCGTTAGTTTGACCTATCTGAAGGTCACTATAATGGAGCAGTTAATCAAGTGGATGACCAGCATCAGCGCTGACTCGTGTGCGAGCCAGCGACTATCAGACCTCAGCGCGCAGACTATCCGATCGGACTGGGGATCCCCTCACGGCGTGAAGGGAGAGTCATAAAAGAGAAAACCTAGAGCTAAAATTCGACGCCAAGCATTTGACAGAACAGACACTGCTATGCTGGAGCCCGGCCGAGAACATGTATAAAACGCTTCAAGTGCTGTAGCGAGATGGATCACTGGAGACCTTCTCCAAAGGAACAGTCACGTAGGAGGTCTAAGCCTGCGTCCGAACAGGACATCTCGCGCTGGTCTGACATTGGTTAAGTCAACGGGAAAAAATTGAAAAGATCTATAAACGACTGAGGTAGGAAGCAACACGAAGGGGTGTCAGCAGGATCCTTCTTCCTTTTTGTTTCTAACCATCTGTACGAGGTACTTGAAACGACGGATGCACGCCTTCTTCGACTTCGTCCCAACGGCAGTTGAAATCTGAAGCATCACGTTTAGTGCGTTTTCAATGGGGAGCTAAACCATTTAAGCAACGACAGAATGATGTAATGAGAGTTCTAAGCACGACAGTGGAGCTAGAAAATTCCAAAATTCTGAACAGCCGAACCACTTATGAGTTTCACTGCTGACAGAGAAGACTACACGAGATGAGAGCACGGAAGGAAAGAAGAAGAATTACTCGAAAAACGGATTTACAGCGACCCAAACGCAGTATTTAATACTAGTGTATGCTTCCTATGTAGACCAGCATCTAAACAGCTCCCAAACGGTACACGATGGAGTTAGAAATCAGCCTCTTTAGAAATATTGCCTGCGGAACACATATAGATTCACACTACAGTGTGAACCATAAGTCTTGCAACAAAGTTAGGCGACCTTTTTAGGAGTCTTTTTTCCATTTGCAGAGAACCACATACCGACTGTTACGTAGCATATCCTTAGGACTACACTCCTTGCAAGTATGCACGGTTGCAGTTACTCTTATTAGACAGTAGTGCGCTCTCACACAGAACTACCGAAAATCTTACTCTGGTAGCACTGTGGTGCACTCCCGTTCCTATGTGAGCAAATTTCTGAAGATGGGTGGTGGACCATTCGGTATTATGGCATCGTGTAGGAGGACAATTCAGAGCTTTCTCAAGAGTGAACATTAGATGGATGGACCTGAACCATTGGGTTGATCGAAAAGTCTTGCAACACTTCAAAACAATATTACAATACAATACAACATACAAAAACTCAGTCCACGATATAATCCCCATCCAAGTCTAAGATCCTGCCCCATCTTTCAGGCAGCTTTTCAATTCCTTTCCGCCAGAATTCCGAGGGCTGTGAAGAAAAGAATTCAGAAACCTCCATTTCCAGTTGATGTCGATCATCGAGCCCTCTACCTCGAAGATGCTGCTACAGGGCTTTGAACAGGTGGTAGCCAGAAGGAGCTAGGTCTGGACAGTACTGTGGATGGGGCAGGACTTCCCAGCCTAACTCCTGGATTTTCTCGCGACTCACTTTTGCGACATGAGGACGCGCGTTCTCGTGAAGAAGGTAGACATTTTCCCGCTCTGGACGTTTTTGGCGCATCGCGTCGGCCAACCTTTGGAGCTGTGTAGCGTAGACAGATGCTGTGACTGTGGTTTCACTATCCAGCAACCCCCAGTGAAGCATGCCTTCTGAGTCCAACAGAGGAACGTCCGGAACGAGGTCGATCTTCGAGAGAGATATCTCCAGCCTTGAAGCGCTGATACCAACGGGCCACTGTGGAATAGTGAATGACTTCTCCCTTGAATGCAGCACAGAACATGGAGGCTGCAGTCCTTGCGGAATGGCCTTGCAGAAATTAGTATGAGACGATAGGTCGTAGGATGCTGCTGCTTATCGTTGACATTGTTGCTGTATTCGTACTCGACGAGGCCTCACCACAGAAGATCAATACTGTAAGGGCTTTGACAAATTTAACGGGCAGTAGCGTAAAGTGTTGCGAGACTTTTCGATCAACCTAATACAACAGAAGAACGCTACTATTTTGCTGATCACACGATGTAGCAACGAGCTCGAACAAATGCAATGCTCAGCCGTGTGCGTAATTTATTATTACGCAATATGTCGTTTTCAGCAACTACAAGAAACGCTCTACGAACCCACAAGGGAGGCGAAGACTCAGCTACGAAGAGAGCAGGAAGAAATTGTAGGCGCAGTTGAGAGTCACAGCCGCTCAGCATGGGCATTCAGCCACCGGTTCATTTGATGAAAAATTTCTCAAAGCTGAGCTATCGCAGAAAGGTCAAAATAATAGCGCGTATCTCTGGGGAACATGATGGCATGCAAACAATGGCTACGCATGGTAGTTGTTCGTCTTACACGAATTTCTGAAATGTCTCCTGTCAGACCCCTTTTTGTGTAGAGAGTGAAAATCAGTAAAAAAAATCTCGCCGTTTAAACGCAAAATGTACATTCTGGTAGAACGATTATTCTGACAGCAAAAAGAAAAGGACGTGGTAGCGCGGTTCTCCGTCTACCTGCCAAACATCGTAACTGCAAAAGACTAGCTGTGAAATTCCTGCATCTTTAGATTTTTGCTCTTCCTTATTTACCATCTTAGACATAAAATTCTGCTCTACATAGCACAGAAAAATTATTGTTCAATATCTTCTTTGGAGCAAATGAGGAATAAAATTCCGTAAGAGGCGCTGCAACGAGGGCTGCAAAGCTACTCTTACGACATAAATGCTCTTGCCACGCCAGGAGGAGTGTCACGCCGTTATGAATACTGCTAGTCCATCAAATCCACAAACTATGAGTAAGTGTTTGAAAATGTATCAAATTTGGTGCATTCCTAACCGTTTTATATGACTAAGATTTGTTGCAGGACTTATGGTTCATCCTGTAATTAGCAGTATCAAGACAATATTAATCTGTTAGGTTAAGTCCCCGCCGTTTTTTTTTTCAACGATTTATTGCGGATCTCGTCTGCGGTCTCTTGCACAGCGCTATACAGCTTTCGAAAGAGAATTATTTGATCTATCAGAATGTGTCGCATTTCTTTTTGATCCTGAATTCTGTCAACTTTTGGGGCCGTTAAGATGAAAAAGAAAAAGTGGCAATCTGCGCATCGCTTCTCTCCGCTTAGGTTTGGAATTGTTGCGCAGTTTTTCAACGCGTTTGGAAGATAACGTTCTGTACTACAAGAATACGTGTTGGTCCTATTTGCTCATTTACCCTTTATTGATTTTTAGGTTATCAAATTGGGACGTCCGAAGGAGAAGATTTATTTTTACCGACAGCTCCTGCTCTGTGGTAGGACTTTTTTGCTCGATGTTATATGTCGGTCGAAAGACAATGTCCTGCTCTATAAGAATTTGTGTCGCGTTTATTGGCTCATGCTGATTTCTGTTGAACATCAACAAAATTCCAAAAAGAGAAAAATCATCTTCACCAACAACTCCTCCTTGTCCAGTTGTTTGAGTAAGACATCCTCTTCCGAACGACATATAACACGAAACAAAAAAGTCCACCCCAGAGCAGGAGCTGTCAGTAAAATTTCGGAAGGAAAAGTCGGACGTCCCAATTTGATGACCTAAACATCAATAAAGGACAAATGAGCAAATAGCACCAACGAGTATTCTTGTGGTACAGAACATTGTCTTCCAAATGCTATGAAAACTGCGCAAAAATTTCAAACCTGAGCGAGAGAAGCAACTGCGCAAATAGCTACTTTTTCACTTTTCACATTAACGACCTAAAAATTGAAAAAATCATGATGAAAGATGAAGTGCAATACATGGTCTGATAGAGCACATCATTCTTTCGAAAGCTATGCAGCGCTATGCAAGATACCGCCGGCGAAATCTGCAGTGAATCGTTGAAAAAAACGGCGAAGACCTATGGGACAACCTGATACTACGTTACTCTAGTAGTCTTGTAGATTATGTGTTTTGTATTTTGCCACGAAAGCAGCCGCGTTTCAAAAGAGGAGGTAGAGCTAGCTTCTCCGGACTGCGGAGCGGTGCAACCGCGTCCGAGTAAGGTTGAACGACAAATCGCAATTGATTCACCTTATCCCATCGTTCAGGGTCCGATGCGGGATACGCCTTGATAGCCTTCTCCAATAGCTTCTGCTCAGAAATGGTCCATATATCCTCATCCGGAAGGGATGCTCCCAGCTGGTTCTGAGTAGTAGCCGGCAGCTTTACGTTCATCGACTGTACCGCCTTGCACTGCAATAGAGAGAAACGACCTGAGGTATCATGTTGCTTCGAGCGACACGCACAGCAGCAAGCGCCATCAGTGAGACTAACTGAAGAATGGGACCCAACCTGCTTGATAACCTGCTTCTCATTCTTGAGTGGAGCTGATTTGTCCTTTCGATGTTCGTTTATGTAGTCCGCTATTATGCTCCACCTATCAACGGTACCGGCTGGGTACGTATTTGACGCCTAAAGCCAGGATTGCCGAAACCTTAGCAATTGCAAGCTTTGATCCGTTTTGACGCACCTTCACTAATAATTGTATCTCATCGCTGGTCCAAACAGCGGCAGCCTTGTCCACCTCCTTTATTCGCTCGGTACTCTTTGATTCTGCCTTAGCTTCCCCGTTCTTTTTCGCTGCCTGTTTAAAGAACGTTCCGTAAGAACAACTGATAGGTCAAGAATCGCCACGCATATACGCATGCGGGGGCCGGCCATGAATAAAGCTTAAAGGAACTGCGGACCACAGTAATCTGTTGAAATGATATTAGTAAAGGAGTAAGGTTTTCCACAAATGAGGAATAGTACCATGCGATAGAGCATTCGATGTCATGGATGGCTTTCTAAGGGAAACCGAAATAAAATAAGAGGATGAAAACGAGGTTACTCAATCCGTCTGGTTGCGCCAAGCATTCAACTTCAATGGGATATGGGGAGGCAACTGTTTGACCTATATGACTTAAGTTGGTCAGTCGGCGAAGAAGTGTTGCTTCCCTTCCCAGATAAACCTGACAGCAATCTATGGACAAGCTAGGATAATTGGTGGCCTAGGCGAGATATGAACCAGGAACCTCGACTCGAGGCGCATGCGAAAGCGGGTGCCTCCTTCGACTGCGCCACCTACGATGCACCTACAACGTAGTGGACGTAAAATTTGTAGACTATTCCAGTGAAGGATTGGTTCATGACAACCGTTTCGTCTCTCCTTATTCTTATCATGTGACAACGACCACCGTTTGTAGCTTACAATCTGTCGAAAAACAAGAACTTGAAACATGGAACTCATTTACTTTACTGTTCCAATGTTTTCCAATCTGAGTATCATCTACGAAATTTAACACTTCTGCAAATTGGGTTAAAAACGTTTCCATCATATCTAAAACATCGACATGACTGTTTGGTTTCCAGAAACTCTTCTGGGTTAGGTACGGACGGCACTAGTTATGCTTGAACGGCAGCACCGCTGTTCACCGTACAGTAAGAAACCAGAATGCAGACAGTCCATACTGACGGTTCACATGGTCAAACAAGTACATGCCCAAATCCTCACGCACCTCTGCATTTGAAATCGCGCTCAATACCTCCGCTCGCATAGTAGTTCTCTCTATTGTATCGCACAGAGCTGCCATCTCGTCAGCTGATAGGCAAATGCATAGCTAAACATGACAGTGAAGACTAGTTCAATCATAAGAAAACGACTGGACATCTCACCCTTTCAACGCGCTCCATTTCGGCGAGTTTGTCGTCAGCATTCTCCGACCAGTGGCCAGCAGCTTCAGCAAGCTTCTTGAAGCGACGTTTTTGCACAGCCGCTGCCTTCTTCGCTGCCTCCCTCTCCTTGCGCTCTCGCTCCTTAAACACGTAGCGTCGTGTTGAAAAAATACTGCTCCGGAATCCTCCAATATATTACTACCTTCTCCTCTCTAGCGATCCTTTCCTGTTCTTCTTTGGCTCTCTGCTCAGCCTCCTCTTTTTCTCTCCTTTCTTTCTCTGCAGCTTCTGCCTTCTCCCTTTGTGCTCTCAGCTTCTCTTCTTTGGCTATTCTCTTCACCTGAAGCACAACATGAAGTGGCTCAGGCAAACGGCTCACGAAACGAATATAGGCGTTTCGTAGTAGCAATAAATACAACGCCCCATAAACAGTCTCTAGAGGCATAGTACTGAAAACCTACAAGGAAAAACAAAAGAACCTGAGAAACAAAAGAATCTGCACTGACGAAAATCCACTCCACGAAAAGGAGTATTAGATCAATCGAAAATTGCAACATCAAATGCAACAGTTAGAAGCTGATGTACGGCAGCGTTGGAATTGTTAGCTTCATGAAAGAAGGGTTGGAGAGTCTTGGTTTCAGCCTTTGCCGGGGCTTGTACCTATTTCTGTTCAAAGACTTTTACTCTGCGTCTAAAATCGAACATCTCGTAAACCTGTCTCCACAGGAATCAATGGACAAGGATATAACCGGGGTTCCCACGCAGAACATGTAATTAAGACACCCCAGTCTTCGGAACAGACCTGTGTTAAGGGAGAAGCACAATGAGCGTGTACGCCGTAAACTGAGTTCCGGCCTAGACAGAACATCCCGGAATGACAGAAAACACGACGACACTAGAAAGGAAACGTGTTATCCGCCCACCTCTTGATCCTCCTTCTTGAACTGAGCAATGCGAGGGTCCTTTGAGTAAGCCAGTTCCACGAGCCGTCGAATTCTCTTCGCCTCTTCCTTTCTTCTCCTTTCTCTTTCCACCTTACGTCTAACGGTATATGAAGCGCGAGGGAAAGGGAAACAGAGCGTGTGATACCTTGTTCATCTTCTCGAGCTCCCGCCTTTCATACCGATCCTCGCCACGTTCCTTGTCCTCTTCATCCAAGTACGAAAACTCTCTCCAAGACGAGAAGTCGAACCAGAAATTGTAGAAGGCTTCTACGGACGCTCTATCAGAATCAGCTTTCCCGAGAGAGGGCACCGGCTGCTTTGTGGACCACCTAAACTTCCTCGAGAATGTGAGAAAGTGGAAAAGTGGACGTAAAACCAATGCAAAATCATGCAGCCTCACCGTGCATTCCGCTCGAAAACAGGAGCTAGCTCAACAAAGAAGTTATCCTTATTGACGGACTTCTCGCTCGGTATGGCGTCGTTAAATTTGTGATCAACAGAGTCATAGGCCTGTCGCTTGACCTCTGACAACCCGAGCTGCTCGTAGGCCTGACAATAAAATGACAATGCGCGGAAGGAGCTAAGAGCATACAAACTCTCGCACAAACGTAGGATTAGAAGACCGCATAAGTAGAGCATTAAGGGTCGTTTTGATTGGTGTCAGGCAAGGAGGACCATCTATAAGATAGAGAGCCTTTGCTGGACGAACTGGGTCTTGCAAGTAAGGTTAGCACGTGACGACAGACTTGTCCTGGTTGAAGCTGAATGAACTAAATGGACCTCAAACAAGAATTTCGGCATCCCTCAAGTTTCTCATAAACTTGAGGAATGCCGAAAGGAGCATTGAGGGTTGTTAACCCTTTCACGACATTGTCCGACGATGTCATCGGACACTTTTTTTACCGCGTGGGACAATGTCCGACGACATCGTCGGACACCATCATAAAAATGGTTCATGGAAAATTATCAAGCATTTAATAGTACAATATTAATCAATGAGACCACTAATATCTGCGGTCAAGACGGTCCTTGGGAAACTTCATTCATTACTGTTTTTTATATTTAACAAATAATACAAATAAAATAATTCAAAAAATCAGCGCGCGGGAAAAAAGCGAGCTGTCCCAGGCGGCATCACCTGAAGATCGCGCGTGTCGTGAGAGGGTTAATGGTTAACTCGGGTAAATCTACAGGTATTACAGAAATCATTGTTGGTTACTTTGTGCAGCTTGTATGAGTACCTAAGATCCGAACTAAGGCAAGGTTTGAGCATAGTCGAGCAATTCAAACTAGTCGTGTTCCTATAAATTGAAGTACTTCATGCCAGCATAATTTAATTCTAGAGTATCTGAAAGCCTGTAAGTAAAGCAACAAGCACCGTTAGACCGGCATACGGTTTTCATAACAGATTACTGCACAAGGAGCCGGTCTTCACCGTTTCAATCTTTACTTTTGGTAGTTCAATCACGAACATTATCCATTTGGTATACTATCAATGCCGCAAACACCCGCTAACCAGACGAGGGTGATAACGAAGCAGCGACGCAACCACGGCAATTTTGTTTAGACCCAGAAGGATGACACATCTGTTACAGTAGGTCTGCAGAAGAAATCCGAAAACACAATCAGCGTTGATCTCTGACAAGTGACAAACGAGAGCACAACTCGCAAAAGTAACTCCTACTGTGAACCCACTGTACGCTTGTTCACCAGCGCGAAATAAGCGACTGGTTTGTAACTAATAGGAAGCAAAGCGAACGAACCTTAGTAATACATGTAAAGTAGTCTTCCCCGGCCGGTAGAGGATCTCCTCTGTGCTTCTTCTTGTCCGGATGGTACTTTAAAACTTTCGCGCGATCTGAAGCATGTGGGAAATCAAAAACAAAGCGACAAAGCGAGTGTCGGGTATGCTGGTTTATTATTTATTATTATTTTATTATTATTTATGTCCCCTTATCCCCTACGCCAGGCCTTTCGTGAATCGACAGCTGAGCACTGCTCCCATACTTAGACCGTATTGCCCTTCCCTAACAATCCATATTTGTAAGAACGTGTCGTTAGAGTATTAGGTTGGTCAGAAAGACCTGAAAACCCTTAGACATCTTTATTATTATTAACATACAATGGAATTTTCTCAACAAGATAATCCTTAGTATAGTTGTGTTCTCCCAAAAATTTCGAACAACCGAATACATTCGAATAGCGACGATTTTCGAGCATTCGAATTCGAATAACATTCGAAAATCGCTTTTTTCGAGCATTCGAATTCGAATATTCATTCGAGCGCAACTAGGGTCTGGGAGGGAAATCATTTCATCAAAGCATATAATGATGACAAGTGTCCTGATCCACATGTACGTGGGCTTCGCACTTGCCCGCCTCCCTTGATGTCCGACTTTCGTTTCGCTAATATGTGGATAAAATCACACTGGGATAAGTTGCATCGTCCAATCCAAGTTCGTTTCAACCCGTTATAAACCTTACAAAATTCAAATCTTAGTCATATGACTTCTCAATGCGATTGTAACTGATATTTCGCTCGTATCTTTCAAAGTCTCCACCGCTCCAGTGCGTCCAAGAAGCTTGTGCGGCTGTTTTCAGCGTGGAGCATGAACGTTTTGCATTTCTGAGGATAGACAGCAAAACGTGATGCTTCAACTAGACCAAATCATCAGATCTTTCCCATAAATGGCAGCTTCCACATTCCTCTCCTTTTGCTTTTACTCTCCTTTACACTGTATATTCACGCCCCAGTGAACAATCTTGTACGGATCATTGAAGAAATAACACATCTTGCCTTTCGCACCCCTCTAACCTTCACTCAAAATTAACGGCCGTTAAGACCTGCCACTATTGCATAATCCTTGCCACTTATAATCTCAGATGTGTGTTATCAGGTTGGTTTCCACAAACGGCATACTTCAAACTCTGTTCGTGACTTAGGAATTGTATACTTTGAGCTTTAAAAGAAAACTACTGGCAGCGTCACCGAGTAAAATGTATGCTGTCCAAACGTCGCAGTCGAACTTAAAGTAACTCAATAAATTTGTCGACACAATCATAAATTTAACTAACTTACAGAAATTATTGAAGATACATCTCTTATAAACTCAATCCCAAAATGGCAAAAGATGCTTGATTCGCATGGATACGTTAGTGCATGCTACATCGATTACCCTAAAGCATTTGACTCAATTCCTCTTGATCTCTTATGTAGAAAACTTGAAGCGTACGGGATTGAAGGCTGCCTTCTAAGATTTCTGCAATCTTTTTTGTACAAACGAAGCCAACAGGTTATGGTTAATGGTGCTTTTTCTGAGTGTTATGAAACGCCTAGTGGTGTTCCACAAGGAACTTGCCTTGGACCGTTAATGTTTCTGATATACGTTAATGATATGCCAAACAGCCTACGTTCTGGTGTCTACTGTACTATTTATGCAGACGATACGAAACTGTATTCTATAAATAATTACAAAACTCTTCAAGAAGGGCTAAACTCTCTAACAGCGTGGTCTTCGAAATGGCTACTAGATATCTCACTCGACAAAACTACTGTCATGCTTATTGGGCGTCATCATCCCAAAAATTGCTTCTTCCATCTAGCTGGTTACAAACTTTGTTCGCGACTTAGGAATTGTATACTCCGACCAACTAACTTTTGATGAATATATTGAGAAGACTGTCTCATGCTAAATCAAACTGTATATTACGATCCTTTCAAACTCGCAGTATGGCAACGTTATTTAAACTTTTTTCTATCTATGTAAGGCCGCTTTTAGAATACTGTGCACCTGTATGGTCACCAGTAAAACAAAGTAGTATACGTCTAATAGAAGGTGTACAAAAAAGATTCACAAAGCAAGTTTTCATCAGAAACGGTCTATTCGAAGTTTCTTACCCTGAAAGACTGGCTCGTCACGGTACTACATCGTTATCACTAAGACGAATAATATACGACCACAACCCTGTTTTTAGAATAGTTAATGATTACTTAGATATCGATAAATATGAACTCTTCACCTTTCCTCATTCAATGGGATTATGAGAGGGCATCTTAGAATTCAACCGCAAAGACCGCACTCAAAAATGTTTCGAGAATCCTTTTTGGCTCGTGTTATTAAAACCTGGAATGAACTTCCAGCATTGGTTCTCAGTTCTTCACCTTGGACGTTTAATTACAAATTCGAAAACTTTCTTAAACAGAGAGTACATTTGTGAGGTCAACTACAAATTAGTTTTTAGGCAAAATGAACGATACCTTGCTTTAACATATAATACCACGCTGTCCAATAATTCCTGTCCGAAAATTTTCAAAACTCTATAATTTTCCTTTCAAGTGTTATAATATCAGGCAGGTGTAAAAACCTTCTAGAAGGTTCTCCAGAGTTCCACGCTAGGAGTATATAAGGCGCAATCACCGCGTCTAGCTACCGAAAGCCGACCTGCACCCGCTGAAGATCATGCTCTGCTGCTGGTGGGACGCCAAGGGCATGCTGTACTTCGAGCTGCTCCCGCAAGGCAGGACGGTCACCGCCTCCATTTACACCGATCAGCTCGAGAAACTAGCCGCCGCCATCCGAGAAAAGCGTCCCCGACGAGCCTCGGTCCACCTGCTGCACGACAACGCGCGCCCCCACGTGACGAAGGAGACCCAGCAGAAGTTGGCGACGCTCGGCTGGGAGACGGTTGCCCATCCGCCGTATTCCCCGGACCTCACCCCCTCCGACTACCACTTGTTCCGCCCGCTGAAGCACCATTTGGCCGGAAGAAAATTCACCAACTACGACAACCTCAAATCCGACGTCGCGGACTTCTTCGAGTCGCTGCCCCCAGAGCTCTGGGCGAAGGGCATCGGCGACCTGCCCAATCGATGGGCCACTGTTGTGGATAACTGTGGTGATTATATTGTTGATTACACTTGTTTTTCAATAAAGTTGAAAAAAATTAAAAATGGTGAAATTTTCGGATAAGAATTATTGGACAGCCTGGTAGCTTTTTCAGTTTATGGACCACGGAGTCGCTCTTAAGAAAAGAAGAAAAAAAACTAAATCCTACTAAATCAATACTAAATCATTGACTTTTCGCCATAATGTTTTGTGCTAAACTGACTTACTGTTGACTTACTATTACTCTTTTTGCTCAACAAATTTCCACGTTCTGATTTTGATAATTTTCAAAAGCCAACATTCGATGTATCCTTTTGTACAAAACTTACTTTGTGTCACATTTTGGCTAATAAATGTTCTATGCTCTATGTTCTACAGCTTTAAGAAAATTACTTAGTAAATACACTAAATATGGGGTAGGTAAAAAATTAGACCCAAGTTATCCCATACCAGGATAGCCGGCTTCGCCGGCATCGCATCCGCGAGCCACGGCGGGTAGCCGACTCTGCCGGCATCGGGTATGACGGGCCACGCTAGGGACGTAGCCCAAACCCAGCTAGGGTTGCTTCCTCACCCAGGTTGGGTTTACAGCCTATTGCAGCTCATCAAGCCTAATGAAATGTCTGACATTTCCGCCCAGTCGCAGTGTTTTAAAGCACGAGGTGTGATAAATTCCAGAAATGGTGGCTTACGACAACAATGCTATCCTCTTCTGTACATAGTATAGCATGGAAGCTGGGCAAACTACTGCTGAAATTGATGACCCTGAGGCAAGACTTGGTTAAAAATGTAGCCGTACCGAGCGCAGGCCCAACAACTTTCTTCGTTAGCCTGTCTTGGCCCACCGCTGAAAAGTGGAGAACCTGGACAGGTAGAAAAAGCGTAGTAACACGAGTAAATACGCCCGCACCATTGGCCACTGATTTTGAGGGAGCGTACGGGAAGAATTATAGACAAGAGCCTGGTGTAGTCAAGAACTGGGGGTGGGACGGGAACTTGATTTCCGCTGTTGACGAACCACTACAGGCAGTGACTTCTTAATATTTGACACAGCTCAATCTTTCAATAGTTGCCTCCGCTCCGTCTCACAACAGTATTATAAATTGTCATAGTCATGTAGAAGTACTAAAAATAATTTCGTGAATAATGCATAGTTCCATTAAATATTGATTCACTTGCACGCTGCTACGTTCTGCTATCGGGGTAATAAGCATCCAACTCAACTGCTACGACAGAACTTTTCGCGTCGAAATGGACACTCTTCCAAGATGTTGCGACTTTTATTCGATTGATTGCAGAAGTTGAACAACAACTACAACAGTGAGGAACGCACATATCCCCACTTTGGTGGTTCATGTAAGTGCGATAAATAGGAAGCGTGAGTGGGCGGGAGAAGCTGATGCATGCGCTTAACCCAACGAACTTCCAATGGGAGAATAACACATACAGCCCACAGCTAAGAAGCAAGCATACAGTGCAATAAAATATGAGATCGTGCCATATACTCCAAAAGTTTATCGCAGCTTTTATTTGATTGGCAGTGTAAATGCCACTTACACGAACCTCCAAAGTGGGGATATGTGTGTTCCTCACCGTTGTATTTGTTGTTCAACCTCTGCAATCAGTCGAATAAAAATGGCAACGCATTGGAAGAGTGCCCAAGTGATAAATAGGAGGCATGGGTTCAACTCAGCGAACTTCGAGTGGGAGAATCTCACTTACAGCCCACAGCTAAGAAGCAAACATACAGCGCAAGAAAAGATGAGATCGCGCCGGGCACTCCAAAAGTTCACCGCAGATTTTATTCCATTAACAGCTTTTATTTCATTGAGAGTGTAAATGCCATTTACATGAACCACCAAACTAGGGATCCAAGCGATAAGTAGGAAACATGAGTGGGCGGGAGAAAGAGATACATGCGCTCAACACAACAAATTTAGGATAGTATAGGAAAATCCCGAACACAGCGGAGGTAGGGAGGAATGAGCTGTGACCTCGGCCGGAGCACACATGCGGCAGAGCCGTACCCCGCAGCAACACAACTGCAGCACACCACAGGATACTGCAGATCCACTAATTGAACGGTATCGAGGAAAGGAGCCTTCAAGGGGGCCAGTTCGAGGCAGTAGCCACCCAACAGGTGCGCGGACAGAGCCGCGGCGCGGCCTATTTCGCAACACCTCACGTGTCCTCCTCGGCAGCGGCGATTGCTCACCTCCCGGTGCTCCCCTTCGGAGAGAGATGTCGTGCCTCAAACTTGAGTGATTAAACCATCGATCGCGCGAACTTTACGAAGTTCCGAAGAATTACGAAGCCATTGATAGAACGTACTCTTCACAACAAAAGATCAAACCGACTAAGTGTATAATTACATACCAAACCTCTGACATTTTACGTAGACAAAACTTTTTTAATACGAACAGCGGTTTGAGAATTAACAGTGACACCGAAATTCCTATGATCTACTGCCTACCTAAAACGCTTTATGGACCCAATAAGTTTCAGTTTTATTACACGCATCTAAGGGTAGTATTAAAAACCTTGCCCTACAATTATAATGTATATCACATTTGTTAAGAAGCATTTCATTAACTACTGTAACATGGTAGCCAACCGAAACAGAGCTACGAAATATATATTGGACAATTAATAATACAAATATTGCCTACGAACTAAACGCATTACAAGACGACCATTTAAAACTCTATTCGGCGGTATTCAAAGACATGTTTACTAACCTACCTCATAAGACTATCTTAGACAAAATAGCGGTTCTACTCAAAATCTGTCTCAAAAATGCCAATAAAAATTTCATAGCATGCAATGGATACAGAACATTTTACACTAATGGAAGAAATTTGAATTCTGGGTACATAATATTTAATATGCAAGACATTATGCATTATGTTAATTTCTTACTTAGAAATAGTTATGTGGTATTCAGCTCAACAATTTTTAGATAAAATAAAGGTGTCCCTCAAGGAGGTAACTTTAGCTCACTACTTGCGGATACTACAGTGTATATATTGGAATGTGAATTCGGTAAACTCGTTTGTCGCTAGTAGTAACATGTTTATACCATACAGATATATGGATGATCTACTAGTAGTTCATAACTTAAACGAAAAGCATGTAGATGATATTTCAAAACTAGTCTATAAAGACACCTTGGAATTGAGAAAGACGCATATTAATGAACATCACTGCAATTATTTGGACATTACATTAAGAATTAACAATAATAGTGTAGAAAAGGAAAGTACAATAAAACAGATGACTTCAACTTTAAAGATTTCCACATTATACGTCAGAGGTCTCTATAATTATCAAAAAAGCTATAATTCTATCCGAAACGTTAAGAATAGCAAACACTTGATCTAACCTAGAGTTTTTTTTAGAAAAAATTGTTGAACTGAAAAACAATTTAAAGCATAATAGCTACACAAAAGAGTTCATTATTTCAAACATAATCAAAAGTTTGTATAAACATAATTCAAAATTCATAAAGTTAAGGACAATCTAAATATATTTTTGCGGGAAATATTTGAGGAATGAAAACACATCAAAGTAAAATAACTTCTAAATTTTATTTACTAAGGCTGCTTATTGACATAACTAATCTTACTATAAGATAAAAAATAAAAGAAAAAACTTTACCAACGAAAACTATACCGTCTTACGTTGTTATTTTACTGCACTCTGCATTCGACACTGAGTGTATGTCGGATAACCTTCCTCAGTGATACAACCAGTTTGCCATATTTGAATTATAAATGAGAACTAATGTGGATATCATTATATCATCATTATACATAACAGTCGAATTGTATAACTACCTTAATCGCAGCAATGAGTACGGCGGTGGTCAAAAACGGCAAGTCTTTCAATTTTTAAAAAAGCTGTTCTTGTTATAAAAATAGAAAATAAAAATAAATAATATAAGTAACAAAATAATCTGGAAAGGATAAAGCGCTGAATTGCTCATCAGCTGGCCATTGTATGGTGAAATACGCATCCAAATCGCCTCCACGACATCCCGTGGAAGCAGAATGCGTGGCGCATCCTAAAAGGGAATGAGTACCTTATTTGCTAGGGTTGTGATAACAGTTTGCAGACTTTTTCGAATTTGGAACTACTGAAATATTGAAGAACTAATTTCTAATTTCATACATATCTTTATTTTTATATTGCTGGGCGCATAAAACGGTCGGGGGAGGTGGTCACACCACACTCCAGAGATTGTCCGTCTTGGTATGAAGGCACGTGCGGGTGAAATTACATCAGAAATGGCCCACCTCAGTTCACTGTAAGGGTAGAACACACCAGTGCTGTAAGTCCGGTTTCAAAAAAGACAAAGCCTTGTAATTAAATAAATGAGTAAATAAAATAGTAATAAATAAAAAATAAATAATGAAAAAAATAATAAAAAAATATAATAATCATACTCTATAATAACGCGCTAAGCGATGAGTCATACTATCGATCGACGCCCGCGTAGGAATTAGCCACAAAATAGGGGGAAAATCGGAGGGAGGGGCAAATGGGGGTGGGGAATTACGACACGAAATTAGCGAAAAATACCCAGACGTCTTTTCCCTACCTGGGAACTTCGTCCCTGGGGCAATCGAGGTCGCTGAACACGAATCTGAAGTTTGTTTTTGAAGTATCGACCGCCATCAGTCGATATTGATCAAATTACGGTGGGGGAAAATAGCGGAAAATACTCAGCCGTCTTCTACCTGCCTGGAAACTTCAATCCTGGGGTAATCGCGGTCGCTGAACACGAATCTGAAGTTCGGAATAGAGCGTGATGTGCACCTCTATTCCGGCTATTTCTTTCCGTTCCACCCACGTGCTGGGGACGACTAGGCTTTCA
This sequence comes from Heligmosomoides polygyrus bakeri, assembly GCA_947359475.1. Classification (NCBI taxonomy): domain Eukaryota; kingdom Metazoa; phylum Nematoda; class Chromadorea; order Rhabditida; family Heligmosomidae; genus Heligmosomoides; species Heligmosomoides polygyrus. The sequence goes on from OX375865.1 coordinate 56,856,981, forward strand.
TCGGCTACATATCTAAATTGTTACACGCAGCGAGCTGCCACTGACTCCGGGCTGCTAAGAGTGTTGTGATGTAAACATTCCAGTGTGAAAACACTTGTCTGTTTCTACGACTGGGTCATCCAATTCCGCTCAACCCAAGCACCTTCTTCGACTAATGAGCCCGGAGGCCATCGAGTAGCTGACCAGAGACAGCAGACGAGGTTTATGAAGAAGAGGGCTCACCGCAGCAGTCGCGCGCTTTCGCGTCATCAGCTTGCACCCCGGGCCTCATCTGGCGTCGATATGGAGCACAGGGATTTCAAGGAATCGTTGTAGGAATCAAATCTCTTGAATACTAATACAAAAATAAATAAAATAAATAAATAAACAAATACTGATTAAGAACACGCTTTGAATTCTGCCCCGTAGGTCGCCTACAGAATTAGACACCTTTAGCTTAGGAAAACACCTCCCAAGGCGGAGACTGAGGTAAATTTTTCTTCAGCGTTCTGATTCCTGTAAGAACAAGCCTGGTCTGATTGTTTCATGCACCTCCTTTCTATCTGGTACTGTGCTGGAAGTCCGTACATTAATGGGCTGCTCCTTCACAGGCTTGCGGATGAGAAGCGCTTAGTGATAAACAACTCGAAGTAAACTCGTATTGAATAGCTATAGGGAGGCGAACACTCGAAGCATCCGCAGAAGCGTGACGCACATCAAGTACTGGCCGAGCATTCAGAATGCAAAAACCACGTCATAAGAGCCGAACCTCAGACTTAGCCATAGAACGCCCTTACTACCGGCTCTATACGTTGGAGCCTGGGATGAGGGACATTAACGACGCTCTATAGGGTTTTCTGCCCGTCAGAAGCCCCCCCCCCCCCCCCCGACCATATTTGCGCCGGACAAGCACGCAAATATCAGTAGCTGCAGCGACTGATTAGCAGAGGATAGGGAGATGTGCGGTCCCGTAACGATTTCCCTGAATTTCTCTCCGAAACTACGGTGGACAACCCAAACGCTTTTTTTCGGTTGTAATTTTATCAAACACTCTTCCCGACCAAGGTTTGTCTTAGAAGTTGGCGTCTTTGAAGAAGAATTTGAAGAGAATCACCACTTGACAGTGCTGACGGAAGTGGTGCCCACTCCCAATGCGATGTTGTTTCGAATTGACTCGCGTCTAAAGCGACATGGTAGTGACGAGTTTTCGCACAGTATGCAGGCGATCGTCGCGGGACCGACTGGCGGCTGCCACGCGGTCGCAGCCAACCGAAGCCTCGTCGGGCTGAGCTGTTCCGTGACTCGATCAGGGGTGGGAACACAATACAAGGTTTACACACATATAAGACCTTCCATCTCGGGAGGTAACACCAAATGTACCTATGGTCCTTAGACTCCACCAAGAGAAGGATAATAGTTTTAAGTGCGGATTAAAAGCGGTAGGACACTTCTGCTAAAACCATTTTCCGACGTTCTTAAGTTCTTTTGTTGTTTTTGGACTTGCAGACGGAAACGAAAAAAATCTTCATCAATAAACGATTATAGCATGTTTTATTCCAATCCGAAGAAGATTTTACTGCAGTGCTCCTAGCAGCTACAATTTTGTGGGTGATGCCAGCGCAGAAGGAAAGCGTTAGCAGCAGAAGGTTTCAAACGTTGCTTCGGAGCGCAAAAGACCAAATCCACTGTTATTTAGATAAGCTATTTAATTTTCAGCTGCTCTTGTAAGCTTGGGACCAAGTTGTGGGGCAGCCTCAGGCAATCGAGATTTCTGCTTTAAAATGGAGAACTATTGGTATCTGGTAGTTAGGGGAAGGGTCACCATAGCATACCGTGGGGTGCGGGAGTGGCGCTATGGTAGTTAGGGGAGGAGTCACCATAGCATACCGTGGGGTGCGGGAGTGGAGTAGCTGCATACAGCCAATGTAAATGCAGTCTTATCTCTTATTTTCGATTACAGGTCCGTATTTTGTCTGCTTCCGTATTGGGCGAGGGAAGGAGCTCCAGGATGTAGGCAATTTTAACACGGGTGCGTCACTCCAGCCACATCCTGAAGTCCCTTCCCCTGCTTAAATCAAGAGCATAGAACATAGCTATAGCATTGTTTGCTTGTTTTCCTCATTATAGGTTTGCCATTATTTCTTTTTGTTCGTGTTAGTGACACTTTTTATAAGGTGACCCCCCCCCCCACAACTACCATAGCGGCATAGTTCGTTATAGCAGACTAAGAAAATCGTTCAACATCTACTGCAGAACTCCGCTTAAATGGAATTTCCACCATCAATGAACAATGTGGACAGGTGTATGGATCAGTTCTTCAAAACAAATATAACATGTGAGCCATAGTCAATTCTCTAGTGGAAGCGAAAACAGAAGCTCATGCCCATTCCAACAGTGCAAACGTTTGCGAACATTTTTAGGGAATTGGGGGTTTTCTATTCCTTCCAGCTCCATGATTGTAGTTACTGCTCATTCCTAGCATTCGTCTCCTTTTCAATTCAACTTCCATAGATTCCTGCTGAGTACAGAAGCTTACGCTCGCTCGTTAGCTTCTTGATGATTGAGTACTTGGGTCCCGCAACGACCGTCTGCATACTGTGCGGAAACTCGTCCAACCCGCCCCGGAAAACTCGTCAATACCATGTCGCTTTAGACGCGAGTTTTCGAATTGTTGCCATCGCTCCAGTGCCTTAACGCCATTTGTAAAAGACGACAGCTCAGAGGTTTTCTTGTAGAATTCACGTCATGGTTAAACTTCAGGAAGGCAATGCCGCTATACATGCAGAGAAGTCGCAAGAATGATATACAACTGCAACTACGTAAATGGTGGGTATCCATCAAGAACAGAATGTTCTGAAACCTTCACAAAGTCGGCTCAAGGCTTTCTAACCACTCTAATAATTGGATGGCAGAGGGAATGGCAAACTTTCAGTAACTTGAGAAACGAAGAACTTTCTTGCCAAGAAAAAAAAGCTAACAATTCTTCGATTAAATGTCCAATTTTAAGCTTCCCTCCGCGTCAGTCGACGAGGCACAGAACTAGGCAAGAACAACGTTGCAAACAGCAATAAACTCACAGCATGTCCTAATCTCCGCCAGGGTTGCTCGAAACCGGAGTTTCGACAGCCCGAGCACTTTGTAGTGATCCTGATTTTTAGTGTCGTTAGGGTCCAGCTTCATCAGGTACCGCTCGTACTTCTCATCGTCGGCATCATACCATGCGCTTCGATCCGCATCGTCAATCTACGAAAGGAAGGACCATCCAGTCACTGGCATGTCGGCTTCACTCAAGAACGAACCTCGTCAGGCGAACTTTCTTCGGACTCCCCGTAGTTCTGGAGCACTGGTCGAGTGCATCTGCCTAGTGCTATTTTGTCGAGAAGCAACGAGCACTCGTAAGAGTGTCCAGCCGGCTCAACTCGCTTCGTCCGAGGCAAGAACCCGTACAGTGCCACGGCCAGCGACAAATGGCCCTCGGACATCGTCCTGGAACGAGGACGGGGAGTGCGCTTCAGACCCTTCCGGACAGACACCTAGGAGCGGAAAGCGACCGCAGAAACGACGGAAAGGAAAGGCAGGGAGCCCGGAAGCGAGGGCGCACGACCGACGGCGAACGGCGGCCAATTAAAGGACCCGTGCCCGGACGGCGGGAACGTCGGGCGTTCAAACGGGTCCGCCAGAGCGGATTACATGTGAACTGGTCCCCGAAAAGTTCCGTCACGCGCGAGCGGCGAGAGTCAGACGAGCAGAGTGACTCTCCCGATTGGGCTAGGGAAGGGACTCCAGGGTGTGGCGAACAGGGAGGCGTGGAGTGCACGAGACGACACGACGAAAAACCGCGCGCCGCCTCGGCACTATGCCAAGCGGACCAGTTCTCCGGCAACGGCCAGAGCGCCCTTCCCCCCCCCCCTGGATTGGGGTCGTTGTTGTTGGTGCGAGGGCTCTGCGAGGAGCACTTCTGAAGGTCTGCTGGCGCAAATGGGGTCCGGGGGGTCACCACAGCATGGCGCGGCGGGCTGGCGTGGCGAGTGCTACATACAGTGAATGTAAATGCAGTCTTATCTCTTCGCTTCGATTATGGATCCGCGTCTTATGTGCTTCCTAATTGGACAAGGGAGGGAACTCCAGGATGTAGGCGATTCTAACACGAATGCGTCACTTGAGCCACACCCTGGAGTCCCTTCCCCTGCCTAAATATGTGCTCTCCTCCGCGTCAGCGTAGGAGGGCACAGAACACAGCTGCAGCATTATTTGTTTGTTTTCTTTACTATCAGTGTGCGTTGTCTCGTTTTCTTGGTGTCGGTGACACTTTTTATAAGGTGACCCCTCCGGACCCTATTTGCGCCGGTCTGCTGCGCTCTCAACTCTCCGAAGCCGCCGTTGCTTTCCTGAATCTCCATTGCCGTCAGGAGGCAACCTCAAGCGACTCGAAGGCTCTCGATTGCTTCTGTTTTTGTTGAAGAACACCTAAGGCTTTTCAGGATGACAGACACGAAAACGAAGGGAAGTATCAGCTTGAAGGGGTCTGCACAACTTGTCCAAGAGTTCTTCCGTAGGTTCCTCCAAACGGCCGTCTTCTGCGCATTGTTGCGACGACCTTCAGTGTGACTCTTTTCAGATTACGGAATAAACAGCATATTATATCAACGCGGCTTGTATCCTGGTGACACTTTCAAGCGGGAAAAGAAGTACGGGTTGACTCTGCTGGTGACGAACGACTCGAAACTGCAGCAGTTCCTTGAACCTCTGCTGAAGCAAGTCGAATGTGAGTGTTCCCGCGCCAGCAGCTCTGTATTGTCGGAGTTCGTTTAGCACCATTCTATATCAGTCAGAACAGGGGCTAGTGAGAGGGGTACACGGCCGCTACGAGTCGCACATCTAGGTTATGGATTGCCGACCATTGGGGTATGACGACGGGCCACTACCAACGCCCTTGAAGCACGTTTACTGACGTATTATGGAGTAGGAGGTGCAGTGTCCAGAGCGGGAGGCCCACTTTTCACATCCTTCGTGTCATACAGAGAATCCGCTGAAGAACCTCGAAAATGATGACCCTAACCATAAGAAGAGCACGCAAACATTCCAACGAAGGAGAAACATCTACTTCGCCGCGACTAGGGAACAGCTGTCAATTGTGCAAGAGGTACAGGTGCACCACGCACTCTCTACTTGCACCAAAAGAGGGTACGGGTAATCGCGCTTCTACATTTAACAGGGGAAAGTTCCAGAGCGTATGTCTGAAGGGGCAAGCGAGTGATAGAGGAAGAATTTTAACCGACCCTTAAAAAATGATCATGCACTTTGTGCCTGTATTTCACTGGTGTTAAACGTTCATACACCATTATGTTGATCACCTTTCTCATTGCTTGTGGTTAAAAACCGGTCGGTAACAAACGAGTCAAAACAAGGTTACTTGCCACATCATACCACTGGAGAAATGCAGAAAACGAGCGAAGATTATGTAGATGTCACGACCACTCAAATCTCAACAAATCAGTTGAACCTCGAGCCGCTTGCATGCCTTGGCATGGGAGGCGGCAGTGGTACTCATTCTGGTGCGTGCGATCGCGCGCGCGTACCTTGTCTGGGGCGGCGTCGGTTTGCCTCTCGCGGTGGAGTGGACGAGATCCCCGACCTTCATGCCGACATTGGCTTGAAAATGGTGTAAAGCCCGAACTATAACATGAACTGAGGAAAAGCTGGAAGGTGTCGGGGAGTGATTATGGTTGAGACAAGATTTTCACCCAATAGGTGGAGAATAATCCTACAAGAGAAACAATAGGATCAGGAACGGTCCGCGAAAGCCTCTGATGTTTGTGGAGTATTTTCCCAGATTCTCCATAGTTTCCCATCCGTTCGGTGCTGTTCTTGGAGAGCATTCTTTGCTGCTCTAGTTCGTTGTCCAGTGTGATAGAAAAGCTTCTACTGTTAAAAGACTTTCTAAGAGAAATCCGTGATTTTCTTCTTAATTTAAATTTCGTTTGCTGCTATGTCGTCACCTTTCTCCAACTCGCTATTGGCTAGGCCCGTATGCCCTCACTAGCCGTCCCTTTCGGACCTGAGAACGCTTCGTATATTGATTTTAGTTAGTGGAGCGACGGATGGCAACTTGCCGGGCGCAAGGTTTCGTGGCGGGACCGTAATAGTGCACGTTGCAGCTCGTAAGCGTCCGCCTCGCGACTGGAGGCGGGCCTAGTTACCGCGCCGCGCGCGTGGCAGCGAATGAGTGTCGTTGCTCGCAGCCGCCTTGGCATCGTGACCGTACAACTAAGGCCTCTGTTAGGCCTATGGTATACTCCCGCGTCGCTCCAGCGATGGGCGCGGGGCAACTGTCAACGGCGCGCCTTCGCTGCAGTGGCGGACGGCGCAGTGGGGCGCGGTTGTCAGCTGACGCGCCATCGCTCCCGCGATGCGTCGCAGAGGGGTGTTATACCTCCGCGTGGCGGGAGTGAAACATACTCCCGTGCGACGGGCTGCGATGGTCGCGGAGGGGGGAGCGCTTGTCAAGCCCTATTCTATGCACTTCCACTCACTTATTTCGACACTTCCTTGGTTCGTGACCATACCACAGCAATTTCAACACACGTCTGGTGATGTTGGGTGGTCATGTGATGTCTCTGTTGTTCTTCTCGTAGAGATTTCGTCGTGGCTAGAGTCATTTTGGGTTTTTTCGACGGCTTGGACGGCTGCTTTTCGGATGAGATGTTTTTCTAGGCCTTTTTCCCCCTCTTTTGTGCCGATTCTCGCATTTTTTCGCCTGTGAACCTCCTCGACGGCACAGAAATCCACATTTCTTTGCCGGACAAGTCACAGGGAGGTTCTGCTGACATGTCCGGCACAGAAATGTGCCAAATGAACGGCTGCTTTTCGGATGAGATGTTTTTCTAGGCCGTTCTCCCCCTCTTTTGTGCCGATTCTCGCATTTTTTTCGCCTGTGAACCTCCTCGACGGCACAGAAATCCACATTTCTGTGCCGGACAAGTCACAGGGAGGTTCTGCTGACATGTCCGGCACAGAAATGTGCCAAATGAACGGCTGCTTTTTGGATGAGATGTTTTCTAGGCCGTTCTCCCCCTCTTTTGTGCCGATTCTCGCATTTCGATTCGAATGAACGGCATATTAACCACTTAAGTTTCGCTGACTCGTTGCCTTTGCGCTCGGAGTTCTCGCAACGCAGCACCAAAGAAACGGGAGGAAACTTTCGCCTTTGCAGATCCATGCTGCCGAAGCGTGCGAAAGTTGAGATGGTGGAGAGGGAGGGCCACTATACAAGAGCGGTATGCGCTCATTGAAACTGTGAGAAATTTCCCAGCAGTGTGGGACGACCGGAATGTCGACTATAAGGACCCGATAAAAAGAGCGCAGGCCTGGACTATGATCATGCACGAGATGGAGGAGCTTACTGCGAGGACGATGAAAGGTATAAATAGGTTTTCAGCCTGGCTGACGCATCCACCACTCATTGGGCCACAGCTGAGACGTTTCCGTGCTGGACACGTCACGAGAAGCCTCTCGTGTCGTGTCGAGCACAGAAACGTGGGTTTCCGTGCCTGTGGATTGCATGAGGAACAAAAGAAATGCATGAGTCGACACAGTCATGACGGAAACCCCCTTGTAAAACACGACATCCACGAAATACCATTGAAAGCAACAACCCTACGACGGCATACGGATCAGAAGGCGATAAAACGGGAAAAAACGCGAAATCACGAACGAAAAGGCTGAGAAAACAAGGAATCCGGAAAAAAATGCACTGAATCAGCTAAAATTCTGCAAAAGTCTCCGCCTGCAGAACTGCGTGAACTATGTCAGCCTCAGCGACGGCGACGGCTCGCGACGCGCATTGCGAGCCATCGCGTCGCTGTGCACTCCCGCGTCGCGGCAGCGGACGGGAGTATACCATAGACCTTACACTCGCGGGAGCATCCGCGGAACGTCCGCGGACTATGGGTGCACTGCGGATGGCGGGCGTGGCGGGGCGCGGCGATTGGCCAGGTGAGGGATCTCGGCGCGATTCCCGCCCTTCCGCGGATGCTCCCGCGGGAGTATAACATAGGCCTAAGACCTGAGTAAGGCCCCTGTTATACTCCCGAGGGGGCTTCCGCGGATGGGCGGAAATCGCGTCGGGACCCTGCGCCGGACCACTCGTCGCGGCCCGCCACGCCCGCCGTTCGCGGATCGCCGCCGACACGGCGAGAGGGGTGTTATACTTCCCGCCCTCGGGAGGACAGCCGTCCGCGGTGCAGTGCACCGCGGAAGGCTGCCGTCCCGCGGAGTTCTGCGCGGGAAACGCGCCCCAATGCGACGCCAGCCGCCCCGGGACGACGACGACCGTCCGCGGTGCACCTTCCGTCCGCGGACGGGCCGGAATCGCGCCGAGGTCCCTCACCTGGCCAATCGGCGCGCCCCGCCACGCCCGTCGTCTGCGGTGCACCCTTCGTCGGCGGACGTTCCGCGGATGCTCCAGTGGGAGTATAACGCAGGCCTAAGCCCTAGTTTATATTTGCGCCGCTGGGCGGCGCGACCCGATGGTCGAGATAGATATCGACCGGGCGGCGCGAAAAATCGATATCTAAGGCGGTCATGTTGCCGCTTCGTGTGGCGGCGCAAGTATAAACTAGGGCTAAGGCCTCGTGCATACTTCCCGCCGCCGCGATGGAATTGCGGCGATGAGTTTTGCAGAGCGACGCGAATGAATTTGAGTTTCTCAGTGCTCGTCGCATCGCCCATCGCTCTGCAAGGGAGCGCGACGACGATCCGTCCAGGACCAACGCTAAGCACCGCGCGCGGCGCGAAAAAGTATGCCAGGCTCGCAGTGGGCGCGGGAAGCGGCAATGCGGCAACAATGGCTTGAGGGATTACTGCCGCTGCCACCGCGTCTGCCGCGTAGGCGGCACATCAGCGGCAGCCGTGCGAGGCTAGTTTTGCCTCGCGCGGCGACTCTGCGTCTCTGCCCCATGCTTGAAGATAGGGCTGCCGCGTTGCCGCAAAAGTGTGCGGAGGGCTTTACGGCAGCCGCGGCAAAGTTTCCTTTGACTATTCGACCGAGTGCGGCGGAATGGCCATGAACTGAGCGCCGCAATGGCATCGCGGCGATGGAAGCATGCTCCCACCTAAAGCCCGCCAGCCCTCGATAGCGCCGGGCAACTCCATAGCAGACTTTAAGTACCCCTTTAAGGAACTCGCTTGCTTTAGCTACTTGGCAAAAAGGAAACCACTTTTTTACACTGAAGGGGGGATATGTTTTCTATATGACTCGCTTTTCCGGTTCAGACACGCTTCAGACCCTTCCCTTGTGAGAGCAGACATATGTGGATCGTTGCAATGGAGTACGGAAGCACACTACCAGCTGATCATATATTACGAAAAAGCAGCCTACGAGATCCAATTATTGCTCGAGGTTTGCCCTATAAAATCGATGCTAATTTGTTTCGAAGATCAATGCGTTAAAATTTGCTCTCTCCATTTAGATAGGGTGGAGCATATCGAAGTTAGGTGTTTGTATAGCTCTTGGCTAGTGAGTGATCTGATATAGGTGCTTTTGCAGACTGGCTAAGTAAGCGGAAATTAAAACGCTTGGTCGTAGTGATTTCTGAAATCAAAACAAAGGAGGTAATGGAAAGGTGGCAGTTTGATATTCAAACTGAGGACTTGAACGAAGAGGGGTAGGTATTTCCTTCCTTAGAGCTTGTTATGTTTTCCCCTTCTTTTTTGCGACTATGCGGTGCTTCGCTATTTAGTGAGAACTCAACTAGACAGAAGGATGAGAAGAAGATCAAGCAGGAAATGTCGGATGTGATTAGGTGAATCATTTCGATGTACACTACCCTTACGTTCCAGAAGTTCAGGTTTCGCTAAGCTCCTCCAATTTCAGACAGATCACGGCTTCTGTAACGTTCCTTCCGCTTCTTGAGGAGCAGTGCTCTTTTGACGTTCTCATATACACGGGAAAAGAGACTGAAGCACCCACGGACTGGGTTGAGAGTAGTGCTTGCCTTATAAGAAACAGCGAACAGGTACGATCATTGTGCTGTAGTAATCCTTATTCTAAAAGCATCATGGGATTGGTGACAGCAACGAGTAACCATTTTCACGTCGAACTGGACACTTTTCACGTCAAATTGTACATGTTTTTTTTAATAATAAAGCAAATTGGACAGTTATTGTATACTGTGCCACACGAGGTCTTTTAGGTGGATCTTTATTTCGCAGGGCCTGACGCGTTTCGAATTCACGTCGTCTCAGAGGCCTGAACGTGGTGCATAAGTTAGAATTGCACTCTACCCCACCAAGCGCCTTAACTGCCCTAGCATTTTCGACCTTCACCTACTACCACAACTAGAGTCCAAATGAAAGAAACGAACCCACCAATTGGATTCACCGCAAGGGCCGATTCGCCCACGTAGGTTGACCAGTAGAGGCGAATTAGACACACTGTACATCACTGTCACGACTCTCTGGTCGTATACAGTTCACAATGAAGCACAAATGGCAAGAAGTCACTCGTCACAGAAAGGCACTCATTTCGGTTGTTCATCTCTGGATTTTTTTGCGAAAATCCAGAATGCCTCTACTCTTTTCTAGCGAAAATATCATTTTCAATGGCCAAAATTGTGCATTTCACCTCGTAATCATTACCGCTATGCGCATCAGTCCTATGTTTTCCAAGTGGGTTGGTGAGCAATCCACGTCTTTTCCCAGAGAGACGCTCCCTTAGCTAGTGCCCATCCCGTCTCCCCGATATATTTTGCGTTACATGCCAGACACTCAATCTGACAAATTGCTCCCATCTTTGAGCGATCCCCTAAACTACCATTTCAGCATATAGCGCAGTCTTTCGAAATGCACTGCTTCTCGTAGAGTCTAATTCGTACCAACTGCCGTCTAAAGTTGTCCTTAGGGAATTCACTAAGACAACGTCGTCCTGTAGTTGTGCTCTTACAATAAATTGAATCCTTTGAATTTCAGCAGTGACTCTATCGGAGATGAAGGGTAGAACGAGAGGCATCTTGCTTATGCGGGATCGTGAGAGTTAGCGTTAACTCTCCTATGGCGAGTTGACGCCATATAGCCAGTTGAAACGGCTATATCCGAAGCCAACCGTAATGAGTTCTGATATTCGTTCGTGCCCGTACATATCTTTGTTGTCATGCGGAACATGTTGCTAGCAACAGCACGTTTCACAGCAGCGGGGTGCGCGGAGTTGGCATGAATCAGGATATTCTTGGAGCTTCGTTTCCGTTACCACTTCACGCTAACTGTGTAATCCACATTCGCAGACACTCATAAAATGAGACTCATAATCAGTTGTGTTGGCGGACCGATCGGATTTCTTGGTTCCTTAACAGCATCGTGGCACAGTAAACACTAACTGACAACTCACAACAATGCCGATGTTTCAAAAAGAGGAAGTTTGAGATTTAAAATTGGACAATTTCTACGTCAAGTTGGGCATCCTTCTAAGCTAGTCTAACAACGAAAGTTTCCCAACTCAGGGTGAGCTTTTGCGATGCTATTTTGACAGAATGTTGGGCCGTGTGATCGGAGTCCAAAATTACAGCTAGTTTTTCTTAACGCTTTGTTAAAGACCTAAAAAAGAAGAGTGCGCAGCAATCATCAACCCCCACGAGATGTGCCTCGGTGGCGCAGTCGGTGGGAGTACGGCCTCATAGGAGCACACCGGCGGGCTCTTCAGTTCGAGTCCGCGTATTCCAGGCTTTTTGCACATATTGGTTTGTTGTTATTACGTTTTCTTATGATCACAGGAGTCAATTTTAGACCATCAATGTTTACAACAAAACAAGGCTGTCTATCTGCGTCTTCAAATGTATTAGTTTTTCAAGGGTGGGTATCTGCACCACCACCATAGCATACCAGATCATGATACCGTAACTGCACACAAATACGCATACCTTAAGGTTAAATATTATGAACCCGGGCGGTTGAGAAATCGTTGAAAAACTATCACAGATGAAGGCGCAAATACACAGCCTTCGTTTGTTATAAGTATTGATGGTCTAAATTGACTCCTGTGATCATGAGAAAGTGTAATAACAGGAAACTAATATGTGCAAAAGTATTAGCAGTACCCAGGACGCGGACTCGAACGCTATAGCCCGCCGGTGTGCTCCGATAAGGCGGCACTCCTATCGACTGCGCCACCGAGGCACATCTCGTGAGGGTTGATGATTGCTGCGCACTCTTCTTTTTTAGGTCTTTAACAAAGCGTTAAGAAAAACTAGCTGCACACGTTTTTGCACCTCTTTCGCCGGTACCTTAAAAAAGCGCTCAGCAAAAATTAACTGGGATTCTGGATTCCGTTCACACGGCCCTACATCCTATCAAAACAGCATCGCAAAAGCTTACCATGAGTTGGGAAACTTTCCTTGTAAGACATTTGTAATCAAAGCGAACTCTTCGAAATCGAAATGAGCTTCTTCTACATTAAACTAAAGGCTCTCCAAAAATGTTCGAACAATTTTGAGTTCAAGGAAAATTTTAGCATAACTTTCCTTGAAGTTTTAATTTACTTCCCAATAACGGAACACATAGTTTGAAATTTTATAAAAATTTTATTTTTCGAGGAAAACAATGATTTGAAGTCAGTCAGAAGTTTAAAATCAAACAATTGTTTTTAATTTAAAATAGAAACTGCGCCACGCTGCCGTCCGAAACTTCGCGATTTTTATTCGATTGATAGCAAAAGTTCTGTTTGCATCCAGCTTCACACCTGCAAGCGGTGCAACATAAAAATTGTAAAAAATACACATATCCTAACTTTCTTGCTGCATGTATGCAGTACTTACACTATCAATCAAGTAAACACTGCTTTTCGAGTTTATGGCGCGATCCAGTCTTTTAATACGCTCACCACGCTTATCAAGTCAAGTTTCTCCGTTTTACTTTTCACGTGTGGTAGCTATCATTCCTTTTACCATCAGAGTAGCATTTCCAATGTGGGCCATTTCCTTCTGTCATTTTTTAAACTTTATGCTTCCCACTGGAACTGTTCGGACTGCAGTTTAAACATGCTTATCTGTCTTTATCTGCATGCAGACATCAGGAGCCTGATTCATCAACGACTTACGTAACTTTAACGGAGAATTGTAATCGAAAAGCTCAGGTAACACGGCTTATCAAGCGATATGGTGAGCGATAAGCCGCGTTATCCGAGCTTTCCGCTTATGATTCTCCGTTAAAGTTACCTAAGTCGTTGATAAATACGGCCCCAGGCTCCACGACATACCACAACACTGGAATTGACACGCTCTTACTACGTCTTGAAACCGTTAGGGTAGGAACAATCGTGGCGGGGCCAACACATCTTCAGATTTTGCGTACCACGGAACAAAAGAGCCACCAAACTACGGAATGGTAAAGCTTCGGCTATTGTTTGGGGCGGTTTTGGATGGAACATTTTGGGAAGAAATGCTATTTGACGGCTCTATTGCGGTAGCCTGTCAGAGTGCTCACGTTACATCACCAGCACTCACTGCGATTAGGTTAAGGCAAATCAGATTAAGTTGGTTGTCGCAACGCTTCACTACCTGAATGTGTCCGAATTCTGTAACTCATATATGCAAAACAATATGATCCTGAGCACCGATCTACGGAATGGACCCTCATCGAATTAGGTACTCTCGTCCGTTCTAGACATCTTTGTTCTCTCTCGTTGACCTAGAAAGGCGATTGCTAACAATAATCACCTCGAACAGCAACGCGTTTTCACTAGTTCCTCTAGCATTGTAAAGTTAACGACAAGGTATTCAGATCATATGTTTAGTACACATGTGTAGTTAGACCAGGTGTTACATTCATGAAGAATAGAGCATATTTACTAGGTATGCATTGAAGGCCATGAATGATTGCAGCATCGAGACGCAAAATGATTTACGTTATGTCAATTCTCCAAAAGTGAGTTTTTTGCAGAAGAATTACTATGCTCGGTAAATTAAACGAAGAAACAGCAACTGTTCTAATGATTATTCTAACCACTACCATTAGAACTGCTCCTGCGCTGTTTTGAAGACTTCTTGCTTTGTAAACAGCGGAACTGTTCAAAACGGAAGTGTCTTTTATTGAAGCTTTGCAAAAAGGCGATTCTATATCGGCTGGTAATTTCTGCTCTTACAGAGGATAAAGATATTAGATCTATTTCTTAACAATCCAGATTCGCACGCAACTCCTTTTCCAACACTTGGGTGCGCGACTGCTTATTGAATATCAATCACCGATCGGCGCCAGCACCGATTCGGGAACGTCATGGTAGTCCAGCCGCGACTGCTAATGCGTTAACGGTTTGAAAACGTGGTACCCGAGTTGGAACGTGGTACCTTGTCTGGCAGTGCTCCAGTGCCACTGTATTAGAAAGCATTAGCTCCTGTCCGACGTAGGTGTGGTTCATCATCTTGTATGCACTCTGTGCAGAGCCTTTTCCTTCATGAGTTGCGTCACTCCGAGCACGGCCCTCCGGTTTTCCCGTTTTGCGACACTGATCGTGCGTCCGTTGTGGTGTTGCGGAGACAGAAAAGCCAGAAACGCCAATAAGCAGAACATTTCGAAATTACCGTTTAATCTATTTGATGTATCTGGAAATGCATTTCTTTCAATAACAAACACCTTTATATACTACACGGTCACGTGCAGAGGATTTCGCTTACTGATGTTTGGTTTATATAAATTGCTGCCGTGTTCATCACACTTCTCAGGGGAGTTATAACTTTCAAGGAAACTCGTCGCAAATTTTCAAAATCGAGAGTTCATTAACGCCGTGTTAGAGAGCGCCTGGTTTAATTTGGAGGACTTCCTTTTGATGTGGAAGGTGTTCTGTTTGGTTTCAAACGTACCTAACTTGCCTCTAAAAGTATCCAGTTCGACATGGTGTCCGTTTCGGCCTCTACTCCCTCTCCTAAATTCGCTAGTTGCTGCCTGAAGACATGTGAGGGCTCTCGACCAAAATAATGAGAGGAATGGTGGGGCATAGGAGGGGGACACAATGTCACATTGCGCCCTTCCGCCTTCGACAACGATATCAATTGTTTTCAGCAGGTTTTAATATTTTATAGTGATCTTTTCACAAAAGTTTTCTTCACACTCAACTAGGTTGAGAAGTGCAAATATATCGCTAGATTGCTATATAGAGCATGTTTTAGCAGGCTAGTAGATATGAGGAACAACTCCTTTTAATGGCAGCACTGGAGAAGCGAATGCCTTTCGCCAATTATGGTTATGCTGACTATCGTTGTTTACGATTCCTGCTGATTGTGAAAGTTTTTTTTCAGACGCTTTTCTCGATAGGACGGGGGCAATATCAGTGCAACATCACTGGTACAACGAAAAGTGGTAACCCTTACAAGAAAAATGCGTTAAAAATTCCGTTAAATTCGTCAATAGTTAACCGCTAAATGACCACCTTGCATGGGACGGCGGAGTTTCGGTTAACGCGTATAGTCACTTTTTGCATTTTCTATATTCGACTTATATTTGAAAGCGTCTCGATTCTATGCATGTTTTGAGTGTTTGACGCTCTGTGAGCTGTCATACAAGTTTACTGAGAATTATTCGTCCATAGCTCCTTGTCAACTACAAGTCTGAAAAAAACACCTTTGACATAATTACGCACGAATCTTCAAGCGTAGTATTACACAGGTACCGAGTGCATGAAACCTAGTCAGTGCTGTCGTTTTCAACAGAGAGTGCGTTAAATTCACCTGCATCACTTGTATCACCTCGTTCCGTTAATCATCGAGCGGGCGCCAATAGCGTCTCCATTCGTCCCTGTCGCGTGCCAGAGTGCTCCAATGGATCCTACTCGCTCGAGGGACAGGCACAGCGTCATATCGGTGTTTAGGGCTTTCACGAAGAAGTTCGACCAACGCGTTGGTGGGCGTCCTAGTGTTCTCTTGACATCTCACGGAATCCAGTAGGTGATGGCTCTCGTCCAGCGTGTGTCTGCGAGTCGCACTACGTGGCCGGCCCACCTAATGTTCGGCGACTTGGCCCATGCTACAGCGTCTCTGGTCTTCAAACGTTGACGAAGCTCGGAACTCGAGGGCCTTCTTTCATTTGCGTGTCTGGTGTTATCCGAGCACCATTCTCTCGATTCCACGCTGCGCGAGGCTCATCGCGTGTTCATCCTGCTTTTGTGTAGCCCAGGTCTCCGAGGAGTATGTTAGGGCAGGAAGAACGGTAGAGACGAATAGGTGAGCACGGAGTCGGACGTTCTTCGTCTTCTTCTCGACTTTTTTTGACGTTCTTGAAAGCTCCCAAGACGCTCGTTTTCTCCTGCCCAGCTCTGGAATAGGGTTATTGGCCATGTTGACTTCGCGACCCAGATACACGTAGCTGGAGCATTCGGAGATGTTCGTTCCATTGAGCGAGAATGGGGCATCAGAAACTTGTCCGTTCCTCATGAACATCTTCTTCGACAGATTCAGCTGCAGTCCAACATTCCCACACACACGATCGAAGTCGGCCATCATTCGCTGCACCTCTCGGTGTAATGAGCCCGATGAGGTCTTCCCGTTCTAGTTCGCACAGAACGGTTTCGAGACTGGCGCTGAAGAGCTTCGGGACATGTTGTCCTCTTACCGAACCGCCCTCTTCACGACGGTGACGACGTCGCTGTAGTATGGTGAAATTTTGGTCATGAATCCACTGTACAGCTCTCGAAGGAACCGATGTACTGAGCAGGAACAGCCTGACAAGGGATATCAATGAGCGTCCCGTGGCAATTTTCAAAGTGACCTATGGAGGGCTGTAGGGGGTTGTCTGAGAAGCACCGTAGTGGTTTTCAAACTTTCTGCGGACACCTTCGTAGGTCAAAAATAGCAAAAAACTATCACTTCAGAGCGGACCCATAAACCAACGTTGATGATCTTGGAGTAGAAATACAAAACGTAGTTTTAGCCGTAGTATACCGGAGGCGAAACTGACGGCTGGAACCGCCATGTCGTGGTTAGAATCTATCCTGCAGAAGGTTTGGGGCCGGAACATAAGCGGAATTACAGCGATCTCACAGTTTGCTTGTTAGTGGTACAGTAACCGAAGTGGAACATTGAGGTGCGCCGCTCACGAGCCCGGCGGCAGCGACAGAATGGCCAAGTGCGGAGCGGACCATCGCAAAATGATGGTCATGGGTTCCGATCTAGGGGCTGGGATTCTGCATTGCTGGGCGTGCTCGCTCTCCTTTGCCGATGTGGAGTCTATCTTGAACACCGTAGAGTACAATGCTGACATTAGAACATCATTTCAATCTGGGTGATGCGATGTAAATGTAAACAATGCTGCCCATTTTCCCCCAGCGCTCTCGCTAACCGAAGGGGTAGGGCTTGTACTCCCACGACTCCGGAGATCGGAAGCAAGTCCGTCCAAACTTCGTCTGGAGGATTAATGGAGGTGTGATCACAAATCTGGTAAACGTTTTCGCGTGATTCGGTACTTTTATGGGTGATCGAAATGATCAATGCCTGTACATAGAATCGTTTTCTTCACCTATGTTATCGGACTTGCCATTCAATCATCTACTTTGAGATGGAAAGTAGTTTACGAAAAACAGATAATTTAGAAAAAGGAATGACAGATTCGTGGTTAGCAGCGTAAATATTAATAGTTTCCGTAGGCGAGAAAAGGACGAAATCAGGGATCGTGATCCCGCCGTCCCTACTCGCGACATCCACAGTAACGTACCATCATCATCATTTTCAGTAGCGTTTGTCCCGCTTGGTGGCGGGGTCCGCTCTTCTGGTGCGGCGACGCCATTTCTCCCGATCAAATGCTTGATCGGGATGCACACCAGCTATCTTCAGGTCCAAGTGCAACGTGTCTAGCCAACGTTGCTTAGGGCGTCCTCTGGGCCGTTTTCCAGGGACTTCAAGATTCAGGCCAATCTTACAGACGGTGTCGTCGTTAGCGCGAAGGACGTGGCACAGTAACGTACCATGGTCAGCCCAATTCTTAAAAGTGGATGCCATATTCGTGCTCAGCATCCAAAATAACGGTACCGGTAGATGTTTGGGCGGAAAATTTTTTCGAACTCGTCGGCTTTTGGAGTCACCATAGTACAACAACACTGCCGGTTATTCTGTCCAAACCCCATTACTTGCACATACTTATCGTTTCCTATTGTGGTGGATCGTAACACCGAAAGGCGTTTACCAGACTCGTGACCAGCACCCCAATTAACCCTCAAGACAAAGTTTCGACGAAATTTTAATCTGCACATACGAACTCGTGAGACTTACCACAAGTTTCCAATCCCCCCCCCCCTTTTAGTACGAGTGGCAGAGAAAGAAATAAGCTGCAATAAGACCAATACTACGGAGTGAATCAAAAAAGATGCAGCTCAGAAAAGATGGTAGATTAGTAAAATTCACAAGAAAAGCGTTCTCTATAGAAACCTGAAGACTGGTCAGGACATTCTAGAGATGGACTGAAGCAGCACATTTCAATCATGTTCGTGAATGAGTTTGAAATGAGAAACACTTTCAAAACAAGCAGAGAGCATTGCAAAAGAACCATATAGGTGTAGCAGCTAACAAGAGCTTCCCCAGTGAGCCAAGCGTGTTTTTTTTTGGGAACACGACATAGCTCTACGCAACGAAAACCTGAATTTTTCATATCCGACAAGAGGTTAAAAAGAGTCGCATTTGGTTCACCATTCATTCTCCTACACGGTCGCATTTAGTTCACCATTCATTCCCCTATCCACTATCTGAGGACGCGCCACATGATCCTGCGACAAGCGGGTTCCTCTTAACAGGAGAGCCCGAAGACTCTGTCGAGGGAGATCTGGGGCGCTAAATATTTTAGACAATTTTTTTAAACGAATTTTTTTCGTTAAGCTCCCGATGAATCGCCAAATTTAGTTGAAAAATACAGTTAACCGCGCATTATTGTTTTACATGATAGATCGTTGGAGGCCTATCATAAGCCATGTTTACGTAGAAGAGATATCAACTTTTGAAAAAACACTTTAAAAATCCAACTGAGCACCTTCCATTTAATGCCAATCGTCTTCCAATTTGAATTGGGTCTTCTTGTCAAGATAAATTTCCGATTTGAATGGTTTACCATGACTCTCTTGAACATTGATCAATCCTTGCCCTAAAAAGGGGGATACATTTTGAGTTCCCATAAATCGTTTTGTTCTTTTAGCTATAAAAATGGTCTAGCGCCTATTTCAAAGAGCGAAAACCAGTGATGTTTCAGTTCACTTCAAGATGGACCGCACCACGCATTCTAAACACAGCTTTAATTTTGTTGTTAGCAAACATTCTGTTATTGTGGGTTTATGCATTAGTCAGCTGTAAAAGAGAAAAATAGCAGGAAGGAGATATTTCTTCAACTTCACCCTAAAGTAAGCAGCATTTACACTGTCAATCAAATGAAAACCGCAGACGAGTGCATGGTCGCTCGAGACTTGTGTAGAAGCGAGACACTTCAAAATATCAGTCGGACAGTGAAAATGCAGAAAGTGGCTGTTTGCGGGAACCGGACCCGCGAGGTGCTATCCTCGAGGCGCGCACGTTGCCGCCGCGACCGCATACCAAGCTTTCGGAGTCCCTTACTCGTTTGTGTTAACGACTCGGCAGATGTATAGCAAGCCTTGATAATAATTGATATGTGGTGAACTTTTCTGTATGATTCGGCTTCATCGTCCAGGCGCTTCAGACTTGCAATGCTTTGGTTGCTCTGGTTCTGCGTAGACTGAGCAAGGTAGGGAACTCCAGAATGTGACCAGCTTCGACGCTGGGCTTTAGACGAGGCACATCCTGGAGTGCCTTGTGTGCGCAGGGGCCAACATCCTGATAACTTACCTACCACTTCTGAAATAGCTCCGTGGTTCAATGTGCATGACGTTTGATTCAGAAATTTATCTTATTGGCTTCCGATTTAGGTACAACTGCGGTCGTTCTCAACATCTGTGCACACTGTGAATACGAATGTTCAGTACAAGGCCGATTTTTGACCACAACCGCTTTGATTGTGCAGCTTTCGATTTGCTTTCCCGTCGTTTTTCTACTTACAAACCACAGGTTCCGTAGTGTCATCGCTAGCAGAACTGCGCTTCTGCCGCTAACTGTATCGCATCATAGAGTACTCCAGCTGTAGATATATGCATATCCTCCCCTGTTATCCCGCCATCGTCTAATTCGAATGTGCTTCCTCTCGAGTTTGCTGTCCTCGTCCTAATGAATTGCTCTGTAAATGACTGGCATGCTTGCTTAGGTCGTCGCATCTCAATGTATCGATGTCCGATTGGGGTCGGCGCTCCCTTTGAACTGCGGTCATTAGTACACTTGTGTTGTTCGTTGCGTAATGCTCTGAGAATTACCCTGCGGTCGACAATGGCGTTGTGCGTGTGTGCTTTTTGAATTCCTCTCCCGCTGGCCACTCGACAGCCCCTCGAATGTTGGCTAGATGGCGCCTTGATCGTCCGAGCGTGCTGCCAACAGATGTGGTGGCTTCGGTGCACCGTTTAGGGAGCAGCTACGGATAATCTCTTTCGGCTGTATATCATTCTGATGCCACCTCTCGTCTTTGTTGTCACACCATCTCCTCCTTCCATGGAGTGTTCACACAAATTGTTTGTCACCAAATGCAGAAATACATCTGCTGATGACCGTGCTGTTGTGTGTTCTGCAGAAGCACCGGTGGTCAGTCTTGGGAACGATCTCCTCGGCAGATAACATCACGGGTGCTACGCGAGAATGTGTTAGCGAAGAATTCTCGAGTACAGAAACGATAGGGTTCGGTCTTTCGACAACATGCTACGTGCGCTTTTTCGTTGACCTTAAGGGACGATGAAGCCATGAATGTCGAGGGGATCTATTGAGGAAACTCGCATCCACCATGCAGCGTAAGTCTCTCCATTGAACGAATCTGATAAGAAACAGAGAAGTTAAGAGAAAGGACCTGAAGAAAGGAGAAAGGGAGCGGCCCCATTAAGGACAGATTTTCTGGCATTCGGAGAGCATCACCTTAGACGGGAGACGACGCAGTGTCAGTGAGTAAGACGGGCGAGAATAGTCAATTAGTGGCAATCACTCTCATTGCACGTCTTCAACTTCTTGGAGTCGATGAAGAGTGGTGTTGATCACAAAGTGATTCAAAGTGATGCCGCTGTGATACCCAGTGGCAGGGAATCGAGTGTACATTACCTGAGTATTGCTTTGTTGATGAAGTGTTTTGTGATGGTTTTCCAAACACCTCCAGCACGCGGATGTCATGTAGCATCGAAATTTGGTACAGAGAAGAGCATGGGTGCATGATGCGAGTCGGTCAACATGGCTGCCCGGTGACATTTCAATGAGTGTAGCCGCCGTTCTAAGGTTCTCATTAAAACGTTCAGGCGGTGTTGATGATCTCAACTGATCAGGATCATTCTGCAATCTCACGCACTGTTCTTGTGAGTTCCGCAATATTTTTAAGCGACTCCGTAAAACACTTTCATAGTTGATCCTGCTAACATCATCCCAGCAAGCGACGACACGATCGAAACATGTGAGCATGAAATAAGAGGACGAGCATGGAATGGAAGGCTTTCTTTTCGACAGTTGTTGCGGATAGAGTCTATAGTCTGCCACTAACCCTCCCCCTCCCCTTACGTCAGTGGTCAGTCAAATTGTTGCGGAACAATGTATGGTTAGTGGATGATGTAATCGTATGAGGTTGGAGCTTCAGCTCATCGCCTTTCACGATAGCAGAAAAACATTCTTCTGAGGGCAGGATTGCAGTAACCGTAATTGAATGAGGTAGCCAAACGGTGGAAGTGAATTACGGTCGCCTTTTGTGTGCAACGTGTACGTGGCCAGATGGTTAACAAACACTAATTGCGGGTGTCATTTCTGAATGTCTTCTATGCTCCACCAGATCCAACAATTAGACGGTGTCCAGTTTCCGAAGGATCCCCTTAGTTCGAACTACAACTGCTCCTCTTCCCGCTTAAGAGAGATAATTTCCCTTTCATAATAGGACTTGAGTGGACGATACCTAATTGGGGGTTACGAGAGGTGGTCGGTCAACCGGCCCTTTGGTTTGGCAAACTGCAACTTCTGCAGGAGTTGGTGACATGAGAGGCGCATTCGCAGCTCGCAGCTGGACATCTCAGAAGATGCCGAGCGGCTAGTGCAGCTGCATGGGATCGGACCATTTAGTGGAGACTGCGGTCGTCGTGGGAATCCGATACCATTCTACTTGAACCCAGAAGTTTCGCTCTTGTGGTAGAATTGTACAATGGTGCAAGAAAAATATTTCCCTCGAACCGTAAGGAAGGGTGAGTACTTTTACGTTTATCTGTATTAAGGACGTTAATTTAGAGACTCACTTGCAACACAGATATTCACGTTATACAGTTTTGATACGGTTGTGGGGTGGATAAGATATTAGGTCGTTGCATATGAAATGTCCGATTTTGACTGAAAACTCACGCATCATAACTTTGCTTGGAAGCAATTTTTTAATCAGAATAAGCACCATTACAATTGATATACTTTTCCTATCGCGACAATTGCTTAGACATTCCATCTTTGTAAAAATCAAAATTACGAGAATTAATAAAGCATAAGAAGTCATTTTCGACACCATCTTGGTTGCTGAATTTTTTACCCTTCACATGACGATCTAAATGCTTAAGAAGATAATAACCGGTAGGGAACAGAACTGGTAATATGCAGGATGTGGCAGAGTTTCGTATCACAATTCATCCAGTTTCTGGACGTCAGTTTTTGAAACGTGTAGACGCGCGTTGTCATGCAGTAGGATTAGGCCTCCTCGGTTGACCAAAGCCGGTTGTTTTTCAATCAACTTCTGGTGCATCACTTCAACTTCGGCACAATACTTCTCCACTGTGATGGTCTCTCCAGTCTTCAAGAACTTTTAATGGACTACACCAACCATTGTCCACCATACGGTCAGCATGGTCTTCTTTGGATGGAAACTTGGCTTCGGCATCTCCTTGGGACTCTTATTCTTGTCCAGCTGTTGTGCAGAGCAACGACGATTGCCATAAAATATCCATTTTTCATCGCATGTCACGATCCTGTCCAAAAAAGGCTCCCTTAGATTGCACAGCCTTAACTATTCGCGGGTGTCGTGGCGCTTCAGAATCCGCGCGGCGGTCAGTTCTTACGGGATCCATTCACCCAATTTCTTCACTTTCCCGTCGCATTTAAATGGCGACTGATAGTGCTGCTGTCAGCGTCGAAATGCTCTGCTGGCTCTCTCACAGTTTGACGCGGATCCGCTCCCACCATGGCTTTGAGTTGGTCGTCGTTAAGGAGTGATGCGGCCTACCTCGGTCTTCATCGTCGAGACTTTCATTTCCATATCGACACCTTTCGAACCACTGGTGAATTTTCCTTAGTAAAATCGTCCCCAAGTGCAGCGTCGATGTTAGAAGCTGCGGCCACGGCGTTGTTACAGTTTTCCATTCATATAAGTAGAGCACCCGAATATCACGTTGATCATACTATGAAAACGACGCCAAGAACTCGGCAACCAGCAATACCTCACAAAAGCTATAAATGGTAAGGAAGCGGAGTCCCTACGCTTTCAGAAACTATATACAGCGCCTGAAACGGGAACATTCTTAGCCACGAGAAATCGACCAGAATTTGAAATAGCAAAATCGGTCATTTCGTACGCATCGACCTATGTAATAGATCTTCTGCACTCCTCCTATCCACGAAGTGAATTGGGATGGTGCTCCCGCTCTTTTCCCTTCTGTGGCAAAACGGTTTCAAGTCTCCATATTTCTTGTGACGCAAACACGACAGAAAGTGTTACGAGTCTGTAAAGTGCTCTGAATTCCCTATGGAGGTAGAGCAGGCATAAGCAGCACCTTGTTTTATGACAGAAGATTCGGATTTCACTAAGTTTTAAATGAATTTATGGAAGATCATTGGCAATTTTGAAAAGAAAATTGTGATCTGCTCAAAAACAATAAGAAGAAATGTACAGTGGTTTGTGAGTCTGTGGAATTTTTCTCACCTGCTGTAGGCAAGAATGACAAAGCCTCTATGAACTGCTCTCTAGGTCATTCTGAGACAGTCATGACGGGTTGCCGAGGAACACAGATGTTATCCACTATACCGTCATGTGCTCACGAAGTACTAATGTTGTGACTGTCACAATCCTGTAGTTAATGAGGACGTACTAATGCAGCATGAATAGGGTATGAGGAGAGCGAGTGCTGATAGATGAATCATGAACAGCAAATTCAGCCGGTCAAAATACATGGTGCCTAAAATAATGCATACGCTGTGTTAAGCTAATGTACTTTTAGACCTTTAAACTGTAGCAGAGTGGATAGCGTACCTTAGCGAACATGAAAGCGAAAATCTCCCTGATTTCTGAAAACTGCGCTATAATCCGGCGTTTCCTCACTTGATTGGTAGCGTAAACCCCATTTTTTAGTGCTTTTCTATGAAGGACTGCATGTTCCCTCGCATTTAGCCTTATTTTGCACTCATTCGGTGGAGCAGTTCTAGTTGGCTGAACAAAAAGGAAGTTTTCTGACAAAGTTCAAACACCTACTTGCACAGGAAGGCATAAGTTGTATTACAGTTGACCAGTGGTCTGCATATTCACCATCAAATGTCAATCTGAAATCGAGCGCGTGATCTGGAATTGAAAATATTACTGGGAGATAAGCGAATGATTTGGCAACTGTGACATAATTCATCATTTTTTTATCACCTTAGAGGTTTGGAGATTGCAAGCAACCATAACATTCTCTCTTTCTTGCTCTTCAATATTATAAGGAAAAATAAGGATGATGTGACCAACCAAACACCAGCAGATTTTGAAGATGACTTCAGCACAAGAATTTAGAGTGCCCTTCGATTTTGGGGGCGGCATGCTAGGCGTAAGTCGATGAGAATTTGCATCCATGACGGCTCAGCAAATTTTGTCTAGCCCTTTTTTTACATCCTCGATTGCAGACAACGGTTGTTCAGTTTGACAGGAAAGGAGCAGTTGCCGCAGAGATCTCTTCAGTACGGGTCAATAGGACCGTCAGGTCTCCATCCATCGCCACTCCAAGCGACCATCCTATTCCTACACGCTCATTGGATGGAAAAAGAGTTGTTCGGGAAGAAGAAGGTGCTCACTCTCCGCTGTTTCGCCCTATAATGTCTCAACAAGGATTTCAGCTAATCATGGAGACAAGCGAGATCTTCCCGCTCCCACTCCACTTCCTTCCCGGCATTCCCGGAACGCGGATGCCTTTCATGATCATATTCGTTTCATGGAAAGCTATTTCCAGCTACCGACCCGGTCGCTTTTCCTGGGGTCCTGGGAGCTTTCATGAATACGACCACCGAAATTTTAATGCGGCCCTCAATCTGCGGCCGAATTTAGCACACTTTGATTTTGAGTGAGTTCTTCTCCCAGCCAAATCAGGTTCCTTAAAGTTCGCTGTCTGTTGGCGGAGCTGCAGTCTTAGTAGTCGTACCTTGCTCCCTTATGACTCGAATTGTGAGAAGTCGTAAAAAAATGCCTCTAAGAGTTTCTGTCCAGTGGCCAACGTCCAACGAAAAACGGCTGTTAGCGCCGAGTAATTGGTTAATACTCGAAATTGCCTCCAATCGCATATAAATGACGGAGGGTTGCTCAAGGGACAAATGCGTTGCATAAGAGTCGATTGACCGCAGCGCGTCGAGTTACAGTCATCCCCGGACAGGTGTACGGTGGTCGGAGATTAGGGCGAATTAACTGCACAGCACACTCCTTGCGCATTTGTTCAATAGGATCAACAGTGCTGTTAGCCCACGTCCGGGTAGCGCCATTCGGCAGTGAAGGTGATGACGAACCTTTCCGTCTCGAGGATCCGATGCCAATTCGAATGGAGAGCGGACGATTCCTCGAACGTGCTCAATGGTGCGCGAGAATGGGTCATGTAAATCAAAGTGCGTCGTAGTGCGTAGGGACCGTTTATGGAGGTCTCGAATGAGACGACAGATGGGATGCGGAGATCAGCAGCTTGAAATGCGGCCAACGCAGCTCGGTCGACCACTTGCTGCAGTCGCACAGTACCTACTCACAATCTCTTTGGACAGGAACAGAACCGAGCAGAACAATTTAATAATTCAAAAGAACATTTAATAAATCAATGATACAGTAACAACTATAGCTGCCTGGTTGCCTTTTCGGCAACGGCATATGAAGATCTTGACTGTATTAATTCATTACCTGTTGGTGTAAGCGTTTCTTTTCAATGATTAGGTTGAAATGGAATGACTCCGCCGCGGCAAGCATATCTGGCTTTGTATGAAGGCTGTGTGCCAGCAATATTGGTTTAGAAAGAGCATGCAAAGACTGCAGTGATTCCAGTGTGACAGGATGAGAGGACATGGAAGATTTGGGTCATCATTCTGCATTGTCAAAGTCCCAGTGATCTACCGTTTCAGAGGAGTCCCTTCTCCTGACGATTGGATTCAAACTGAGGATGAGAACGGGTGTCCGTTTATAATTTTCATTTCCTTTCAAAACTTGAAGCTCATCCAGAATTACGCCCTGCCTTTCCGACTTGCTTACAAGCACGATGCAAGCGTAGCGCTTAGAAAGCCTCAGCGAAGTGGAGGATTTACATGGATCTTTCCAGCAGTGAACGACGAAATCGTCTACACATAGCGATAGAACTTCAAGCAGGTTAACCCGAAGTGATTCAGCAGATTTTGAGAAAGTGGCGAAACAATTATACTCCCTTTGATGACTTGTTCTCAGCTGTACCCATTCAAAAGTTGCCAGAGAGCATTCCAGCGGAGTGCCTCTCATACAACGGCAGAGGCAGCGGGTGCAACTAATAGAGTGCTACCGCAGCATTAGTTGGCACTGAAGTGACATGGAGAACGACGGGCGACGAGCTGCACAGCTATGCACGCTGGTTGCAAAGCGAAGGCTCTTCCTCGTAAGCTTCCTTCGTCCTTCAGAACAGCTTTGTCTTGAAGACAACCTTTTCAAAAACACCGCGTTTAACCACTGCGCCACGCCTTGCGAGCTTCCTCTAATGTTCGTGCACTTGCTCATTTCGCATGCCTTGTAATAGTTCTTATCTTGAAAATCTGAACTCCTTCACCCTAGCAGTGTGAGATGTCTGTTGAAACCGTGGATTAAGAAGATTCGGCAGAATGGCGGTACGGTTCGAGAGAAGCCGTGTGAGGAGTAATTTCGCTAAGATTAGCCTCTGGAAGTCCTCCTCGTTTGTGCGCTTTGTTGAGCAGCGACAACCATACGATTGAGAGTGGCAAGGGAAGTTCCAGGCCAAAGGAGTGAGCGGCTGTGAACCTTTTGTTGTTAAACATTTGGAGCCGCCAGGTTTGTTGTCTCGAATTTTGCAAGAGTGCCCAGACGTTTGACCTCGGCTACCGATGACGCAACCCGCCTACGGTAGCATTTGTTGGCCCTCGTCCATGTCAAGATTACGGTAATGCGATTAGATGAGTGAAGCGCCGCCCCGCTGATACCTGGCCCCGCCCCTCACGGCAGGGTTCCGCTCCGGAGACGAGAGGTGCTGACAGTCCCATCGCATCATTGCGCCATGCAGCTGCAGTACTCTACATCGTTTCACGACTACTCGTATGGGGATTCCGAAGGACAGGTATCCACTATTTATTCCTTCCGTTCAAATCAGCTAGGAAAATTCTGTGCAATTTGGCGACTGAAACGTTGCAGGAGATACACTTTTGTACAGGGCGGAGAAGGGAAAATGAAGTCATGAGGCGGGTAAGCAGAAAAGAACTTGATCCTTCCATTCACATTTTCGGACTTCGACGTGACGGCCACTGCCTATATGGTAGTACACCGGAGAGGGTGAAGTTGTCAAGTTTTTTGTCGTCGGCAGATTAACCTTCCCTTTGATTGGGTTGAAGTGATGTAGCAACAACTGAATGAGAACGAACTTTATCACGTTTTTAGGTAAATTTGTTATTGTTATAATTATTTTCATGCGAACTTTATATCTAAGGTGGATGCCAGAGGAAATAGAGCCAGTTATCATGAAAAGGAACCCGAATCAATTCAAGGTTCGGGTCCAATTCAAGCCAGCCAGACCTTTCCCCCAACGATCCACGAATTCGTTTCAGTAATATGCGTAGGTTGATGGATTAATTAACGCTGACCTGTACCTTTCATCCCTTAAAGTAGAGCGGTCATTCTCCCGGCTACGCCTTTATGATTCGCTAACAGTAAAACCGTGGACGCAGGTCGGAGAAATTCGCTGCACAACAGGAAATCGAACTGCAAGATATATCTGCAGTTTCAGCCCAGCTCTACTAACACGCCAATGGAGTCACCCGCGTACCCTACTCCGTACAATATGTCCACGGATCAAGGCGAACACGATCAATCGGTTGGTGAATGGTGCCTGCCGTGCCCTTTGATTAGCCCCTACTCCTGCACTTCAGATGAAGCGCGAAAAGCGGAAATATCGCTGTCGAAAGCGAAGCCCGGCCACCATTGAGAGAGCCCGCATTGTCCGAAGGGACAAGGTGAGTTCTCCGCCCTCGTCAGCTCCTTATTCTTTTCGAACTCAGTGATTCCAGGCGAACGCCCGTGAGCGTCGCAGGATGAACAGCCTGAATGACGCCCTGGAGCACCTCAGAACGTTGCTGCCCTCAGTGCCCGAGGAACCGAAGATGACAAAGATCGAGACACTCCGAGTGGCCCAAGGGTATGCCTCTTACAATGTACATCTTGACCGAGTTCCACGTACATAGTCAACGCTTTAGGTACATTACATATCTCGCGACGGTTCTTTCCGATACGGATGGAGGGTATCAACCGATCGCGGAGAGCACTCCGTATCCGAGCCCAGCCTATCCTCCGCCGTGGCAGAACCAGATGCACCCATGAGCCTTGAGCTTCTGGAAGGCTGTTCTTGTGTACACACAACATATCTGGTCATGGGTCTTTTTGCTGTCGATTAAATGGAATTGCGCTTGTGTTCCAGTGATTCCGCCATAGATGGTTCGCCGCAACCTCAAACCGTGCCAGCGTAGAAGTCTGAAAAATTCTTGACCCAGCTGAAGTCAAGCGCACCTAGGAATTGCGCAATGACGCAACGGTTACAAATCCTCTCACGACAACATCGACACACCCTAATTATCGAGAGCGTCGTCGCGACTGTGGAAGTCTCGGCAGCCCCAGGATTCCCGTGCTCCAATGGGTTGCTCTCACCTTACAAAGGGAGACACTGGGAGAAAAGAACTTCCTATTACCTTTCACTTTTTACTCCGTCAGGGATGTGCAGCGCATTCGTTTCAATACAATACATACAATCCTTACAATAGGACTTATTCTACAATATGGTGGGACATGTGCAGCGTCCAACAGACATATATGTCTCTCCTCTACAATCATATTTGCCAACACTTCGTCTATTCGCGAGGATTAGGCTGGACAGACTTGTAGGCGATCCAGTGGGCTTCCCATAAGGATTCTTATTGTTGACAACCTTTATTTTGAATGATCTTACCAAATCGTACTCAAAGTAGACTTCTTTTCCAAGCTCCACATAAAATTTCATTATGTGGAGCATGAAGCACAGAGATCACCAGCAATGAACCCTTCTCGAAAAGTAAGTTACTGGTTCTCTCATCTCGAAACTTCGCAATGTCGCATTACACGTCTTGTTTGTCCAATGTCAAGGAGGTTTTTACGTGGAGTATCTATTTATGGTCCGACGTCACGACACTGTCGTGGTCTTCAGAGGTCCAGAATTCGACCGTTGGCAAATAGCGATTGTGCGACTGCGACGCCTCTGCCGCCAAGCGGCTCGGGAACGATTTTGACGAGCCGCTGATGTGGAACTCACAGAACCACCACTGCCACCTTTATTTATACACTCTTGGCCAACACGATTCTCACAAGATCACTCAAATGTACACGTTGCTGTGTCTGATCCAATTTCAACATAATCAGAGCTAAACTTCATTTCTCCTCATTATAGCTTTCGAGAATCACTCTCGACCCTCGATCGGAGTGAAAACGTGAAGAGATGTATTGATAGTGAACTGCACAAAAAAATTTATTACAACGACTATTCTGCCGCAGGGCTCCATTAATAGATTATTATTCGACCAATCCAGAATCTTTGCGGTATCCGCATAAGGAAACCTCACAGTCGGGGGGACCCGGAGGCGCTCGAATGAGATCACCACACTAAAAGTGGAACTTCTTCTACTTGTCCGTTAACTTCTTCTTCTGCAGTTCTTTTAACTCTTCCAAATACTGAGCCTCGCGCTCTTCTTTGGAAGCGAGAAGCTGAAACATAAAAACTTTGGGACGAGAAAGCAAGCAAACCCGGAGGACGGACTAAACGAAATCTTACTTTTCTGCGAATCTTGTCGTAGTCTCCCTTCCCACTCCACAGTCGTTTGATGAGGTCTTCAGTGTGGTTCACCGAGTCGTTAAGTCCCAACAGCATAGGATTTTCGTCGACTTCGTCCCACCCTCTCAGAAGGTTCATTGCCCTACCGTATTCGGCATCAGTTACGACCTATGAAGGAAGGGGTCATTACAGGAATTTTTAGAATATGCTGCTCGTTCCACTAAGAGCAGAAGCCAGAAGCCGTTCAAAAAGCAGCACCATGTCATCCGGAGGATAAAGTCCTGCTGCCACGTAACGTCCTTCCGCATTGAGAAAGTTGAAAGTGGCTATGGCGTCCTCCTGAACATCTAATTTAGTGAAGATCGTC
Organism: Heligmosomoides polygyrus bakeri; assembly: GCA_947359475.1. Taxonomy (NCBI): domain Eukaryota; kingdom Metazoa; phylum Nematoda; class Chromadorea; order Rhabditida; family Heligmosomidae; genus Heligmosomoides; species Heligmosomoides polygyrus. Next base: position 56,887,658 of record OX375865.1, read on the forward strand.
ACCATGCTGATGAGGGATATTGGAGGAGCATACACACGGCGCTGATTCCGAATCTGACTTCTAGATCCTCCAAGTCATTTGCACGCAACAGGAGACGTGCTTTTTAGGGCAAAACGCTTCTCTTCGGGCACTGATAACCGAGGGTCACCAACAGTTTACGGACCGACATTTTTGGAGTCTTTGCACCATTATATTGAAGAGATCTCAGGCCACTTTCCGAAGGACTACGCGCCCTCGGCAGGAGAAAAGGGTGAACACTGCGAACAAAAAGCACTTAGCCTCCAGAAGGACACAAAGGCGGGACATCAGGTAGAATCCTTGCTTATGGTCTGTCCATCTAAGAACCTTCTATATAGGCAATTATGTCCATGAACACTGTTTGCAAGGAGATGAAGCACGAATTCATCGGAGAAGCAGTGACGAGAAGGCACCCAACACATCGTCTGCGACTCCGTAGAACAACTGCTCCTCGGAAGGCGCGACAGCAGGAAAATAGGCGACGTCGCTGCCCTCTCGTCAACACGCACCTGGCCACGCACATCAATTCGCACCAAAACGATATAGCTCATAGCAGCTTGGACTGCATTTGGCGCGTACTCCCCCACATCTAACTGCGACGACGAAGGATTGAAGCCTTCTTCGTGTAGCTGGAGACACTGTACAGGGAAGGTCACAGCTCCTACTATGTAGAGCGCTCGTGGGCCACTTCGACCCCAATATCGGGTCACGAAGCTGTCGCATTAGAGCTGACAGCTTTGGACCACCCAACAATAACATGCCGGTGGTCAACTCGATTTAGTGCTGTTCACTTTTCAAAGAAGGTAAAGGATTACCGTATCAGAAATTTCGAGGCCAATCTTGTGATCTCTGAGGAAACCTGCAATCTGTGCTCGAACCCTGAAATGAAACGAAAAGTGATGGCTACTCTTCACCTTCTATAAAATAAAAAGAAACAAATAACAATAATACACAAAAGGGAGAGGTCGCCTTCCATTTGGAATTACTTGGAAGCGCCAGACTTGTCGCTTGGGGGCAGAAAACAATGCTCCGCGAATATCTGCTAATAAAGATTCATATTATTAGGTTGATCGGAACCGAAAGTTCTCAGCGTTTTGAACTCAGTTTCACTTTTAACTACCATAGCGTTCTCATATCGTATCGGATTTAGTCGAAATAAGCGCCGTTCGAGCTAACTATTGCAGACGGACCACCAGACGACTTACTCCATCAGCGAAAAAATTAGGTTGCCGATATACATTGGAACCGAATGAATCATTTTCGGATATCCGATTCGGATATCCCGATCCGAATCATCCAAAAATCCGGCGTCCTCAAAACCGCCCTTATCCGAATCCTCCAAAAATCCGGGGTCCGCGAAGTTGACATTATCCGAATCATCCAATTACCCGGACCCTTGATGATTCGGATAAAATCGGATAAAATCAGGTGACCCGTTTAGTATCCTCGCTCCATTCTGAAATCGCGCACCTTGAATAAAATCACATTCAAAACGAATTTCGCGGGCGGACCCGCTGCTGAGTCACACGTTTTCGGGCCCCAATAGTGTAGAAATAATGATGTTGAATATATTTAGTATACTGCTGAGCGTTACGTCGATTTTGGCATGTTTTTCTTCAAATGTCATGTTGCGCTGTCGGGAGACAGGAAGGAGGAAACTGAGGGAGAGAAGGGGTTAAGCACGTACTCTGATCGACACTTCGCTATTTCACATTGAATAGCATTCGGCGCAGATTGGGTTGGGCGAGAAGTGTCACTATGTAGAGCAGCCCCATTTTGTGCTGCACAAAGTTATTCAATGTTATTATGTTATATCAATATCCAATGTTATTCAACACTTGTGTGTCGACGGTTTGATGAACTGTGTTTGACCATTTCTGATGTAATTCGACATTCATGTGCCTTCTTATGAAGGAGGAAAACTACTGAATACATGGTGATCCCCCCCCAACTCAATTTGCGTCATTTGATAATGGCATTTTGGAAAGCCCGGATCTTAGAATAATTCATCTTGGAATCAAGGATGTGCGGATTTTTTTCGAGAAGAGCGGAATGCGGAAACGAACAGAAACGGAAATGACTCAAGACTCACTACTTCGTCAAATTTTTTATAAATAAATACATATCCATAATGCTAGTAATAACTGAGCTGCCATTAACGAATTTGGATAGATGCGAATAACAAAGATGCGTATAAGGCTGCATGCAACCCTTTTTCAGCAACATATATAACAATAAAAAAATCCCTGCATTCATATTATTTCTAACATATTTTTGAGCATTACTAGTGTAACAAGTCGGAGTTTCGGCAAAATCTCTCTGTAAATAGGAAGAAAGTATTTTGAAAGCAATGAACCCAGCTGACGAGTAAGATGCCAGAGATTTCGCCGCTCATAGCACTTAACCGGTCTTATTGAATCTCCCAGATCTATCCTAATTAGAAGAGGGCAGAGTTAAGGTTACAGTTGCGTTCAGCACCCACGTACACGTCTCTCTGAATTCGCATGGGTACCACAGTATCACTTGGTAGTAGTTGAAAGTCTGAAACAAACTCAGAGGAGAGGGCTGGAGAAAGAAGACGCCGCATGCCCTCCTCTGACTAGGATAGATGCAATGTCCTCTATGGAGCGCATTGTTAGCAACCTAAGAGTGCTTATAGAACTCTGACCTAAAATTGGTGGCCCACGCCAGACCTAAGATTAGTAGGGGAAAAGATAACCATACTCCGGATAAGAAATTTGGTTCTTGACTCACCCCACACTGTTCGATAGTACATCGTTTCCCGGTTTGAAAGCAACACAATCACAAACGCATAGTTAATCTCTTTGCTCAGCCTTTCGTTTATGTTCAAGAGGTGAATGATGGCAGTGCAAAGCAATCAATGAGAGATGAATCACCACTTCCGTTCCGTCTTCCGGCCCAAAAGACATCGGAACATGGAACGAGACGGAAGAACTAAAAACGGCCGGAAACCGAAATTCGAAACACGGAAATGAAAATTTCACGCTACCCTGTTTGAGATGGTCCAGCTCTTTGATGTTTCCTTCCTTGAGGAGATGTGAGGGCCTTTCGATACATGCATTGTTGTTGTTGTTGTTGTTGTGGTTAAAGAATGCGTTCTTCTTTAAGGGATGGTAGTATTCTGATAAACAGCATCTCGCGTTAATGAGTCGGATATCCGATTCGGATATTCGAAATCCGGGGTTCGCGAAATTGCCATTATCCGAGTCATCCAAAAATTCAGGGTCCAAGAAATTGCCATTATCTTAATCACCCTAAAATCGGGGTCCTCAGAATTGCCCTTTTCCAAATCATCCAGTTATCCGAAGATTTTAGATCAGATCCAATGTATAATTGCTGAGATTCGGCAAAAACCACGAAAGCTGTTTTGGCTTGGTCCTTATTGGTGTTTTTTACCAGCGGGAAAGTTCTGAAAGTGTTTGAAAAGGTGGTAGTCTGATGGTGAGTATGGCGGGTGAGAACTCTTGTCTTAAGCGCCTTAACCAGACTGAACGTGCGTGGCATCGCCCTGGAGAAAATATATCTGAGGTGTGGAAGAAAGGACAGCTAGTTGTCACAGAAGAACCCCAGATCAAACCTATCAACAAGTTCCAATTCGGTATCACCAATAGAATACGAGGCAGGAGGGATTGTTGGCCCAAGAATAAACCCTTGTCTTATGAGGTGCAAGGGATCTCGGGCGAGACGAGCAGGCGTGGACACAGTTAGCAACAGCCTGGAGAACCAATGTGTCACATAGGTTTTCGATAGTCCTATAGATTTTTAGGTCAAAGATCTGCAGTGTACACAGGAAACAGTAAAGGAGACAAAACACCTCCTTGGGAGAGGCCGCTAACGCAAAGGTAGATGTTGGGAAGGCAGTGTCCGACTCTGACCTGAAACGTTAGCCCATCAAGAAGCTTTCAATCCAGCGCCCAAAATCGGAATGAATACCAATGGATTTCAACTTACTGACTAACCCTGAATGAGGGACCTTATCGAACGCACTCGAATAGTCAAAATTACGTGTACAGGTTTATTCTCCTCAACCGCTTGGGTCCAATCGTTCATAGGGCCAACAATGCCGCCTCACATGATGTTCCCTTACGAAATCCATGTTGAGATCGAGGTATGATACTGTGTTCATCCAAATGATTCAGTATACGCTTCCTTCGCAAGTTTTCGAACACCCGGGCAAAAATTGATGTGGTGCTAATGGGTTGTAATTTGTGGCCAGATTATAGGGAGCCTTTTAGGGAACCGGAGAAGCAAGTGAGTGCCTCCATATGTTCGGCACGTTACCTGTTGCAAAGGAGAGGTTGAATATGTATTCCAGAGGAAAGACGATAAGGTGCAAAATCTGTTTGAAAAATGGGAATGAGGCCAGGTGTGAGTGTATACGATGAGGGGTATTTCAAGAGTTCTTGAGACATGTCATCCTTTGAAAACCAGCTGTTGCGCATGGGTGGGCAGCGAGCATGAGGTGATTCTGTTTCGGAACGGGTAACAGCTGAGCTGAAAGCCGTAAAGAACTGTTGAGCAAAAAGTTCAGCTTTATCAAAGTCCTTGAGCCATAGTTGCCAATCCGGATGCTGGGAATTGATGGTCGGTCCTTTAATCTGCACTCTGTATATCTGCAAAAATATCTCCGATCCCTAGATTCGACTATCTTGCGCTCTAAAATAGGATGGAAATTTATAATTAGCCTTTTTTAGTTTGGAACAAACTTCCTTGTATTTCTTGTTAGAGTCGCTAGAAACCCTGCTCGGAGCAAGGCCCATAAACGGTTCTTTTTAAGGACAAGTCTTTCTAAATAGGACGGGAGTCTTACCCCATTCTTTTGAATCCTCCGCAGCGGTACGTAAACAACTATGACATGTGAATTTTGTTAAGGAAGAGTTCATCAGCGCCATTTGCAGTCGTTGCCGTGGAGAAAGCACCAATCCAGTCAACCCCCTTGAGGTAATCTTCAACCGCAGGATAGTTTGCGCTTCTGTATACCCTACTCCATGTCTCAGAAGTGGGCGCATAACTAAGACTTATGGAGAACGCCACACTATCATGATCACTGCTACCTATGGGCGGAGTAACCTCAATGCCCGTGATGAGGTTAAGAGAATTACAAAATACTAAGACAAGGAAGGATCCAGCTCTAGCAGTACGAGGGACCAACTGCCGAAACAAGTGAGAGTTAAAGAAGTCCGCAAAATGTGTCGATATTTGAAAGGCTTGCGAAGTGTCAGCTGTACTCCAGAATATATTCGGAAGGCTGAAATCGTCCCAACAACAGGAAAATCGGTGGATGAGAAATCACTAATGACCTTAGTAAGTTGAATAGACTGGGTGGTTACACAGGCGTAGGCTCTGTAACTCAAAATGCACCTGACCTAGTGACCCGATCTGCAATAATGACATCAACAATGAGCACTTCATATGAGTTGTCAAGGGATTCAGAGAAAAACTTCAGTGGCACAATAGAATTTTTGCAAAAGGGCGGGACCAAGCAGTGGTACAAGTTCATTTTTACTTTTCAGCCAAGTCTCAGAGATGAAGGCAAGATCATAGTTCTCATCCAGTAGAGTGAGCCCAAGATATCCCCTGACTAGAGAGCGGACATATGAATGAAGACATCTAACTCTTAATTTACCACGGGAGGTATGAAACCTGAGACCACAACCTAGTTTCCCTGCGGGGTTTTGTAGCTGGAATTAAAAGACCGATCAGAACGTTCCACCAAACTAACACAAGTCTTACGTTGTTGCATCCTTTCTTCCAAGGTGAGAAAAGGTCGGATAAAGACTCCTCACTTCGGAAAAGACCGAGGCTTAGTGGCACCCCTAAGCGGAAGACGTTGAAGAAAAAGTACAAGGAAATACAACTTTTAACAATCTAAATATTCTATTGATCTTTTTTGCCTAATCTGAAGACACTAACAGGAAGGCAATCAACATTTAAGTGGAAAAGGAGATTATGCACGCTGAGTATGTCACAACGTGTTCTCCGATCAATGGTAGCTGAACTCAACTCACATGGAACGAAGCCGTTCTCCTTCACGTTCCATATCCGGCAGATGGGCAGGTGTCGTTGGTTCAGGCTTAGATCAATTGTGATCGTGTCCGAGGAAATGCCACTCTTCTTGCAAAGAATGAGATTCTCTCTAAGGCCTATGTCATACCACCGCTCCCCCAAGCGAAGCGTAATGATAAGCTCCCATACCGATCGCGCGAAGCGACGAGTCGATATGGGAGCCTATCGACTCATCGGTTACCACTGACGAACCATTGACCTCGCGCATCAATTAAAAACATAGGAGTCGACCGCGGCGAGGAACCAGGCGAAGTATCGGGGCAGAAGGAGCAGTATCAGGGTTTGACAGACCCCTTAGACCGAGCAGCAGCAGTAGAATTGGACATAGTCGTAGTAGTGAGAATAGGAATAAGACGACAGACGTAGAAATCAGATCGGACCGGTCGAACGACTACAACGGAACAGATAAGGAGAGCCTCCGGAGTGGCGGTGAGCTTTTGCGATGCGATTTTTGCAGGATGTACGGTCCCGTGTGGGAAGTCCAGAACAATGGTTACTTTTCTGGGAATGCTCTTCTGTGGTCGAAAAATAACCGTGCGGACTCGCGAGCGCGAAATTCATGGCGCCCTGCTGCCATCCACCCGATGTGGTCGGTTGGCGTAGTGCTAGCGGGGTCGCCTTTTGGGCGCACCGAGCGGTTGATGGTTCGGTACCCGGTGTCGCCGGTGTTTTTGCGCAGATTGGATCGTTATTATTACGTGCTCGCGGGACTACAGAAGTCAGTTTATACACGATTAATGCTTTTAATGTTTAAACCTAGTCTTTTGGGCTTTCATTTGAGTTACCTCTCAACGGATTGTATTTGCACTGCATCGTTCTATTGGATCGCTAACATAAAAAAAATTCTTGCTTACATGAAGTAGTTTTGTTTATTGCTGACAATGATAATCAACAATTATGATATAGAATTATGAAACATTTAAAACATAATCGCTTATCACACCAGCAGCATCTTACAAACGCTAGGGACGAACAATCTTCCTCTCCTGACAAGGCACTACTACTTCTTCTTCGTTGAAGGCTTAATCGGTAGGCGTAGAGAAGGGCCCCGGGTGGCCATCAACATATCCAGCCGCCACCCAAGCGTATGCCAGACATAGGCGGAATATCGGAGCGATTAATCGTGTACAAATTGACTTCTGTGATCACACAAGCCATAATAATAACGATCCGATGTGTGCAAGAACAATGGCGACACCGGGGACCGAAGCATCAAACCCTATCGGTGCGCCCGAGAGGCGACCCCGCTACCACTACGCCAACCGACCACATCGGGGTGGGCGGCAGTAGAGCGCCATGAACTTCGCGCTTATGCCTCCATATGGTTTTTTCGACCAACGAAGAGCATTCCGAAAAAAGCAACTATGGTTTTGGACTCCCCAAACGGGAATCTACATACTGTAGAAATTGCATCGCAAAAGCTCACCAACCACTCAGAGGCTCTCCTTGTGAGAGGTTTGCGTTTGGAAAATGCCTAGGGGATACGTCGGCGTCCAACCGCACCCGAACGTTTCCTGTTATCATAGAGAATCTACTTTTCATCATAAGTGATGATTCGATCCAAAACGGGTCAGTTTTGTTGCGTAAAAGTAGAGAAGAACAAATCTCGAAACGTGAGAATTTTCGCCGCTCTCTCAAGTAGCACAGAGGCACCCATGGAGCACCCACTTTTCGAGCCTTTTCACCTCCCAACGCGTTTTCAAAGCATCCGCAAGAGCAGTTTTATTGACTTCTAGCTCTTCCGCGATTCCGCGTAATGTTTGGGATGGTTCAGCTTCTACAATTCCTTCAACTTGGCGTCCAGTATTGCTCTATGTCGACCGCTATGGGGGTCATCTTCAAGGCTGAAATCTCCAGTCCGAAATTTACTGAACCTTTGCCACACAGTGCTTTCTCCAGCACTATTATACCCCCCCACTTCACTGATTTGCCGCACTGTCTCGGCTGCAGATTGTCCCAATTTAAAGTTAAAACAAAATATCGTCCGGAATTGCTCCTTCCACATACCTCAATAAGCCTTTCAAGAATCCTATAGAAGTATAAAACAACATTGAAACATAAATTATTTTGTCAGATACAGCGAAACATTCTGTTCAGAAGAAAGAATCATTAATGCGCAATGGAAGTCGAGTTTTTTACTCTATAAAAGACGAATGAAAAATAGTAACCTAAAATGCTGAGAACTTTCCGGACAAGCTAATACTAGCTCAACCAGCACGTAGCCTTTGCGCAGTTGGAGAGGGCACCAGCTCAAATGTGCCCCCGATTCTATGTACTTACGGTCCAGTTCCCACTGAGGTGAAGCAAGTCTCCCATCCCTTTGATGAGTTTGTATAATACTTTCCAAAAAGGTTAAAACACTGACTTCCCTAAAACTAGCACAAGTCGTTGTAAATGTCAAATAAACTTTTAAAAGGAATAAAAGGTAAAAAAGAAGGCGCAGCGCATCCCACAATGGATGGAATTGCGCAGAACTCTGTCCTTTATTAAGCACATAACATAAAGAAGCTACTAAACCTGTGGTGGGATGCTAGCGGAGCGGCAGTGCCCGCGGACGGGCACTAACCATGTCGGGACCAGGGATGCGCGGAAATTTTTAAAATTTTCCCAGAAAACAGAAAATCGAATTTGTCAGGAAACAGAAATCAGAAAACAGAAAAGCCAAAAACGCCAGAAAACAGAAAAATTCGAAATCCTCGCTTTAGCTATCTATTGTATTCAAAAATGCATATTTACCAATAACGAGCGCTTTTGTACTATTTCACGTTAAACTGGACACCTAGCGACATAAGATGGATAGCTCTGAGATCAAACTGAACACCTTCCAAGCAAGAGGAAAGAGGTGTGTGGTTAAAGCAGATCCTCTTTTTTGAAAACCTTTGCAGTAAAAATAATCCATCAAATATTGATTCAACGTGCACTAGAGAGCATCAGTTTTTGAGTGCATGAAAAGAAGGAAGAAATCACACTGCGCGTCCCGTCGAAAATTCGCTCAAAGATCTTCATGCTGTGCGAAAGCAAGCGAATCGGACGGTAATTGGAGCCGTCTGCAGGACTGCCCTTCTTCTACCAAATCGGAATCGTCGTACTTTGGCGCCAACACTCAGGCACTTTTTTCTCCGCCACAACCTGATTAAAGAACTTCGCCAACCACACAGCAGGGTACCAAAACTTCGACTTCCACAGTTCTGCTGCCACGTCGTCGGGCCCAGTCGCTTTGCCTGGCCTCATCTTCTTCAAAGCCGCTTCAATCTCCTCCACGGTGATCTTCTGAACGGGGCCGTGGGTTGAAGCCGTTGAGGGGATGGCTGGGTGAGGAAATTCTACTGTAGAGATTTCCTCAAAGTAATCGCGCCATCGCTTCAATTCCTTCTTGCGGTCCATAAGAAGATGGCCGTTCTCATCATTGATGCCGAAGAACTTCTCCATGTCCTCGGTCTGGCGATAGCGATTTTTGCGAGTCGGTACAGATACCGCTCACCGTCGCGCGACTCGAACTTCTCGTTGACATCTCCATAATGAGTGACTTTTGCAACAGCCACGGCCTTCTTTGCAGCTTTCTTCGCTTCTTGGTACTTCCGCCAGTTATCGGCTGTCTTTTCGCCGAGATAGAGCGACTTCTTCTCTCGAACTTTGGCTTTCACGTCATCTACCCACAGCCATGCCTGCTTGTCGACCTTCCGTCGTCCAGGCTTCGTGATGCCGAGCTCCGACCGTGCAGCGTGACGAATCGCGTAGGTGGCCTTCTCCCAAGTTTCGTCGACTGTTGTCACTGTCGGTAACTGCACGCGAGAAATCACAGCTGCTTCCTTCTCTTTCATTCGCCACCACTTGATTCTTGGTGCACCGCATCGCTCGATCTGCTTCAGCCTCGGAGGGGTGATCTTTAAAGTACAGATCAGCGGTCAATGCTGTGGGGCGACCGTCTCATACGGCACGACCTTCGCGTCTGTGACAAGACTTCGGTCTTGACCTTTCACAAGGACAAAGTCTATCTGAGTCCTGGTGTTTCCGCTATAGAACGAGATGAGGTGGGAATCGCGTTTGCGAAATACGGTGTTCACTATGGTGAGGTTGTGCGATTCCGCACATTCAAGGATACGCTCACCATCTGCGTTACCCGACCCGTAACCGAACCCACCATGACAGCCGTACCCGTCATTCGTCGCACCGACGTGCCCGTTGAGGTCACCAGCGACTATGATGACATCTTTCGACGGTACCTCTGCTGTCCTCTCATCAAGCAGGCTCCAAAACTCTTCCTTGGCTTGATCCGAGCAGCCAGTCTGCGGAGCATACGCAGAGAAGAAGTGATAGAGTTGCTCCTTCGCGGCGACAACGATCTTCATCAATCGATCGTCAAAGCGCTCGACGCTTACAATCGAATCACGAAATCGTTCGGAGACGATTCTTCCGACACCACTGGTGGTCCTAGGACTTCCACATAGAACGGCCTTGAAGCCACGTCCTATGTCCCTTGACATGCGGCAGGACCACCTCGTCTCCTGCACCGCACAGAAATCAACTCTTCTACGCCCCAGTGCTTCAACCAACTCGCACGAGCGGCCCGTCAACGTACCCACATTCAGCCTACCCACTCGAGTCCTGCTTACGTTACGGGACTTTCGGACTAACTCAGTTGCCCCGATGCCGTCCTCGCATCAGGGACCCTCGCATACTTTTCACACTCGCCGGGCTTTGCGAGTGCGCGTCGGCTCCCGCGGACGCCGTAGCACTATCTCGATAAACCTGTACAGTCATACACCATGTGATGTGACATGGGTCTTCGTAGGCCGGCCTGTCACAAGGGCCTGTCGCCTGCAATCGAATGTCCGTGATCGGCTTAGCTCGCAGAGCGAACAGTTTCCAGTGGCACCACGTGGAGGAACGGACATCGCCACCAGTGAATTACACCTGAAGTGACTCCAAGTAATGAAATTGATTCTACAACTGATTTGATTCCTAGGTGGTTCCAAGCTGTAGAACAATTGACCATCGCATTTTGAGAAAAGTATATGTGCTAAAAGAAGCACGAAAGCCTATCGGCTGTACCAACCCGTAACTGAGAGTGCAAATGAACCTCTGAACTGATGGTGTCACGATAAGAATTAGGCTCTTGAAGTCAACGAAGTGGAATTTTCCTTCCTCACTGCTCGTTTCAGGCCCCTCGCATGATTGTAAGAGTTTAAAGGCACGCTTTAGGGATTCATGTTCACAGGCTGCACTTGTTCTGACCCAAGGTTTTAAACAGTTTAACCGTAAATTGCTGCATTGAGCAAACAAATGGCAGAAAAACTTTAAGAAATTGTAGTCGGAGGTCCTTCCAGCGGACAAATTCGTGTGAACTACACTCAAACTACCAAACTAATGAATGTCGCGATTCACGGACAAGTGAATGAATCTCAACTTCAAATTCGCACTTAGATTTCTCTTTCATGCCATTCAAAACAACACAAAGCTAAGAGCTTATGACCATTCAAGCACTGAAAGCATTCTTTTAGTAGAATTTGTTTTCAAAGCATTAACTATCCATGAAGTTTTCTTTTGATCAAGACTGCTTCTTAAGCTGGAGATTCAACAAACCCAACTTATTAAAGACGTGAAACCTTCTACGGAGGAACTGTATGATAGTAGCACTCAGACCAAATCTAACGAAAAGAGATCAATTGAACTAATTAAACGAGCTCATGGCGCGATTCGTAATGAAAGCCATCGCACAAACAGCTTTTCTCGAAGTTGAAATAGCTTAATAACATTTTTTTTTGCTTTTAAGGCTGCGATGTTGTAACATAGTTTGAATTCTGGTCAGATACCTATAGCTAAATTTAATGCTATTTTTTGTTTTCTGGCCAATTTCGGGGCCATTTTCCCAGAAAACAGAAAAAATTTGCCCAAAATGGCCAGAAAATCAGAACAGAAATTCCGCCCATCCCTGGTCGGAACCCTACACCCGGCCCCATTCGTAGCCCGCCACTCCCCGTCCGCTGCTGGTCGTCGACGGACGGATGAGGGAACTGGTATACTACCCGTCCGCGGAACAGCGTTGACGACCGACAGCCTCCTGCGGTGCACAGAAGCCCTGGTTTAAAGGCTCCGCACACTTCTGCGGCAACGCCGCGGCTCTATCCTTCACCATAGGCCAGGGACGCATAGCCCGCCGCCAGCGGCGAACGGCGGCGGCGATAATGATGTGAATTTTCACATTTCGATCCGCATCATTATCGTAGCTGCCGCTCCGACGGTGTCGTCACCGTCGCCCGCCCCCAGCCGCTCGCGATCAGGCGGCGCAAAAAAACTATATCTACAGCGATCGTGGTAGGTGTAAAACAAAGCGACTGCTTTCGGCGCATAGACGCGCACAGGTGGCATAGTAGGGAAGCACCCGGACTCGAAAGCGACGGATCGGGGTTGGAAGCCGCGGGCTGCGTTTATTTTACACTTTTGCAAAATCCATGTTTATTATACAGGAGATCCACATAGGGGTATTATAGTATGTTATAGAGCATGTTTACATATAACATATGCTTTAAGCTACAGATTATCTAAAATGTTTACTTCTAAAGAACGGCAGTTCTCCATCTCAGACAAACTCTTCTCAGGGCGGCTCGGGGAGCGAGACGGATTTTACGACCCGAAAGCGAAGTTTCGAGATAGAGAAAGAAAAAAACCGAGGCTTAGTTGTTTGTGTTTAGCGTTGTTTCCTGCATAGGGGCAACTTTGGAAGGGGTGGGGAACCAAAGGGAAGAGAATCTCGGATGTGTGGCGAATTCTATGCGGGACCACGCTCAGGAGCGCGAGCGGCGAGGCGGCGGGTGCGGGAGCGGTGGGTGCATCGTTATCGATCGGCGCGACGGACTCTGGCCGGCTCATAGGTGTGTTTTTTTTGTGTTTGCAGGCAGCGCAGTCCAGTTTCAGAGGGGCTGCACTACAAATAACCTTACTCTTCCGCAAGAGCGATAGCCCCGCTCTCGAAGCTGATTAAGGTTATTTGCAGCGGATTGTTTTGATTTGTGACTCCAGACTTCTACGTTCCCTCGTGTGTTCAATACATGTTGTTTATTCTACGACGCTCCCGTTTGAGCAGATTTGATTGCCTGAATGATTGACGTAGCGGGCGTGGAATCCTATGTTATGTACCTTAGTAGATTGAAGGTGGAGTAGGAAATGCATCATCATTGGATATCCTGGATATCCTGTTTTGATTATCCTTTTTCGTATTACTAAACAAACCGGATGGTGTGGTGGCAAACGCAGAGGCATGCAAGATCCACGTAAGCAAGAAAATATTGCTTCCCCTTAAAGTTCTAATCTACAATGGCTCCTTGCAGATACTCGACAGTCCGGCTACCACGTGAACCAAGTCGACCTGGTTAACGAGAACGACAAACCATCGCAGCCGCCTTATATAAGAAAGTGGCATGTTTTAAATCGTTCACTGCCTTCCTTCTGTTCCAAATTCCATGTATTGCAGGTGGATTGTTTATCAACCGCGCCGGCTTCATGGCAGTTTGCGACCGTAAGTCTTACAACGGCCCACTTCACATCTACCGTCCCCCTTCCACCGACCGAAGATGAGTGGGATTGATCCGCAGAAAGGAAGCGCATATCAGATTAGGGGGCTTTTTTCCCTGGACAGCTCTGCATTTGTTTTTTTTCGTATTGCAGCACTGATGTTGTTCATACGATGATGTTTTTAATGTTGTTATGTTTACTTGTCAATAGATGTTGCTTATCGTTTGTTAGACATTTTTGTGCTGCACCTTTTTTGTGTCGATATCTTTCCGTAATAGACTGCTAGAATGGGTTATCGAAGTTGCATTCCTTGGACATTTTGCGAGATTGGACATTTTGGGAGACTCCTTCTCGCAGAACGGAATATTAACCTTTTCCCTAACTCTCTTTGTCAGATGTGGTTTCTAGTGAAGTCGTCTGTGGCCAAATTCATCAATACTAACACCTCTGGCTCGCTATATTCGCTCAACTTCACTCTGCGGGACTCCTAGGTCATGCTCAAGCTACTGCTGTGCGCTCTGGTCGCAGGGTGAGTGTGTAGGGCTCGTGCTGCTGCTTCGGTGCTGCGTCTCTGTGCGACTCGGGTCGTGATCGAATCGTCTGTTGTCCGTCTGCTCGGTTTGCTGGCTCAACTTCATTCTACTGGACTCTCAGCTCATGCTCAAGCCACTGCTGTGCGAACTGGGTGAAGAGTAAGTGTGTAGGACTAAGCCGCTCCGATGCCGTGTCTCTGTGCGATTTGCCTCGTCATCAAGTCGTCTGTGGTTCACCTGCTCTGTTTTGTTGATGCCTCAAATTCACTCTACGGGACTCTTAGCTCATGCTCAAACTACTGCTGCGCGATCTGGTGGAAGAGTAAGTGTAGCGTGTAGGACTGGTGCTGCCGCTTCGGTCTGTGTTTCCGTGCGATGCATCGGGTTTCCACGAGAAAAACAATATCCACTTATCCCAGTAGAAATAATCTCTTCCGGAAATTTTTGTCACCTATCCTCACTTGCAGCATAGTTGTCGCTTTTTTCAAGTTCGCGTTTGTATTTCTCACTTTGTATTTTCTATGTATAGCAATATTTTTTTGTAGGTATCATTTGTATGTTTTAATGTGTGTTACTTGCCCTTTATTTGTTTTGTCGTTGCTGTAATTGAATTGCTAGTTCGAAACGTACTTGGCTGTCGGCAGACAGCCAAATACGTTTCTTCCCATGTCGTTCCCGTTCTGTGCCGTTTTTTGCTTCACTGACGCTTTGAAAAATATTAAAAAAAAATTATTTGGGCTCTCTAGCGTTAGACGAACGCATTCTATTTTTCCGGCTTTTTCGCCGCTTTTTGAAAACGTGACGTCATAACGACGTCACAAATACGGTAGGTTTCAAGCACCAGAGAGTAGAGAACTAACTACAACACTTCGGATGGCTTGGGTATACGGTATGCACCCAAAGTTAGCCGTGACAGAAAAGACATAGCGCCAGTTTGAGATCCGTCGTAAACTGAAATTGTCTGAAAATTCACCACATCCAAAACAGCACATGTTGACCACTATAGTTTACCCGTCTTGGACACGATGAGCTGATACATAAGGAGATACGTTAACTGAGAACAGCCTAAATTGTACGGCGTCGTCAAAGTCATGTCCACCAATGCTCGTGTTGTTATCCCGTTGCTAACTCTGAGATGTGGATCGCCTTTGGATGCGCCTCCATCAAGGGAGGAGAAGAAGTTAGCAGACAAGATAGCCAGAATTTTGAAGTTGTTCGATGATAAACAGTTGGAGGAAATCCATGATGAAGAGAACTTGGAAATTGAATAAGACAAGGTCGACGGCGAATGGAACATAGCTTCTTCGCGACTTCTTCGACGCTCTTGAAAGCTTCCCAAGCCGCTCGTTCCCCCTTCCCAGCTCAGGCGCTAGGTCGTTGGCCATGTTGGCTTCGCGACCCAGGTAGAGGTAGCTGGAGCATTCGGAGGTCCTTGTTCCGTTGAGCGAGAATGGTGCATCAGAAACTTGTCCGTTTCTCATGAACATCGTCTTCGTAAGATTCAGCTGCAGTCCAACGTTCCCACATACACGATCGAAGTCGGCCAGCATTCGCTCCGCCTGACTGATGTTCGGTGTTATGAGCACGATGCCGTCAGCGAAGCGCAGATGGTGCAGCTGCCGGCTGTCGACCTTCACTCCCATGTCTTCTCATTCTAGTTCGCGAATGACGTTTTTGAGGGTGGCGCTGAAGAGCTTCGGGCATATGGTGTCCCCCTGCCGAACCCCTCTCTTCACGTCGATGACGACGTCGTTGTAGAATGGTGAAATCTTGGTCGTGAATCCATTGTACAGCTCTCGAAGGACTCTGACGTACTGAGTAGGAACCCCCTGAGTGAGCAGGGCGTTGATGACCGCTTCAGTTTCGACGGAGTCAAATGCCTTCTTCAGGTCGATGAACGTAAGGCACAGCGGCAGCTGAAAGCGGCGGCTTGTACTCTCGCGACACTTCGATGAGCTTCGTAGTGGTGTGTATGTGGTCGATCGTGCTGAATCCTCTCCGAAATCCTGCTTGTTCGCATGGCTGTCCTGCGTCTAGCGTCCTGCTGATCCTATTCAGGATCGAGTGAACAGCAGGCAGATGAGGAGCGGTCAACTTGGTCTTCAAGTTGGCAAGTTCCGGCGGGCACTGCGGATACCAAAACCTGCCTCTACAGCTTCAGCCAACAGTTCGCTTTCTCTCCTTAAGGTCCTCTTTTATCGCCGCTCTGCATAGCTTCGCAAGCTCGGACGTCAGTTGGTAGTTGCCTGATGCTCGTGCCGCTCCATGCGAGCGTATCAGCTCGAGAGTTTCTGGAGACAGACGTCTCTTGTAGTCTTCAAGCTCTCCGCTCCCTTAGCACTATCGCGGAGATGGTGCACGAAGTGGTCGCATTCCTCGTCGATGTTGTCCATGACGGTACATATCTTTCCAAAGGCCGGCAAGAAGGGTGTACATTAGGGATGAGCGGATTAACCGTTATCCGTTATTCGGTTTCCGGGGGGTTTGGCATATCCGTTTTGTTGTTCGTTATCCGGCGATTTTGGGCCGGATAACGAACAACAAATTACACGACTCCTAGGTTTGAACATGGTGATGGGTGGACTATGTAAAGGATCCTTCACGATCGTGAGAGTGGTTGTCAAAAACCAGCGGAAGTCGTTCAAATCCAGAAGGGTTAGTTGAGGTATTTCCTCACTTGAGAACTGGTTACATAGCTTTAAAGATACCTCAATTCTATCCTTTCAGAGTCGCTAAGCATCTGCCATACAATCATGAGGCCTACTAAGCATAGCATTGCTCATTCATCTCAAGTCATGCATACCAAGAAGGTATACAAACTGCTATTAGCAACCGTTAACAGTACAGTGCCTGGCTCAACCTTGAATGAATTTTTACCGCCGACCTTTGCGCCGTGTCACATTTGGCTCCACTATTGCAGTGTGTTCATTTTGCTTGCATGCGGTAGAGGTGTGCTTTTAGTCATATGATGTTGTGAACTACCAAACAAATACCGCAATACAGCAGTGAATACGAGCGAAAGGGAACTAGGTTCAATTCGGATACATTGAGGGAGCGACTTCCCCACTAAACATTCAGCGGTGCAACAAACTGTATTAAATAAACTTAGAATCGCGGGTGCTGCAAGACATGCAGGTTCGTTATATTTGTGAGCTTTCTAGTGAAGTTTTCTAGTTCTCTATTACACAGGGAACCACTCCCTTTTTGGAATGCGTCGGATAATCCTGCCCTTCTGGATGTCATGAGTCCTTAAATTTGCGATTGGCCTACTCGATTGCTTGCTGTTACTAAAAGATAGAACGTTAGTATTGTATCTATCCCAGATAATTCCATGTTCAAGTACCTTAGAACTTGGGGTGCTATAGGGCAGCAACAACAATAACGGTTCTTATATTGGTGCAGAATCAAGATTGTTATGTGGACTTTATTCGACTAGATGTCTCCGCCTTCTTAGCAGCTTCAATTGAAAAAAAAACTAAACGGCTGATAAATGTAGGGTGTCGTTAATCCTGCAACTGCACTACGCTTAAAAAACGCTATTAAAATATCTAGGAATGGCTTATAAATTAAAGTGCTTCAACTCCTAATCTGCTGTTGAAATTAGAGCAATTTGAAACGAGTTTTAATTTTTGTTGTTTGTTCGTTATCCGTTTTTCCGTTATCCGGCCATTTTCGAGCAAAATTATCCGTTATCCGTTATCCGGGTTTCAAAATTTCATTATCCGCTCATCCCTGGTGTACACGTCCCAGTTGATGGCTGTTCTGGGACACCTCTTCTTGAACTTTGCGGCCTTCTCTCCTTGACGCGAAAAGCGGGGCTTCGAGCGAAGGAGGCTGTGGTCCGATCTCGTGTAGAACTTGGGTACAACGGAAACGTCGGTCAGGCAATACTTGCGATTGAAGATGATGTGGTCGATCTCGTTGTGGAACTGGCCACCGGGGGATTCCCAGGTCCATCGTAGGGAGGGAGGCTTCTGGAACTGTGAGTTTCCATGGATAGTCTTGGTCGACATGATAAACTCAGATAGCCTTTCACCTTGCTCGTTCCACTCCAAACCGTGGGTTCCGATGTGAAGTTCTTCCGGCGACCTTCGTGGCCCGATCTTGGCGTTGAAGTCGCCGACGATCACCTTGTAGAAGGTGCGGTCTTCTTTATAGAACTTCTCCAGCTCCACGTAGAAGACTTCGACCTCATCGTCGTCGTAGTGGATGTTGGGGCATACGCGACGAACACAGTCAAGGCTGGCACGGAGCCACACGCTTCAGTCGCAGACGTCCTATTCGGCTTGTCAGAGACTCGTACGTATCGATGTTCATGGCCAAGTGCGTGTTAATGAGGACACCATCGCCGCCTACTCCGCTGCTGTCGCATGTTCCGAGGAACAGTTCTTCTCAGGAGTCGTAGGCGGCGTGCAAGGGGTGGTGCCTTCTCGTCTCGGTCAGTCCGATGACGTCGTACTTGGTCTTCCTGGCTTGCATTATCAGGTCCTCGACGGATGCTTCCGATGCAGGCGTGGGGGCGTTGTAAGTACAGATCGTCATCCTAGTCCTTCTCAATTTGCGCAGCCTGGTTAGGCCCTGAGATTTTAGCAGCCTCTCCTCTGTCGTGCGCGCGAAGAACTCCAGGCAGCCAGCCAGACTGCCCGAAGGGACGGGGCGAGACTTTTGAGGCGGCCTCGAATCGCCTTACGATGTGCTCCCAGTCTACCAAGAGCAAGCTTTTGGCCGAGCCGACACAGCTACAATCCGCACAGGCGTGAACACATCCACGCACACTGTGCACTAACATGCCGCTCCCACGCACAAGAAACGCGTCGACCCACACAGCAGGAGCAAGGAGTCCATCCCCTGCATCCCACTTGCGTCTCTGGGCAGTCGCACGGTCGCATTTGGTTCGCGTTTTCGTTCCCCTATCTACTACCCGGGGACGCGCCACGTGGCCCTGCGACAAGCAGCCCGAGATCCTTCTTAACAAGAGAGCCCGAAGGCTCTCTATCGAGTGAGATCCGTGAGCCCAAACCATAGATCGCCTTTTGTAGGTTTCTTGCTCTTTCAAATTAATCTTCACATTTTCACCTATCTTCGTTCTGGAAGTTATCATGGGGCTCTGAAAAAAAGATCACTCGACACGATTTTCGAGTGACTGCTCTATGAGTTCAAACTCCAACATTCTGGAGCAGAGGCACCTCCTAATATTGCGAATGCACTCAGCTTGGAATCGCATTCCGAACGCAAAGTGGGATTGGTTTTTTGGTTCGAAAGGTTTTCTTCCGAAGATTTTAACTTCGAGAACAAGACTATTCCTGGTCGGAGGATGTCACGAAGTTTTAAAAGAGCCATTGAGTCAAAGCCGGACAAATCTATCCAAAAGATAGCAGCAGATATGGATGTCCACTCTGCTACAGGATCACGCCGTCTGTCCTCAGTCAGCATGATGGAAAAGAAGCAAAAGTTGATACATCATGACTAGGCTGACGAGGGGTGCCTGAATCGCTTCGACATCTGTTACAAACCTTCTTGTTCGCCTAAAAAACGACCCGTTCTTAGATCGCTTGACAACAGAAGATGAGAAAAAACCGTAGATGGGTCTCGTGTGATAACAGCAAGGATATGTCTGGATGGGCAAGTCTTCCCCGCCATCAGACTTTCCTAAATTTGATTTCCACCCTAAAAATGCTATGTTAAGTGTTTGGTGGTGCTGCAAAGCTTTGGTCCACTACAGTATCTTACAACCCGGTAAAACAGTCACAGCAGAGTGCTACTGCTGTGATTTAGAAATTATTTTTTGAAAAACTGCGAAAGGTGTGTCCGGCAGTGTTGAACAGAAGTGGCTCGTCCTGCTCCAGGACAACGCTCGGTCTCTATCTTGAAAGTCACCCGGTAAAGTTAAAGCCGTTGAGCTACGAGGTTCTCCCTCATCCTCGTTATTCTCCATACCTCTACCCAAATAACTATCACTTTTTCCGAGCTCTCGATGCAAACCTGCAACAGTAGCAGTTTCGTAATCTGACCACTGTGAAACCGCCCACCGAAAAATCTTCGATTCCTGTAATCTAGATTTTTACTGAAGAGGGATACGCGCCTTACGGAAACGTTGGAAAAGCTGTTTTTAATCGAATGACGTTTATCCTGGTGAACAAAATTGTGTGTGAGGAGAGCTATGACATTTTGAACTACGACGTTCGTTTACGCAATTATTAGGTTGTCCCACAAGTCACCGCCGTTTTTTTTTCAACGATTCATTGCGGATTTCGCCCGCCATCTCTTGCAAAGCACTATACAGCTTTCGAAAGAGAATGACTTTCTCTATCAGAACACTATAGCACTTCTTTTTTTCATACCGAATATTGTCAACTTTTAGGTCGTTGAAGTGAAAAGTAAAAAAGTGGCCATCTGCGCAGTCGCCTCCGCTTAGGTTTAGAATTGTTGCGCAGTTTTTCATAGCGTTTGGAAGATAATGTTCCTTTCTACAAGAATACGTGTTGGTCCTATTTGCTCATTTATCCTTTATTGATTTTTATGTTATCAAATTGGGAAGTCCGAAGGAGATTTTTTCACCGACAGCTCTTGCTCCGTGAAAGGCTTTTTTTTTGCTTGGTATTATATGTCGTGCGGAAGAGGATGTCTTGCTCAATAAGAATTTTGTGTCGCGCTTATTGGCTCTTGCTGATTTCTGTTGAACATCAACAAAATTCCAAAAAGAGAAAAATCATCTTCACCAACAACTCCTTCTCCTTATTCAGTTGTTGATATTCGACAGAAATCAGCATGAGCCAATGAATGCGACAGAAATTCTTATTGAGTAAGACATCCTCTTCCGAACGACATATAACACAAAGCAAAAAGGCCCACCCCTAGAGCAGGAGCTGTCGGTAAAATTTCGGACGGAAAAGTGGAACGTCCCAATTTGATGACCTAAGCATCAATAAAGACAAATGAACAAATAGGACCAACATGTATTCTTGTAGTACAGAAAATTGTCTTCCAAATGCTATGAAAAACTGGCAAAAATTTCAAACCTAAGCGGAGAGAAGCAACTGCCGCAGATGGCCAATTTTTACTTTTTCACTTTTCTCTTTAACGACCTAAAAATTGACTAAATTCGGGATTAAAAAAGAATTGCAATACATGCTCTGATAGAGCAAATATAACGTACAAATATAATATAATAGCAAATACAAATAAATAAATAAATATATATATATATAGCAAATAAATTCACTTTCAAAAGCTGTATAGCGCTATGCAAGAGACCGCCGACGAAACTGCAATGAATCGTTGAAAAAAAGGCGAGGACTTATGGGACAACCTAATACTTTTTTGCAACAACCTAATAATTTGCAAGCAGCTCTGCACAACTTCACAAGTTACAACATGTTGAAGCTTTGCCGACAAACAGTTAACCACTAGTTAACCATAACCGTCTAAATAGTCAATCACAAAGTTTCAGAATGGAATACATCAAGGAAGGTTCACTGTTACGGCTCTTATAAACGCAATCTCGTAATGGCAAAGGTGCTTGATATGTATGGTATTTAGTGCATGCTACATCGACTACACTTAAGCATTTGACTCCACTCTTCTTGATCTTTTGTCCAGAAAACTCGAAGGGTACGGAATACAGGGCTGCCTTTCGAAACACTTGCAATATTTTTCGCATAGTGCAATCCAAAAAGTCATAATTAGTGGTGCTTTTTGGTCCATTAATCTTTCTGATTTATGCAGTTTCAAACTATGTTCAGTAAATGACCACGAAGTTCTTTACCAGAGTTGGGCTCTGTAGCATGCTTATTAGGCACCATCATCCCAAAAATCGCTTTTTCCACCTATCCAGGTAAAAACTGCAACAAAATTATCTATTATCAGTGATTCAAAAGATCCATGAATATATTACCGTCTTCTTAGGTACATGGACCACAAATTTGTAGTAATCCAAAGCTTGAGCAGTTTTCAAAGTAGCGACGTCCTGGCGCGGCGTGACTTCGCTACTTTACAGGAAACCCACCTAAGTGGAAGCTCGTGCTCATTATCGCGAAGCGCGCCGCGACAGAAAAGCAGGAAAACCACCTAAGTGAACTCACCTGTCGATATTCTTCTTGTCACCAGCACCAATAACCAAAATGTCGATTTTAGGCTCCAACATTGCGAACAGGCTCAGGGAACTCGGTGTAATATCCTGGGGAGTTTGGACACGCCATGATAGGGCTGTCCTAGGAAACAGCGCGACAGGCCCGTACCTGTTAATAAGAAATTATTTCAAGTACATTTAAATGTAAAACTTATACTTTTAAGAAACTTTCCTTATCTATCACTTTGATTCCTTACCTTTTTCTTTACTGCTTCACTCAACTTAACCATTCTTATCCCTTTCGGCTTCTCCAACGCATTGCCTCTTCCTTCCGTTGTTCCTTACTTTTTCAACCTAATACAATACAGCGCATACGATTTGGTCAATTCCCCAAAAGAACGCTTTGGAGGGTTCCAAAGCGGCTTTTTTAAATAATTTTTTAAAAGTAAAGTAATTGTGAAAAGAAAGATATATTTGAGCTCCAGCTCGAACTCTACTTTTCGACATATAAAACTCAGTGGAGTTGAACAATGCATATATGCCGGACAGAATCGAGTGGGCGCGACAGCCTGTAGAGTGAGCGTTTGGGCAGCTTTATCGGAAATTCCCAGCCGCCCTACTCAGGAATTGCTCTAAGACTGTCCAGCTTACATTTGGAGTGCACAGTGAACAATGCATATAGAAACGAACCTATCAATCGAGTGAGCGCGAGAGTTTGTATAGTGAGCGTTTGGAGAGTTTTATCGGAAATTCCCGCCGCCCTACTCGAAAATTGCTCTAAGACTGTCCAGCTAGCCTTTGCAGTGCGCCGTGCATAATGCATATAGAATCAAACCTATCCATCGAGTGGGGCGACCGTTCGCAAACTGCACGCGCGGGCGTGTTCGGAGTTCAATAACTCTGTCAAGTTCGAATCGTTTCGACTGCAACTTATGAATATCATCATCATCATTTTCATTAGCGTCTGTCCCGATTGGTGGCGGGGTTCGCTCTTCTGGTGTGGTGACGCCAGTTCTCCCGATCAAATGCTTGATCATGGTGCACACCAGCCATTCCACCAGTCCAAGTGCAACGTCTCTAGCCAACGTAGCTTCGGGCGTCCCCTGGACCGTTTTCCAGGCACCTCAAGGTTCAGGCCAATCTTACGGACGGTGTCGTCGTTAGCGCGAAGGACATGACTGTACTATCAAAGACTAGCTTCTCGCAGCTTCTCAGCTATCGGGATGACACCGAACCTCTGTCGTATGGCGTCGTTGCGAACGCGGTCCAAACGCGTAACTCTAGCCATCCACCGCAGCATTTTCGTTTCCATTACACTGAGGCGGCTTTCAGTTTCCTTCGTCACGGGCCAACACTCAGCAGGTCAAAGGCCTTCTCCAAGTCCAGGAAGGCAAAATGCATCGGTTTCTGTTTCTCGCGGTGCTTCTCTAGCAGAAAACATACGGCGTGAATGGCATCAACAGAGCCACAGCCAGAGACGAAACCACACTGATTCGTGGAAAGCTGGACGACATCCCGGATACGTCATTCGACAATTCGCTCAAAGATTTTCATGGTGCGCGAAAAAAAGACGAATTGAACGGTAACCAGCGCAGTACGCAGGACTGCCCTTCTTCTTCCAAATAGTGATGGTCGTGCTTTGCTGCCAGCTCTCGAGCACTTTCTTCTCAGCAACAACTTGATTGAAAAACTCTACTGTCAGCCAGTCAGCAGGGCACCAGCCCTTCGACATCCACAGGTCGGCCGGTAGGTCATCGGGAGCAGTGGCTTTGCCTGACTTCATCTTCTTCGGGGCTGCTTCGGTTTCGCTCACTAGGATCTTCTGAACGGGACCGTATACAGGAGATGCAAAAGGAATAGCAGGATGGTCAAATTCAACATACGAGACTTCCTCGAAGTAGTCGTGCCATCGCTTCACAGCCCTCTTACGATCCATCAGAAGATGACCGTTCTCGTCGTTAATGCCAAAGAACTTCTCATTGTTTTCTGCCTGGCGACAGCGAGCTTTGGCTAGTCGGTAAAAATAACGCTCACCATCGTGCGTTTCCAGTTTTTTGCTGACATCAGCGTAGTATGCGGCTTTAGCAGCGGCCTCTTCCTTCTTTACCGCTTTCTTCGCTTCTCAATAATTCCGCCAACTATGAACTGTTTTATCATTTATAAATACGTGATAGAGACGTTTCTTTTCTCGGACTTTCTCTCTGACATCATCAATCCACAGCCATGCACGGAGCACCTTCCAGGTTTCGTCAACAGTTGTCATCGTCGGCAACCGAATGCGAGAAATAACTGCTGCTTCCTTCTCTTTCAGTCGCCACCATTTGATTCTAGCCGACCCGCATCGCTCGGAATGTTTACACCTCGAAGGTGTGATTTTCAGCGAGCAGATCAGTGGACGGTGTTGCTTGGCAACCGTCTCATACGGCACTGCCTTCGCGTCTGTGACAAGGCCTTGGTCGCGACGCTTAACAAGGACATAGTCAATCTGCGTTTAAGCGAGATGAGGTGGGAGTCACGCTTTCGAAATTCGGTGTTCACGATGGTGAGGTGTTGAGTCTGCATACTCAAGTATACGCACACCATCGGAGTTGCGCGACCCATTTCCAAAACCACCATGACAGCTGAGCCGTCTTTCGTTGCTCCGACGTGACCACCTGCAACAACAACCATATCTTGCGACGGTATTTCCGCTGTCTTCTCATCAAGCGGGGACCAGAACTCCTCCTTGGTTTGCTCGGGACAGCCTATCTGCGGAGCATACGCAGAAAAGAAATGGCATCGTCGCTCCTCTACGGCGACAACAATTTTCATCAAGCGGTCATCGAAACGTTCTACGCTTACAATCGCGTCACGGAAAGTTTGGAGACGATCATACCGACACCACTGGTGGTCCTGGGACTGCCGCACAAAACGGCCTTGAAGCCACAGCCAATGTCCCTTGACTTGCAGCAGGACCACCTCGTCTCCTGCACCGCACAGAAGTCTATCTTTCTTCGCCCCAGTGCTTCTATCAACCCGCACGAGCGGTCGTACCTACATTCAACGTTGCTACGCGGGTTATGCCTACGTTACGGGACTTTCTGACTAGCTCAGTTGCCCCCGATGCCGTCCTCGCATCAGGGACCCAAGCATACTTTCCACACTCGCCGGGCTTTGCGAGTGCTAGTCGGCTCCCGCGGACGCCGTAGCATTATCTCGAAAGCTCTTAAACTCATCAGCCATGTGATGTGACGCAGAATGATCGTAGGCCGGCCTGTCACTAGGGTCTGTCGCCTACATTCGAATGTCCGTGTTTGGCACAAAAGCAAGCAGTTTCCAGTGGCAGCACGTGGAGGAACGGACATCGCCACCAACTTATGGGTCTTGTGGGCAGTAAAATAGTCTAGTAGTACACTAAAGTAGAATGGTGTAGCTTAGGAAGGGGCAATGTTACAGGGCCGCGAATATGCAGGTGAGGCTTGTGTGACACGATTTTTTCCAATTTCAGTCGACCCCACGGGAAGACCCGGAAAGCTGACGGCCTACAGATGCACTAGCGAGCAGAACACTTAAGGTGCCTTAAGATGGCAAAAAAACTGCCCTAGGCCCAGCTACCATTTTAGAGCGTCTTACTTAGCGGTTGAAGTTTTCTGCGCCATTATTCGCCCACATTTGAGCTTTTGACTCTCGCAATAACACCATTAGCTTCAACCCAAAAGGTCTACAGAACAATGCCAATCTCGACTAATTTCAGAAAAATCGATTTTTTGACAATTTCACATCGAAGACGGAGGCGCTCTAGACCGAGCCTGCGCGGACGATGACGTCATCGAAAATCGATGCTTTCGAAATTGGCCAAATTTTCTCGTCCAAAATCATCTAGGGGTTATTTATTGCGTCAATTACGAACCCCACGTCCGTTTTTGAAAATTTCGCCGATTTCGGTAGGTTACTTCCCGTTTGAGAGTGGTCGGGTCAGGATCACCGATTTTGCTCAAACTTCGTATAGGGGCTGGGCCTTATTCGAGGTGCCGAACACGATGCCGAGGTCCATTTGGACGGTTACGGCAGGAGACCACCCATAACGATAACTGAGGGTGACCGGTGATGCTAACACAATTTTTTGGACAAGGAAATTTGACCAGCTTCGAAGATATCGATTTTCGATGACGTCATCGCCGTTCTGCCGTGGCCTCGAGCAGACTCGTCCTCGATGGAAAACCGTCGAAAAATCGATTCTCTTGAAATTAGTC
Source organism: Heligmosomoides polygyrus bakeri (assembly GCA_947359475.1). Taxonomy (NCBI): domain Eukaryota; kingdom Metazoa; phylum Nematoda; class Chromadorea; order Rhabditida; family Heligmosomidae; genus Heligmosomoides; species Heligmosomoides polygyrus. The sequence continues at coordinate 56,914,108 of OX375865.1, forward strand.
ATATTGATACCGTTCGATAGAGCTTTTCCAGCTAAACAGAGGGGTACCATTGCGAGTGTCGAAAACTCAAATATGGGCGAGTAAGAGTGCAGGAAACTTCACCGCTGCCCTCCGCCGTTCTCAAATGGCACCTGGAGCTGAGGCAGTGTAGGCAGCTGGAAGGCTGTGAGCGCTTCCTCGTAAAGCACCCTAAGCGGTCTGCTTGCCTATGCATTTGTAGGTCGCTAGCTCTAGGAGTCTTCCCGCAGTGGTCCACCGAAATCGGAAAAAATGCGTCACACAAGCCTCGCCTGCATATTCGCACCCTAGTAACATTACCTCTTCCTGAGCTACTCCATTTTACTTTAGTGTGTTACTAGACCGTTTTACTGACTATAGTAGCCGGAACGATTCGAACTTGATAGTTATTGCGCTCCGAAGACGCCCGGTGCGATTTTATATGCATTGTGCAGCGCATTCCGAAGGCAAGCTGAACAGTCTTACCGGGTGGTTAGAGCAATACCTAAGCCGCAGTCACAGGCGTCCGATTCGGCCGGTCAGAGAACTCGTACGAATCGATGGTTATGGCCAAGTTCGTGTTGACGAGGACACCAACACAGCTTACTCCCCTGCTGTCGCATTTTCCGAGGAACAGTTCTTCTCTGGAGTAGTAAGCCGCGTGTAGGGGATGGTGCCTTCTCGTCTCGGTAAGTACAATGACGTCGCATTTGATATTCCCAGCTTCATTATGAGAGCTTATGACCTTAATTCCGGACACTTGAGGCTTAAAGAAAATGAACTGAATCACTTCCTGATCTGCATTATCAGATACTCACAAGGGAGGTCAATGAACGTCCCGTGGCAATTTTAAAAGTGACCTATTGAGGGTTGTAGGGGATTGTATGAGAACCACCGCAGTGGTTTTCAAATTTCCTGCGGACACCTGGGTAGGTCAAAAATTGCAAAAAACCGTTTCACTTCAGTGCGGGCCGATAAAGCAAAACTGACGCCTGGAACTGCCATGTCGTTGTTAGAATCTTACCTGCAAAAGGTTGGGGGCTGCTGCGGTAGCGGAATTACAGCGATTTCACAATTTGCTTGTTAGCGGTACAGTGACCGAAGTGGAACGTTGAGGTGTGTCGCTCACCACCAACGGCGCAGCGACCGATAGCCGAGCGGTTAGGGAGGCGGGCTTGCGGGAAGAGGGTCGGGGGTTCGGGGCGGAGGTGCTGTTCCAGCATTGCTGGTCTTGCTACATCCATTTTTGTCGATATAAAGTGTATCTTGACCACGGTAGTGTGCCATGCTGATATTACAACTTTATTTTAACCTGGATGATACAATATAGACACAGAAATAAACATCCAAAGCAACAGCGTTCATTGTACATAATTCGATTGGCCATTGAGGAGCAGCAGGCGACTTTTCTTTGCCTACAAAATAGATAACTTCAGAACTCCAAAGATCGGTGAAAAAATTATTATTTTATTTTTACTTATTTATTTTTATTATTTATTATTTTTATTTTTATCAATTAATTAACTATATTTATGTTTGATTTTTTTCGATCCCTCTTCGACTTCTGGAGAGAAAGTCTAACAGTACCAATCTGTCTTCTTCAACCTCAACCAACAATATTGCTAGTGATTTCACGGCCGTCACATACAGCATCCCCCTCAGTGTTACAAGGAGACGTAATATCACTCACATCATTGCCATCATCCGGCGACCAGGCTACAGTCTGCGCTTCGTTCAAGTTAACCTAACATCACGAACGAGAGAACGTCAATGGAATAAACATAAAAAACTACCCGAAAAACTACCCAATAACCCCATACATAGCATTTTGAATTATGCTCCGAAACGCATCTGCTATGGCGGTCTCCCTCGAATAGGGGCAGAGTAGTCGGGAGGAAGGCAGTTAGCAAGACAATCAATAACTCGGCGCGGAGAACACATTCTATTATACAATTGATACTGAGTCGGTTGGGTAGGGGGGGGGGGTGTGGTATAGTCTATCGAAGGACGATCACAACAATCGATCAAATATAAATATATACATCAATTAGTTAACTGAAAATAAAAATAAAAATAAAAATCAACGATACGTAATTAATACATAATAAATAAACAAGTGAAAAATAAAGATAAATCTTTTTATCCATTTTTTCAATCTGTCTTCGACTTTTGGAGTCATGAAGTAGTGCTAACAGGCCCACTGTCAACGCCTAACAAAGAATATTATCTATTTTGTAGTTGGGCAGGCCCTTGAATGCTACCGAGGAACTGCGAAGAAAAGTCGCCTGTTCTCTCGTTCGTGATGTTAGTTTGACTTGAACGAGGCGCAGGCTGTAGCCTGGTCGCCGGACGATGACAATGATGTGAGTGATATTACGTCTCCTTGTAACAGTGAGGAGGATGCTGTATGTGACGGCCATGAAATCACTAGCAATATTGTTGGTTGAGGATGAAGAACACAGATTGATATTGTTATACTTTCTCTCCAGAGGTCGAAGAGGGATCGAAAAAAACCAAACATAAATATAGTTAATTAATTGATAAAAATAAAAATATTAATAATAAATAAATAATAAAATAATAATTTGTCCTCGATATTTGGAGTTCTGAAGTTATCTATTTTGTACGCAAAGAAAAGTAGCCTGCTCCTCCTCAATGGCCAATCGAATTTTGTACTATGAACGCTGTTGCTTTAGATGATTATTTTTGTCATCCAGGTTAAAATAAAGTTATAATTTCGGGGTCGGTGCATGAGGTCCTTTAGTGCTACTGTTTTTGACTCAGGTACAGCAGCGGTAGCTATTCAGGCTCTGTCGTGCGGGCGAAGGACTCTCGGCAGCCAGCTACACTGCCTGAAGATACGGCACGAGACTTTTCAGGCGGACTCGAACCGCCTAACAATGTACTCCCAGTCTACCGAGTGCAAGCTTTCGGCCGAGCCGACACAGATACAATCGTGCAGATATGAACCATCTCTGTGCACGAACATGCCAAGCCCACACGGATATTATGAGCCCGTTCGACACAGCAGGAGTCAGCATCCCAACTGCAGTACGTGGTCGCATTTGGTTCGCAATTCTTCTCTATCCACCACCCGAGGATACATGGCCCTGCGACAAGCGGCCAAAGACCACCCTAAAAAGAGAGTTCAAAAATTAGATAGGGAAGAGATCCGTGGATGTGATGTCCTAGTGTCAAGAAAAAATTGGAATTTTATGAAATGAAACTTGTTGTCACACCGGAAGCCCGAATTTTTCACAAGCGGGAAAGTTTCGATACAATAACCTAATTCACGCAGGAACAGTTTTCTTGAATGGAACCGAACCCTCCAAAGCAGTTAGGCAGAAACGAAATAAGGGGTTTACACATATAAAGCACTGAGAACGTGATACTACACATCAAACAAGCGTCCCGCATGCCCCATCACCAACGCGCTTTTTTCGTTAGCCTTTGAGGAATCGCATCATGAAATTAGATCAGGATGGCTTTATGAAGCAAATCCTCACAAAAAGGTTCCATCGATCAGGCGGAATCCATAGCAAGACAGGGCACGTACTCCAATCTGCTTGGCTTCGGTCATTTCTGTTGAGAGGTAGCTGACTCTGCTACGCTGGGGCATATCCGAGTCTCCCAGAGGGGTTACATGGTAGCCGTCCAACACACCTGCAACAACTACAGGCTTGAGAGTAACAAGCTCAGAACCAACAGGAGAACTAACCAGTGTCTCCTCTTCTTGAATCAGCATCGGAAGCTATCCGCCGGAACTGCAATAACCGCTGCAATTGAGGGTGACAGAATCTCTGCATTTGGTTCCCTCTGCGTTGTGGATAACACTGCAATAAAGAGCTACTTCGCTCCTCCAAGAGCTTGAGAACGAACTCAAATTCACAGTGCACGCTTCAATATGTATATATGTATATAATATATTCAACAGAACCGAAGGTTACTATTTATTTATTTCATGCACTCGTGTCGTGTCCCCGGCCGGCCGCCATCGGCATCGGTCAACGGTGGTTCAGACCAAGGCCACGCTTGTGGCAGAATCGGTGGAAACTTGAGTGCGCCTATGCTCCGACTACCTGAAATGCGGCTCATCCTACGTTGGGCCGTGCTGCCCGTATCGCACCATGCGGGTCGTACTGCTATGTTACTTACTTAGTTTCCCGAGCGCTCTACGACTCTGCGCCTCTTCCCCGCACGTCCCTGCGCATTCTCCCTCTGCTCATGGTACTCCGGCTAATAAAGATATTGGTCTCAACCCGTCTTCTCGTATCTTCCGCAGACACAGGCAATCACATTTTATTATTTATTACACTACACATATTACTACTTCCGAAAGATACACACGCCTATGAGTCAAGCAACCAACCCTTTTATCTCACTAAGAGAATCTTCACAGCAACCCGCTAGTGCTCCTCGCCCTGCACTTGCAGTTATCTCAATGTGGCGTCCATGCCATGGATGCTCCTCATCCTCGTCGGTACTGTCCATCTTCCTCGATGTCACTGCGATGGAACGCTCCGGGGAAGCGTCCTCGTCGTCCAGCGGATGGTGAAGTGAAGATGGCGAACGGACACGCCCGTCCAAGGCGGCGGCAGGTAGGAGACTGAGGCTCACCCGCGCCGGCGTTCATACTTCGCCGCAGTAAATCGATGCTGTGTGTCAGATGTATTGCGCGGCGGGACGCAGACTCTGCGTCCTTTGAAGAGCTGTTGCGAAAGTCACGACAAATCGCCATGGAAAGGGTCCAAACGGAAAGCGCAGTTAACAAAGACTAAAGAGAAGGCAGCACAGTTGCGAGGTGTAAAAATCGCTTCTTTTAGGTGCCAGAGTAGTCCAGTCGATCATCCTCTCTCGAAGACCACTAAGAGTGTCACATTCCTCTTTCAGGGTCTTCCGAAGAAGTTCGGTAAACGCGTTAGTGGGCAACCCGAAGTTCTTTCGACATCCTGCTTAATTAGTTATGTCTCTCGCCCGCCGGTTGTCAGTGAAACGAAGCGATACGTGACCGGTCCATCTTATTTTCGACGACGAGTTGGCCAATGAATCTCTGACCGCTAGAAACTACGGATGCTTCTCACACGCGTAAATCATGTCACATCAGTCCTTCCGACTCCTAGTTGCAGGAAAACACCGCTCATACTGATTTCGTAAAGCATAGGTTTGTGAGTCGTACGTTAACACAGGAAGAACAGTGGAGTCGAATAGGTGTGCACAGAGCCGGACATTCTCCGTCTTCTTCACTATTTCTTCGACGCATCTGAAAGCTCCATGTCCCTTGTCTCTTCATGCCCATCTCCGGCACTGGATCATTGGCGATAGGCAGATTAGGGGTTGGGCGGTTTCAGGGTAGACCTATAGAAATGGAGAGCGATGACGGTGTCGAGGACGAGGATAACGAAAATCAGAAGGAGGCTACTATAACACCCCCTCCCCCTTCCTTAATAAACAGTCCCCCCTCCCCCTCACTGTGTACTGCACGCCACAACTGGCGATCAGACTCGGACTCAGGCCAACAAGGAGCACCGTCATCAAGCCTAGAAGACTGGAGTGAAAAGAAGAGATGCAGACCCCGCTGGACCAGTGGACATAAAGCCAGCCAAAGAAAGTAGTGAGGCAGCGACCAAGGCGCCAAGGCTGACCGATTACGGTAGCCAAGAGGTGTACCGAGGACGGACGCCGGCGTCCTATGTTCCGGGAACCTCATGACGTACCTGGTGGCGGCTGTTTAACAATTTTTTGAGTTTGCGCAGGGTGACGGAGGAGCGAGAGAAACGTCTCGTGTTCCTCTAAGAGGTAGGTAACTCGAATTATGAGCTGCTTGAATCCCTGTGCAGCGTAGAGAACTGGATCTGGTGGACCTGGATGAGCTGAAGACGGCGATGGAAAAGCAAATCCAGCCAAGCAAGCTGGCGCTAGCGGAGAGATTTGAACTTATGTCCAAGGTTCAGTCAGTCGCTCCAGGAATTTTAACTTTTTATCCTTTTCAGTTAGGTTCGTGTTTGGCGGGTCTTCTTACAAGGAGAGCCTCCAGAGTGGCCGTGAGCTTTTCGATGCAATTCTTACAGGATGTAGGGTCCGTGTGGGGAGTCCAATCCCATAGTTACTTTTTTCGGAATGCTCTTCTGTTGTCGAAAAAACCGTCTGGACGCGTGAGCGCGCAGCTCATAACGCCCTGCTGCCACCCGGTGCGATGTGGTCCGTTGGCGTAGTGATAACGGGGTCGCCCCTCGGGTGCACCGAGCAGGTTTGATGGTTCGGTCCCCGGTGCCGGCAATGTTTTTGCACACATCAGATCGTTATTATTATGGGCTTGCGTGACCACAGGTGTCAATTTGTACACGATTAAGGCTTTCAGTATTTGAACCTAGCCTTTTTGGGCTTTCGTTTGCGTTACCTCTCAATGGATCGTCGTATTTGCACTATATCATTCTATCGGGTCGCTAACATAAAAAAAATTCTTGCTCACATAAAGTAACTGCTTTTATTGCTGACAATGATAACAACAATTTTGATATAGAACTATGAAACATGTAAAACATTATCGCTTATCACATCAGCAGCATCTTGCAAACGCTAGGGACAAACAATCCTCCTCTCCCTGACAAGGCATCATTATTTCTTCTTCGTTGAAGGCATAATCGGTAGGCGTAGAGAAGGGTCTCGGGTGATCATCAACTTATCCAGCCGCCACCCAAACGTATGCCAGACATGGCCGGAATACCGGAGCGCAGAACTGCCGGTAGGTCTGACTTATAATCTGCAATTGAGGAAATGCTTGCGAATGGAATCCAGTTCGTACGTTCTATGCTATTTACTTACTTTCAAGATGCCATTTCTGCTATGTAGCAAATTCCGGGTGATGCTGTATCACATAATCATGCACCCGTCGGATGAAAAGGACGTTTTATTGTTAATGTTAAATTCTTACCGGCATCAAACCAAATTCATACTTATCCCGTGAAGTTTATGTGTTTGTGTGCATTTACGGTATCGTTGCTGATGTGGTACAGTGCAAATACGATCCATTAAGAGGTAACTCAAACGAAAGCACAAAAAGGCTAGGTTCAAATACTGAAAGCCTTAATCGTGTACAAATTGACACCTGTGGTCACGCAAGCCCATAATAATAACGATCTGATGTGTGCAAAAACATTGCCGGCACCGGGGACCGAACCATCAAACCTGCTCGGTGCACCTGAGGGGCGACCCCGTTACCACTACGCCAACGGACCACATCGGACCGGGTGGCAGCAGGGCGTTATGAGCTGCGCGCTCACGCGTCCAGACCGTTTTTATTTCGACCACAGAAGAGTATTCCGAAAAAGGTAACTGTGGTTTTGGACTCCCCACACGGGTCCCTACATCCTGTATAAATTGCATCGCAGAAGCTCGGCCACTCTGGAGGCTTTCCTTGTTAGACGCATTCATAAATAAATAAATAAATAAACACTTTCACACCACCGGTTCCAACTTTGTGAGATGTACAGATTTTATGCGTATTCCGAGTAATTCGCTTGTGTTAACTTGATCCATTGCCCACACAAGCATACGCCTACTTATGTTAGGTTGGAAAAAGTCTTTTCATTTTTTTCAAAGATTTATTACTTCATAACTACAAAGTCAAATCAACTGAGATAATCTCCATTTCGTTCCACTACTCTTTTCCAAAGACTGGGTAATTTTCTAATTCCTTTCTCATAAAAGACTGCAGTTCTGGAGTCGAACCATCGCTGAATCCAATTGTTGAGGTCTTCATCCGTTCAAAACATTTCTCTCCAATTTCTTGGTTGAGAGCATGGAAGAGATGGTAGTCGGTAGGGGCGAGGTCAGGGCTATATAGTGGTTGTGGCATCAACTCCCAGCCCAGTTAGTTACCTCTCTCTGTTCTTTCTCTTGTGAGTCTTGCAACATGTCGGTTTGCATTGTCATGCAGGATCATCACTTTCGACTTCTCAGGCCTCTTTTCTTGGAGAGCTGCGGCGACTTTGTGGAGTTGGCCACTGTATGTGGCAGCAGTAAGTGTCTCTCCACTTCTGAGAGTTCCCCAGTAAATCACTCCTCTGATAAACCACCAAACACTCAAGAGAATCTTCCTTTCGTGAACATTGGGCTTGAGATCAGGCTTAGTGTTCTCTCCTTTTTGTACGCATTGTCTTTTTCTTCGGAAGTTGGCACACAGAACCCAGGACTCATCGCCTATCACAATCCGCGGCAGAAACGATTTTCTTTCGTATCTGGACAGAAGGGAAGCAACGATGGAGAGCCGTTGACCTTTCTCAGTGTCTGACAGGGCACGTGGAATCCGAGCTCCAAATTTCCATGCAAAGCCAACACCCTTCAGATGGATCCCCACTATCCTATGAGACACTTCCAGCTTCTCTGCCAGTTGACTCGTCTGCCTACTATCGGTACGAAGATGGAGAAGTTCAGAGTCGTCCAATTCATTGGCCTTCCTGACCTTGCTTTGTCCTCGAGTGAATAATCTCCCTTTAAAAACTTTCCGAACCACTCATAACAGGTGCGATGAGTATAGATCCCAATGCCGAAAATGGCCCTGAGGTAGATCTGGCGTTGAGTTCTGAAGAACGGGTAGATAATGAAATACAAGAAGGGACTTGACCTACGTCCCTGTGCGAACGGGAGACAAGTGTGATAGGATTACGAAATCAGCTATCAATATTGGCTAGTGCGTTTACAAGGAAAACGGTAAAAAGAATTTCGAAGTGTGAAGAGACTTTTTTTCAACCTAATAAGTGCACTGCAACGCTCTATGGAACCACAAAATGGTCAGAGAAAATAAACAACTGAAACTGCTCAACTGTATGATCTAAAATAGTTGTGGAAGTTGCAATTACCGAAAGGCATAACAATATAAAGCGAGGTACCATTTATTTGGCTAAAAATAGAATTGTATCGAAATGAGAAATTTGGCAACAAATGCATGGCTAGAATATGATTAGCAAATGAGCAATGTGAAGAAGACAAATCACAAGTGTTCAAGGAATAAGTGAAACAATGATAGATGTGAACAGATGCGCTAAACACAGGGTGGCTTTTTAGAACACACTAGAATACGCCATGATCGGAGGACGCAGCTTCCTCACTTTCAAGCTCTTCACTAGTGTCCTTGTAGTTGGCTGGCGGCGTGGAGCAACCATTCCTCGCCGCGGGATCGGAAGACGGCTCATGCTGAGGAACACAGCAATTTTAGTTCAGATGTGCATAATATAAACTCCTATTCGATATACTCGAACGGACGACACACCTGTTGCCAACTAGGAAGAGCTGCCTTAGCGGATGGTGTGATTATCGGAGCGAAGTTGTTATGACTGAGCAACAAACTTTTTATCGTAGATATTCCATCCTGAAGGCGATGAAATCGAAGTAAATGAAAAATTCACGGCCGATTAAGTTCATGCCATCACCTCGACGCGGCTAAGATCGGTGTCACGGTGGCTGATAGAGAGCAGTGCTCGGTTTATTTCCTGCTGCTGGCCAGAAAGCATTGATGTCGTCTGAGATATACTGTCCAGCACAAACTTGATAGAATTCTGCAGCTCGTTGACTTGAACCTGAAAACGTCGAGAACACCCTTCATGAGTAGCACTTGGATTAAGCCGGGACTGGTCTTTGCATCTAGTAGACCATCATCACATTTCCTACTAGAGTAGGTAACAAATTGAGAATGCTTGTTCATCTACAAACCCAGACTGAGCACAGACTTTTCCGGCTATAAAGCGAATCAAAGGAAAGACACAAACAGAGAGAAAGAGAGAGCATTCAGTGATAAGAACGTGAAAGATCTGCCTACCTGCAACTGCCGCATTTCCTCAGTGGCAGGATCAGGGATGTCGAAAAATCGCGGGAGAATGAACGAGCGCACGAAGCGGTAACCAACGTATGACATACAACCAACCATAGCAGCAGACTGGGCAAGCGTGGTAAATCTAAACAGGAATAAGTACTTCCTACGTGCCGTAAAACCTATAATTCATCGCCTCCTCTAATGAACTACCTCTCTCAGACACATTACCTTTGGCCAGCAGAATTTCGTTCTTTTGCGCAATTCTAATTATGGGAAGGACACCTTGCAGCCCCTCCATTATGTCATTTGCACAGCCAGAGATATATCTGATCCACAGCGCGAAGTGGCTCTGCCAATACACTCACCGAAGACGAGCTGGGCTGTGACTCCCTGTCAAAGCGCCACAGCACTAGGGCTGGCATCCTCATATCTTAAGTGAAAAACCTGTTCATGGCGAGAGGTTAAAGCGGCTTCGCAAAGCTCTAGAATTTCAAGAATGTTACTCAAGATGAAGAAATGCGGAGCTTCATTGAAGGATAAGAATCAGAACGAGAACTCATCCATAGGGTTTGACACTGCATTAGAAGCCCTCCTATGCCATCCACAGGCTACCTTATAAACAGGCGCTCACTTTCCCGAATGATGAACACTTGAAAGCAAGCTATCACTGACTGGGCCAACAGGTTCAAAAGCCGACCGTCATCCTTTGCCTGAGCACTACTTCTAGTCGACCACCTTAGCGCGGGAAATTAGAAAGTAGAGTGGCATGATAGCCAATACAGTTTCTACAGTAAATACTGAATATCTGTCCAAAGCGACAAACAACCGCTTTACCAGGCCTACCTGTTCTGCTGAGGCTGCTCAGCACCATGTGCCAAGAAGTGAGCAGTTGGTCCACTGGAAGCCTCCACCTCAGGTATAGAGGCTCGGGCCTCATCGATTTCATACTCGGTTACTCCTGGGAGTTCAACGAAGTTAGGGGCATACCGTATCATGGGAATACCTCACGATAAACTACCTTTGCCAAGAAGGAACTGTCGTTGCTCATCGAACGGTGTACCTCGGACTTTAGGCGTGAGCATGAACTTCCTGGCGGCCTCCACCATCTCAGGACGGTTCTGCTGCCCCATTCTAAAACACTGCAAGTGCAAGTCTAGCCAAGCATATCACGGCACATAAATAGGTCAGCGAAACGGTTAAACGTTGAATTCTCAATAATGAACACGCTAACTGAGCACAAATCATAAAATCAATTATTAAAAAAATTAGATATTTTCGTTAATTAAAACCTTGGTGAAGCGCCAGACGAACTTTGTGGCAATTTATCGTTGGCGAAAGAATGGGAGAGCTGGCTAGCTTCAGCAAGACTCGAGTGACCCGGGACGCACTAGAAAACGGACGCCTCCTCATACTGCACTACCAGGGGCCACATATTAATTTACGAGACGGGAAGTCTGTCACATTGAAAAACCACTAAGCACCTTTCTACACCCAACAACATTAGAAAATAACATACAAACATATACAACATACAAAACACTGCTTAGGGGCATCTGGAGAAATAAAGTTGTTCCACAAATTCACAACGTGGAATAATAAAGATTATGAAAACTCGCCTCGTTCAACACATGCTATTAAAACATGCGCACGCACAATTCACCTCAATTCACAATTCACCATTGCAAGAAAATGCAATTACGGCTTTGAAATAATAATAATAATAATAATAATAATAATAATAATAATAATAATAATAATAATAATAACACTCTGAGAGCCAAGTAATTCCAAATATAGTCGTAAGAAGTTATCATAATAACGTAGATTTCAAGTAAAACGAGTATATAAATTATTTATTAGCGCAAACATCGCAAACTACGCGAATGGATCAATTCATCGAGACGAATGCTCTACTAAAACGGTAACCCTGGTGAATACGAAAAATTACAAAACAGAGTCCAGACAAGCATTACTGGCACTTGGAGAAAAAATCACAGATGACCGAATGAATAATTAAAACCGTTAGTATAAATCAGACTGAGTGCCATATTTAAAGTGACAATTTATCAAACTGTTGCACAGACCCCATCGCATAGCACAGCTGCAAAGATCAGAGCTAATACGAGGGGAGAGCTATCCCTTATGCAATATGTTACGCAACGTATCCAAACTTTTGACCAAGGCTTCACTGAATTCCTTCGCGTCTCGATTCTTCTGAAATTTTGACGAGGAATAATCGATCACCAAAAATGAATGGACACTGTTCACGATAAGCCAGCCTATAATACCTTATGGCATGAGATAACAGCGCCCAGTCGAGAAGAGGAGACGTTGTACCCGATACCGAAACCGTCTTCTACGACGGGTCCGAACCCTGGAAATGATAAGAGTGTAGCCTTGTGCAAGCACAAAGAAGGGTCAAATCGGACCTCCGAATACGATGGTGTTTGTAGAAAGCGTACTAGTGGAGAGAACGAAATGTCCCATACGAATAAAGCCAACATCCTAAAAAGACAAGGGGTGAATATTTAAAAAAAAACTGTATGCACACCTGGATGAGATTAGGTGCGTCCGGCAAACCTCAAAAAGCGCTGGAGTCGGCATCTTCAAACGCTCAGCACTAATCTTCAGACCCAAAAGGTGACGGTCGAAGGCCTGACCTGCAAAGAAAATGAGCTAATTCACACAGATTTAGAGCTGTAGATGAATACATCAGCAACAGATGGAGCTCGTCATTGATTTGGTAGAAAAAAGAAAGGTAATTAATAGATTAATGTAGATTTATTTTATTCATTTATTCAAAGCACGAATGACTCATGTATGGAAACAAAGTAAATAAAAAACAAGAACAAAACGCCATCACATATTAGTCAACTATAATCACATCTGAAGACCCCAACAAGCAATGGCTCTACTCCAAGCATGTGTAGATATTGGTATTATATCTCGTATAGAAGCAAATTGAGTTCCTATGAGTTAAATAAGTTAAGAAAACTGTTCTAACAAGGAGAGCCTTCAAACTTGCGGTGAGCTTTTGCGATTGAATTTTACAGAATGTAGGGTCCAGTGTGGAGAGTCCAAAACCATTGCATTTTTTTTTTCGGAATGCTCTTCTGTGGTCGAAAAAAGGCATGTGTAAACGTGAGCGCGAAATTCATCACGCCCTGCTGCCACACACCAAATGTGGTCGGTTGGCGCAGTGGGCAGTCTGTCGTCTCTTGGACGCACCGAGCGAGTTTTATGGCTAGGTCCCCGGCGTCGCCGTAATTTTTGCACACATCGGGTCGTTATTATTATGTGCTTGTATGTGCTAGCGTGATCACGGAGCGTGTCAATTTGTATACGATTAATGCTACTAGTGAGCAAATATAGCCCCTTTGTGCTGTTTGTGTGGATTTTGCTACGCAGCCGAGACGGCACCTTGAAAGTAACTAAATAGTATCGAATACCATACAATCTGAATCCCGTTCGCACGCGTTTGTTCGATTGCAGATGATAAGGTGACTCAAATGAAAGCACAAAAGGGCTATACTTACTAAAAGCATTAAACATGTACAAATTGGCGCCTGTAATCACGTAAACACATAATAATAATGAGCCGTTGCGTGCAAAAACTGGCAACGCCGGGAACCGAGCCATAAAACCCACTCGATGCGCACAGACTATCCACTGCGCTAACCGACCATGTTCCGTGGGTAACAGCAGGGCGTAACGAACTTCGCGGACACGTCTTCACACGCCTTTTCCCATCACAGAAGAAAAAATTCCAAAAAAAAACTAACTATGGTTTTGGACCCCCATGAGGGAACCTACATCTTGTAAAAACTCCATCGCAAAAGCTCACCGCAAGTTTGGAGGCTCTCCTTGCAAGACTTGGTGGGTTTTATGGCACGCGCAGATTGAGCTTTCCTCTGACGGATCTCGTCACCTCCCCGCTCAAGAATTCTTCTGTGCCATTGTTCAGCTTTCTGATGAGAATTTTTGTCATCATGATAAGATCTACTCTCTTTCGTCTGCTCTTTAGTGAAGGCAGACCAAATAGTTCAGATCTTTGAGGCCCGTTAGGAATCATGTCATACTCACCGGGAACCGCCTCGTCGTCGGTTTTCTGGTGATGCTGTTCTGAATGCTCTCAAAAGATGTCTTTCTTTCTGGTTGGATTAAAGGCTCTTGTTCCCGATTCTATGATAGGCCTCACATAGGTCTTATAGGCACGGATATAAACTTCCGGAATATTTCACCTCAAGACTCGGAATGGGTTATATATGCGGTAATTTGCCTTTCTCACCAGATGTAAATAAAGAATGAAAACAAATGTGCATTTGTAGTTAATGCTCACCCATTGAAGCCTCTTTTACCAGTTGCCCGTGAGTGTTCGAGCAGTTCACGATCAACTTCTCGGCGTTTTTCACATTACGGTCCAGAATAGCCAACACTGCTTCTTTAGTAGCAGCCGTGGCAGAGCTGAACAAGTACTGCAGAAGATTCTGACAATGGAATAAAGAAGCTGTCAGAGAGCACACAACTGAACACTTTTTAACACAGCCGAGGCTGATGAACACAAACTGTTTATGAATCTTGGAAATAATTCGCAGAATTACAGCCTCATCCGCCTGCTTTCTGAAGTGAACCCTCTCACGAAAGACAATAATGCTTAAATGAAAAAAAAATGAAGACAAAACTTCCATTTAGATTTGAAGTTATGCCCTTTCCTTTCGGTATCGCGCCGCCAGATCCCAGTTCATTTTCACAATATCGCGCCGCCAGATCCCAGTTCATTTTCACAACCGTCAAAATTTAAAAAGGCACCCAACAAAGTTTCAGCGTCTGCTTGTGAAACTCGAAGATTAACACACGAGAATATCAGTGTAATAATTGCACGTGAAAGTAAAATCTAGAAAAACCAGGACCACTCATTAACAGCAGTCATACTATACCAAGCCTCGACTCAACATTTCGTTACGTGGGTTCAGAAAAATATCTTATTAATATAAAACCGTTACTCCTGTACATGTCCGGTCCGTGTGGTGTCTGTGCGCACGTGCGTGCGTGCGTGCGTGTGTATTGTATGTGTGTATGTAGGTATATATGTGTGTGTGCGTGCGTATGTGTGTATGTGTATGTGTATATGTGTGTATGTCTGTGTGTATGTGTGTATGGGCGTATGTATTGTATGTGTGTATGTGCGTGTATGTGTGTATTTGTACATGTGTGTGTGTGTGTATGTATGTATGTGTGGTGTGTGTGCGTACGTACGTGCGTGCATTGCATGTGTATGGATGTATATGTGTATATGTGTATATGTGTATGTGTATGTGTATGTGTATGTGTATGTGTATGTGTATGTGTGTATGTATTGTATGTGTGTAAGTGTATGTGTGTATGTGTATATGTGATTGAGTATGTGTGTATATGCGTGTGTATGTGTATGTGTATGTGTATGTGCATATGTGTATATGTGTATGCGTGTATGTGTGTATATCGTGTGTGTATATATATCACGAACCTGTACAAGAGCTTGTGAAACGTGTGGAACATGTGAGGGTAGCCCGCACGTACATGTAAAATCTGTAAAGGCTACCCCCACGTGCAATCAATGAATCAATGAAAATGGATGGAAATGGACGGAAAATGGTCAGAGCGGCCAGACTGGAAGAAAGAGGATGGAGGGCTTTGATCTGGCGACCAATATAGATTGATGTTGTCGAATTTTCACCGGAGTTATCGGTTTTCACGCAGCCGTTGGATCCACTTCACAGCACGTTGTAGGTATCAGTCGGGTGACCAATATCGATCGACGGTATCGATTTTTCGATGGAAGTTGCGGGTTTTGGCTCGGATTTGATCCACTGGGGTGGGAGTCACGCGACTGCTTCTTCGAAAGAATTACCATCGCTCGCTGGAATTACTCCAGTATGATGGCGTTCAGACAGGATCTACAGAAACTTAACTGTATCAATCGACAGAATAAAGTCTATTGCCTTTGTCAATCTTCTGCAAATTAGACCTCCGGAGTGGGAATTGCGCGAATGCACTGAACGATGGACAAGCTCACAACCGTTTTGAGGAGCTTACCTTACCCTATCCTATGCAATAAGCGAGCCCAGTTTTTTCCTCTCTTATGGGAGTCGAAAGGTCAATAATCTAAGAAGTTTTGTTTTCGGAATTTGGGGACGAAGTCCCAAGCAGACGTTTGGCGGCCGCTATGCCGTTTAACGCCTGGTAATGATATAAGGTGTTACATGGATGTTTAGTTACCTAGACTCATATGCCAAGCGGTTCGAGTCCCGCCTATTGATATTGATATTTATTACATGTTACAAGCACATGTGAGACTAATAAGGAGAAAATTTGCGTAACACAGAACCATGGAAGAAAACTGAACAGCAACAGCATTTACTATAGCATTGTAATTAAAATAAAACAGTGGCAGGATGAAAACAAGAGCTAGATATGCGGAATCTCATGAATAGACGAACGAAAAGAACTCCGCTTGCACAGCTTTTGGTATTCTGCTCCTGCCCTGTGAATAAAGAAAGCCTTTCTCACTGAAGTCTTAGCCAGGGGTAGGAAGATCTTTTGAATCTCGCCTCTAGTAGAGGAATTACGCATGATGAAGAAGGAGCCACTGAGACGAATACGACCAGTCACAATTTTTCGTATCATTGCTACATCAAAGATTTTCCTTCTGCATTCCAGAGATGGTAGTCCTAGAACAACATTACGTTGGGTACCACCGAGTATGCTTCTATAGTCAAAATTGCCGGTTCTTAATAGAGCTTTCCCTGTGAAACTAAATTGTACTCCTTCCAACTGATTAATCAGGCTCTTCTTCTTTGGATTAAATATGGTGGTAGCATATTCCAGGATAGGTCTAATATACGTTGTGTATGCCTTGAGTAGGACCTTGGGATTTTTGGTGTATAAGCATCGAAAGAGCTTGTACAATTGTGCGTAGGCCTTGTTAACAATGTTACAGTGGCTATCAAACTCAAGCCTTGTATTGTATGAGAATCCCAAATCAGTTACCTCAGCAACAACCGACAGTTCATGCCCATCAAGATAGTACGCTGGCCGATCAGGATAGGGCCCCATGTGCATTACCTTGGTTTTGGTTTGAGAGATGGGAAGTTCCCAAGTTTTGGACCAACTTAAGAGGGCATCAAGAGCTTTCTGCATCTGCTCACGAGAAGAGGGCGTTGAGATAATGGTGAAAATCTTTACATCGTCTGCAAACATTCTACACGAGATCCCAAAAGGTTTGATCACGTCCGGGATATCATAGGTGTAGATGCTGAAAAGAATGGGTGCCAGTACGCTGCCTTGAGATACTCCACTGGGGGCAGGATACACTTTGGAATAAACCCCGTTAACAACTACTTGAAAGGACCTATCTTTAAGATACGCTTGAATCCAGCTAATGATTCTAGGGTGTACACCTGCAATTTGGAGTTTGACGAGTAACTTGCTGTGGGACACCCTGTCAAACGCTTTTGCATAGTCTAGATATATGGTATCTACTCCCTCCTTCCTTTCAAGGGACGTGGTCCATTCATTTAAACATTCCAACATTTGAGTTTCCGTGGACTTACCCCTGGTGAACCCGTGTTGCTCCTCCGGAATGATTGAATGAAGAGTTAGATGGGAAATAATTCTTTCCTTAAGAATTTTTTCAAATACCCGAGCAAACAGAGATGTCAAACTTATTGGCCTAAAGTTCGAGGGAAGATGCGAAGCTGGGGATTTGGGAATAGGGATGATGTAAGCATGCCTCCACCTAGCCGGGACATCAGCATGCATGAAACTGTAATTGTAAATCAGCTCTAAAGGAAAAGCAATGTACGGGGCCACTTTCTTGATAAAAGCAAAACTTAAGTGATCCGGGTTGGTGCTGGATGTTGTTGTAGAATTCGACAAAATCTCAAGTATTTGGGAACTGGTAAACCAAGCAGAATCATGCATAACCGGAAAACCAGGAGAATTTGCAAACGTACCGTCTGGAATGGGTTGATCTGTGCGAGAGTAGACTTTATAGAAGTTGTCTGCGAGGAGGTCAGCCATGTCTTGTTTATTTAGTACTCTATCACCGTTACCGGAGACCAGGGAAGTGATCCGTTTCTTTTCAACCTTCTGCTCAACAAGTCGTAGAATTTAGCTTGGTTTCCCGAATCAATAACACAGCCTAGCACATGAGTTTTGGTAACTAAACATCCATGTAGCATCTAGTTAGAGTAGCATTCCTAATAGAGAAACATGAAGTTAACGAAAGTGTGAATAAAATATTTTCAACAATGCAGGAGCCTACAAATCCTGTTCAATTGGCTTCTGTCGTGGATGAAGCATATTTTGGGTGAAGGTGAAGCTGCGTATCGGTCGAGGACACAAGTACCAAAGGATTCTTCAGTGTTAGCTGTGCGTCGAAAGTGTTAACCGTGCAATGACTGTGGATTCAGCCCCGAAAACAAGGTTAATAAACGAGAAATGAAGGAACAATTCTCGAGGGCACCTGTATATGTACGGGGTTCAGAAGGTATCACGCGCACTTCGACCTTAGACATTTTTGGTTTAAATAAATGTGAGCAATAAAATCAGACTACTAGTATTCATCAGATGTCAGTAGGTATCAGCACACTTGAGGACCTTAAGTAAAGTAACTAGATGCATACCGCATGCAATCCGTTCGTCCCTTTAGGAAAGCTGAGGTTGAGCAGGATTCATAAGTGGGTACCATTTCCTTGTACAAGGAGTAGAATGCCATCTGAAACACATAGAAATGTCACCTCTACGTCAAATTTCGCAGTATATGCTCACCTGAATCGCCAGTTGCATTACGGAATCAGGAGACACTTTGGCCCTCTTTATCATGCCTCTGGTCAGGTCAGTATATTCCATCGTGGCAAAATCGAGACCACTGTTTATTGCCACATGCGTCTTCTGAGCACGATCAATTCGGGATCTCAGTGAGTCAGTAAGGTTGAACACTTAATGACGAACTCTTTTGGAAACAAAGCCAATATACAATATTCTGCATATACTGCAAAAGAGATGGTGCAATGGAAGGTGTGAACGGATTCACAGCTACCTAGAAATTCCACTAAAACCAGAGCAGAACTTACGCAAAGCAAACCACTCCCGGTTTCGGCACTAGTGCACTTTTTGTACCGCACTAAATCTTGTTCATAATAGGGATCGTATTTAAAGATACAAAACGGGAGCGACAGCGGTCGCGCGCGGCGGCGCCTGGCGCGTTGCCAGCTCTGTCGGCCTGCCGCAATTTTCGCATTGGACTACGTCAGCATGCTTCCTACTGGCATCTGGATTGTAGGAACGCATGAAACGCAGGTGATCCACTTTAAAACAGACCAAGCCGTTAGTGGTATGACTTAGCTGAATAAAATGTCACATATCAAGGAAGTTAAACTTGGTTCGTGTCCATTTACCCGCTTCACTTCTGAAGGAACGTTGAACTCAAGATATTATGTGAAACTTATGTCCAAGATATACAGTGCATGGCCTAGAGCTTCATGCTATTAAGGCTGGTCAAGTATGTTTAACAGAACATTCAATTGAGGAAGATATGACATCAACACTGCATATTGGTCAACGGCGAAGAAGATAACCCAGTGTGCTGGGTAGTGGCGCTCCTCCGCTGTCGAATCTGCTTGACGTCATGTTGAAATATGCAAAGTTAAGTTACAACACTCTCTCCATTACTGCGTTAAACTTCACGTCTATTATCTTTATATTATATATTATCGAATTTTGTAGTTATTAGTGATTTATGAAGCTACTTGTCACCCTCCTCACTCGCCCCAGAATTCTGTGCCAATAGCCCATTAGCGAAGATCGCGTACAGAACCTTGTATCACAATTAAGGTTCATTCTTCGTAGGGAAGCGCCTTCGATTCGTTGAACCCCATCGATCCTTGGTATCCCGGTCAAGGCGCCCCCCCCCCCCCTTAATGAACATGAGCCCGTGCGTCCATGTTCATCAAGAAAAACATGCCGGGATCTCGCATCCTTGACGAAGAGATGGATTAGTTTCTCCCGGACTCCATAATCCACTGCAGATCTCCTACTTCAGATTTTAGTAGGTGGGACAAAAGGTCGATGGATATACCTTGCAATCCAGCAATTTGGGGAGCTCATAATGGAGCGGGCAGACGCTGACGCGAAGGAGAGCACAGAACTAGGAAGGGAGGGAACTCCGGGGTGTGGCTGATCTAACTTACCCGTTTTAAGCCACCTTTCCGGTGTACAGCAGGTATTATCCCGCTTAGTACTGTAATTTCTTAAGTTTCATAACCCCAAATCCGGTTATGTTCCCTTCCCCTCCTCCTTTCCACCTCGTTCGAAGCCTTTCCTTCGTGGGCAAGCGCATGAAATGCACGAGAGTTCAAAGAAGCAGTACAGTTGCCGCCACTGGCCTTTCCCTCTGGAATCTGCCTCTCCGATGACTCAGCATGCTCGGGGCGAGCTGCCCCGTAATCGGCCGACAGAGCTGGCAGCGCGCCAGGCGCCGCCGCGCGCGACCGCTGTCGCTCCCGTTTGGTATCTTTAAATACGATCCATAATAGGTCTACTAGGGGTAATCTGCCATGGGAAGAACGAATATCATGGTCGTTTTTTGCGAAAATGCCTTGTAAGCACGTTATATTAAGTTCGAATCGCACAACGCAAGAGACGTTGTGCGATTCGAACTTAAGAGACGCAGAGTCTCCGAATCTACCAGCACGCATTCGCGGTCGCCTCCGTGGGCAGGGGGGGAAGGGGGGTGGGGATTACCACACCATGCCGTGCCGCCCAGGCGTGGCGACTTGTCGCACATAGCGAATGTAAATGCAGTCTTATCTCCTCGTTTCGATTACAGATACGCGTCTTATTTGTTTTCGTATTGGGCAAGTAAGGGAACTCTAGGATGAAGGCAATTTTAACATGGTCGACCCACACTAGGCTCAAGCGTGGGCTGGATTTCTGCCAAAAATTTACGACCCCCCCCCCTCCGAGAAAATCGATCGATTTCAATGTTAGGATGTCTCCTGTGTTGCAAACAATTTTAGAAAATGTGAAAAAATAATTAACAATGTCAATATTTAATTAATAAAGTTTTGACGCAAATAAACCAGTGAAGATTTTTCAAGCATGGCAACGACATGGCGACATCCTGAGCACCGCCTCTTCTACTAAAAGAGGAAGTCATTTGTATTTGGAAACTGTATCTAACAAAAATTCGAGTAGTTTTTCTACGATTAAAAAATACATTTTTTGAAGCAGTTTTCAAAATAGCAGAAAAGATTGTTGCTCAATTTTCGCAGTGACGGCGCGACACATTTTTTAGCTGAGGGATGTAACTAGAGTAGAAAATGGATCTTACCGAAATTTAACCATCAATTTGTATCAGGAAAAATATGGCCTCTCCTAAGCAACCTTTCATCCGATCAGGTGGAGTGATTTTCCTATACTGAATTTTCTCAAAAATTGAATGTTCCCTGAACAAGGCGACCACTGGAGCTGAAATTGGAGTTCACAATATTGGCCCTTGTTTTTTATTTATTTGACACTTGTTCAAGAATTCGAGTAATTCCTAAACGATCTTCCTTGTGATCAGGTGAGGTCATGCTCAATTTTTTTTCAAAAATAAAGATTTTTGTAACTGAAGTTAACGACGTCTAGAGCTAAGATGTAGCTTTCGAAAGCGATAATTTCTATTAACACGTTGACGACAATGTCGCGCTATGGTGCGCGACAGTACTATTTCGATCAGAGTGATTTTACCTTTTTCCAAACTTTGCCTAAGGAGGTTATTTAAGATGCTGAACACAGCGGCGATGTCCGTTTGGTAAATTACGACCGTTACCACCCATATCGATAACTAGTGTTGTCTCCACCTTTGCCCAAACTCCCTGAATGGAGTTATTTGAGGTGCTGGTCACGAATCTGACATCCTCTTCTCGAATTTTGCTCGATTACGATAAGTTGCGGGTGGGATTGCTACGTGAGAATATATCAGAGGCAGCCTATTATGGTGTCGACCAGCTATCCATTGAACTTCAGAATTATTTTTGAGACTTCATTCAATAAAGGTAACAAACGGGCATGATTACAGACTACAACTACTTGGATGTATCAAACTGCACTAAGGAGATCAACTTTACAAGTAAGGTCCAGACGGAAACTATTTTTATTTCTTGATCGGAGTCAGGTACCACAGCACGACCATGTCGTCACATTCCAAGCTATTGGGTGCTTCAAGATCGCTGTCGAGCATGAAGTCTCAAAACTTTCGTTTAGTTCGTCGACATTGTCATACAGAATGCTCATGATGACGATTTCTGATGGCAACTCTAGAATTTTCAGTCTAAGTTCCGCATCAAAAACAATTATTTTTCAATTAGACCATCAAAATTGAGAAAGGGGGAAGCTCATTGCGGAGAAGAAAACATTTAGGGAATATTTCAGAAACAAAACCAAAATTTCGAGAATGGATATCAGATTCGTGGTGTGCATTCTAAAAATTCAATTTATGCTAAGCTAAGGTGACGAAGTATCGTGTCACACGCGCGCAATACGCGCGGTCCCGCGGGCCCGACGCAATTTTCGAAAATTGCGCGGTTGTCAACGTGTTAAATATATATTCAAAAATCAAGTCTTTCTTAAGCGGTGGCGACGTCCGTTCCTCCACGTGGTGCCACTGGAAACTGCCCGCTTTTGCGAGCCGAGCCGAACACGGACACTCGAGTGCGGGCGACAGGCCCTTGTGACAGGCCGGCCTACGAACACCCATGTCACATCACATGGTTCATGACATTGCAAGTTTTTCGTGATAGTGCTACGGCGTCCGCGGGAGCCGACGCGCACTCGTAAAGCCCGGCGAGTGTGAGAAGTATGCGAGGGTCCCTGATGAGAGGACGGCATCGGGGGGCAACTGTGTTAGTCCAAAAGTCCTGCAACGTAGGAAAGACCCGCGTGGCAACGCTGAATGCGGGTACGTTGTCGGGCCGCCGCTCCTCTGAATTGGCAGAGGCACTGGAGCGAAGAAAGGTTGACTTCTGTGCGGTGCAGGAGACGAGGTGGTCTCGCAGCAAGTCAAGGGACATAGGCCGAAGCTTTAAGGCCGTTCTGTGCGGCAGTCTCAGGACCACCAATGGTGCTAGTATAAACGTCTCCGAACGCTTCCGAGACGCGATTGCAAGCGTGGAGCGTTTTAGCGACCGCTTGATGAAGACCATTGTCGCTGCTGAACGGCGAATGTATCACCTCTTCTCTGCGTATGCTCCGCAGACTGGTTGCTCCGAAAGAGACAAGGATGAGTTTTTGAGCCTGCTTGATGAAAAGACAGCAGAAGTTCCGTCACAGGACGTAATTATTGTTTCAGGTGATCTTAATGGTCACGTTGGAGCAACAAAAGACGGTTACTGCTGTCATGGTGGTTTCGGATACGGGTCACGTAACGTCGATGGTGAGTGCAGCGTCGCACGATCTCGTCATCGTGAACACGACGTTTCGAAAACGTGCCTCTCACCTCATCTCGTTTTATAGCGGGAACACTAAAACGCAAATCGACTTTGTCCTTGTTAGGAATCGAGACCAAGGGCTAGTCACTGATGCGAAGATCGTGCCGTACGAGACGGTCGCCACACAACATCGACCGCTGATCTGCACTATGAAGATCGCTCCTCTGAGGACAAGGCAGATCGAGCGTTGCGGACCAGCAAGAATTAAGTGGTGGTGATTGAAGGAGAATGAAGCAGCTGTGACATCTCGCATTCGGTTGCCGACGGTCACGACCGTTTAAGAAACCTGGCGGGGTGCCACCGAAGCCATGCTAGATGCTGCACGCTCCGGACTTGGCACTACGAAACCGGGACGGCGTAAGGTCGACAGGCAGTCATGGCTGTGGACTATCGACGTTAAGAAAAAAGTCAGTGAGAAGAAGAGGTTATACCATGCATTTCTCAGCGACAAGACAGCCGAGAAATGGCGCTTGTATCAGGAAGTGAAGAAATCGGCCAAGAGGGCAGTGGCCGTTGCAAGAGCCACTCATTACGATGATGCCAACGAGAGACTTGAGTCGCGCGGTGGCGAGCGATTTCTTTATCGACTCGCCAAGTTCCGTCATCGTCAGACCGGGGATGTTGAAAAGTTCTTTGATATCAACGATGAGAATGGCCATCTCCTAATGGACCGCAAAATGGCCTTGAATCGATGGCGAAACTACTTCGAGGAAATCTCGACGGTAGAGTTTGCCCATCCATCCATTCCCTCTGCTCCTCCCGTGTGCGATCCCATTCAGAAAATCACTGTTGAGGAGACAGAAGCGGCTTTAAGAAAGATGAAGCCAGGCAAGGCAACGGGCCCTGATGATCTGGCGGCCGATTTGTTGAAGTCCAAACCCTGGTATCCAGCTGAGTGGCTGGCGATGTTCTTCAACAAGGGGCTTACGGAGAAGAAAGTACCTGATAGTTGGCAGATAAGCATGACGATTCCGATTTGGAAGAGGAAGGGCAGTACAGCAGACTGCAAAGCTACGTCCAATTCGTTTGCTTTCGCATTGCATGAAGATCTTTGAGCGAATTGTTGATGGACGAATTCGTGACGTCGTCCAGCTTTCTTCCAACCAGTGTGGCTTTGTACCTGGGTGTGGTACCATCGATGCCATACACGCCGTTCGTCTACTTATAGAAAAGCACCGCGAGAAACAGAAGCCGGTGCATCTTGCCTTTCTCGACTTGGAGAAGGCCTTCGATCGCGTTCCGCGTGAAGTGATATGGTATGCTTTAAGACAGCATAATGTTCCCGAAGAGCTCATTGAGTGGGTGCGGCTACTCTACTCTTGTCCGAGGAGTAGAGTCCAAGCGCCAGCAGGTACCTCGATGAAGTTTCCCATCTCTTTCGGAGTACATCAAGGTTCTGCGCTCTCCTCACTGCTCTTCGTCGTTGTTATGGAAGCCATATCACATGATCTTCAGCGACCAGCCCCTTGGACGTTGCTTTATGCTGACGATGTAATGCTCGCTTGCGAAGATAAGGTTGAACTCCAACGGCAGGTACAAGCTTGGTGCGATCGCTTGGAGAGATTCGGACTCAAAGCTAATGTCAGAAAAACCGAGTATTTGACGACTGACGAAGGTGAGTCCAGCTCCATTAAGGTAAACGGCATTGAGCTGCCACGTACTTCGGTATTCAAGTACTTGGGATCAGCAATCGCGTCCGATGGTCTACTCGTTGAAGCCAATTCACGCGTGAGCGCAGCGTGGTCCAAGTGGTGCTCTCTGACGGGAGTGCTCTGCGACAAGAAGATCTAGGGCGGCTTAAATCGAAGATCTACAGAGCAGTCGTTCGACCTGTAGCTATTTAATGAGCTGAGTGCTGGCCCGTTACCAAAGAAATTGAAAGGCGCCTCAGCGTAATGGAAACGAAGATGCTGCGGTGGACGGCCGGAGTTACGCGTTTGAGCCGTGTGCGCAACGATACCATTCGGCAAAGATTTGGTGTCACCCCGATAGTTGAGAAATTGCGTGAGGCTCATCTGAGATGGTACGGCCATGTTCTTCGCGCAAGCGGTGACACTGTCCGAAAGACTGGCCTTAACTTCGAGGTGCCCGGAAAGCGGCCACGAGGGAGACCAAAGCAGCGTTGGCTTGATTCGCTGCACCAGGACTTGAAGATGGCTAGGTTACACCCTGATCAGGCATTTGATCGGGAAAAGTGGCGCCAGTATTCCAGGAAAGTGGACCCCGCAAGAAAGCGGGACAAACGCTGAAGAAGAAGAAGTCTTTCTTAAGCAATCTTTTTCCAAAAATAAAGATTTTTACATCTGTAGGAAGCGATGTCTAGTGCTGAGATCTAGCTTTACAAAAACTCAATCATTGGTTGATACATAATAAAAAATGCAGCTCATCTGGAGCTGTTTTCGGTGAGACCAAGGACGAGTCACTGGTCGATCGCTTGTCGATGCGATTGGAAAGTGCTATACATGCACTTTGTTCAACCGCTCGTAAAAGTTTCAGATTTGAGATTTATGCAGATGCGAGTAGCAACCAGAAAACTAGAAAAAATTCTCTTTCTGACCATCACAGAACCGCCTTTCAACAAAGGCATCCTCATGCATGGCGTGGGATGCGATTTTCGCTCGAAAAATTAGGTTATTTTACAAAAACGACATAACTCGTTGAATTCTAAGAGCTGTGTGCGGGCGGCATTCACAAAACTAGAAAAACTGTTCTGTCTTAGGCCTATGTTATACTTCAGCGACACTGTTGTCGGCGACGTCAGCAACAGTGCTACGCGGGCCGCTACGCAGTGGGTAGCAGCCCGCGCAACACAGCGTCGCCCAGGTATAACACAGGCCTTACAGATGCAATCGATAGATGACTGGACGAGAGCTCTTGATGAAAGGATCGACGTAGACGTTATTTACTTCGACTTAATGTAAGCCTTTGACAAGGCTCCATCAAATAAGCTGATACTCAAACTGACGAAAATCGGCGTCCATCCAAGGATAACTAATTGGTTAAGAAACTTTATAACTGAAAGATATTTTCAGGTAAGGTCAATGAGTCGTTTTCCGAATCTCTTCCAGTTACTAGTGAGTCCCTCAAGGAGGTGTACTCTCACCAGTCCTTTTTATTATCTACACTGCCGAAATTCCCTCCCTGATTGATCAATACGGTGTCACTTGCAAAATGTTTGCTGATGACATAAAAATATACAAGGACGTTGTTGAGGAGGACGACCACGTTGCTCTCCAAACTGCAATTAACGCAGTTGCGGATTGGTCAACAATGTGGGATCTCCCGTCATCAAGGGAAAAACCAAAGTTCTTCGTCCGGGACAGCAATCCAACAAAAATACTTATAGTCTTGATGGAGTACAACTCAATAGCACAGTTTCATTGCGTGACTTAGGTTTCATTTTAGACAATAAGCTTTCCTTCAGAGAGCATTGCGAATATACGGCAAAGAGAGCTGAAAGAGTTGTGCATAGTACATTTAAATCTCTAAGAACGAACTCAGTAGTATACTTACTACGTACATACAAGACCTATGTGAGGCCTATACTAGAGTATGGTACTAGTGTGTTTAGTCCTAATACCAAGCGAGAAATCGCCAGATTGGCAGCGGTACAAAACAGTTTTACAAGAAAGCTCTGGATAAGAGT
Organism: Heligmosomoides polygyrus bakeri; assembly: GCA_947359475.1. NCBI lineage: Eukaryota > Metazoa > Nematoda > Chromadorea > Rhabditida > Heligmosomidae > Heligmosomoides > Heligmosomoides polygyrus. The sequence goes on from OX375865.1 coordinate 56,941,073, forward strand.
ACATGGATATGACTACAATAGCATCCCCTTGACATCTGACAGAAATAAACTCTATAATTTACGCTCTCTCTCCTGTCGCAGGAAAAAATATGATTTAGTCACAATTTATAAATGATAAATGCTACTGTGGGTCTTTCTGTAAATGACTTCTATTCAGTTTCTTATTCGAACAGCAGAGGTGGCCCTGGAAAATCCAAATTCCTAGAGCTAATAGTAATAGCAGATCTACTTTCTTCACAAACAGAGCAGGCACTGAATTCCTGATATTAACAAAGAAATTTGTGCTTCCAAATTCCTTAAGGCAATATAAAACGAGTATTAACAGGTATAGGAAGTGCCTTAGTACTTTGTTTTCTTTGACCAGATTGATTCACTAACCATGCAAGCACTAGTTCTGTCCTTAATGTTCTCAGTGTTCTGATATATTTTTCGAATTGTATTGTTTTTTGCGTGGGTTTCCACGTATACATAAATAAATAAATAAATTTTGAAAAAAAATGATCTTCATGCGCGGCAGGGAGGGGTGCGATTTCTCTGCGATTCTTGCGAAAACACTTGCCAAAAATCGCAAGCTCCGGTCACGCATGAAGATGTCTTCTTTGAAAAGCGGTTTTGTGATCGTCAGAAAACGCATTCTCTCTAGTTTTCCGAATGCCGCCCGCAATTGCGCATCTCTCAAAAATAAGTGAGTTATGATAGTTTAAGTGCCGGCTACTTCGTAAAGCCTTTCCTTCCTGCGAGGTCGTAGATGGCTGATACCCGCACTTAAATGATTATAACTCGCTTACATTTAAGAGTTGTGCAAATGCTGGTGGCATTCAGAAAACTAGCAGAAATTCTCCTTCTGAACATGTCAGAACCGCTCCTTAGAAAAGGCATCTTCATATGCGGCCGACCGCGCATACACTACATACATTCTACATTTTAGCACAAGACATCGTTTTCTTTCTTCAGGTGTAAAAATGTTTATTTAAAAAAAATTGAGCATGACCTCACCTGATCACAAGGAAGATCGCTTTGGAAATACTTGATTTTGGAATATATATTTATTAAAAATTACCGTTTTCTAAAGCTACATCTTACCTCTAGACATCGTTCGGTTCAGGTAAAAAATTTATTTTTGAAAAAAAAAAATGAAAAAAAGTTGAGCATGGCCTCACCTGATCGCGAGAAAGACAGCATAGGAAAGTACTTCTCCTGATCGGATGAAAGGTTGCTTAGGAGAGGTCTGATTTTTTCCTGCTACAAATTGAGGAATAAATTTCGGTAAAATCCATTTTCAGCTTCAGTGGTTACATCTTCCAACTAAAAAATGTGTCGCGCGTCGCTGCGAAATTGAGCAACAATCGCTCCATTTCAGCTGTTTTGAAAAATGCTTTAAAAATTTAACACGTTGACGACCGCGCCTTCTTCGCATGTCTGGTGCGTGAGACCAACCGATTTTTTGCGACGCCGACAGCGTGGGTTGACATCATGTCGTACGGTCCTACGCGACCACAAAATTCGCCTTTTGGTGGAAAGCGATGATGAGGATGACGAGGTGGCCCAGGACGACGTTGATGCTGAGGACGATATCCTTGTACTACCAACTGACGAAGATGATGGCTCAGAAAGTGAAGTAATAGAATCCGAAGCAGAAGATGAGGATAAGGAAGCTTGGAAGAGCGATTATGAAGCCCCTAATCGGTGGAACTTTGAAACGGAGTCCGGCTTTCATGAAGATGTGTTCGACTGCGGTAGGCCGATCGATTATTATCGATTATTTTTCCACGACGAATTGTTAGTTGAAGCCATTACTTGATGAAAAGCTCAATAAATCACCAACCGAAACTTGTTTTTGTGACCACGCGTTCTACAACAATGTCTAAAGATGAAGCACACAACACAAAAAAAGTTCCTCGGAAATATCTGAATCCAACTAGAAAAATAAATTAAAGGCTGTGACCTGACATCATGTCACACGGTCCCGCGCGGCCGAAAGGGTGTGGCCTGACATCAGGCCACACGGCCGTCAACGTGTTATTATTTAATCGTAGAATAACTGCTCGAATTTTTGTTAGATACTGTTTCCAAATCCAAATGACGTCCTCTTTTCGTAGAAGAAGCGTTGCTCAGTGTGTTGCCATGTCGTTGCCATTCCTAAAAAATCTTCATTTAATTGATTTATTTGCGTTAAAACTTTACTAATTGAACAAGTGCTCCGTCACGCCCATCGGCGTTCCTCGCACTTGCGCGCTTCGCGCGATGTGCAGTATCACAAACTGAGGACAATCACATCAAGCAAGCAAGCTTGATGTGATTGCATAGCAAGCTACTTATGCAGCGTTTTATGCTCCAGCCTTGCTCTACCTTCCTTAAGATCAGAGGCCAGAATCACCAACCGCTTACCGGCCGGTAACGGTGAAAAGTACCGCCAAACCCCTGATGCCGAGATTCACTGGCATCAGGTTTGGCGGCACTTTTCACTGTTACTGGCCAGCAAGCGATTGATGAACCTGACTCTAGTACATAGAGTAATTTTACGGTATGAAGCCATCCAGACTCCTTCCCCCACCACTACGCTCAACATCGGCATCATCTCCAGACGGTTGAGTGATGTCGATGATTGTGCTAATCGGGGCCTTCTCCCCTTAAGTTCTTCGCCAGCAACGGCCTCCTGATGCCCCACAGCACAGTCCCCCACTTCACTCTAGCGTCAAGTTGACGACAGGCACCATCACTCCTCGTCCTGAAACGGTCAACCTCAGGCAAAAATCGACATTTTCGATAAGTACTGAGCGTCTGCTCAATTTTGATCACACGACGAAAAGCCTTTTTATAAGAATGAAAGATTCCCACTGCTCCTAATACTATGCTGTGCGGAAATTTCTTTCCACATTTCTATGCTCAGATCCCATATTACTAATATGCACTGGTTCCCCATTACTGGATCTGGTCCCACATTACTGGTACTGGTCCGCCATCACTGGTCCCCTTTATTGGAGCTGATTCCCACTACTGGTCCCTCTTTAGTGCAACTCGTCCCCATTACTGGTACTGGTCTTCCCCTTTCTGGAACTGCTCCCCCACTACTGCTCCCCCCCCCCCCCCCTTAGCGGACGACGTGTTACTAATCCCAGACACGTTGAGTGACGTGTCTGGCACATTTTCTGAGCCCCCACGCACATTGGAAGACGTCTTTAGTACGTCTTCTGAATTCCCAGTCACGTAGAAGACGTCTGGATATTTTTCGCTATTTTTGCACCCCGCAGTTCCCCTATTTTCGCCAATCGAAAGAACATCGACATCCACTAACAATTGACAATTCGATCAATATCGATCGATGGCGATCGACACAACAAAAGCGAGCTTCAGATTCGTATTCAGCGACCTCGACTACCTCCAGGGCTGGAGTTTCGGATCGCCTGAACGTCCACAACAAATCGAAAATTTTATCAATATCCAATTCAAACCAGTTTCTTTAAGCCTCAAGTGGCTGGTATCGAGGACCTCAGCGACCTGGATTGCCCTAGGGCTGAAGTTTCCAGGCAGGTGGAAGACGTTGGGTATTTTCCGCTATTTTCGCGACCCGTAATTTGATCAATATCGATTGATGGCGATCGATACTAAAAAGGAACTTAAGATTCGTGTTCAGCGACCTCGACTGCCGCAGGGTTGAAGTTCCCAGGCAGGTAGAAGACGTCTGGGTATTTTTCGCTATTTTCGCGCCGTAATTTCACCTTCCCCCGAATTTCCCATCTATTTTATGACTAATTTCTGCGGCGGCGGCGAGCATGACTCATCGCTTAGCGCGTTATTATAGAGTATGATAATAATAACAATAAATTTATTATTTACAGAACTCTGACTACAATATTTGCGAAAGAACGATCCCTTCGAGGAATTTTTTCTTAGGAACCAAATCGAAGTACGACCCCAACCCCCTCCAACTTGAACCAAAGCACGACCCCCTGCGATTCTCGCCTCTCACGCTTCAGTCTGGCCCACACCCCGGAGTCCCTTCTTCTGCCCGATTCTGCGCGCGTCAGCGGAGGAGAGCACAGAACAGAGCTTCCAAGGCTTTTGATTTCAAAGCTTATGTCCTAGCTAACCGGGGCAGACATAACTCTAACGCCGCTCGAATATCCCTGGCGTCGCGACGAAATTCGACGAGCTGTCGCGGTCCGATGCTTCCGACGGCTAGAAACGCTTCCCACAGGGACATGCGGCACGCCTTTGCCGCATTTCAACGTTTCCTGAAGATGGTATATGAATGTCGTTTCAACGGGACGATCAGCGACAGTTTATGCAAGAATTCTGGTCATGTGGATGGTTTTTAGCGTTAGTATTTGCCATCTACAACTTTGGTCAATTTTTACCCGTGATTATGGTTATGCTACGGAAAAAGGTCACTATCGCCTGTACTTATTAAGTTTTATAGGGGTCGCTACATTTCTACTCTTGAGTTTGATTCACAGCATGAGGAATGAAAATTTCAGGAATGAAGTAGCAGGTGTAAACGATAGAGGTTGGCCTTACTCAATTGTTCTGTGGACTGTGCTACGAATTCTGCCTCTGAGAGAGCTCAAAAGGCAGTTTCTATCCGCATTTCACCTATGCAGTGGCGTGTAGTGGCCGGGCATGTCATTGCTTTATCCTCCGCAAGCAGGCCCCTTTCCAATTCACCTACCTCGAAGAAATGGAGGGGTCGGTTGCTGTAGACGCTACCCGAGCTTTGGACTGACTATTTGTTCACGCATTCACGGCGCTGACTGCATCTCGAACGCGCTAACGGTCCTACCGGGGTCTGCAGTAGGAGTGTGCACTTCTCGGTTCAATTGCACACTCCTACTGCACACTGTTGCCTACCACATTCTGTGGAATTTTAAGTTCTTTGTTAGAAATGTTGCTGTCAGCGGTGGACTAGTCCTGTTGCTGGCGGAAACTCAAGAGGAAAAAGCATCGTTGTGCGCTGTGTCAACCATGAAAGATTCTAGCAAACCGAAATCTTATGTTCTGGTTGCTGGACGAGTTTCTAACCTTCATGTTTACTTCTCTTCTCCATTTCGAGATGAGTTTCTTGCAGGTAATTGAGATCATCGCAGGATTCGGCCTAATTATGGTAGTATGCATTTGATACAAGACTTAACTGTCTGCCATGCTTCTATTCTTTGGTTGTTTGGCATGAATCTTGGCTAAATGCCTGGTGGAGTGTTCCGGTTGACCGATTCTACCGCGATTTCATGAACTACGACTTCTTTCAAATAATGTCTGTTATTATGTTATGTTAGAATGAATATAGGCTAGTACCGGGAGTACGGACGGATATCAACTAGAATGGAACGAGGAATGTCCGCACGAAACGATACAAGACAGCATCATCAGCCGAGGGACAGTCTGGGAGCTTAAACACTGAGAACAATTCGTGCTGCGCGGCTAACCAAGAGTCATCGAGCGGACGTCCGCGTTTCAGCGCCGCGACGTCGCGTTAAGGCCACATAAGGCCCATGCACACTTCTGCGTCACCGCGGCGCGGCAAGTGGAGCGACGGCTACCTCCGCGAAATCCGGCGGTCGCGGCGCGGTCGCGTTAGAGCATTGTTATAGGCAACGGGGCGACGTCCCCGTGCATGCCGCGCCGCCAGGAATGATTTGAACCATTCCAGCCTGCGGCACTCAGCGCGGAGTCGCCCGCGATAGCCGCCGCGACAGTCGCAAGAGTGTGCATGCCCCCTCCCTGCGGCACGTGTCGCAGTGTCGCGCCGCGGCCGTCGCAGCCCTATGCTTCATCATGGACGCGCCGCGCTGTCGCAGAAGTGTGCATGGGCCTTATAGAGTTCTGCGGCAGCGCCGCGGCCCTATGCTTAACCATAGGGCATAGACGCAGAGCTCGCCGCCGGCGGCGTCCCTGCCCTATCCTTAGCCATTGCGGCGAGCGGCGTTGCCGCAGAACTCTGTGAAGGCCTTTAGAGTTAGGTCCTGGAGCCTCTCCTACCAGCGGAGATGCACATTCTGCGTCTCCTGCCGATGCGCACTATTTCGCCGTCTCCAGCCTGCAGCAGAGGTTAGCCAGGCTCCAGGGCCTCACTCCACCGCGACGTCGTGCGCTAGCCGCGTGCGACGTCGCGACGCATATTCTGCGTCTCTTACCAGTGCGCGCTATTTCGCATGGCCTTGGCGCAAGGTCGAACTTGATACAACGTGCTTACAAGGCATTTCCGCATGAAACGACTTAGTGCGGTACAAAATGGACACTACTACCCCTGTTTCTATTGTACGCGCTGCTGTGGTTCTAAGATCATGCAAACCAACCAACCAATTTCTTTCACCAAAGACGGATCGACCGGCTGAGGAGCAGTTTCTGGAGTAACGAAGTGGTAAGTGTTCGTGTCCCTTGAATAAAAGCTTTCCATTTTTTCAACAGAATACTGCTTGAGCAGTGAGACGAACTTGTATGACTCTTCCATGAGACGAAGAACTGCTACTCCGTCACCCCATGAATGTTCGAAGTTGATTGTGGCTTGACCGTTTCCTGCACAAACACACATCACCGAATGGTTTTCAAATAAAAATTGAACGTTGTCGACGCTGCAAAACTCTCTGGAAGAAAAAAGACAGTGGAATGCGAACCGGGCCTAAATAATTTGCTCTTTATTCAACTGCGAAAAGGAGCGGTGAAGGAAAACTTCTCCACGACATATTCGCATGACAGCAACAACACAACCAATGATCACGTCCGCCCAGACGAAATTAGCTTTACTATTCCATACTTGTAGACTGCAACAAATAGTAGAACAACTGAAGATACTATCTAAATATCGAACGCCACTGAAAAACTATGAATTACGTTTATACGCAACACACTGACACACTTTTTATGGAAGGTCTTCAGTTTTTTTCGAGTACTTGAATTTGGATATATTGAAAAAATTTGATTTTTACGAGTATTCAAATGCTAATGCACCTGGACAATGCAATTTTTGAGTATTTGAATTCGACTAGATTAGAAAAGTGGGATTTCCCGAATACTAGAATATTAATATTCAAGAAAATCACAGGTCATTCGGGTATAATTAAAAACTGTAGTAACCAAATATATAACACCACCTGAAAACCAAACGTAAAATTTTCTCGTAAAAAAGGACAGGTCTCGACAATATACCTCTTACCGTCAACTATGAGTTGGAAGCACTTATCGAACCAACGGTTGCTTGCATCGTCACCGATAAGAAGAGACTGTATCAGCCTGAACGTAGACTGTTGCAATAAACCAAGGAGATCAGAGTACAGCTAGGCTATTCGTAGCAAATGAGGACGTCTTAAGTCAGAACATACCTTTTTGGATCTTGTGATTTCAAGTCGTCCAAACAAAGAGCAAAGAGAGCGCTGTCGACCAAGTTTACATTCTGCGCATTACCTGCCTCCATCAATTCGTTTCGAATATCCGCCCATTCGTCTCGCTCCAAACTAGTGAGAGAACCTCAAGATAAAATTAATTCCAAAAGCTTCTTGTAGAAAATTTCTTCTTGTACAGTATCTAGCTGGGCTCAATTTGACATCCTGCTTCTCTTCAAAGAATGTATCAAGACCTGTGTTTTCTCCGTATTCTATAATAGCAATTTTGCATGTTCTGCTCGTCTACTGAGTCGCTAGGCACGTAGAAGGCGTCTTGGTATTTTCCGCTATTTTCTTGCCTTAATTTGTGCTCCGTAACTCCAGTAATTTCCCCTATTTTATGGCTCATCGCGTCGATCAATAGTGTGACTCATCGCTTAGCGGATTATTATATAGTATGATATATATATATATATATATATATACCAGCGTCGGTCGCCGGCTCCGCCGGCGCCGACGCTGGAGTGTGCGGGCCACGCCAGGCTAGCCGGCTTCGCCGGCATCGCATCCACGGGCCACGCCAGGCTAGCCGGCTCCGCCGGCGTCGGGTATGGCGGGCCACGTTAGGGACGTAGCCCAAACCTAGCTACGGATGATTCCTCACCCAGCGTCGGTCGCCGGCTCCGCCGGCGCCGACGCTGGAGTGTGCGGGCCACGCCAGGCTAGCCGGCTTCGCCGGCATCGCATCCACGGGCCACGCCAGGCTAGCCGGCTCCGCCGGCGTCGGGTATGGCGGGCCACGTTAGGGACGTAGCCCAAACCTAGCTACGGATGATTCCTCACCCAGCGTCGGTCGCCGGCTCCGCCGGCGCCGACGCTGGAGTGTGCGGGCCACGCCAGGCTAGCCGGCTTCGCCGGCATCGCATCCACGGGCCACGCCAGGCTAGCCGGCTCCGCCGGCGTCGGGTATGGCGTGCCACGTTAGGGACGTAGCCCAAACCTAGCTACGGATGCTTCCTCACCAAGCGTCGAGCACGTTGAAAGTTGCGCCTACTCCAGACTGATTTCTAGCTTGGTACCACTCAGTCAGCATAGCACGCAGAAGAATGTTCTCAGCACTCCTTCATCTAGCGTTGAATTCACAGCCTATTACAGATTGTCAAGCCTAAAGAAATGTCTGACACTTCTGTCCAGTCGTCGTGCTTCGAGCCGCTAGGTGTGGCGAATTCCGGAGGTGACTTCATTAGCCACTAATTTTGAAGGAACGTACGGGAAGAATTATTGCGAGAGTCTAGTGGAGTCGAAAACTGGGGGTGGGATGGGAACTTGGTTTCCGCTGTTGACGAACCACTATAGACAGTGACTTATGCCTTCCTCCTTTATATATGGTGCGATTTTGTCTCTGATTTCCCTACCTCCAATGTGTCAGATAGAAATCGTGGTCGGTTCGGTTTGAGAGAAAACCGATAGCACCACTCAAATGATCGATAATATCGATCGATATCGACTGCCTGATCAAAACGCCCAATCTACTGTGGAACGCTCCCGTCGGTCAACATAATCAGGCAACTCCAATCCCGATCGGTTAGGTCGAGAGAAAACCGATAGCACCACTGGTTATTTGATTGATAGCGTAAATGCGTCTTAATTGAACCACCAAAGAGGGGTATGTGTGCTCCTCACTGTTGTATTTGTTGTTCAACTTCTGCTATCAATCGAATAAAAATCGCTCAGCCGAAATAACTTCGAATGGGAGAATCTTACAGCCCGCAGCTAAGAAGCAAACATATAGCGTATTAAAAGATGAGATCGCGCCATGCACTCCAAAAATGCTACCTAATTGATCCACCAAAGTGGGGATATGTGTGTCCCTCACTGTTGTATTTGTTGTTAAACTTACGCTATGGTTGTCAGCCTCTTTAAGAAGCACACGAGTGGATATAAGTGCTACAACTAGCAGTGGGGATCAAATAGGCTGGGGCGGGAGGGCCACGATGTAGGAACGCCCAATCCATCGTTTTGTGTTGTATGAAATTCAAAATTATCAGCAGCACTGGTGGGTTCTAGCCCTATGGTGAGCCAGGTTAGTTCACTTCTGCTGTGAATGGGCATACATGTGCCTTCCTACCAAGGGGCATACTCTAACGTGTAGAGCGAGGAGCACTAGAATAGGGCCGCAGATTCTCATTACAACACTGACGTCAACTTAAAAGGCTCTCGAAGAGAAACAAAGTGAAACGGTGGCAAAGGCAGTAACGAAGAGCGGCAGTATGGATTAACACAGCAGGAGCTGTTTTCAGAAAAGTGAAGGCGGAAGCTCGCACACTTCAGAATGTTATGCCCGAACACAGAGAAGGTAGCAAGAACAGGAATGAGCAGTGACCTCGGCCATGCACACAGGCGGCAGAGTTGTACCCTGCGGTAACACAACTGTAGCAGCACCTAACTGCAAGCACTAATTGACCGGTAGCAAGAACAGGAGCCTTCAAGGGGGTCAGTTCGAAGCAGTAGCCACCCAACACGTGCGCGGGCAGAGCCGCGGTGCCGGCCTATTTCGCAACGCCTCACGTGTCCTCGGCAGCGGCGATTGCTCACCTCCCTGCGCTTCCCTTCGGAGAGAGAAGTCGAGAACCTGCCTCAAACTTGGGTGATTAAACCATCGAGCCCGCGGAGTTTACGAAGTTTCCCACGGTCACGTTGAGACAAAAAAACCCTCCTCTATTATATATGGTGGGATATATATATATATATATACCTTCTTATTTGTAAATGTACAACTACGTCTTGCAGTGGTATTCGAAAATGGTAGGCCTTTCACTTTATAATAATTTTAAAACAGTTACTATAAACTTACACGAAAATAATTTAAACTATTTTAAGTTATTCTTCATTGTTTATTCAACTCCTTATTTTCTGCTCCTCATCTATGTTCACCTTTCTACTCAGTTTTCTCAAATCGTGTTCGGTTCTTTCCTTTCATATTCATTCTTTCTCATCTTTTCTCTGTCTAATCCCATCTATTTCAAAGAGTGCGCGCGACGCGCGACGCGATGCATGTGTAGTGGCCAAATTGATCAAGCGACGCGATTGATCAATTCGGCCACTACACCGGCATCGCGTCGCGCGTCGCGCGCACACTAAACGACCTCATAGGCCATAGCGACGGCGACGCGCGTCGCGATTCGTCTGCAATCCCGCGTCGGTGCGGCAGACAGGAGTATACCATAGGCCTTAGACGCGATTTATGGAGGGTAGCAGTATTATATGACCTAGACCCTAGGTATATTATTGTGTCCGTCTACGTGCCTTGACTTTCCCCCTCCACCGGGTTTATCTTTTGACTAATGTGGCGAGGCAAAAGTCTCCCCTCGCGCAAAACTGACCCTCATCCTTTGCAGTGTAGGTGCATCTAGATTGGGACGCTGAAGGAAATTTTTTTAGAAAAAAAAAAACACCAGAATCTATGGCTTGCTATACAAGATATCGTACACATCAACGGGTAAACCTTTGGGCTCCGTTGGCCTAAAATCATTGCAAATCTCAACAGCGCCCAAGACTGACTGAGCAAAAAGTTGGTCAAACTGGAGATGGTGCAGAGCATAATACGAATTATTAATAAGCTGATCAATGGCATGTTGGATCTCCCTCTTCAGGAATTTTATTCACTATCTTGCTCTAATACTAGAACTGGAACCGAATTTCAAAGACTTATTGACAGGTATCTCCAGGATGTTCCTTAATAGTTTGCTTCGAACTGTTGCCGCTGTCTGTCGCTTATACCTAGCAGTATATTTTTACTCGCTCTGTTCTGGCTCTTAATGTGCATGTTCTATTCTATTTTTGCGTGGATATCCACGTATAAATAAATAAATAAATAAATAAACAGATGTGCCCCCCCCCCCTCTAGCTCTAACGAAGTGATATTCATTGCTGCAAGAGACTGAATTGGCTAGATTTTCTAGTACCTGCACATCTATCCGGGTCCTGTGGCTTGGCCGTCTTCAGAATATACGCCAGTGAGTTGTGGACATTCTCGGCAGGAAGAATGTTTCCTTAAACATTGAAGTATTGAACTAACCAGAAAAGGGTCTCAGGCGTATGTGTGAACGGTGGAAATGGATCAGTTTTTGCTGATGTTCGGTTTTTGGTGAGTCCTTGAACCCAAAGAGCTACGGGCCTTGAAGTTGTGTATAGGACTGCACCGGAACGTGGCGAGCGGGTCTGCGGCAAGCGAGTCGATAGCTCAGTAGGCGACGCCGTTTCACAGGTGCTAGCCCGAATGTTCGAGTTCCGTGCTATGCAATATTTCTACATTTTTTCATGACCGCTGCATTCTTTACGGCAACGCGACAGGAGGTACACCTACCCCTGCTGGGAGGAGGAGGGCGTGGCGTCAGGAGGTACAGCCACTGTTCTGAGGACCGGAAACTTTTCTTTTGCGTTTCGTAAGGCAGCAGTTAGACCCTCGGTGAAGCTTAGGAGGCCAAGGGTGGGTGAGCAATGGGGATGAGAAAAAGATCGCACGCCTCAGCAGGGGGCGGGTGTACCTCCTGACCGTACCCATTCCTTACCAGTTTGCTTCCTACACATCTCCTACTCATTTATTTCACTCTTAATTGTCAAATAAAGGTTTATTGTGAACTGTGCTTCAATCGCTTTCCTCACTTTCTGTATTATACGATGTTTTGTATTTTTCAGCAAATGTTAAACGGTGACCTTTAGCAAGCTGATTTAAACGAATCCCATTACATTGCGCCATGGCACTACACGGCCTGTCGTAAATTTGAGTATGTAGTGCAATGCAATTACGTCGTCTTTTTTCCCTCACGCCTTATCACTCACTTGTCGAGTTGGAAGCGGAGCTTCACACATCATTTGCCTCCAGAATTCGACTTCCTAAGAGGGTTTTGGTTTCGAATTGAGCCTAGAGGAGTGGAAGCGGAGCTTCACACATAATTTGTCCCCAGAATTCGACTTCCTAGGTGGGCTATAATTGGGACTGAAAATAGACGAATCGAAGCGAAGAATCACACATCACTTGTCTCCAGGATTCGGCTAGGGAAGCGGCTCCAGGGTGTATGCCATCCAAGCTGCTCGTGTGGAAACTGCTTTCGTCGCTCAAGGGGAGTCCGCCGCTGAGTTCTGTGCTCTTCGAGCGGCGAAGCGCTTACGGCTGGAAAATGCGCAAGAATGCCTCAAATTTGCTCACACGCCGAAGCTCCTCAAATCTCAAGTATCCAGCTGAAATGCAAGTGAACCACCACGCACGAGAACCAAACCTCCAACCTCCCTCGCAGAGGTGACGCCACCTCCACTGCACCACGACGCGCTTGCCGGCGGTGACATCGCGAGCGCACAAGAAATCGATCGAGCGTGGCAACGTGAACGCCGACGCGCGATCTGTAAGCCAGGAGGGCGCAGACAGCGAACTGCACCAGCCACACGCAAATTTACGACAGGCTGTGTAATACAATGTAATGGAATTCGATTTAAACGGCCCTTAAGGCACTCTTGTACTTTCACGACTCCAAAGGTCGAGGAGAGATCGAAAAAAAAATTCGCACAAACCTCATCCAGGGAGGTTGTTTGGGGTGCTGATCTCGGATCTGACATCAGTTTTTGAAATTTCAGCCGAATACGGTAGGTTACAACTGGAACGGATGACTGAATTGGGTTGTCGAGGTCAGGATCACCGATTTCGCCCAAACTTCGTCTGTAGGAATTATCCGGGGTGTTGATCACGAATCTAACCCTTTTTGACAATTTAGAGTAAAATAAATGTGTAGGAGTTGTGTAGGAAGCAAACAGATAAAACATGCAGCGGTCATGAAAAAATGCAAAAATAGGGCGTAGCACTGGAGCAGAACATCTGGCCTAGCGACTGTGAAACGGCGTCGCATCCTGCTGAGCCGTGGACTGGCTGCCCTTTCGCCACGTTTCGGGGCAATCCTGTACATAACTTTAAAGAGCCCGTAGCTTTTTGGGATCCAGGATTCAGCAAAAACCGAAGATGTTCTTCTGCTATATGGAGGGTGAAGACTCTCGCAGTACTATTCCCCCATTCAGACATACGCCTGAGACCCTTCCCTGGTAAGCTCTACTGGCTCATGGCCAGCCTAAATTCTAGCCGCGTTGTCACCTACCTTGGTCGTCGAAAATGTCAACAGCGTACACTCGTCCACGACACATTACCATGAAGTGTTTTTGGTTCGTATCCTAGAACCCGAAGCGAGTAAGAATTATGTCCAAGGCGGAGACGAAAAGGCATACCTGATACAATGCGTCTTTTTCCCTTTTTGGAATACGTGTTCCATTAAACAATGACTTATACTGGCTCATATCCAGAGGAAACGCCTTGAACGCAACTGCTCCGTACCAGGACAGACTTGGTGGGAGCATCCTAAAATCAGATTAACGAGCAAGAAGTAGACTTAAGCTCGATTAATCGGGCCGAATAATTGTTCAAGCGAATTCGAACAATTAATCGCTTGATTACTCGAAAATCGTAAATCCTTGTTGTTCGAACATTACTCGAAATCGTATTTCGCGAAAAACCGTTATTTGAACATTGTTCGAAATCGACTTTCGCGAAAAACCGTTTTTCGAACATTGTTCGGTATCGCCTTTCGCGAAAAACCACTATTCGAACATTGTTCGAAATCGCCTTTCGCGAAAAACCGTTTTTCGAACATTGTTCGGTATCGCCTTTCGCGAAAAACCACTATTCCAACATTGTTCGAAATCGACTTTTGCGCAAAACCATAATTCGAACATTGTTCGAGATTGACTTTCGCGAAAAACCATTATTCGAACATTGTTCGAAATCGCCTTTCGCGAAAAACCATTATTCGAACATTGTTCGGAATCGCCTTTCGCGAAAAACCACTATTCCAACATTGTTCGAAATCGACTTTTGCGCAAAACCATAATTCGAACATTGTTCGAGATTGACTTTCGCGAAAAACCGTTATTCGAACATTGTTCGAAATCGACTTTCGCGAAAAACCATTATTCGAACATTGTTCGGAATCGCCTTCCGCGAAAAACCGTTTTTCGAACATTGTTCGGTATCGCCTTTCGCGAAAAACCACTATTCCAACATTGTTCGAAATCGACTTTTGCGCAAAACCATAATTCGAACATTGTTCGAGATTGACTTTCGCGAAAAACCATTATTCGAACATTGTTCGAAATCGCCTTTCGCGAAAAACCATTATTCGAACATTGTTCGGAATCGCCTTTCGCGAAAAACCGTAATTCAGACATCGTTCGAAATCGACTTTCACGGAAAACCATTATTCGAAGATTGTTCGAAATCGAAGATTGGAAGACGTTGTTCGAACATTGTTCGAAATCGAAGATGGCGAAAAAGCATTGTTACGGTAATTGGCGGGAACGATTTGCGATTTCCTCTCGAGGGTTCTGGCGGCCGACTCCTGACATTGTTCGATTTCGAACAATATTCGAACAATGCTTTTTCTCCATCATCAATCTGCAATTTCATTTGGAGGCTTCGAATTTGAAAATCGCGAAGTTTTGTTCGAACGTATTTCGAAATCGAACAATGCTTGAGATCGAGGGATTCGTCATAGTGAATAAAGAGGAGTTCAAATAGAGGTGGCAGTCAACTAGAGGTAATGCGATATTTTGTTCGTTGCTGTTGAACATATCTAGGATGTAAGAGTCCGATTTTTCTAGGTTATTACAATCCCTGAGAATTCTCGAAAATCTCATATACATTAAGCAGCGTCACGAAACTGCTGCCTAGTCGATTCTGGTGGCGATATTATGGTTTTGGGCACTATCTCATCTTCATTTCTAGTGTTGTGCATAGTTATGTTCGGATGACCTATTCTAACAGGTACTCCAATGATTTTCATTCGAACTTGGATAACGAATTCGAAATTTAAAAAACCGCGTTTTTCCCATGTATTCGAATATTAACCTTCATAAAACCACTTTTCGACCACTTATGTTTGAATTCGAATACTCGAAAACTGCGGACATTTGAAACCATTCCAATAGTCGAAAATTTTGCGAGAGCACAACTATAGTTGTGCGCATAGTTGATCCTATACTGCTTGTTTTAACTGATAATAATAAGTGATAATGAACTATGGTTTTGATAAAAAAGCCTAATAAACGTCTTCAAGTGATAAAATGCATTTTTTTTTGTAAAAGTGATGATGTATTACAAAATAGATGTATGCATGTATCAGTGAAATGCTAACATAAACTATTTCTGTGGGCCATTTCAAGCAATTTGGGCATCGTTGAGAGCCTTTTCTTATTGCGTGCTCCGATGGGAATACGGCGTGCTCGTCGGTTTCGGTAGTTACTGCGTATTGTAATCGTATGCTAGTGTCTGTGTGTGTGTAGGCCGACGCGCCTCTGAACATACGGAAGCTCGTCGAGTCGAGATTGTTGCCGAACGTCGCGTCCGCCGCGGTCGCAGTGCATTAGAAAATGTTCTACTTTAACATGTGCAGCTGAAAGCAATTCCTCATTAAACGTGCATTAAAACTGCGTACGAATTGTCGCCGTCGAAAAACGCGCTCTATAAAGGTCAAAATCGCCATTCTTTTCAAAACGAACCCAGGCGCGAATTTCAAAGCGCGTACGGTGACTATGCTTAGAATCACGCTTTTTTGTTAACTTTATGAAAATGGCTCGAAGGAGGAGGGGTCACCATGTAAGGCACCCCATAACGCATTTTCTGTTGCGGGAAAATGGAACTGTTATTTAACACTACTATGTCGTACCCCTTTTTTGATGTAAATCGACATTCATGGGCCTTCTCACGAAGAGGGGAAACCACAGATTACAAGGTGGCCTCCTCCACCAATTTACTGACTAGTGCCGTCCTTTATCCGTATCCATTTCTTGTCCGAGCTGGAAAAAACTGAACAGGAGCAAGGAGCTGACTCTAGAACACAGGATAAAAGCTACCTTACAAACCTTGCGGCTTTATATTTGTGCTGAAGAAAATATGCTATACCCGAAGCTGGCGAAGCCGGCAAGCCTGGCCTGGCCCGCACGCCCAGCGTAGGGGACCAGCGAAGCCGGCGACGGGCGCTGAATGAGGAAGCATCGCTAGCTAGGTTTGCGCTACGTTCCCGGCGTGTCCGCCCTATCCGAAGCAGGCGAAGCCGGCAAGCCTGACGTGGCCCGCACGTCCAGCGTACGGCGCAGCGAAGCCAGCGACGCACGCTGGTAATGGAATAATGCGAGAAGCTAGTGACATCGACTCGCAAATGAAGAGCACGTGGCAGATAGCAAATTACGCGTAGAAGTGAGGAAAATCCCTTCCTTTGGTAGCACCTCAGATCTGGAGAATGTCCACTACTTGCAAAATAAATGACCAAGTATCTTGTTATTCCGGTCTTCTTATTGGATTGTAAACGATTATTGTCTTCCTAAATTCAACCCTTTCATCCACAATTGTGGTTTTGTTCTGTCTTCTTTCGGTTCTCTATAGAACATGCCTTCGAAGTTGAGTTATTCGATTGTTCGATTTCCGAAGACGGGGAATAATCGAATTATTCGATTGTTCGATTTTCCAAGACGGCGAAAAAGCGAGTTATTCGATTGTTCGATTTTCGAAGACAGCTAAAAATCGAGTTATTCGATTGTACGACTTTCGAAAATTTCAGAAAACCGTCGAAAATTTCAGAAAATCCAGTTATTCAATTGTCCGACTTTCGAAAATTTCAGAAAATCGAGTTATTCGATTGTTCGACTTTCGAAAAAAATTGTCGAAAAGCTCAACTCTAGCAAGAAGGTACCTGGGAGATCTTCACAGTATACACAGTCTACAGGTCACGACAAGTTCTTCCAAGGTCACTTCTATTAAAGTCTTCTTCGTTTTAGCCCGTGGGCCAGTTTGGTGAAACCCTTACATTCATAAGCCATCGTAGAAGGTCTAGAACTTTCGAGACTGATAAGCTCACTTGCAGACGTTCCGAAACAATTTGGTGTCACTCTTTTTCGGATTGAGATGGAACACTTCTGGAGCTAGCATGTTGTTGTCCAAAGCACGCCTGAATCTCGCGAACGAAATAGCAAAGTTTGTAGCTCGCGATAACTGAAAGAAGAAACGTTGTAGTTACAATCCCAAGCACCTAATAAGCACTTTACCTGGTGATTAAATCGCGCATCTGGGTCGGGAGCATACATCATGAAGGGGTTAAAATTGACGGGGCACGGCAGTCGTGACCTCAAATACATATCGAACCATGGTTCAGATATGTAACTGGTGTCTTTGTGATTACGATCGTAATCAATAAGCGCTTTTTGAAGTTCTGAAATTATATGCCTCGTTAAATACTTCAAGCCATGAAATTGTAGCGTGAAAAAAAACGAAATCGAGCGAATAGCTCACAGATGATTTCAAAACTTCTCTGAAGCGCCGTTAAAAGATCTGTTGACAGTACCTTGTCCTTCTGTTTGCTCGAAAGAACGAACTGTCCCCTCAGTACGACTGTACACAGCATCATTCAGAACAACTTTTGCAGAAGCAAGAAACCTGAACAGAAAGACGAACTTGACACCCTTGAGTTCGACGTAAGACGAGCTTTCGCACCTGTTACAAGTGTCGGACAGTTTCGGGATCGGAAGTCGACGAAGACTTTTTTGGAAATGATATGTAGGTATTACGCTACGCTGAAGGAATTGATAGTCATCTCCGGCGAGGCTCGATCTGCTGCAAACAAAGGACTGGAACTTCTTAAACCTGTAGTAAATACATCCTATCCAGGCATTTCTGCAATACTAAAAGTTTTCAGGAAAAAGCAGGAACATGAGAGAAAAGGAAAAATTTATTACAACGTTGTTCAGAGCTATCAAAACTGAACGATGGTATGTCTTGGAACAAGTTCCCTGGAATTGTGGACGAAAATCAGGGCGGGCCCTAATCCTCACCCCCCCCCCCCCTCCCTTCATTAGACTTGCACCACTGCTCGAACGAAAGGCTAACCCTCCCCCTAACTGAGAATATGAATAACAGCTTGATAACAACTACAAGTTCTTTGTACCTCCCGCCAAAACGTACGCAGTATTGCGTGAAGTAATCTGCTTGCGGCATCTCGCAGCGTCAAATGCCGCCGGGGTCATCGCGGCAGCATGTCACAGAACACTGTTTCCAGCCCTAACATAGACATTTGCTTTCGACGAGCTGCACAACCACTTGCTATTGCGGTGAGAACCTGTCACAGTGGGTGTGGCGGGCTGCGCCGATTGGCCAGGTGAGGGACCCCGGTGCGATTACCTGCACCCCGTTGACGCTCCTGTGAAAGTATACCATTAGCTATACTATGCTATACTTCGGCGACGCGTCGCCGACGTCGCCGAGTCATCCAAGGGTGGCAGAAAATGCGCTCCGATGGAGTGTTATGACTGTGGGTTGGTTCTTCGTTCCTGGAACTGCCATCATCACCACCGTACTTCGAATTACGAAATCGAGAAGTGCAAAAGTCACCGTCTTGCCAACACAAAAAGCACAATTGATTAAAACACTGAGTGTTTGGGAGGGAGTGGGACCCTAAACCTTAGCTCCCCTTCAATTTGTCACTTTTCTTCCTTTTTGTGTCCTTCTCAGCCGTTCTGTTCGCATTTTCTAGGCCTATTTGTTTCCGTGTAGAGCAAGTAATACTAAATAAAACTGTGTAGAAAATAAGTAGTGTTTCTTAGCGTTCTCAAATGGTAATGCAAACCTCTGCGAAGAGCTTTTTCGAGATAGAATTCTTACTAATTAAGAGTTAAATTTTCCTTTGAACTTCGAGAATTCCGCGTAAATTTAATTTAAATACGATTTAACGAAAAAGGTCTTTGCTAAACCGACGCTTTTTTGACGTATGATCGGGATAGACTGCGCCATGCACTCGTCTGTTATCTTGCATTTTACAATCTATTGATAGTGTTTCGCTTGAATACTTCCTATAATCTCTTTACAAAGTGACCGTATCGATTGATTTGTGCTTCCTTTAAAGTTTAAAACCTAAAAACACACTATGCCTTGCGAAAAATACAGGTACTTTTGAATCGTTCTAACATTGCTACTAGTGAAACCTTTGAACACTTATTCATCCTTCTAAAAGCCAAAATTGGTTAGTAAGAGAAAATTCGGCAGATTAACAATGGTTGAGCAGACTGCCGTACATGCAGAACAAAAAACCATCATCAAGTCTTGAAGCATTAAGAAGAATTAAGAATTAAAATTTCTTTTGAAGATTAAGAAAAGCTTTAAATGTATGCAAATTCGAGGCAGATGTGATCACTTAGCTTTTCTATGGGCAGACTGGTTACCAAATGATGACATTGAAAACCCTCTCCGATGCTAAAAATGCGCTCCGATGCTCTCCTGTCAACGTCGTCCCCGACGCCGCCATAGAATCTGTTGATGACGTCGCCGACGTCGACCACGCGTCTGTGGCGACGTCGGCGGTGACGTCAGCGTCGGCGACGTCGGTGACGGGCTGTCGGTGACGGGTCGCAGCGTCGGCGACGCGTCGCCGAAGTATAACATAGGCCTTAGGCCTAAGGGTCGGCTCCTTTGCTGGAGTGTTGCAGCCATATATCCACATATATCCAGCTCGCACCTACATATACATGTGCATACGCATATGTATAAGCAGGCGTATACTACCAGTCGTCAGTGCGGCCTCTCGACCTCTCGACCGCACCGACGGCTTCTTGACGACTTCGCCGTGGTAATAACTTCTCTTCATCAATTGTAGCTGCCACCTATGTCATAGTTTCCTCAGGAAGAACATCTTAACTACGTGGATTGGGGCAAGTTAGAAAAAAATCGAAAAAATGGACGACATCCACAAAAAACGGTTATTTGACCAATATCGATTGATGGTGATCGATACGAAAAAATCGAACTTCAGATTCGTGTTCAGCGACCTTGACGACCCCCAGGGCTGAAACTTCGTGCCGCTTGAACGACATCCACAAAAGTCGATAATATCGATCGATATCGATTGGTCGACTTCAGATTTGCGCTCGGCGACCTCGATTACCCCCAGAGCTAAAGTTTCGTGCCGCTTGAACGACATCCATAAAAATCGATAATATCGACCGATATCGATTGGTTGACTTCAGATTCGCGTCCAGCGACCTCGATTTGCCCAAGGGCTGAAGTTTCGTGCCGCTTTAACGACATCCACAAAAAATCGATCGATATCGATTGCCTCCCCTGGTGTGGACGCCTCCCGCCGATGATCATCTAAATGCCAGGCATGGTTGCCGAATTTGCTTTACGCTATTCGGCGAATCGCGCCGTGAAAGGCGCGGCGCAGCGCAATTAGCCGCGGCAGACTTGGTGCGGAGTATACTTCGGACCGAATCGAATAATTTCGAACGAATACTCGAATAAATTCGAATTCGATGTTGCCCAAAATTCGAATATATCCATTATTCGAATATTCGATGAGGCCCAAAGTTCGAATATATTCATTATTCGACGAGGCCCAAAATTCGAATATATTCATTATCCGACTATTCGACGTGGCCCAAAATTCGAACACATTCGAATACATTCGACACTACCAAGTTAGGTTACTGGGAGTCAGTTTTTGCTTCTTCCATATAACTCGCCTAAAGTCAAGCATATGAAAAACTAAGGAAATATTTGAGCTAAGGAGCTCGGGCTCTATCGTTTGGTATACATATTTCATTAGGAGCCCTGAAATTTTTCGAAATTGGAAACATGCGCTCCATTTCGAAGGGCGGCCGCGAACGAGTTGTCCGTCGCAAGCGCGTGCGACGCCGCCTTTTGTGCCCGTCACTGGTCTTTCGCGAGTATGCGTCCGTCCTCTTTTTTTTCCTTTTGGTTTTTTCGAGTCTATCAGTTTATTCGTTTTGTGGGCTGAATGCCCACGAAACGCATAAACGTGAATGTCTCTAAAGGCCCCCACAGAGTTCTGCGGCAGCGCCGCGGCCCTATGCTTAACCATAGGGCAGAGACGCAGAGCTCGCCGCCGGCGGCGTCCCTGCCCTATTCTTAACCATAGCGGCGAGCGGCGTTGCCGCAGAACTCTGTGGGGGCCTTAACTGCCTATTGGTGAAGGGGTCACCCTCCTAGGTTCTCTTTATACTGCGCATCGAACACAGCATTATAAAAAAAACCGACTCTTGATTTTGACACCATAACCCGGCGATCGATTGCAGCGCGATGGTCCTTTAGACTTGTGACTTGATCGCAGAGTTTGGTTTTTTTCAACGGTTTCCGACTGCGCCTCGAGCATCCCGAATACCTTGGCTTCCTTAGCCGAAGTTCCTGTACCTTGCTGTGATGGTCAATTGTGACATAAAAGGCCTTAACATACAAGGGAAGGATACTAGGTGACTTTGGGATGGACGTATAGCGCTGGATGCGGCTTCGAACGCTGATTCTAATGTGTTCCGTTTCTGCTATGCGCATCAGTGAACGGAGTTCAATTAGACAAGACTTAGATTTATTCAAGACCAATTTCATAGCGGGCTTCTTTGCCCTCTAGGTCCACGCAGAGCGGGCCAATCACAAGAGAGCGAGCTCAAGTAAGGTTGAAACTGCGCTGCCGGTCGAGCTGGTGGCGCAGGGGGTAGAGGAGCGGTGTGTTAAGAGGGGTGGTTTATGGTTCGACTCCCCTGTGGTGCAGGATTTCTGCACTTCCTATAAAAGATTTGCCACGATCAACCAAAGCTCTCTAGCCAAATGGCGAAGTTTGGGCGAAATTGACTGCCATGATCCCAACACCCATATTTACAAGTGGGTGATAAGTGCCTAAGTAACCTCCTTGGGAGACTTTTTTCGACACACTGGGTCGGTAAGGGCAATACTGCCGGCTTATCATCCAAAGTATGTTCTTACCAACTGTTGTGTTGGCATGCCTTTGGGAGTAGTTCGGTTCTTCCAGCGGAGAATCATTGGATACACCGCCCTAAGAAAGGGGCGGGACGAGGGGCGCGCCGAGGACAAGATGTCCGGGTCCCTGCCTTCACATGGAGGCACCGCATTTCTAATCACTTCCCTTGGCCCTGCAGCTCTATCCTGAACTGATTTCGTTCTTGAGACAACAGTCAGAATATTGTTCACCACTTAGAGGAAAAGAGTTTTCAGCCCGCCTCATTGCTCAGTACTAAGGCGTGATCCGTACTTCCCGACAAGTACAGCAACATCTTAGCGAGATACGTCATGACAACAACGCGACCATCCACTAGAAAGTTCTCCAAGACAGAGAAAATTGTGTGATTCTTGGAAAGAGAGGACGGTGAGCCGGTTTTGCGCAATTACGGATCAGCCTTTAATGTAGAACTCCTGACCGGAATCACCCATAGTCTCTAGTTGAGGCGAAAATCTAAAGAATTGTTGTGAAAATTGAAAGAATCTAGAAAGAAGAGTAACGTTCCCCATTCCTCAACTGCCTCCATAACCAAACCAACTGGAAAATCACTTAAGAGTTTCCCAAGATGCGCTTCCCAATCGTTTCCTATCAGCTGTTAGGTTCTTGGATAACGTCACGCCAATTAACGACGTTTTTGCGCGCAGCAGACTTGTCCAAATAGGGCGGCGGGTAGCACGGTGTACCGAACGACTGCCCCCCCCCCCCCCCAGTTCTTCCGATACTTCACGCGTTCCTACAAGGCAAGAGGAGATGGCCAGCAGTTTCAAATCCCAGTTGCGTGGACCTCTTCGTCTCGGTGAAATGGCGGTGTCGAAGGAGAAGGTGAAGGTTGCAATTTTGTATTGCTAGAAAATGCGTTTAAACTCGCAAGGTGGATGAAGCGATCTTGTTCAACCGCTTTACTGAAAGCGGCACCCGCCCGCTCTCAAGTATGCAGAGTAGATTTCGATTCATTTCTTCTGATCACCACCTTCGAAAATTGAGGCGGATCGAGCGTGGAGGTGAACCAACCAGAATTTTGTTCATTGTTTTCACAAAAAATCCAGCATCTAGGTAGCGCCCTCGCGGACCGGGCTTTGCGGATGCGAGCCTTAGAGAGGCCGTTTTGATGAATCTCGATTTGGAAATTTCTTTGCATGACTCCATTATTTTACAGTTGCTAGTGTAACGCATTGTTGTCTACTCGCCACGTTTTTGGCAACTATTCTGATAAATTGTATCTTCGGGCCAGTATGAAGTTGTGAATATGTGGAATCCTTTCTGGTGGCCTTTTTCGTTGTGATTTGACATAGAGAACTTTGGTTGGTCATGGCAGATCTTTTTTAGGGAGTGCAAAAATCCTACACCACAGGGGAGGCGATTAGGGAGAGCAAAAATCCTACACCACAGGGGAGGCCAACATAAATCGTATCACCACACTCCTCTACCCCTGTACCACCAGTGCTCGAACCTAGAGGGCAAAGAAGCCTGCTATGAAATTGGTCAATAACTCCGTTCACTGATGCGCATAGCAGAAACGGAACACATATTTGGAATCAGCGTTCGAAGCCGCATCCAGCGCTATACATCTCATCTGAAAGTCCCATGGTTACCTAGTGTCCTTCCCTTGTTAGTATGCTTGCAAGCGCAATGGCACGAAGGATGTTTTGTAGATTTTCAAATAGACCTCGTTCAAGAACCTTATAGCGGCTGGAACACCTCCACAAGATGAGTCTTTTAGATAGGCTCTGAGTCCTGGGCGTTTCCAGGTATCCGCGAAGTTGTCAATTTCTACTAAAGTGTTCCTTATTGATAAATTTTGCGGCACTGTGCCAGTCATGCGTTACGGCCGGAACTCATTAAGATTAGCAGAGCTGGGACTTGAAAACTGAAGATACAGTCTTACAGAAGAAATTAGAAATGACGTTTAGCCTAGGGCTCAATTTGACTTTTAATTCAAATACATCTGTCGTACACTGCGAACCGATTCGAATAATTTCGAACGAATATACGAATAAATTCGAATATTCAAATATTCATTATTCGAGTATTCGATGAGGCCCAAAATTCGAATATATTCATTATTCGAATATTCGGTTTTATGAAAAACCGAATATATTCAATTATTCGTCTATTCGAAAAAATTTTGGAAGTCCACAAGTATAGTGTGGAGTCGCAGTTTTCACCATCGGGTGAATCATCTTGCTTGTCCTTTTGTTTTAGTGTTCATGATGTATATTGCTCATGAAGAGTGTCCAAGACGAGAAACTGGTGCATAGTCCTTTATTTAGCTTCATTTTTTATTCAGAAACTCGTTCGCTATAGTCACCTTACTAAATTTGTATGTCGCTCTTAAATAGAGACATGCAGTGTTCAGTCGCTGATTTCGTTCGATTAGCCATAAATTGTAGAAAAGGTGTTAACTTAGCCCAAGAATCAGAACATTAGGATAAGGCAAATAAATTTTAGTGATTGGTTTTTGACAGGATAACGAGCGTGGAAAAGCAAAGCATCACAGCTTGAAGTTGACAGTTCGAGGAATCTGAACGTTTAATTTAAACTTCATCCTGGGTCTCAAGTACATATTGCGCCCGGATATCACTCGCGAATAAGAGAATTCTTCGGAGGATAAACTTTACCGAAGATATGGAGGTGTCAGAAATCTCTACCTAAACGATCCAGGAGTTAGGGCAGTAGACATCTGTTTTCCTGCCAGAGGTATAAGAAACATAACACTCTATTTTACGCAGCTGCCAGTACTTAGCGATCATAAAACTCGGCTCAGCTGGTGCTCGGGACAGAATTGAATGTACGGACAATCTGAGCTTGGACAAATTAATGAAACAAATTAGACCCGAAGAAAAAGAAAAATGAAGCCGACCTTAGCTTGTCAGCGCATTACATTCAGGAAAATCCTATCACAGAAGCCCTAATGACAGTGGTACAGAGTCACTTGAAGTACTGAGGGAGAGGCGGGTGGTGTCGGAGACAGCAGTATTATGAAAAACAGAAGAAAACTAGGCAGGTGAGGAGCTTTTACTCACACTCTAGCCTCCTGAAGTAGTGACCATATTACTCTTCGTAGCGATCTTGTCTTGATCTATAAAGCATCATTATGAAAAGGTCGAAAATTTGGACGCTACCCTCCGTAATTTCGTCAATGTGGAGGCGCCGATGCCAATATCATACCAGCAACGAGCCGTCTCGAAAGGGTTGAACTGTGTCAAGATTAAGAAGATTCAGAATTCACAGAATGTCTCAAAGCTTTCAGTGTCAATCAACTCAGGAAAAAAGGTTGTCTGGAATAGAAGTGTGGCCCAAAGTACGTAGTAAAACCAGGCGTCCGCTATTTTTTCCAAAAGTGAAGGCCAATTCCGGAACACGCATTCGTGCGAGTGTGATGCGAAGCTTCTCAGATAAGCAAGGCAAAACCGCTGACATACTTCCGATGTTTTGTGACTGCTCGACGCACCGATGAAAATCGCAGTTTCACCCGTAACATCCTGCGCTTGCTTTTAGAACCTAAACAAGCACACAGTTCAACAGACAGCAAGTTATCGCTGAGTGAGAGTCGTGGAAAAACAAGAGTACGACTCGACGACAAACACAAGCTTTGACAAGTGGAGCGGACGGAGCACTGGTCTGCATAGAGGAACGGAAGTCAAGAGGATAGAGGCTTGTCACATGCAGAACAGGGATGCTTCCTAAAGTAGAAGTAGGGTGCACTAGGGTTTTCGTCGCAGTTTTCGTAACCTGATGACTTTATGTGATTTGTCGGATACGTTTCAAGACAATGCTCGCAGCTCTACGTTTCTAAGTTGTTGATATTTGTAGCGGTACGCAATGTCCTTGTCTACTATTGCCAGTCGGTATGAACACCTGGAAATGGAAATGTTTCTGATCGTCACAAAGCGCAATCACTGCCTAATTTCAACCGAAAGCGTCTGGCTGGAATAGAAAATGGTGCTTACTAACACGTAAGAAGTTTGAATGAAAGTCTTGAAAGGTGTTGATTAGTAGAGACGCATTAGTCTGCATTTTTGTTTCTTCTGCAGTTTTTTGGCGAAATTACTCCTATGCGAACACGTTTAGGTTTAGATAGCTTTTAATCTGATTCCTTAGCCGACAAGACCGGCGCGTCTTATTGACCTCGTCGGTTTGACAAATGCATTTGTGAATACATCATCATATTTGGAGGAAAAGAGTTTTCAGCTGCAGCGTCAAGGCTTTCTTCAGGTCTCGCCACATTGCTCAGTACTAAAGCGTCGTCCGCATTTTCCGACAAGTACAGCACATGTTAGCGAGATATGTCATGACAACAACGCTACCATCTATAAGAAAGTTATTCAACACAAGAAAAATTGTTGATCCTTGGGAAGAGAGGGCGGTGAACCGCTTTTGCGCACAATTACGGATAAGCCTTCAATGTAGAACTCCTGACCGGAATCACCATAGTCTCTAGTTGAGGCGAAAATTTAAAGGATTGTGGTGAATAATATTAAATATTAAAATTGAAAACAAAAATACCTAAGAAGGTTCGTTTCGCCACATTATTCTTCTTTTTTTTTATTCTTTACGAACCTTATTTTATGTTGTAGCACCTCCCCTGTGGCTCATCAGTGAAGAGGGGGAGATGCTACAAACTAAATAAGTGTTAATTAAACTCACGTATGTTTGTTCCTTCCTACAGTACCGCTCACAGTGAGCGTATGCCAAAATAGAAACTACACTGTTGTGTATATCATTAACATATTGATATTATTGTTACGATTAATGTGCATTCAGTGTTGATTGTTGGTGTATTGGAGCAGTTTAAACATGATATAATTAATATTAGGAATTGAGTGGATATATAACTTAAAAAGTAGTAAAGTATATTTTGGGATAATTATTTAATGTTTTTAAAAAAATTAATCATTTTATTATTTACGTTATTATCTATTAAGTTGTATTTATAAAAAATTTGTTGGTTTTTGTAAACACATTTTAATATGTTTTTAACTACAAAATTTTTGTTAAAACCATCATGTATAAATATATCATAAAGTTCTTTTATTTTATTATTAAAATATTCTAGTTGGGATCATATTTTTGCAATCCTTAAAGTTTCTGTATAAATAGTATTACTTTTGATATTAATTGAGATTTCCGAATCCCTGTGTGGGAATCTATTAACTTTAAAATTAAAAGAATCTGTTTTATTATATAAAAAAATAAAAAATTAAATTAAATTAAATTAAATTTGAAAAAATCTAGAGAGAAGAGCAACGTTCTCCTTTCCTAAACTGCCTATAACCGAACCGACTGGAAAATGACTCCAGAGTTCCCCGAGGTGCGCTTCCCAATCCTCTCCCATCGGCTGTTAGGTTTTTGGATGACGTCATGCCAACTAACGACGGTTTCGCGCGCAGCAAACTTGTCCAAATAGGGCGACGCGGGCAGGGCGGGAGGTGAGCGACGGGCAGCACGGTGTACCGAACGACTGCCGGTCGCCATTATTCAGCACCGGCGGCTGCCGCGCTGCGGCGTCGAGTTCGCCGCACTGCAAACTCCATGCGAACAGCAGCTCCGCTCCAGAGCGTACTATCTGCCACAATGGCAATAACTCGACTCAATAACAACAGTTGATTTCCGTTATAATCTAGCGGTCTTACAAGGAAAGGATAACAGGTGGCCAAGGAACATTGAGAAATGCTTATCAGTGGATGCAGCTTCGGCCACAGTAGATCTATATTCCTTATCTAAACTAAGACTGGCCAAGGTAGTTACGAATTTTACTTTCGTGGGCTATTATCAAGCCAATTCTGATGGGTATTCATCCCATACATGCGGTAGTCAGCCGACTGAAGAGTGCTTTATTTTTCCGCGGCCAGTTTGGTAGCAAGGCACCGTCTCAGGAGCGATGAAGGGCCAGGCTGGCCTGGGTGAGTCCCAAATTTAGAATCGAACTGGGATATAATACATGCGATAGCCGGTACTTCCTTCCACTTTGGTACATGCAGCTTTTATTCTAGGGATTTTTGGCATGTTGTCGTCCCTTTGAACTACACATCTCGCCTCCAAATATCACTATTACCTGATGTACGCTTCCCTCATTAGTAGAAATATAGGTGTTCACACTCTGGCTCGTGTCTTATCCGCTGACGTTGCCCATGTTTAACACGTACGAGCAAACTCGGTAGAACGTTTCAAAAAGGTGATCGGCTGACAGACCCAGATTCCCTTATTACCTTAATTCTACTGCAAATATTTCCTCAACACAATATACTTCCCACCATAGTTGGAGCTCTGCTGGACTGTCATTTCACACCTAGTTTTCGACGTCCCCTTCGGTCAGTAGGAAAGGCAGAAGCCATAATTATGACAGCGTTTGGTGGAACTGCGTAATATATCTCTGCAATCCATGCATTCCTACACAGTATCTATCAATGTAGAATAGTGTAATGCTCAGCTCGCGGGTCAGAGTATTGGTGTGTCAGTGGACCGCGCGCTCGAAGCAGCTGAGTTATAGCGCGGCGCGGTCGCAGCGCAACAGCCGCCGGTGCCGAATAATGGCGACCCTAAATAGCCAAGGATTGCAACGAGTTGTCCGCCAAGAATTGCACGGGTTTTCTCGCAAACATTAAGACATCACTCGCACTAAAGCTACATGGTAGTGACGAGTTTTCGCACACTATGCAGGCGATCGTCTCGGGACCGACTGGCGGCCGCGAAGCGGTCGCAGCTGACCAGAGCCTCGTCGAGCTGAACTGTTTCGTGACTCGATCAAGGGTGGGAATACAATGCAATGATTACACATATAAGATCTTCCATCCCGCGAGGTAACACCAAGTGTAGCTTGGAACTAAGTTGTGGGGCAGCCTCAGGCAATCGAGATTTCTGCTTTAAAAATAGTTCGGGCGCTATGGTAGTTAGGAGAGGGATCACCATAGCATACCTTGGGGTGCAGGAGTGACGAGTAGCTACATACAGCGAATGTAAATGCAGTCTTAACTCCTATTTTCAATTACAGACCCGTATTTTGTCTGCTTCCGTATTGGGCGAGGGAGGGAACTCCAGGTGTAGGCAATTTTAACCTGGGTGCGTCACTCCAGCCACATCCTGGAGTCCCTCCCCCTGCTCAAATCTACAGCATAGAACAGAGCGGCGCAAATAGGGCCCGGGGGGACACCTTATAAAAAGTGTCACCAGCACCAAGAAAACGAGACAAGGCACAGTGATAGTAAGGAAAACAAACAAATAATGCTGTAGCTGTGATCTGTGCTCTCCTCCGCTGACGCGGAGGAGAGCACAGATTTAGGCAGGGGAAGGGACTCCAGGGTGTGGCTCAAGTGACGCATCCGTGCTAAAATTGCCTACATCCTGGAGTTCCCTCCCTTGCTCAAAACGTAAGCAAATATAACGTGGATCTGTAGTCGAACGGAGGAGATAAGACTGCATTTACATTCGTTATATATAACTACTCTCTGCGCCTGCCCGCCGCGGCATGCTATGGTAACCCACCCCCCCCCCCCCCCCACCAACTACCATAGCGCCGTGTTTGCTTACAAGGCTTGGAAATTTTCACAGGCATGTGGGAAGAGTTCATGGGTGCGTGCACCTCTAAATCGAACTGTTAAAGAAGCACGATGAGCACAGCATCTACGACAGACGAGCTAGCAAGAACCAGGGTCTTATTTATAAATATGGGATAGGTTGACGGGCAACTCGGCCCCGCTACTGCTGAGTCACGTCGATTTGCAGCGCGTCTACCACCTCTCGCCGCCTCTCCGCTATTTCGCCCGCACAACCGTCTCGCGTGGGACCGTGTCTGCTACCTCTCGCTGCCTCTCCACTATCTCGCGCGCATCTACCATCTCGCGTGGGAGCATGCTGTTTCTTGGGCGACTTGCACGACCGGCGTCTCATCACAGCGTGATATATTTCCACTCGAATCGTACTGTTTGTGATATCACTGAGGAAATACACTGACCCAGCCACAACGGTCACCGTGTTTCTGCAGGATGTTTAGGAACATGTCTGAGACTTGTCTTTTGTTTGAGACAAATATTTCAGAACACTCTTTACCAAAGCGTTTGAAGTACAAATGGCACATACGAATAAAAACAACTGCATCGCGTGAAGCATGAGATTTCATTTGTGAGCAACCATATACCTGAATGCAAAGGCAAGTGTGCTAACAGTTTCCTCAGGGAATGGGCAGGATAACATGAGTAGGGTTCTTCAGAGGAGTACAACGAGGGGACGGGGCACATTGGAAACTAACTAGTGGGCAAGGTTGCTGGCTAAGGTACCAAGGTGGTCCTTACACTCTCTTGTGGTAGGTGGGCGACCAGCCGCCTGGAGGAACTTTCTGAAGCGTTTCATTTCATCGTGTATTTCATTTTGCCTGCAGGCTTGGCGACTTCGGATATATCTGGTCGCCATTTCCCCATTTGCTATAGGCAGGATCTGAGATTTGGTCATAGTTAACTGTGAGGCCAAAAACTGTAATAGAGCTGCCATAGTAATAGAGCTGCCAGTAGGAAACGCCCTTCGAAGTTTACTGTGAAACCCTTCAACGAAGTTCGCAGGTTATCCTGCCAATTCCGTGAGGGAACAGTTAGCTGTTCCACCATTGCCATCCGCTCTGGGGCTGTGAAACTATCGCCTGAAACCATAAATATCGTTCTGTAAACAATATTTGTTCTCATGTGTCACCTTACCGAAGCGCGGAAAATCAGCTACTAAGCCTTGGATAACGCTGGTTGGAGTTCCCGTACAGGGTTGTGCCCTCAATTCATTGCACCTCTCGATCACCCTACGGCGCATAATAGAGCGAGGGGCGTTTCTTAGCTCACAGAAGTGGGGGCGGACCGGATTTTCAAGATCCGTTATGAAGTGTCCACTTCTGACTTTGCATAAAGGCAGAAGTGGACACTTCATAACGGGTCGCGTTCTCGATCCTTAAGCGACCGGAATCCACAGCACACAAAGGTGCTGGTCTCTCCGTCTGATAGTGTCTTCCTATACGCCCACTCATAGCACAGCTGACGATCTCGAGGTAGGATATATATCGCTATATCTCTACCCCTTTGCTGTGAGGGAGCAAACATCGCTTGAACCGGTGCGAACGACGCCATTTCGCAACAATGGTACTTCCAAATCCCGTCACATCTTCTTTCTTTTGGATCTCATGTGAAGTCTCTCCATCGTGGGAAAGCAGTTGCATGAATTGCACGTGCGGCTAGAGATGTAGGATCGGCGCAGGCGCCGGCACTCCTCCGTCTGGAATCTGCCCCGCCGCGATGACTCATCATGCTCGGGGCCGAGCTGCCCCGTAATCGGGCCGAGCTGCCCCGTAATCGAAAATGGGCGCGGGGTACGGTATCATGAGGCGGCTGTGTGCGGTGGCGGTCCACGCACCCTAAATTACGCGCACAGCCGGCTATATTTATAAATAAGATCGGTGTGGAGTGCGAGAGACGACACGACGAGAAACCGCGCGTCGCCTCGGCACCATGCCAAGCGGACGACGTTTGCAAAAGGCTCGTGCACAGTTCGGCAGCGCAGTGAACCGCCTATGCTACAACATGGGTGGTTCACTGCGCTGTCGAACTGTGCACGAGCCTTCAGCGCGGTGCCACAGCGCAGTGAAACTGTGCACGAGCCTTAAACGTCGGAGGTAGAGGGAATCAAATTGCGATTGGAGCGCGCTGTTCTCAGTGGAGCGCGTTATTTTTGCCGGCAACCTTCTCAAAGCATTTCAACTTTTCTCTACATCTGAAATGCTTAAAGTTATTCACGTTGTCGTGCGATGTTCACAAAGGTTGTGCTGGTTCTATCTGTTTAACCAATAAGCTATAAATTTTATAGCTAAGCACTCAGACTTGAAGATTTCTGCCGAATGTTGGGTTTGCCTCAAAGGTCCACTCCTTCTCAGCAACCTTTATGAACATGTGAGTACCGCTGAGGGATACAGTGAGGAAGATGTAAAACATAGAGGATATCAAATCTGCGAAATATGTCACGGCGCCTGATTTTTCATACGAGAAATGTGGGAGGTCATTTTTCTCAGTACGCGGCAGGAAAAACCATATAGACATGTTGTTTAGAATTGTCTCCTGCTCTTGTAAGAACGCTACACCCAAATACAATTATCTAAACACTTTCGAAATATCAGGTGTAGACCACAATATTTACCATTTTCACGTCGAATTGAGCACTTTTCAAATCAAATTGGACACTCTTCTATGCTAGCCTAAGACTTTTGTGATCAGAGCGAACTGTCCCAAATGGAAATGAGCTTCTCCTACATCCTATAAAAGGAATCTTGAAAAGGTTAGAAAGATTCCTTGTTCAAGGAATTGTAGTAAAGCTTTCTTTGAAGTTTTAATTCACTTAC
The DNA here is from genome assembly GCA_947359475.1 of Heligmosomoides polygyrus bakeri. Taxonomy (NCBI): domain Eukaryota; kingdom Metazoa; phylum Nematoda; class Chromadorea; order Rhabditida; family Heligmosomidae; genus Heligmosomoides; species Heligmosomoides polygyrus. Next base: position 56,973,637 of record OX375865.1, read on the forward strand.
CCAGTAAGTGGACACATTATTTCTTTAAAAAAAAAAATTTTGAGGAAAATAATGGTCAAAACTTGTCTCTAAGAGCAAGAAGGCAGCCATTTTGTGTTCCAAAAAAAGATTGCGCCATTCGCCCGTCCAAGACATCGGGTTTTTTATTCGACTGATGGCAAAATTTCTGCTTGCATGAAGTTTCACACTTGTAAACGATACAATAAGAACAGTTGCAGGGAAGGCACAATATCTTTATTTAGATGCTTCATGTTACCAGCATTTATACTATCAGTCAAACAAAAATCGCGACGAGCTTCCCAAGTGCATGGCGCGAGCTCATCCTTCGATGCGCCTGTTTGCTGTGCTTTAAGACAAACTTTAAGTTACTATTTTTCTCAAAAAAATAAAAATTAAAAAATTATTTATAGGAGCAGGTGAACTGAGAGATTTCAGAAAAGTTATACCAATTTGTTTTGAACAAAAAAAAAATATTCGGACCATCTTTCTGAGTCTGTAGTTTAAGGGAATTTCGATTTGGAAGAGTTTGAAAAGAAGTCTGAGGTTGCGGGCAGAAATAACGCGCTCCACTGAGAACAGCGCGCTCCAATCGCAATTTGATTCCCTCTACCTCCGACGTTTAGCAAACGTCCAAGCGGACGAGCTTTCCTACAGAGCCTACTATCCAAAGGAGCCGCTACCGTAATTTGTCGTTGGGGCGCGCCAACTATCTCACGGCGGCGGTCCTTTAATTAGATGCGCCGTCTCGACTGTGACATTGTGCCGGCTTTATGTGCTTAACCCAACGAACTACGAATGAGAGTTTTACTTATTGAATACAGAGTTAGGCCAAGACGGCTAGGGGGAGGCTCTCCGTGTGTTAAGTGGTTATCCGCCTTGGTATGAAGGCACATAAGTGCCCAATCATATCAGAGGTGGCCTAGCTCAGTTCACAGCTGGGGTATAACCAGTAGAACACACCAATGTTGTGTAAAAATTTTGATTCAGTGCAACACAGAACATCGTGTAAGGCACACTGCCTTCCCCCGAGCCGCTTTGCGCCAGAATTTATGGGGAACAAGGTCCCTGTTTTGACTCCTTTCGCTGTGAATGAGTACGACTTGTATGCGTTTTTTGGATATGATACTACGACTTCAGCGCAGATAGGCTCGGGGAGGGGGTTACCATGTAGGAACGCTTAATACGTTTTGTGATCGAAATTAAAAATTTTAAGCAGCCATACGGTGAACTGAGTCAGGTCGTTTCTTACGTAATTGGACATACACGTGCCCTTTTACCAAGGCGAATATTCACTGAGCATATGTCGAGCCTATTTGCGCCATGATTTCCTCAGTAGAGCAAATACGAATGTGTTTCGTATTTGCTCTACTGAGGAATATGTGTGGGGGATATGGACTTCTGGAGGAGCAGTTTCTTCGGATAGGAAAGTGCGAAGCAATGCTCGCTCATAGTCTAATACTCTGTCGTCGGATAATAGTTTACTGTCAGTCTTACTCTAACAGTAGCGTGACGTGCACTAGGATAGGACTGCAAATACTGTATATCAGATGTCGGAAGTGTAGCTCTTGCTGTATGAATTCTTGCAATCCCTCGACAGATTTTATTCTCATGCATTGAGACTATTACTTAGTCAAAAACGAATTATGGTAGGACCGACATGGTAGTACTGCAGGTATACTCGATACTCAATAAACTACACTAACAAGCATTAAAGGAGCATTAAAGGGGGTTAAAAGGATCTCGAAAAGTTTACCTGCATGTGCTTCCTTCTACCATTTATAGAGAAGTACGTTTTCCACAAAGTTCACATGGAAATTTGGAATGGCCTTCAAATTTTTCGACTTTGACATCATCCCTACTGTCTTTCAGCTCCTCAGCACCGCATTTGTGAACGTTCTTCATATGTCTGTACAAAGTGCTCAGCGAAAACTCGCCCTTCAGGCAAATCTTTCAGTGTGCTGATGTCTTCATGCTCAACTCAAAGCTGTAAATATTTCAAAACTAGCGCACTTTGAAGAAGGAACAAATGACCAAAATTACAACGAAGCTACTGGTTGAAACATAGGCGAAAGTGGGAAGCAATAACCATGTCAACATGATGTAACATAAAGGAGAAGAGACGATGTCGAGGCACTGCCGTACGTGAGGTAATTTAAAGGACCGCCGCCGTGAGATAGTTGGCGCGCCCCAACGACAAATTACGGTAGCGGCTCCTTTGGATAGTAGGCGATGGCACGTAAAAACACCCCCACGTGCAATCAATTGGGTCAGGCCTTCGCGATGGAGCGCGCGCACCGAGCACTGCAGTGGAGCCGATGACGCGGCATAGTCCACTGCCTTAGCAGCTTCGATGGAACTGGAAACGATTACAACACTTGGTGCAGTATTTATGAGCACACGGCAGTACTACTGAAGACCGAAGAACCCGCGCAACGTGCGAGCAACGGATAACGCGTAGTATCATGTAGTATGTGATGTAATTTACTTTGATAATGTACATATCCATGTACATTGATACAAGTGATGTAATTTAATTTGATCTTTCTAAAGCATTCGATAGGATCGACCATTCTAGACTTGCAAAACCCTGAACATCTGAAGTTCCACCCCCTTAGTGTGTAAATGGATACAGAATTAACTTTCAGAACGTAGTGTTCAAGTCAAGATAGGAGCTACTTTTTTAGTCTGGAAGCTAGTGAAGAGCAGATTTCCCCAGGGAGGGATCCTTTCTTCAGTTCTCTTCGCTATATACGTAGCTGAGCTGACGTTAATTCTTGATGGAAGCGGCGTTCTTGTAAGCAGTTTGCAAATGATATCAAAATCTATAGGAAAATTGAATGCGGAGAGAATACATCGTGCATTGGAAAAGTTTTATGAGTGGTCAAATCTGGAAGTTACCTTTTGCTTCCAAGAAAAATGTACACATGAGATTGAGAGGGTCGGAGTGCTCTGCTCGTTAAGCGTTGCAGTTCACGTACCTTATCCTTCGATGTCTTGGAACAGACGATAAACAACGTTTAGTGCACGCATATAAAACATATGTAAGACCAGTAGTGAAGAGCGGAGACCCTAAACCTAAGGCCAAAATTATGAAGCCAACTCAAACTACCACGTTTCATCCCTGGAAGCCTTCCATTTGATAACCGTGGAACTCCAACCTTTGACATTATCACCAAGGGCATGTAAATTCCTTCAGCTTTCATTAAGATTAATTCTGAGCAGGGTAACTGTTTAAATCAGGCATTTTGGACCAAACCTATATAATAACGTCGAAATTGATGCGATTCTTTTAAAAAACGTGGATTTCAAGAGGTCTGTATGAGCAAAACTGAGTGTGTGACGCATACACTCAGTAAGCAACTACATTTGCAACCACGAAACGTAAGAGCAGTTCCAAAGTGCATTTGTTTAGCATCTACCGTGCCTCAGTTTCGTAACAGCTCTTGCAAAGTGCTTTTCCTTAGCGTTTACTGTGAAATACGGCGGTCGTGAATATAATTTCGAACTACGTTAAGTCGGCACTGTCTTCCATAATGTAAACTCTTGTTCCCCTCGAAGCTGCTACGCCAGTGGACTATGTCGCGTGATCGCCTCCACTGCACGGTGCGCGAGCGCGCCCCATCGCGAGAGGCTGACCCAATCGATTGCACGTGGGGGTGTTTTTACGTGCCATCATAGTAGGCTCTGTAGGAAAGCTCCAAGCGGACCAGTTCTCCGGCAACGCCAATTGTATCACACTCATCAGTATCATATTGTTCTTCCTATATTTCGTTTCCAACGTTATGTGTGATCTGTACTGGTGTGGACCGTCTTTGCACATTTCAGAATACTCGTTCGTGTACTCTCTTTCTTCGATCTACCACTGCCCTTTCTCCTACGTTCCTTCCTCTTATTTATTAAGTTACTTTTGCATGAACATCATCCGCATGAATTTATTTATTTATTTATTACATGGCTAAAATCCATGTGAAGAACAATATAATTAGAAACAGTATACAACGAAATCCACACGACATTGGCCAACGATCCAGACCAAAGTGTAATAGAATGATTAGAAAGTACATGCGATAACAAACACCCGGAGAATGAAGAATAGAAAGGAGAACAGACCAAGAGGGACTCTGCCACAAGATCTCCTTATGTCCTAGAATTATTTATGAATCGACTTGCATTCGTAATAAATGGCTTCAGGTTGTACGGAATAACTGAGTTTTTGGCAAGTTTCATATAATCCGAACCTGCTCTATTGACAAAAAAATTATGTCGAATTGAAGATTTTGCAGTGCTTAGTGAAAGCTTCTCTCCTCCACCTCGGGTTCTAGATGGTCTCACCATGAAGAAATCACGTTTGTCAAGTCCACAGAAACCATGGAGAATTTTGTGTACCATTACGAGGTCGTATATTCTTCGTCTGTATGAAAGTGTCTGTAGCCCAAGTTGTTTGTTTCTTGTATCACTGCTGGGAATAGGTAGGTAGGTCATGGTAATCAAAGCCACATTTCCTAACAAATAGTTTTCTAGTGAAGCTATTTTGGACTTTTTCAAGTCGAAGTATATTTTTCTTCTTAACTGGGTAAAAAATTGTTGTTCCATACTCAAGTATCGGCCTAACGGCGGGCCCGCACATCCAGCGTCAGTCGCCGGCTTCGCCGGCGACTGACGCTGGATGTGCGGGCCACGCCGGGCTTGCCGGCTTCGGGTATTGTGGGCCACGCTGAGAACGGAGCCCAAACCTAGGTGGAATTCCTTGCTCACCCAGCGTCCGTCGCCGGCTTCGCCGGCGACTGACGCTAGATGTGCGGGCCACGCCGGGCTTGCCGGCTTCGCCGGCTTCGGGTATGGTGGGCCACGCTGAGAACGGAGCCCAAACCTAGATGGGATTCCTTGCTCACCCAGCGTCCGTCGCCCTTCGCCGGCGACTGACGCTGGATGTGCGGGCCACGCCGGGCTTGCCGGCTTCGGGTATGGTGGGCCACGCTGAGAACGGAGCCCAAACCTAGCTAGGGATGATTCCTCACCCAGAGCTGGTCGCCGGCTTCGCCGGCAACCAACGCTGGGTAAGGAAGCATCCCTAGCGTCGAAGTCGAACACGTAGAAACGCACGCCTGCTACAGATTGATGCCTTGCTGTGCATCACTCACATCCCTGTATAGCATTCAAGAAAACGCCCGCAGCAATCCTGCCTCGTCTGGAGTCGTGTTCACAACCTATTGCAGCTCGTCAGGCCTAATCGAACGCCTGACCGTTTCCGTCCAGCCGCCGTGCCCTATGCGACGACGTGTGATGATCTTCGGAACAGATGACTTGGGACAAAAATACTGTCCTCCTCTGCATACAGGGCTAATGGAAATTGGTCAAAACACTGCAGAAAATTGGGACCTAGCGGCAAGACTTGGTTGAAAGCGTAGACGAACCATGCGTAGGTCCGACGAACTTCCTTCGCTGAGCTGTCCTGGTCCACCGCTTAAAATTCGAGGACCTGGGCAGGTATAAATAGCTTAGTAACCCAGCCCGCGAAGTTAGTATGCATCAAAGTGAACAATTTTCAAATCAAAAAGAGCGCCTTCCAGATTATGACATTGACCGCTAATTTTGAGGAGACGTACGGGAAGAATTATACTCGAGAGCCTGGTGTAGTCGAAATATTGGGGAGGAGGAAGGTGGGAACATTGTTTTTGCTATTGAAGAACCATTACAGAAGCTGACTCATGTCATCCTCCATTATATATTGTGAGAGTTTCCGTCTCTATTTGATTTTCCTTCCTTCACTGCATCTGAGGGAAATTCAGTATCGCGTTCAAAAAATCGATAACACCAAGCGATACTGACTGCTTGATCCATATCGTAGGATATTGATTGCCAGATCGAAGTGTGAGCTAAGGACGCAACACCCGCCCCGATAAATTTTTAGCAATAACGCCCAGTGCAACAGTACGATCTTGGAGGGAAGCAAAAGCGAAAGGTGGGCACATCGACGTGTTCCATAAGAGATCATGAGGTCTGAGTAGCGCCGCGTCACAGACCTCTACCGCAACGCTGCACGTGTTGTCTGAACCCGGCAGCGGCGGCTCGTCATAGCCGCGATGACGCTTTGCGAAACCTCATCAATTGGGTGTTCTTTGGTGACCACCCGGCAGTGCAGGAAGGCGGCCATTTTACTTTGCTAAAACAGAGATTGCGCCACGCCCCCGTCCGGGATGTCGCGATTTTTATTCGATTGATAGCAAAATTTCTGTTTGCATCCAGTTTCACATCTGGAAACGGTGTAACATAAACAATTGTAAAAAAACACATATCGTAACGTTCTTGCTGCACCTAAGCAGTATTTACACTATCAATCAGATAAACATAGCGACTTGGTTTCAGAGTGCATGGCGCGATCCAGTATTTTAGTGAACTACATGACTGCTGCTTTGCTGCGCCTTAAAACTAAATGTAATTTATAATTTATTCTGAATGAGTGAAATAATGTTATTAAATTATTTCACTCATTCGGCAGCTGAAATAAAAAAAATTCAAAAAAAAGTTATCCCAAGTTTTCACTGAACAAAAAATTCTTCTAACCATCTAGAAGGGTGTTTAGTTAAACCTGTAAGAAGCTCGTCTGGTGTTGGAAGACGTTCAATTAAATTTCAAAGTTCATGGGCCAGTTCACTCATTCGGCAGCTGAAGTAAAAAAAATTCAAAAAAAAAGTTATCCTAAGTTTTCACTGAACAAAAAATTCTTCTAACCATCTAGAAGGGTGAAGCAAAAAGATCAAAAAAAAAGTTATCCTAAGTTTTCACTGAAGAAAAAATTCTTCTAACCATCTAGAAGGGTGTTTAGTTAAACCTGTAAGAAGCAAGAAATCTCTTCCGTTTCGGTTAGGTCTGCGGCCATGACAATCACGTAACACCCACCTATTGAGCAGAGAGCAAAAGGAAGAAGAAAGACACGCTAGCAAGAACGCGTAGCGAAACAGTGGCGACATAGCACGGATGCAGAAGCGAATGTGGATCGCGTAGACCTCTCTAAGCACTGATCACGGGGTGTGAGCCGTGTTAACCCGGCAGCAGCGCCTCGTCATAACGGCATGCCTCACAGCCGTTGTGAAATGTTGCGAAACCTCATCAAGTGGATGTTGTTTGGTGACGACCTGTAGTGGAAGGCAGTCAACAGCGGTGGTCGTGGCTGCCTGCCATGCATCCTTGTTTACCTCTTTGCACCCGCTGACAGCGTTTGCACCCGCTGACAGCGTTTGCACCCGTTGACAGCGTTTGCACCCGTTGACCGTCAGTGATTCATGCCTCTCCGCTTTATATAATAGGACCAGCGTCCGTCGCCGGCTTCGCCGGCAACTGACGCTGGATGTGCGGGCCACGACAGGCTTGCCGGCTTCGGGTATGGTGGGCCACGCTGAGAACGGAGCCCAAACCTAGATGGGATTCCTTACTCACCCAGCGTCCGTCGCCGGATTCGCCGGCGACTGATGCTGGATGTGCGGGCCACGCCAGGCTTGCCGGCTTCGGGTATGGTGGGCCACGCTGAGAACGGAGCCCAAACCTAGATGGGATTCCTTACACCCCCAGCGTCCGTCGCCGGATTCGCCGGCGACTGACGCTGGATGTGCGGGCCACGCCAGGCTTGCCGGCTTCGCCGGCTTCGGGTATGGTGGGCCACGCTGAGAACGGAGCCCAAACCTAGATGGGATTCCTTACTCACCCAGCGTCCGTCGCCGGATTCGCCGGCGACTGACGCTGGATGTGCGGGCCTCGCCAGGCTTGCCGGCTTCGGGTATGGTGGGCCACGCTGAGAACGGAGCCCAAACCTAGATGGGATTCCTTACTCACCCAGCGTCCGTCGCCGGATTCGCCGGCGACTGACGCTGGATGTGCGGGCCACGCCAGGCTTACGCCCACAGCACTCCTGCTTCGTCTGGAGTCGTGTTCACAACCTATTGCAGCTCGTCAGGCCTAATCGAACGCCTGACATGTCGGCAGAATGTCGGCGGAAAGCGACAGAAGTCTCCCGTCAGTGATTCATGCCTCTCTGCTTTATATAATAGGATTTGTTCACAATGCGCGTCCAAAGCTAAATTTGCATCGGGAGGAACCCAAGATCTATTGTTTGATCAGTGCTTGTAATCTCATTTCGAATTTTGAATTTCTGCAGTACTTACTTTTCTTAAAAACAGCTGCGATTTGTGCTGGGGGAACCTCCTTATTCCGATCTTATTGCAGGTATGAACCGCATCGCCATTATCAGATGTGCGTCTCGCCGCTTGGCCACCGCTGCTCCTCAAACGTCTACTGGTATAGAACACGCTGATGCGATGGCTAAAGCTGGAGGTCAGTTTGACACCGTTCCATGTTCAAGACTCCAGATGTTGCGAGAGGTAGAAAAAAATCATCGAAACTTTGCGTAGGCGGATGGGGAGATGGGGCGTTCGCGGTGCTGATGACGAATATGATATCCGTTTTTGAAATTTCGGCCGATCACGGTGGGTTACGGCAGGGTGCAATCCCAAGGCGGGGGGAGGGCAGCTGGTACGCTGCAGCCTTTTCATGTCTATAACTATTTTTGGTACTTATGAAGCAGAGGGCCCGTGGTGCCGTGGGGTTGCCGAAAATCATGTTAAAGCGGCAACCCCACGGCACCACGGGGCCGGTACTTATGAAGCACCGCTCCCCGGGTGCCGTTGGGGTTGTCACGTTTCCGCTGCCGTTGCCGCGTTAACTTGTTTCCTGGTAACCCGCGGCACCACGGGCCCTCTGCTTCATAAATACCCAATTTTTTCTCAATATTCCGGCGACGGGACCCACTGTTTTCACGGGAGGGCACTTTTATATGTTATGTTGTGGGAGATTATCTTCAATTACTACATGTTTACAAGTGACTGTGGAGTTCCCTCCCACCTCCGCCTTGGGATTGCACAACGACATGTCATGGTAAGCAAGGGTGGCGGCTTCAGGATAGCTGATTTCGTCCAAACTTCGCTCGTGGAATGTTTGGGGTGCTGATCACGAACGTACCTTTGGTTTTACAGTGGAATACAGGATGAAGGGTAAGAAGTAGTGTCCAAGTTGGACTTTCGATAAACCTTGGCATATTGATTTCATTCCGATGCTGTCTTGTTGAGCTGGTAGCCAAGGTTGGTATAACGTTTAGTTAATTCGGCTCACATTTCGGCGCCCTCGCTTTCGTCAGAGCCTGAAAACAGTTGAAAACATGTATGGAACTGTCCTCCCAAACACCATTGCACTCGCGGCGTCTAAAGCTACATGGTAGTGACGAGTTTTCCGGGCGGGGATGGACGAGTTTTCGCACAGTATAAAGGCGATCGTTGACGATGTGAAAGCGAAGGTTCGAGAGAAGAAGTCGCTGTATCATGTGTTTCTCGGCGACAGAACAGCCGACAACTGGCAGGAGTATCAGAAGGCGAAGAAGGCTGCAAAGAAAGCCGTGGCTGTTGCGAAAGCCACTCATTATGGTGATGTCTACCGAAAGCTCGAATCGCGCGATGGTGAGCGGTATTTGTACCGACTATCTAAGACCCGCCATCGCCAAACCGAGGACATTGAAAAGTTTGTTGGCATCAATGATGAGAGCGGCCATCTTCTGACAGACCGCAAAAAGGCGCTGAAGCGATGGCGTGATTACTTTGAGGAAATTTCCACTATGGGATTTCCTCATCCGGCCATCCCTTCTGTGGCTTCTGTTCACGGTCCCGTTCACAAGATCAACGTGGAGGAAACAGAAGCGGCTCTGAAGAAGATGAAGCCCGGTAAGGCGACAGGGCCGGATGATCTGGCAGCCGATGTTTGGAAGTCGAAGCTCTGGTATCCTGCTGAGTGGTTGACTGAGTTCTTCAACCAGGTAGTAAAGGAGAAGAAAGTACCGGAGTGTTGGCACAACAGTACGACGATTCCGATCTGGAAGAAGAAGGGCAGTCCTGCGGACTGCTTCAATTACCGTCCGATTCGCTTGCTTTCGCACAGCATGAAGATCTTCGAGCGAATCCTCGATAGAAGAATCCGTGAAATCGTCAAGCTCTCCGACAACCAGTGCGGCTTTGTGTCTGGTTGTGGGACCATTGATGCTATACACGCCGGCCGCCTCCTGGTGGAGAAGCATCGCGAGAGACAGAAGCCGGTGCATATCGCCTTTCTCGACATGGAGAAGGCCTTCGACCGCGTACCGCGTGAGGTTATATGGTACGCGTTGCGACGACACAACGTACCTGAGGAACTTATAGAGTGGGTGCGGATGCTCTACGCTTGCCCAAAGAGTAGAGTGCAAGCTGCAGCTGGAACCTCAATGGAGTTTCCCATCTCTGTTGGGGTGCACCAAGGTTCAGCGCTTTCTCCGCTCCTCTTTGTTGTCGTCATGGATGCCATTACGCGAGATCTTCAGCAGCTTGTTCCATGGACGCTGCTTTATGCTGATGACGTGATGCTCGCTTGCGAAGACAAAGACGATCTCGAGCGGGAGGTGCAAGCTTGGTGCGACCGTCTGGCGAGGTTCGGACTCAAATTGAACGTCAGGAAGACCGAGTACCTAACGACTGACGTGAACGAGTCCGGCTCCATTAAGATTAACGGTACTGAACTTGCACGAACTTCGGTGTTTAAATACCTGGGATCAGCAATAGCGTCTGACGGCGGTCTGATGGTTGAAGTGAGCTCACGCGTGAGTGCAGCTTGGTCCAAGTGGCGTTCGCTGACTGGCATGCTCTGCGATAGGAAGATCCCAGAGCACCTGAAGTCGAAGATTTACAAAGCCGTCGTGCGGCCAGTAGCGATGTACGGCGCTGAGTGTTGGCCTGCGACTAAGGAAGTTGAAACGCGCCTCAGCGTCATGGAGACGAAGATGCTGCGCTGGACGGTTGGAGTCACCCGCATGGACCGCATTCGAAATGATGCTATTCGGCAGAAGTTCGGTGTCGCACCGATAGCGGACAAGATGCGCGAAGCTCGCTTGCGATGGTACGGCCACGTTCTGCGTGGGAAAGGAGACAGCGTCCGCAAGATAGGCCTTGAGTTGGAAGTATCTGGAAAGCGGCCTAGAGGACGCCCGAAGCAGCGTTGGTCCGATACGTTACACACGGACATGAAAGTAGCTGGAGTCCACCCTGATCAAGCGCAGGACCGGGAAAGGTGGAGTCATGACACCAGAAGAGCGGACCCCGCGACGATGCGGGACAAACGCTGAAAAATAAGAAGAAGAAGAAGAAGATAAAGGCGATCGTTGTGGGAACCAAGTGCTCCAATCAATCATCAAGGTCATCCAGCGTCAGTCGCCGGCTTCGCCGGAGACTGACGCTGGATGTGCGGGCCACGCCGGGCTTGCCGGCTTCGGGTATGGTGGGCCACGCTGAGATGGGATTCCTTGCTCACCCAGCGTCCGTCGCCGGCTTCGCCGGCGACTGACGCCGGATGTGCGGGCCACGCCGGGCTTGCCGGCTTCGCCGGCTTCGGGTATGGTGGGCCACGCTGAGAACGGAGCCCAAACCTAGATGGGATTCCTTGCTCACCCAGCGTCCGTCGCCCTTCGCCGGCGACTGACGCTGGATGTGCGGGCCACGCCGGGCTTGCCGGCTTCGGGTATGGTGGGCCACGCTGAGAACGGAGCCCAAACCTAGATGGGATTCCTTGCTCACCCAGCGTCCGTCGCCCTTCGCCGGCGACTGACGCTGGATGTGCGGGCCACGCCGGGCTTGCCGGCTTCGGGTATGGTGGGCCACGCTGAGAACGGAGCCCAAACCTAGCTAGGGATGATTCCTCACCCAGAGCTGGTCGCCGGCTTCGCCGGCAACCAACGCTGGGTAAGGAAGCATCCCTAGCGTCGAAGTCGAACACGTAGAAACGCACGCCTGCTACAGATTGATGCCTTGCTGTGCATCACTCACATCCCTGTATAGCATTCAAGAAAACGCCCGCAGCAATCCTGCCTCGTCTGGAGTCGTGTTCACAACCTATTGCAGCTCGTCAGGCCTAATCGAACGCCTGACCGTTTCCGTCCAGCCGCCGTGCCCTATGCGACGACGTGTGATGATCTTCGGAACAGATGACTTGGGACAAAAATACTGTCCTCCTCTGCATACAGGGCTAATGGAAATTGGTCAAAACACTGCAGAAAATTGGGACCTATCGGCAAGACTTGGTTGAAAGCGTAGACGAACCATGCGTAGGTCCGACGAACTTCCTTCGCTGAGCTGTCCTGGTCCACCGCTTAAAATTCGAGGACCTGGGCAGGTATAAATAGCTTAGTAACCCAGCCCGCGAAGTTAGTATGCATCAAAGTGAACAATTTTCAAATCAAAAAGAGCGCCTTCCAGATTATGACATTGACCGCTAATTTTGAGGAGACGTACGGGAAGAATTATACTCGAGAGCCTGGTGTAGTCGAAATATTGGGGAGGAGGAAGGTGGGAACATTGTTTTTGCTATTGAAGAACCATTACAGAAGCTGACTCATGTCATCCTCCATTATATATTGTGAGAGTTTCCGTCTCTATTTGATTTTCCTTCCTTCACTGCATCTGAGGGAAATTCAGTATCGCGTTCAAAAAATCGATAACACCAAGCGATACTGACTGCTTGATCCATATCGTAGGATATTGATTGCCAGATCGAAGTGTGAGCTAAGGACGCAACACCCGCCCCGATAAATTTTTAGCAATAACGCCCAGTGCAACAGTAGCGATCTTGGAGGGAAGCAAAAGCGAAAGGTGGGCACATCGACGTGTTCCATAAGAGATCATGAGGTCTGAGTAGCGCCGCGTCACAGACCTCTACCGCAACGCTGCACGTGTTGTCTGAACCCGGCAGCGGCGGCTCGTCATAGCCGCGATGACGCTTTGCGAAACCTCATCAATTGGGTGTTCTTTGGTGACCACCCGGCAGTGCAGGAAGGCGGCCATTTTACTTTGCTAAAACAGAGATTGCGCCACGCCCCCGTCCGGGATGTCGCGATTTTTATTCGATTGATAGCAAAATTTCTGTTTGCATCCAGTTTCACATCTGGAAACGGTGTAACATAAACAATTGTAAAAAAACACATATCGTAACGTTCTTGCTGCACCTAAGCAGTATTTACACTATCAATCAGATAAACATAGCGACTTGGTTTCAGAGTGCATGGCGCGATCCAGTATTTTAGTGAACTACATGACTGCTGCTTTGCTGCGCCTTAAAACTAAATGTAATTTATAATTTATTCTGAATGAGTGAAATAATGTTATTAAATTATTTCACTCATTCGGCAGCTGAAATAAAAAAAATTCAAAAAAAAGTTATCCCAAGTTTTCACTGAACAAAAAATTCTTCTAACCATCTAGAAGGGTGTTTAGTTAAACCTGTAAGAAGCTCGTCTGGTGTTGGAAGACGTTCAATTAAATTTCAAAGTTCATGGGCCAGTTCACTCATTCGGCAGCTGAAGTAAAAAAAATTCAAAAAAAAAAGTTATCCTAAGTTTTCACTGAACAAAAAATTCTTCTAACCATCTAGAAGGGTGAAGCAAAAAGATCAAAAAAAAAAGTTATCCTAAGTTTTCACTGAAGAAAAAATTCTTCTAACCATCTAGAAGGGTGTTTAGTTAAACCTGTAAGAAGCACGAAATCTCTTCCGTTTCGGTTAGGTCTGCGGCCATGACAATCACGTAACACCCACCTATTGAGCAGAGAGCAAAAGGAAGAAGAAAGACACGCTAGCAAGAACGCGTAGCGAAACAGTGGCGACATAGCACGGATGCAGAAGCGAATGTGGATCGCGTAGACCTCTCTAAGCACTGATCACGGGGTGTGAGCCGTGTTAACCCGGCAGCAGCGCCTCGTCATAACGGCATGCCTCACAGCCGTTGTGAAATGTTGCGAAACCTCATCAAGTGGATGTTGTTTGGTGACGACCTGTAGTGGAAGGCAGTCAACAGCGGTGGTCGTGGCTGCCTGCCATGCATCCTTGTTTACCTCTTTGCACCCGCTGACAGCGTTTGCACCCGCTGACAGCGTTTGCACCCGTTGACAGCGTTTGCACCCGTTGACCGTCAGTGATTCATGCCTCTCCGCTTTATATAATAGGATGGTAGTTGTGAGGGGGGGGGGGGGGTCACCTTATAAAAAGTGTCACTAATACGAACAAAAAGAAATGATGGCACACCTATAATTAAGAAAACAAACAAACAATGCTATAGCTCTGTTGGCGCAAATAGGATCCGGGGGGTCACCACAGCATGGCGCGGCAGGCCGGCATAGCGAGTAGCTACACACAGTGAATGTAAATGCAGTCTTATCTCTTCGTTTCTATTACATATCCGTGTTTTATATGCTTCCGAATTGGGCAAGGGAGGGAACTCCAGCATGTAGGCAATTATAACACGGGCGCGTCACTGGAGCCGCACCCTGGAGTCCCTTCCCCTGCCTAAATCTGTGCTCTCCTCCGCGTCAGCACAGAGCACAGCTACAGCATTATTTGTTTGTTTTCCTTACTATCACTGTGCCTTGTCTCGTTTTCTTGGTGCTGGTGACACTTTTTATAAGGTGACCCCCCGGGCCCTATTTGCGCCGCTTTGTTCTATGCTCTAGATTTGAGCAGGGGAAGGGACTCCAGTATGTGGCTGGAGTGACGCACCCATGTTAAAATTGCCTACACCTGGAGTTCCCTCCCTCGCCCAATACGGAAGCAGACAAAATACGGGCCTGTAATTGAACATAAGAGTTAAGACTGCATTTACATTCGCTGTATGTAGCTACTCGCCACTCCTGCACCCCACGGTATGCTATGGTGATCACTCCCCTAACTACCATAGCGCTCGAACTATTTTTAAAGCAGAAATCTCGATTGCCTGAGGCTGCCCCACAACTTGGTTCCAAGCTACACTTAGTGTTACCTCGCGGGATGGAAGATCTTATATGGGTGTAATCATTGCATTGTATTCCCACCCTTGATCGAGTCAGGGAACAGCTCAGCTCGACGAGGCCCCGATCAGCTGGCGGCCGCTTCGCAGCCGCCAGTCGGTCCCGCGACGATCGCCTGCATACTGTGCGAAAACTCGTCCAACCCGCCCCGGAAAACTCGTCACTACCATGTAGCTTTAGACGCGAGTCACCATTGCATCCTACAGGGTAGTAATCTTAAGGAGGGACAAGATCGAACATGACAATGATGAAGGAACGCTGAGCTTAAAGGTGCCGAGAATGACCATCAGTCACCCGAAGCTGGACTTGAACATGGGTGAATGAGACAGGATTACAAACGGCGGATATCAGGACCGGCTCACCGTAACCTTAGGCGTCGGGTGAGACGTCCACTGTGCAATCGCAGACCCGTATGGAGACTGCTTTCTTCGCTCAGGGGGAGTTCGCGGCTGGACTATGCGCTCTTCGAGCGCAGAACAAGGCTAGGGAAGGGACTCCAGGGTGTGTGCCATACAAGCTGCTCGTATGGATACTGCTTCTTCGTTCAGGGGGAGTTCGCGGCTGAGTTCTGCGCTCTTCGAGCGCAGAGCCGGGCTAGGGAGGGGACCCCAAGGTGTGTGCTATACAAGCTGCTCATGGAGACTGCTTTCTTCGTTCAAGAGGAGTTCGCGGCTGGGTTCTGCGCTTTTCGAGCGCAAAGTCAGGCTAAGGAAGGGACTCCAGGGTGTGTGCCATACAAGCTGCTCGTATGGAAACTGCTTTCGTCGCTCAGGGGGAATCCGTGGCTGGGTTCTGAGCCTTCGAGCGGCGAAGCGCATACGGCTGAAACAATGCGCAATAAACGCGCAACGTCGCGTAGACGTCGAGACCTCCCAGATCTCAGATACTCAGCTGAAGTGCAAGAACGCCGCGACGCACGGGAACCGAACCCCCGACATCCCTCGCATGGAGCAAACCCTCTACCTACTGCACCACGACTCACTTGCCCACGGTGCCATCGCGGCCGCACAAGACATCGATCGGACTCGCAGCGTGGACGCCGACGCACGATCTCTGAGCTAGGAGGGCGCAGACAGCAAAGTCTCGGCGCGACCCGCACTGCGGTTACGGTGAGCCGGTCCTGATATCCGCCGTTTATAATTGTCTGTGAATGAGTCTAGCCCGCGGGACAACACGGCCTAAAAACACCGCAGGGCCAGACCATAGAAATCAGAACACGTAGAGTTCGACGAAGAATGTTAGTTCTTGGGTTGCCGCGAGATACTCCTTTAACATCACAAGGCTCTCAAGATTTGGTATTGCACGGATTCACGGGGTACTAAAATAGAGACGACACGTAGAAAACGCAACTTTATTAACGAAAAAAAATCATCGACACAGAAGTACCCTAGGTGGGCGAGGAAAAGGGGCCGAGCGATGTCGGCAGAGGGCACTAGGCTGCTCCCTCCGGGAGACGAATCCCTCGAGTGTCCTAAAAAACTGGCTGCCCCCCCCCCCCCCCGGTTTCTTCGCGCGCCGGGTCATCGACATCAGGTTACTGCCAGGTTCCTTGCCCTACTGCGGGACGCGCCGCTTTAGCGGGGCCTAGTACTGCTACCTAACACTCAACCCTCCAGTTAACCTGGGGATTCCTAGCCGTGACCCAGAGCGCCGCAGAGGTCTTGCGCGCCGATATATCACTCTCTCGAGCTAAAGATCTTTAACTTATTCTCCCTAACCTATTGTTAGCACAAAATCATTGAAACTATTCTGCTATCCAATTTTTTCAGTTTTCAGCAAATGGCTCTCAGAGTTGGAGCACATACTTCGTTCTGGAATCCTAACCTAGATCTCTTGTTTGTTTCAGGACAAAAACCCGATTGGAAACTGTACAAGGTGCAAGACTATTTGAAGATGATTCACTATTCTTTCTATGAGGCTGAAGTAGGTTGCTCATTTACAAAATAGCTTACCTTCATTGAAACCCGCTGTTGTATGAATTCTCAGAATAAGGATGCATATACATCCCTTCCCCATCTAGGCGAAGGGATGAATGCTAACCTGGTAATCCTACTATATATAAGCGAGGAACGACGTTTGTCTGTGTGTGTGCTTGTTTGCATAGGAGTGCTGGAGGAGTGTGTTGGGGTAGGGGGAAGTGTAGGGATTGGGGGATGGGGGTTGTAGTTGTGCAACGTGCCTGGCGACTCATGGTCAGTAGACGTGCCGAACACGTTGCCTAACGCCCCTGGAGATGCGGTGCTGGAGGAGTGTCTCACTAGAGCTGATTTCACTAGAGGTCTCCAGGCGCGTTTGGCCACACATGACATGTGGTTAAACCCTTAAGTTGATTGGATTGGTGACCTCGGCACCGTTTTACGATGGGGGCAGCCCTCCTTAGGTGTTGACCTCAGTATTAATAGCACAGAGTCGGCCGACAGGTTGCTGAAGGGGTGGAAAACCTATAACCAGAAAAAAAGTTAGTGGTAGTTGTCCGATGTGTTACGCCCAATGGGCATAGCTCAAAATGAAATTGTATAGTATGAGTTTAAAAAGCAGTTTATAACTTTTTGACTTGTTGCACCTTGAAACAATATTTAATTTATTAATTTTTCTTGAAAATTAAAAAAAATTATTACAAAAATTATTACACCCATTCGGGCAGCAGAGCTTAAAAATTTCAAAAAAGTCATACTAAATTTTTCCTAAACAAAAACATTCTACTCATCTTGGAAGGATTGTAGTTTTGCTTGCAAGAAGTTCGTTTCGATTTGGAAGACGTTCACTTTGGTTTTAGAAGCGTCAAGTTTGTTACATCTTGTTCAGTTTCTCGTGCAACTCACAAGGAAAGTTTCCTCACTCATGGTGAGCTTTTGCAATGCTATTTCGACAGGAAGTAGAGCCTTGTGAGCGGAGTCGAGAACCACACTCAGTTCTTACTGAACGCTTCTTTTAAAGACCTGAAAAAGAGGTGTGAGAACGTGTGCGCAACACTTATCACCCCATAACACCCTACGAGATGTGCCTCGGTGGTGCAGTAGGTAAAAGTGCCGCCTCATAGAAGCTTCGAGTTTGCGCACGGCTAATATTCTTTGCACATATTAGTTTGTTGTTATTACGCTTTCTCCTGATCAAATAGTCAAATATAGGCGGCGTTCAAAGCTTGCAACAAACCAAGGCTGTCGATTTGCCCCTTCATATGTGCTAGTTTTCCAACGGTGCGTATCTGCACCAATTCGCTTCTCTGTAAATAAAAAGTCTTATTGTTCTTCATTTGTAGTCAACAACTATGGGACAAAACTATGAAAGAAATAAAAACAAGCGTTTGTCACATCAGCACCATCTTACAAAAGCCACTGGGGAACGATCTTCTACAGCATCTTTGCCAAGGTCCCATTTTCACTATGCTACCTTTGAAATCCGATGCGAAGATGGAAAGTAGCCGTCCGACAGCGCGCTCAGATGGTAACATTTTCAGTACACTTATGTAAAAATATGGCCCGGGTTCATAGTGTTCAACCGTCAGATATGCGAATTTGTGTCAGTTACGGTATCATTGGTGATGTTGTATGATATGGTGGTGGTGCAGATACGCATGGTTGGAAAAGTAGCACATTTGAAGACGCAAATAGACAGCCTTGGTTTGTTGTAAGCATTGATGGTCTAAAATTGACTCCTGTGACCATGATAAAACGTAATAACAACGAACTAATATGTGCAAAGAATATTGCAGTGCGAAGACTCGAACTCAAAAGCCCGCCGGTGTGCTTCTATGAGGCGGCACTCTTGCCTACTGCGCCGCCGAGGCACATCTCGTAGGGTGTTATAGGGGGTGACGAGTGTTGCGCACAGGTTCTCACGCCTCATTTTCAGGTCTTTAAAAAAGCGTTCAGCAAAAACAGCTGTGGCTCTGGATCCTTTCACAGTGCTCTGCATCCTCAAAATAGCATCGCTATAGCTCACCATGGGTTGGGAACCTTTCCTTGTTAGGCAGGCATGGCTAGAGGAGGACACATATTCTGAGAGCAAAATTGATAGAACGTCATTGTTTTTGTATTAATCAAGGTGATGTTGAATTGCTGAATTTTCCGAAGAGCTCTCTGGACGATATTAAGGACTTGATGAGTGGTATTTTCGAGAACGTTCATACGACTTCGGTGTGCTAAGAGTTTTGAGTGTGTGTTTATGTCATATTTACGTGAACATCGTTCTGAAGTACCAGCAGTTGTTGACGGTTTCTTATCCGTATTCATGCTGAGGTGGTTTCGATAGAACAACCTCGAAAAATGTAAATCTACCCATTTCAATTGACGATGAGGCTGTATCACGTTTATTCCCCCCCCCCCCCCCCCCGGAGTTTCCAAGAATCTGCTTTGATTACTGATGGATTGTGCGACATAGTTTTTTTCGGCAGGAGTGCTAACATCTGTCATAGTTCTTATGATTGTTTGTGCTTGTAAGGCCCTGGTGTCAGGCTATCTCCATTCGCGCTTTACAGCGGTGAAACAAACTAGTCAGATTAGCTTTCTCGAAGCTTCTTCAGGATACTGGTCTTGCCTATGTTTTCTAATCATTTTTTAGGTTAACCTGGAAAAACACCGTCTACAACAACCCAGCAACAAGAAACCGGATATCATGCCGAAGACGAAAGCTCAGTAGAAACGCTACGTGTAGAATATCCTTGCAGACTTTGTAGAATAAACGATTGTTTAGGTGTGTGGCAGAATCGAACACGAGTCATACTGACTGTATACATATTTTATTACCGAGCTTTTTTAAAAATTCATTTTGAGAAAGATGTTAGGCTGTGATCGTTTTCGTTGTGCATAATAAGTTCCAGGATGAATTCGGAAGAAAGCGAGTTGATCCGCTCCTTGCTAACCAGTTCGGAAGGTGAAGCCTTCAAGCAACTAACAGCTCTGAATGCGAGATTGGGGGCTCAGTCGGATTTTCAGTTCATTGGTAGGAGCACACGCGAGGTGAGATCGAAAAGGCGGGGAAGGGGATATACCTTTTGTGTTGTAAGGACATTAAAATTTTTATGCAGCAGTGGTGCTTCCGACCCCTATGGTAAAAACTGAGGTAGGCTACTTCTGACGAAATTGAAGATACTATGCGTTCCTACCAAGGCGAATATTCATTGAATACATGGTGACTCTCTCTCTCTCTCTCTCTCTCTCTCTCTCTCTCTCTCTCTCTCTCTCTCTCTCTCTCTCTCTCTCTCTCTCTCCCCCTCTGGGCTTACTTGTGCCGAAGAGGCTTACTAGTTCATGATCGGTTGAAATATTTTTGGCTTCTATTTATCCCTTCCTTTATTCGTGTACTTTTCATTAGAGTTACGTAGTAAACAGTCAAGAAGACGAAATGCATTAACAGACGAATGATTTAAAAACGATGTAAAAAATGAAGATGTTCGTCCCCTGCTACATATCTGAAAGACAGTTAATGAACGGGCAGATGAACAAGAAGGCGTAGTGTAAAAGCCAGGTGAGTCCCACATTAAACCTATGCTAATAAATCTCGTCGATGTCCACATAATTGAACACGTGAGGGCGTTCGGAAGTGGACTTGAGTTTGGATTTTGGTCCTATACTTTGCCAGTTCAAGTCTCAGGAGAAGCCTTGCAACTGTGTGGTGTTATTGCATAGCTGCAAATAATCACGGATTCTGCTTTCATTTTCAGATAGTGCAAGGATTGTGAAGGAGCACGATAGTTGTAGTTCTATTAGGTCGTCCCATAGGTCCTTGCCGTCTTTTTCAACGACCCACTGCAGATTTCGCCGGCGGTCTCTTGCATAGCGCTGCATAGCTTTCGAAAGAGAATGATTTGTTCCATCAGAACATATATTGCATCTCTTTTTTCATAACGAATTTTGTCAATTTTTAGGTCGTTGAAGTGAAAAAGTAGCTATTTGCGCACTTGCTCTCTCCGCTTAGGTTTGCAATTTTTGCGCAGTTTTTTATAGCATTTGGAAGACAATGTTCTGTACTACAAGAATGTGTGTTGGTCCTATTTTCTCACTTGTCCTTTATTGATTTTTTTGCCATCAAATTGGGACGTCCGACGGAGGAGGGTTATTTTTGCCGACAGCTCCTGCTTTGTGTTTGGACTTTTTGGGTTGCTGTTATATGTCATTCGAAAGAGAATGTTCGCCTCCGATATACTACAGCAAAACTTCCGTTTTGGATTTCGTCCAGACAGAACGGGGGGTAAATGCTTCATTCCTCGTCTTATATCGACATCATCTACAAAGAACGCACATTGGAGCTCACGTACACGGGCTTACGTAAGCTGCCGCTCCAGATAAGACATGCAAAAACAACGATTATGATGGACCTCACTGATCCGGAATACAAGAGGTATTACGACCTCAGAAGACTGCATACACAAAAGGAGCGATGCCGACCGATGCTAAAGAACAGTACAATAGATGCCCTGCCTCGCTTAGTACATAGTAGATACAAAGGATAGATACCAGAAGTTACAATGGAAAACATGACCAAATGCGCATAACGTAGGCAACAAATATCATATAGCTCGTCCCTACCAAGCCCTAGAAGCCCAGTAAAAGGACCGAAACACTCAACAAAGGAGAGCGAAGAGACCACAGGACAAAGCGCCAGCAGAAACTGTGAAAACGCTCGCACTCCTCAAGAAAAGACCTGTGAGACGACATAACATCAACCAATAATTGGAGATATCCGGGAAAGACACAAATTGTAGCAGCCGTATCCATATAGAGCTGCTGTAACGCACGTCTGAGAAAAATCGTGTTTATCTGAAATTAACAACACATCAAAGTGGAGATGGATCAATGTAGCTCTTAAGAGCCCCAAAAGATTTCCATCGCCCAGCTAGCATAACCTTCCCTGTGTCGATCCCTCCTCTAATAGCATGAGTAGCTGCACCTCCCCTAAAGGAATGATTAGGTTTTTATGCGCCAACCCCGCTAGCCCAAGCACCTTAGCGATTCGCTTAGCCACAAAGTCTCTAGAGGGCCTGCCCTTATTGCGGGAACAAAAGAAAAGACTGAGGAAGTAGCGGCCTTTTGAGGCGACAGAAACGCTGCCAGAGTAGGGTCTCTTGCAGGCCCCACTTGACAGCCACTTGCACGCCTTGACCCACCTGATCAGATTTGGATCGAGGGATGGCAAGCCACCAAACGCCGTCACCCTTATAAGAGAAGTGTTGAAACTGAAGGCCGCAAAGTTCGCTAACCCTCAAGAGACCTGAAAAAGCCAGTGAAACCATAGTGGCTCCGCTAATTACCTGAGGATCGATGGACTTGAGTGCATAAGAAGTAACTACCTGCACATCATCCTTGGAAGCCTTGACGCGATGCATAACAGGCGGCCTAACTCTAAAAGCAGAAGACAGTAGAGCCTTTAGCACGCTCGCATGATCCTGAGGAAGGGGACCAAAGAAATGCGCCAGGGCGCTAATATAGTAACCTAAGGACCGAATCTTACCTAGGCTGATCAAATGAGCTATGAACACGTTCCGCAAACTATCCATGCCCGATAGGGGAAGTCCGAGCTTGACTACAAAATCCAAGAAGTCGCGTTTGACTCGTCGATAGATCTTCAGGGTTGCAGGCGCCACCGCGAGATCAATGCAACTTTTGATGATGCGAGCCACTTCCTCTAGACCCACAGTAGAAGCCATTGATGCCGCAGAACGTGCAGCCGTATGACGAACAGACAGAGCTGCTGAAAACACCAAAACAAAAAAAATTAGAAGCAGTAAACAGGGTGGGAGGGCGGGGATCAATACGACGAGGAAAGGCCGGAATGGAGAAAACAGTATAATAACTCCGAGCGCCCACTGTGTTCGACAGTGTAGCGGGTGAACGCCCGGTGTTATTACTTGTAATTTTATTTTATTTATGCAGTGTAAGTTTACGGACAAAACGCTTAGCCCTCGCATTAGTTTATTACCATTTCATACATAAATATTAGGTGAAAATGACATCAAAAGTAAAGAGGGCAGGTGTCAGCCTGACGGCCGAGCACCACCGAGCCCACACACCACTGTCCACCCGGGAGGGCGTTTTCCTGTACTCTCTGGGTTGCGGGGGCTCTAAGTGGTGGCTTAATGGGGGTCCCGATAGCCAGTGGGCAAACTCCCGCACGGGTAGTTTTAATGGGGCCCAATGGCGTCGGGTACGACAAAGCTAGGCGTTACTGGGTGACCTAATCAATCTCCCGTGGATTGGCTATCCTTCTCTTCTACAGTAGCCTACGTCCCATCTCCCTACAGGCTTTCATCCCCTTACAATTTCCTTACATCCTTACACGGCGGCGAAAGAGACCCGGTCCCCGGGTCCTAGGCTATACGGGATGGGATGAGCGGTTGATAGGGCTAATCCAATGAGAGAGAGATCAGCGTTGTTTCGATGTGGAGAAGGTCATCGCAGTTGAGTTGTGGTAATGGTGAAAAGGTGTTGAGTCGTCCTGAGTGGCTGTAAGTATAAGTGAGAGCTGTTGTAAGGAACAAAAATACAAAACTAAAAAAAAACTCACAACCAGTGGTGTTATGTGTGATACCGTGAATAAGAAAGAGAATGGAGATATTGAGGTATTGATAAAAGATATACGGAATAATTAGTTTCGCGTAGACTAGTTTTTGTTTCAAATAATATTGTCTTGGAGTTTCGACTGCCATTACCCTTGTCTGTCACAGTTGCATGTGCATAGTATCACGTGTTCCAATAAAGATAAAGGAATCTCACGCAGTATTAGTATGAGACCGAGTAGTGAGATTTATCATGGCGTCACTGTGCGCGCATCAGAGACGTAAATAATGCACTCAGATCAAAATCAATGTAGCCCGAGATTAAGGACAGTAACTCGTTAAAAAACGACAGTTGTCAAAATACGTACATTTGTTAGACACGGTGTCCTTATCGTCGCATGTGAAGAAAATTTAT
Organism: Heligmosomoides polygyrus bakeri; assembly: GCA_947359475.1. Lineage (NCBI taxonomy): Eukaryota > Metazoa > Nematoda > Chromadorea > Rhabditida > Heligmosomidae > Heligmosomoides > Heligmosomoides polygyrus. Next base: position 56,997,440 of record OX375865.1, read on the forward strand.
GGAACTAGTTTCAGTTATATTACACAAAAGGTAGAGTCAAGTAGCGGATGGAGGCCAAAACATGGTGCTTCGAAGTAAAAGCACTCGTGGTCCGTATAGCTAGAAGTGATGAAGGCTACGAGAAGGAATCCAAAACACTACTTGATATGCATATGCAACTTTCCGGATCACAAAACAGCCAACCAGGTGGTGATTTGTTCTTCCCCTGGTGTTGGGATCATGGAACAGGAGCTGGGTTACTTGTTGTTATAGTTGAAACAACTCCTGGTTGATGTAGAGCTGCTTTTCTCTTCTAGTTGTATAAAAGTAGTGAGTTTTGGATTTGTTGCAAACGTAAAGCCTTGTTTTTGTATATGAAACATGGACACGAGTTCTCTTACTAAATGCAAAGACTGACAGTTTGTCGCCTTGGTTTTGTGCTCGAATAGATATTTAACTGCTAACTTATTATGTAATTTGTGAAGCTGTTCCATGAAGGTAGTGTGAACTAGAACGAAGGTGACACTATGTCCGTGATGTACCGTTATAAGAGCGTTTTGCGCTCCTATGTTTATCGATCGCTTCCAACTACAAGTTTAAATGTCGTTAGTCTGTGGCTGATTACTTGAGTATTTTAGAGCTGTGCTTAATTGCGTGAAATCGCGTTGCGCAGTGACGGCACGATTTTGTAACGTAGAAAATTTGCGGAAAGTCGTGAAAAAAAATAGAGAAGAAAGAGAAAATTAGGTTTCGAAGTCCGCAAAAGGGTGCGGGTTTGTGGCTAGAAGAAACTTTTGTAGCTATTCTCCTTCAGAGTTATACAATTTTACCCTGTTCATGTGGACCGTGCGTTCTCGACGTCCATCGAGAATGGTAATATTGGGACGCTCTATGTCCACAATGACAAAGGGACCTTGAAAACGAGATGCTATTTTGTTTCCAATGTCTTGCCGTACCAAAACTTGTTGACCTATTTGCAAATTTGAGGGTTGTGTGCGGTTCCTCAAATCGTAGTGACGTTTTTGTTCTTGCTGTGCTATCTCCAAATTTGCTTGAGTTGTTTTCCAAATAGCACGAAGCATTGGGGTCAGTTGATTTGCATAGTCTGTTTCTGATGCAAATTTGCGAACAGGTAGTTCCAAGGAATTACGGAAGATGTTGAAGGGCTCGTAGCTATGAATCACAGTGTACGGAGAGTGCTTAGTGGTGGAGTTCTCTGCGCAATTATATGCATGAATAGCTAAGAACATAACATTGTCCCATTCATCGTTACGTGTAGCTATGGCCATGGATATAAGTTCTTCGATGGTGCGATTTGCGCGCTCGACTTGTCCGTTACTTTCATGATGATACGGAGTGCTAGTTTTATGAGCGATTTTAAGGTTTTTAAGAGTAGAACGGAAAATGTCACTCATGAAATTTGTGCCTTGATCGGTTACCAAGAGCGCTGGCGGTCCGAAACGAGACACGAAGCGATTCATGAATGTATTTATTGTTGTAAGCGCCTTTTGGTCTGGCATGGGTTCAGCTACTATATATTTCGAGAATGCATCGACAAAAACAATTATGAACTTGTTACCATCCAGGGTTTGAGGTAGTGGTCCAATCACGTCTGAGTGGACTCTTTCCCAAGGACGTACTGGCAGGTCAAAATTGCATAACGGTTCGTTGATTCGGTATGCATTGGGGTCTTTACGTTTCTGACATTGGGGGCACTGTGATACCACGGCGGTTACATCGTGGGTCATTTTATTCCATATAGCAATTTTCGAAACAGCAGTAAGGGTCTTTTTGACACCAAGGTGGGCCATTCCCATTTGGGATGAGTGAATTTGTATGATCAGAGTAGTTCTAAGGCTGGAGCTGTCGGGCAAGACTATAACGGGATCTTGGTTTATTTTCATGGGGAAATAGTATAGTATATTGTTAGCGATGAAATAATTGGAAAATGCGGGGTTATTTGGGTTCGCCTGAAGACTTTCTCTAATAAGAGATGTGCGGGAACAGTTTTGTTGTTCTTCGCATACTTTATCTAAGGTAAATAGTTAGGATGTGACCGCGTTGATTACTATATCCGTGTGGTTAATGGGAAGGTGTCTAGAAAGTGCGTCACAAACCATGTTGCTTTTACCGGGCCGATAAGTTATCGTGATATCATATTCCTGTATCGCGATTTGGTATTTGGCGAGTCGACCAGTAAGATCTCTCCTGTGAAGAAGAGATTTTAATGGCGCGTGGTCTGTTATTACAGTTGTTTTCGCGCCGTCAATGTAAGGTCGAAATTTTTGAACTGCGAAAACAAGTCCAAGTGATGTGTTAATCAGCACTTCCTTTCTTACCAAAAGTAAGAAGAAATGAAGAAAAAATAAGACGACAAAAAATTTGAGAAGATGAAAAAATTTTAAGTGTAAAGATCACGTTTCCTTTGTCCTTTGTGAAGACTGAGTTGATGCTGGATGAGTCGATTGGCAAGATGTCACAGTAAGTTGCTTTTATAGTGGTACTATTGTACCTCTAAATTATTGGGGACGAAACGAAAAGTGAGACAATTTCGGTATGTAGAATGTGGATAGCAGAATATGAAATGAGAGAACGGTGGAGAGAGAGACAACTAGTGTTAATCGTGCTTTGCTTGCTCGTTTTTATTTATTCTTAAACTGTATATTTTCATCGCCTTACTTCAAAATGAATTTTGTTGTGCGCTTCATTAACAAATACGACCACAGTACATTTATTAGTAGTACTTTACCGCGAGGGTGGCGTAGCCTGGCCAGGACTCATCGTAACACTGCTCAAATACCGGATTAGAGGGGTTTTTCTCCCTGTCACACAAATGAACGGAATATATAAACTTTTTTTCCTCGCGGAATAGAGGTGGAGCAGCGGTGTGACATTGGCGCTCTCTTTTCTGTAAGAGAAAAGGAACAATAGATCGCAAAAATGGAAAAACGTGGCGGCATAGTATTCAAATCAGGGGACACGAGAGCATTTTGAGCATAAGCAGAAATTTATGAGGTTAGGACAACTTGCTGTGAGATTCAATTCTTGCAAAGTGAACGCCTTTTTTAGATACTGTTACTTCACTAAGTAACAGTATGAAAAAATTAAAAATATTCTTATGGCCTATTTTTGGTTAAATTGTGTCGGGCACTTACGCAGTGACACTAAAAGGAAGTGTAAAAAACTCATGCAGCATCTTTCCTTTTTTGAAAATTAGAGAGAACACAAATAGAGTGGTGGAAGAAAGGACGAGGAAACCGATCAAAAATAGGCAAAATAAACTAATGCGAGCCGGGACTTCCATATAATAACTCCGAGCGCCCACTGTGTTCGACAGTGTAGCGGGTGAACGCCCGGTGTTATTACTTGTAATTTTATTTTATTTATGCAGTGTAAGTTTACGGACAAAACGCTTAGCCCTCGCATTAGTTTATTACCATTTCATACATAAATATTAGGTGAAAATGACATCAAAAGTAAAGAGGGCAGGTGTCAGCCTGACGGCCGAGCACCACCGAGCCCACACACCACTGTCCACCCGGGAGGGCGTTTTCCTGTACTCTCTGGGTTGCGGGGGCTCTAAGTGGTGGCTTAATGGGGGTCCCGATAGCCAGTGGGCAAACTCCCGCACGGGTAGTTTTAATGGGGCCCAATGGCGTCGGGTACGACAAAGCTAGGCGTTACTGGGTGACCTAATCAATCTCCCGTGGATTGGCTATCCTTCTCTTCTACAGTAGCCTACGTCCCATCTCCCTACAGGCTTTCATCCCCTTACAATTTCCTTACAACAGGCCCTCCTCTCCTAGAGTCACCACCCTCGTTTCGCAACATCTTGCGAAACCTCCGGCGACGCATGACCCATCGTCACTCTGCGTCGCCGTCCATCGGCTCCCAACTACAACAGGGCACGAAATCCAAAATACCATGTCTTGCTCTATAAGGATACGTGTCGCGTTTGTTGATTTCTGTTGAATATCAACAAAATGCCAAAAAGAGAAAAATCGTCTTCACCAACAACACCTTCTCCTTATTCAGTCTGTCTTGCTCAGTTTTATATGACACTTGAAAGTAGGTGTCTTGCTCTACCACAGCATATGATTTGTTCTTCGGCCATTTAAGTTTTTGCTAATGGTGACGGACAAGGAGACCGGCAGCAATCGTCACTCGCTGGTTCCTGATGTTCATTCATCACACGGACATATTCAACGATTTTTGCACAGAATTGTAACTGGCAATGAAAAATAGGGTTTGTACAGTCAACCAAGGTTCTAGTGCCTTAGCTGCAGTAGAGCCCTGGTTGAAAGCAAAGAGAAGAACGTGTCGGAAGTGCTCATCCTTGTTGACCTGGTACTCCATTTTGGTGACCTGAAAATTATCGAAAATTTAAATTACCGGAGAACAAATCATATGCTGTGGTAGAGCAAGACACCCACTTTCAAGTGTCATATAAAACTGAGCAAGGCAGACTGAATAAGGAGAAAGAGTTGTTGGTGAAGACGATTACTCTCTCTTTGGCATTTTGTTGTGATTCAATAGAGATCAATAAACGCGACACATATCCTTATAGAGCAAGACATTCTCTTTCGAATGACATATAACACTAACCCAAAAACTCCAACCACAGAGCAGGAGCTGTCGGCAAAAATAACCCCTCCTCATTCGGACGTAGACAATTATAAACGACGGGTATCAGGACTGGCTCACCGTAACCGACAGTGCGGGTCGCGCCGAGACTTTGCTGTCTGCGCCCTCCTACCCTCCTAGCTCAGAGCGCATGCGATCCCAATTTGATGGCCTAAAAATCAATAAAAGACAAGTGAGAAAATAGGACCAACACATATTCTTGTAGTACAGAACATTGTCTTCTAAATGCTGTAAAAAACTGCGCAAAAATTACAAACTGAAGCGGAGAGAAAGTGCGCAAATGGCTAAGCAATACATGCTCTGATAGAGCAGATCATTCATTCTGAAAGCTGCATAGCGCTGTGCAAGAGAAAATATGCAGTGAATTGTTGAAAAAACGGCAAGAACTTATGGGACAACCTAATATTTCTGTGAGCGTATGTAAGCCGAGCTCCTTCTGTGGCGAAATAACGGGAGGTTAACGGATACGGTCGTCGCAATCGCAGCGAAGGTATCCTTGCCAGGGGGCTTTACGGTGTCTTGGGGGATTTTATACTCCCGTCGCTGCGCGATTGCAGTTATAAAGGTGGGCGTCAGCGTGGGTTGACGGGCAACTCGGCCCCGTTCGTCCCCGCCACTGCTGAGTCACGTCGATTTGCAGCGCGTCTGCCACCTCTCGCTGCCTCTCCGCTATTTCGCGCGCAGTACCGTCTCGCGTGGGAGCATGCTGTTTCTTGAGGCGACTTGCACGACCGGCGTCTCATCACAGCGTGATATATTTCCACACCAGTCGTACTGAGGAGATGCACTGGTCCAGCCACAACGGCCACTGAGTTCCGCAGGATGTTTAGAAACATGTTTGAGATAAATGTTTTAGAACACTCTTTACCAAAGCGTTTGAAGTACAAATGGCAACATACGAATAAAAACAACTGCATCGTGTGAAGCATGAGATTACATTTGTATGCCAAGCATATACCTGAATACAAAGCCAAGGGTGCTAACAGTTCCCTCTCGAATGAACAGGATACCATGCGTGGGGTTCTTCAGAGGAGTACAACGAGGGGGACGGGAACACATTGAGAGCTAACTAGTGGGCAAGGTTGCTGGCTAAGGTATCAAGGTGATTCTTACACTCTCTTGTGATAGGTGAATGACCATCCGCCTGGAGGAACTGTCTGAAGCGTCTCATCTGATCGTGTATTTCATGTTACCTACAGGCTTCGCGACTTCGCATATATCTTGTCGCCATTTCCCATTTGCTATAGGCAGGATCTGCGATTTGGCCATAGTTAACTGTGAAGCCAAAAACTGTAACAGAGCTGCCATAGCATGGATGCCAGTAGGAAACGCCCTTCGAAGTTTTCTGTGAAACCCTTCAACGAAGTTCGCAGGTTATCCTGCCTTTCCGTTCCGTCCACTACTGCCATCCGCTCTGGGGCTGTGAAACTATCGTCTGAAACCATAAATATCGTTTTCTAAACAATGTTTGTTCCAATTCTGATATGTTCTTGATAAGCTATCGACCAAGATTGTTAACAGCCTTATTCGGCTGCCGAATCGTCAGCCGAATAAAGCTGCTAACAATCTTGGTCGATAGCTTATCAAGAACATATCAGAATTGGACGTCATGCCAAGATTTATGGAAAGTCGAACCTGGGCAATGTTTGTTCCCATGTGTCACCTGACCGAAGCGTGGCTGTGCCACATCAGCTACTAAGCCTTGGATAACGCTGGTTGGAGCTCCCGTATAGGGTTGTGCCCAGAATTCGTTGCACCTCTCGATCACCCTACGGCGCATAATAGAAAGAGGGGCGCTTCTTGGCTCACAGAAGTGAGTCCGAACTGGATTTTCAGGATCCGTTATGAAGTGTCCACTGCTGACTTTGCAGGAAGGCAGAGGCTGATTGTACACCTCGCGCTCTCGATCCTTAAGCGACCGGCATCCACAGCACACAAAGGTGCTGGTCTCTCCGTCTGAGTGCCTTCCTATACGCCCACTCATAGCACAGCTGACGATCTCGAGGTAGGATATATATCGCTGTATCTCTACCCCGTTGCTGTGAGGGAGCAAAATCACTCGAACCTGTTCGAACGACGCCATTTCGCAACAATGGTACTTCCAAATCCCGCCACATCTTCATTCTTCTGGATCTCATGTGAAGTCTCTCCATCATGGGAAAGCAAGGCTGCGGGACATTATGTACGAATGGTTGCCGCGGACGCGGCGGATAGCGCGGCGAGCGCGGCAGAAGACGTTGCAATTGGGTGACTTCAGCAGCCAGTGACGTTTAGACCTGCCTCAAAACTTGCACATCAAGTGTTAGAAATTGTATACAAAGTCAGTTTCACTGCGATAGTGTGTCATATTTTCAGCTTTTCGTGAAGAGGCATAATATAAAATTGAGCATTAGAAAGTTGCTTAGTTTTATAACTCGAACTCAATTTCTGAACCAGAGCATGTTTTCCCGCAACTCCTGCAACACCCGAAAGGGATATCAACAACTAAAACCTAGCGTCTGCAGCAGGTCATGAGGCACAGCTCACATGACCGCAGCGGAGCTCATCGCGCACGCGGCAGTCGCCGTCGCGGGCGCGGTGACCATTCGTACATAAAGACCGCCCCTCGGAAAGCAATAGCATTTGCACGTGCGGGTAGAGATGTAGGGTCGGAGTAGGCGCCGGGACTCTTCCGTCTGGAATCTGCCTCGCCGCGATGACTCAGCATGCTCGGGGCCGAGCTGCCCCGTAATCGTCAGCGTGGCGACGTGCATTTGAGTACTACGGACTACGTGCCGAGGATGACGACAGACGACGAATAACTGCCCGTGAACGTGTTCCTCAATACGAACCGATCAGCTTTGCTTAACACAGAGCATTTCAATAAAAATAGTCTTGGTTTCACAGGTTGACTGTCATGGGCGTACACTACCCACCTAATAATGAGACGCCTAGGAAGCGGAACTTGACGAGACGTTTATCTCGCTAGGCTCCCACATTTGGTAGAATAGGTCTTTTTCTCCACATTGACGGATTTGTGAGCAGTTCGGAATGTGATGTATTTGCATGGGTAAAGCTGAACCACAATAAGGCAGCGCGACAGGAGGTACACCCGCCCCCTGCTGGAGACCGTGGCGTCAGGGGTTACAGCCGCTGTTTTTTGAATAATCGAATTCGAGTACATTCGAAAAATGCGATTTTCTGAACATTCGAATTCGAGTACATTCGAAAAACACAATTTGTCGAATATTTGAATTCGAATGAAAAATCAGGCTGCATGATAGGCAAGATAGGCGTGATGGACGACAGCCCGGAAGAAAAATGGAAGCAACACATAACGGATCCCCTCCTGGTTAAGCACGAGGTTTTTGTCGACATGTCTGTCATAAATCCGTTTGTGCATCGTGAAAATGAGGTAGAGAACTTACACATAGTAGAATCAAAGGGCTTGTGGAAGCGTCAAAATTTCTTTTTGCTGGAATACGAGTTTTTATCAGCTGAGTGCGTGTGTTGTGTGCTTGTGTTGCAAAGCGCTCCTGATGGGGAACAAACGAAAGGTTTCCAAGACATTTTAAGGCGACACAATGTGCTTCAGCCACTGTAAGCTTGGAGCTCACTTCCAAACGATCATTTTTGGAATTGGTGGCCGACCGACTGTTCAAAAATTTTAATGAAACAATGTTTTCGCCTAACGGCAGTTAGTGACGGACTGACGACGTACGAAGTATTATATGTAAATCTGTAGCAATCTATACCATTTTCAGACGTTTTCTGCGCATTTTCCAGCTGTACGCTGTGGTATTCAACATGGTGATAAATGTTCAGCACCAGTGGTACACTGGTACAAAGTGCCTGTGTAGTGAATCGCGGTGTCTTCCTCCATGGTTATGAGCACGCAACCGAAATCCAATTGAAGACGTACCCTTTCCTCCGAAACAAGAGTTCCACCCGAAAACGTTATCATATGTCCACTGCTCGCTTGCCTCTCCACGTCTGTCAGTTCATCTTGCAGATCCCAATCTTCTTCTTCCACCACTTCCAGCTGTTCGTCTTCGTCAACTTCAAGTTAACGTGCTTCGAAGTCCTTGAGTATGCTGTCATTCGACCAGCTTGATATCTTCCCTCGAAGGCTCCTTGTCTATAGGTGGGCCACACTTCAACGTGAGCAGGTTGATTACCACTCGATCATCGACGACGTTGTCAGCGAGCCTTCAGCAGAACTATGATTTCCAGGTAACAGGCAAAAGTAAGGGAAAGAGTATATCGACTGTTTAAGTCAATTTGCGGAATCCACAGACCTTGTTTTACATTTTAACCACCTGTGACGTCACATCTTGGTCCCTTTGAAAATCCGAGCAGGATTTGCCCGATGTCATTGGTCTATGTAGGGAAAGTGTGAGTAGCCTGTAGCTTTTATACGCTGTCCGTATTGTGACCAGGGCTTCTGTTTCATGCACTTTAGGCCTATATATCACCGATGTTGAACGTTTATACATCATTATGTTGAATAGCTTTCTCATTGCGTTTTGGCTAAAAAACCGGTCAGTAACGAACAGGTTGAAAGAAAGTTACTCTCCACAGCATATAGACGGAAAAAATGTACAAAAAACGTCTGAAAATGGTATAGACCTCAGAATCCCTCAACCCTCACTCAACCAATTAGTTGAAATGCAGAAGTGCAGCAGCGCAGAAGAATCGAACCCTCGACCTCCCTCGCATTAAGCAACATCAGATCCACTGCGCTCCGAGCTGCTTGCCGGCAAAGGTATCGCGGGCGTACAACACCCCCGAACTCGTAAGGCGCCGATTCCATTGTAAATTCAAGGGCTCCTCCTACTCCTAGGGTTTAACGACTTGGCAAAAAAGAATCACATTTTTATACTAATTGATGGGTGGGATTCTTCCTATATGACTCGCTCTCCCCATTCGAACATAAGCTTCAAACCCTTCCCTTGTTGACCGATCGGGGTGCGAGGACGTGACTATGACGGCCACGGAAAGGTTCCACAGCAGGGGAATTTTCGATCGGACAATCACCATTAGTCGATATTATTGATATCTTGGACGTATCCAGCGTGCGTTGTGATTCAGAAATCGTGCTTCAGATGTTGCTCAACGCGCGCTTGGACAGATGTAAATCAGAAGGCGTCACAGATCGACCAGGCAACTATTAGTTTTTCGTCGATGACGAAAAAACTATCTAATGATTAGGCGTCTCCGATCGGTCATTCACTATTGCGGCAATTCTGCGTGGAAAAATTTGTGCCGTTCAACATTGTAAGACATTGTGGAAATTCTCCCTTTTGACAGAAAGGATTTTCATGAAATGTCGAGATTCGAAGAGGCGCTCAGTATCCCGGCACCGGGCTACTATCACACCTAAGCTTTGATTCAGAGACAGAACTATTTTGGAGATCCTAATTATCTGAAAAATCTAACAGCCCTCTTCAAAATACGACGTTACACAAATTCTCGACAGGCATTCGAATGACACTTTTCGAATATTCGAATAATTTTGACTTCCTGGGAAATTTTGAATATTCGAACGGTTTCGAATACCGAAAATTTTCGAGCATTCGAAATCGAATATATTCGAAAAACGCGATTTTTCTGAATATTCGAATTCGATTGCATTCGAAAAACGAGATTTCTTGAATATTCGAATTCGAATACGCTCGAAAAACGCGATTTTTCGAATATTCAAATTCGAATGAAAATCATTCGAATACCTATTCGATTGGGTTTTTCGAGCATAAGTATAGTGCACACCGCCTACTGGTCGTTCTAGAGGTAGCAATGTACAACAGAGGGAAGAAATTCACTTCTGATGGACAGACACTCAATCTGGTTGTTCATTACAGGATTTTTGCTAAGAATGCAGAGTGCCTCTAATGCTTTCCTTGCAGAAACTTCCTCCTCAATGGCCAGAATTGTACATTTTACGCCGTAGTCGTTACCATCGTGCACATGCAACCTATGCCTACCAAGAGGACTGCTTAAGGAGGGGGACGTTCGTTATCCGGCAATTTTGGGCCGAATAACGAACAGCAAAACAAATTAGCTGATATCCAGGTTTGGACGTGGTATTGGAGGGACTGTGTAGAAGCTTTACTATCATAGAAGTGATCGCAAGCAGCAATAGGAGGTATTTGAATCTAGAAGGGTTAGGTGACTTCAGGCGCAGGTGAAGTAGTTGGAAAGAACTTCCATCCTTCCAGAGTTGTTTATCTATACCATACATATATGAATCCTACTGAGGATTGAATTGTTCATGCGCTTGTCACCACAAGTAATGTGCAGACCAAGAATTCATACAAACTGCCTTGATGGTATTACTGACTGTCAGAGGTAGAAGGCCCTGGCGCATCCCAAGAAGAATTGTTTAGTGGCGAATTTTGCGTCCTATTCCACGATTGTTGTGTTGGTTGCATGCGGTAATGGTATTTTAGTTTTGACTGATAGACTGTTGTAAAGCAGCAAACACATGCCGCTGAGCAGTAAGAATACAAGCAAATTGGGTACAGGTTCAATCTATCTTGATGAACGGAGAAAGCGACGCTCTCATTGAATTGTTGACGTGTGTTATTGGAGGCACCTTCGTAATGTTCTGCGGAATTGATCTTCTCTATTAAAAATCTAAATAGTGCGGTTGAAATGTTCCAAATTGACTTCTCGTCGCGCATGTCGCAAAAGATGGAGCTTCATCCTAATTTACCACTTCCTTTTAGGGACATTGAACTTTCGCTTTTCTAGTCTTCACATCTCTCTGCATGTGTATTTGGACCGCACAATGGCTTGTAGTTGCTAGCCTATAGGAAGCTAGTAAAAAAGCCATCTCATTCTTCTTGTGTCGATTCTGGCGAATGCACCCCCGAATGCTTACCGTATACAGGTTAACCATGGAGCGCGGGAACTGTGCCTGGGTCTCCTATAGCGCTGCATTCTCTTGTATGCCCGCGATGGCTCTGCCTGCAAGTGGCTCGGAGGGGTGTTATGTCATGCTCAGGGAGGTCGGAGGTTCGATTCTCCTGCGTTATGGCATTTCTGCACTGGTTGAGATTTGAGGGGTTCTGACGACTACTTCATATTCAGGCGCTTTCTGCGCATTTTCCAGTTGTATGCGCTTCTGCACTCGAGGAGCGCAGAACCCAGCTGCGGTCTCTCCCTTGAGCGACGTTGGTAGGAATGAAGGATTTTACGCTCTATCGCCAACGCTCACCTAGATGATACGGTAACCATTCAGGGGTGTGTTCTTCAAGCTCATGCTAGTTCTTGGGTCTTGGGATACTGTCGAACAAGAGTAGTGATCCTCGTAAAGCTGCGAAACCAATACTGTTATGCAGACTTTACTCGGCTCCGGCGCAGTCCTAGCATGAAATAATCGAGGCGTCGGAGGAGCTGCTCATCCAAAGATCATTCTGTTTGGCCACTGCCAAAAGCAAATGCGGCGATTAATGAGTAAAACAACCCAACAAGCCCCTACGGAAATGACGAAACGCGGGCAAGCTGCTGTCTGATGAATTTATTTATTTATTTATTTATTCAATACATTCGCGATAAGCGCAAACGCCAGAAAAAAAGTATTACAACAACGGAACAACGTGAGGAAACCTAAAGGGAATCGAACACATGTAAAGCAACTAAATGATGACACACATAGAGCAAATCAAGCCAGTGTCAGATCTGTGGCTAATTAGGTCATGAATAAAAAGCCTGGTTAGCCAAACCAAATAAACCGGGAAGACTGTAAAGTGTTAAACTTCATAACTCGACTGCGACTTCTTAAGAGATCGCTCAAGCTGACCTAGCGAAAAGGAGGACGGGATACATCTCGTCGCCTTCAGGTATGCGCTGGCTGCCCTATGTGGAAAAAGCGACACCTTCAGCTTACTCCTAGGCCGACAGATGATAATCTTCTCCGGCTCCCCCTTAGTTTGAGAAGCACGCAGATTAAAGAATTTAGAGCCTCCGAAGCGCGAGTAATGTATTAACTTATAAACCCTACAAATATCAAAGATTTTCCTGCGAGAAGCCAATGTGTGAAGACCCAGGTATTTATTTCTTATCGGTGCTTTAGGTACCTTAGAGTAAAGGAACCCGCCAATGCGAATAAGAACCTTGCGAGTGTAATTATTCTGTACCTTTTCTAAAAGGTTTATAAGAGTTTTCTTACTGGGGGAAAAAACCGAGGTGGATGACTCCACCAGCGGTCGAACGTAAGTCTTATAAGCCCTAAGCAACACACTCATTCTTGGTGGTAAGGCCCTTGAATATCTGATAGGTCCTATGCTGAGCACGTCTGCAACAAATGGTCACATGCTCCGAGAAATCAAGCTTGGAATCGTAGTGAAACCCTAAGTCTTTGACAGAGCCCACGGCCGCGTTAGGAAAATTGTCTATGAAATATTCACGTGTGTCCGGCGATTGTCCGCGGCTGAGTGACATACAAACAGTTTTGCTCGGAGATAGTGGAAGCTGCCACACCCTGCTCCATAGGACCAGCGCATTAACAGCCTCCTGAAGACTTCTAGCGTCGTCTGAACTGATAATTGTCCTATAGAGGTTAACGTCGTCCGCATACATCTTGACAGTAGCCCCACTGGGTTCAACAATCCTAGGCAAGTCCGAGGTATAGAGATTGAACAAAATCGGTGATAGAACACCACCTTGAGGTACCCCGCTACCGGCCGACCTGACGTCAGAATAGCACTGACCCAGGCGGACTTGAAACGTTCGATTACTCAAAAACTCTCTTATCCAATTCACAATGACAGGGTGAAAGTTAAGCCTATTCAATTTGAGGAGAAGTTTCTTGTGCGAAACACGATCAAACGCCTTAGAAAAGTCAAAGTAAACTACATCACAACTGAGCCTCCTATCCAAAGCATCACCCCAGTCCTTGAGGCATTTCAGCAGATTCGTCTCAACCGAAGGTCTTTTCATAAATCCATGCTATCCTATAGGAAAGATGAAGACAAATGAGTGGATAAGAGTGAATAAGAGTGAATGAGTCTCACATTCTCACCTTCCAATGGTGACTTATGACTGTTTCCATACGGTTAATTAGGCTGTTTTACGCATCCTTTGTCTCGTTCTTCCCCAGTCGTTTTAAACGACAAAAATATGAAAAATCGTACTATACTATGGATCAGTCTTTAATGAATAAATTCTCAAGCTCTCCTTGTCTTTTCCAGATATCCCACCATACATTAAATAAGGCAACCATGGTGAGACATCGGCCGAGAAGAGTTTGCAAAAATTTTTAGTTTCACAGCTTGGTCTTTGTAATTGTACTCCCCGATAAGCTTGACAGCTGTTTGCGAAACCTGGTAAAGGAGTTCTGGTTGGCGTGGCTCGCTAATCGAACTTGGCATCGGTTTGGATGGCAATGAAGAAGCAAGAAGCGTTTCTTGTTACTGAGGTTCTCTGAAGGTCCCGTAGGGCGAGGTTTTAATTTAGTGACTGCAGTACGTTTCAAAACGCTTCATTAAAACGGTTAGAAATGACTCTTAATTTGACAGTAGCTGTGCTCCAGTCTGCTGCTGAAATTAGAGCAGTTTCAGTCCGGTTTTATTTTTTGTTGTTTGCTCGTTATCCGTTATCCGGGTTTCAAAATTTTGTAATCCGCTCATCTCTGGTGTGCAAGCGATCCAATAGTAAACTTTGAGGGTCCCTAGCTCCTTGGGTTCGAAGACTTAGCAAAAATGGGGCCTACTTTTATACTATGAGGAGTGGAGACTCTCATAGTGATATTCATTTTCGCCGTTCAGGCATACCCTTGAGACAGTTCCCTGGTTAGGTTTTTATTTATTTGTCCTTTACGTATACTATTGTGACGTTTCTACTTGTGTTTTGCTAAATATATGTGCTACACGCGCCCTAAATATATGTTAGGGCGTGTAATGTTCACATCCGCTTGTGGACGGTTCCTTGTGTCGGCGAAATCGAGGCCGCAACAGTTTATTGGACGACTGCCAGGGAATACGTACAGCACCACACGATGAAGAGAAAACAAGGCCAAAGCACCCCGCCAATAGTGACGAGGGTCTTGATGGGCTGTGCCGTATGTTGTGCGGGCGGCCTTAAAATCGCTATCGTGGGATGACGGCGAAGCAGAAATGTAGCGACTTAGGAACGATGAGACAATGGAGCAAGGGTGAATCAACGGCGAAACAATATGCATGAAGAGCTACTTCTCTAAGAAGTTAACGAAGTAATTACAAGAACATGAACAGTATTTAGAGTGTTTAGATCACATGTGACCTTGCCTAGCCCCGGTCTTGCCCGGTCTTCGTCCCTCGCGTTCGTCGCGTTAGGGCGCGTGTAGCGCAGTCGAAGGAGGTGCCGGCTGTCGCGTGCACCCGATACCAGGTTCCTGGTTCGGATTTCCCGCCCAGGGCAACCAAGCCTTCCATCCCTCCGGGTTGGTGAATTGGTACCAGACTTGTCTGGTAGGGATAAAGCGCTGACTTTTCATCGCCTGGTCACCGCAAGTCATTGTATGACCAAATACGCATTCAAATCTCCTACACGACATCTGTAGAAGTAGAGTGCGTGGCGCATCCTAAAAGTTATTGAGTAACGCCGTCCTTTATCCTTTACACCAGCTTACCTTTAGCCAGTACAAACCAACTCCGCTTAAGACGCATCGGATTCAACGCTACTCCCGTTATAACGCAGTTTTTGGGAGGAACTCTGCGTTCGAAATGACTCCAGTTATAACGCGACCTGGGCTCAGATCCGGTCCCACACGGAAAATGAAGACGAGCAGGGTGCTGGCCGGGTTTTCGATCAGACCTACCTTTTTATTCCCTCGTTCGTGTTCGTAGTCGCGGCTAGCACCTGTGCGACAATGATTTAGATGCATGAAGAAGTTTTTCATGCGTACGCGGCTCATAAAAGCGTTGATTATCAGCAATATGTTGCGCACAGTAGCAAGACTCCTGGTATTCAGCAGCTGTTATAGAGGCTAGACGCTGCCACATGATGTTTTGTTGCGATCAGAACTCTCGCGCCATGCAGGACCTGGACATGCACCCTCTGCTTTCCTGACGGGTTTACAGAAACAGCGCTTTTTGATAATAGGCAACATCCCGATATCATGACAGAATGCGAGAATGCTGAGAGGCCACTGCAACCAGGATCGCGGATGTGGCGTGCGATTTAGCAGCGCTGATAGCGCAGTGGGCTAGCGTACTGTCTGGAAGGCAGAAAGTGCGGGTCCATCCCGCCTGGCGTGAGAGTTTTGATGGCAGGAAAAGATCTTGTAACATCAGGTTACACAGTTTGGCGCAAATAGGGTCCGGGGGGTCACCACAGCATGGCGCGGCTGGCCGGCGTGGCGAGTAGCTATATACAGTGAATTTAAATGCAGTCTTATCTCTTCGTTTCGATTATAGATCCGCGTCTTATGTGCTCCCTAAGGCCTATGGTATACTCCCGTCCGCTGCAGCGACGCGGGAATGCACAGCGATGCGACGGCTCGCGATGCGCGTCGCGAGCCGTCGCCATCGCTGAGGCTGACATAGTCCGCGCAGTTCTACAGACGGAGACTTTTGCAGAATTTTAGCGAATCAGCTGAATCAACATGCCTACGACTTGTGGTCCCTTTTCATATAGAAGTGTGGACGCACACTTCTCATAAGTCTTAATTGTTGGAGCTAAATTAAACGCAGTACTCTTAGAAATGCGCGGACGCGAAAAACCGAGTTCAAAACATTATTTTTAAAAACATGGAGCTGAAATGGCAGATTTGTGATCAACGCGTCACGATAACCCTCTAATGACCTGGCAAGCGCAAAACTGTGCGTCTTCATGCCTATGTGGAACCTGAGAATCAAAAGAAATACTGCAGTCAGCGAAGATGCGAAAAAAACCCCGCTAGAAAAACATGATTTCGAAAAAATCAGCGTTCAATTGGCACACTTCTGTGCCGGATATGTCAACGGGACCTCCCTGTGACTTGCACGGCACAGAAATGTAGATTTCGGTGCCGACAAGGAAGTTCACATGCGAAAAAATGCTAGGATCAGCACAAAAGTGGGAAAAAACGGCCTAGAAAAATATCTCCTCAAAAAACTAGCTGTTCGCCGAAAAAAGCCCCAAAATGAGGAGGAGAACAACAGAGAAATCACATGACCACCCAACATCACCAGACGTGTGTTGAAATTGCTGTGGTATGGTCACGAACCAAAGAAGTGTCGAAATAAGTGAGCGAAAGTGCATAGAATAGGGCACGACAAGCGCTCCCCCTCCGCGACCATCGCTACCCGTCGCTCGTCGCAGTGCACTGCACTGCGACGAGCGATGGGCTGCGACGGCCGTCGCACGGGAGTATGTTTCACTCCCGCGACGCGGAGCTATAACACCCCTTTGCGACGCATCGCGGGAGCGATGGCGCGTCAACTGACAACCGCGCCCCACTGCGCCGTTCGCCACTGCAGCGAATGCGCGCCGTTGACAGTTGCCCCGCGCCCGTCGCTGGAGCGACGCGGGAGTATACCATAGGCCTAACTGTACAAGGGAGGGAACTCCAGGATGTGGGCAATTTTAACACGGATGCGTCACTTAAGCCACACCCTGCTGTCCCTTCCCTTGCCTAAATCTGTGCTCTCCTCCGCTGACGCGGAGGAGAGCACAGAACACAGCTACAGCATTATTTGTTTGTTTTCTTCACTACCAGCGTGCCTTGTCTCGTTTTCTTGGTGTTGGTGACACTTTTTATAAGGTGACCCCCCCAGCCGGACCCTATTTGCGCCCACAGTTTTGTTGTTGATCACTTCTAACTTGCCTCTGGTGCTCATTATTCCTCGCCCGTATCTGTTATATTTATGCATATAACAGAGAATATCTGAGGACAGGACCTCATTAATAATCTAAGGATGTTCTTTGTTCACACTCCTTTAAAGTTCATATATTTCATTACTATAGTCATATTTTGTTTTTTTTTGTAGCGGCAGAGAGGATGATGGTGAAACCGTCGGTGAATTAGCGCGTTCTGAGGTGCCTGGGTTGGGTTTGTTAGCCACCTATTGGTTTTCATGTTTCACTACGTTTTCCCATCAGGCTCCTTGCCGTGATTCTAATACTATGGGGTCTGGAGCACCATCACTTTGAAATGGTTTATTTATTGCCAAATTTTCATGTGCCTCAGGATCACTAACATAATAATACTGCCAGTTTCTGACAGCTTGTTACTTGCATCAGGCAAAAGTGCTGTCTCTCATACACATACAACTGGCCTACGGAAAGTCATCTTCGTAGGCACTATATAGCACTTATTACTCAATTGTTTTTCCTTATTGAAGTGCATAATGACATCATAGTATTCCATGGGCAAGCTCGCCTGATTTTCTGTAGTGATATGTTACTTGTGGGTTGGCTGCCCTACCCTTCTCTGGTTATTTTCTCCTTCATAGATGCGCAGGTTCATAGATGGTGGGCCTTTTCTCAATGTTCTCGATAGCTTTTTTAGCGCTTTCGCTGATTGTAAGTTGAGTTCTGAGTTTTTCCTATTCCTGTTCTTTCCGGGCAATTTTTTCGCGGCCCGTTCTCGATCGTTGGTGGCACATCCCTATGGATGTATTAATTAAAAAATATTTTATTTTTAATAAATATTTGTCATCGCATTCATTTTATATAAATCTACGTGTACAAAGGTGTAAAAAGGTCAGCTCCGGTTAGGACGCGACTCCTGTTATAACGCGGATTTTCTCCGGTCCCTTCAAACGCGTTATAACGAGAGGGGACTGTATATTTTTGTAGTTTTTGATTTGCAACTCAGATTCCGGTTGAGCTATAAGTAGTAAACTCAGTAGAATAACACAAAAATGTGAAAGGGTACATTTCGAGATACAGCACATGTGGACTTAGATGTCTTTATCTAAAAATTAACAAGCTTCTTCATCATGCTGCTTTATATGGTTTTGTCCCTCTTGCTGGTAAAATCGGTTACTTTCGAGTTTTATAAGTGCATAAAACCAACGCATAAAACGCTTTTCGCTGTTCAGTCAACGAGAGCATCATTATAAGCTCAACGGTCGTTATTTCCTTAAGAATAACGTAAAACTAGTGCAGGAATCACAAGCTTTAAGCTCAACGATTGTTATTTTCGTTAAGAACATCGTAAAACTAGTGGAGGAATCACAAGGCAAATCTTCTTTAGTTGCCCCACTGCTGGAGCTGATCAGAATTCTCGGTAGGTGATAATCCTCATGTTTTCTGTCTGTTCTGGTGCACATGTATTTCTTTACTTTCTTCTAGCTCGTGACAAGAGGCAACTGGATGTGCTGCTTCCCGAAGCTGTTCGTCTTTTCATCGTGGGTTCAAGTGGACTTGTAGATGTGAAGTCTGAAGTCCTTCAGGGTACGTGGTTCTTTCATTCATCTGTATTACTTAATAATTCAGTTCCTTCAGCATTTTTAGATGTAATTGAGGCCGACAAATGCCTGGTGAACACGCTGTTCAACTCTAGCGCTATGAGGCAAACGTTCGAGTACGTCTAGGTTACTGTTGTTTTCCTAGAATGACGTGGATGAGATATTTGTAGAACCAGTGTAGTCAATTGCTAATGCGTCCTTTAGGGAGGAAGCGATTCCATCTCTTCTAGAGCGTATTTCGGCGCTTACTATGGCGAATTACTCTGGTCGATTTCAATGGATTAACACTGTGCCAGAGGCGACTCGGAACTCTCTTTGGCTTTTCGACCTGAGAATAGCGTTTTTGACGTCTGCGCACTCAGTTCCGATACAGGTACGTTATCAGTCAAATATTCTGTCCTCTCTCTAAGATGCATATCTGTGGTCCGGCTATCCTTGTCTAGGCAAGCTGGGGCAGTTCACCCGCAGCGCTGGAAACATTCCTCGACATAATTCGGCAGTATATTGCGGTTGCGGAGGAGCTGAAGGGATGCGAGTCTGAAGAGGAAGCAAGTCGTTTGGCTGGTCACTGTGAGCGTGCTGAAGAGGCGGCCAAAGTGCTGTTCAATATCACATACAAACGTCCGGATCGGCTTAGTGAGGTCTGTTATTCCAGCTCTTTCTGAAAAAGGAATCATCTGTCGTGTGACATATTTTGAGGTGTGTTTTAGAAATACACGAATGACATCACTGACATAGTGTGCAGCCTTATAAAGGGCAAAAACTCATCTCCAGCTATGGAACAACACGCGGTCAATCTTTTGTCGACGTTGAAACTCAACATCAGCATGCTTTGCCCCAAGGTATGTCGTACTCAGATATTATAAATGCAATTTATTCACATTGAAAGAAGGATACAATTTCTGTGTGTTGATCTCGTGTGCTTTATTTCAGTAAGGGTGCGCACAGTTTTATGTGATGCCTATTTGGGAAACACCGGTATTGGTTTGCTTGGTTGTTTCAATTTTCTGCCGGGTTGTAACCATACCCTCACATGCGACCAGAGCGTCAACATAATGTTCTTACCAGTTGCCTTACATAGCGTTTGTAGAGGACGTCAAGGAGTTGTTTAGCTGGACAGTGAACTTCATATACATAGAATCCTATATAAATAGGAGAACGCTCTTGTTCAGAACCCTTCCGTTCAATATCTCTTTCTACAATATTTATGTGAGCCAAACTTTTCTTTCATTGACGTGTTCACACCTCCAAGTTTAAGAAGTGTTTGTGAAGTGCAACATCGTTTCACTCTTACTGAGGGTGCCTTCAATCATCGGTGCGGTAATAATTGTGTCAAGTGACCAAATGTCGTAAATCATAGGGTCTTACGAAGAATCGTTACTCTACGTTCCGATTTGGAAGACTATCTGTTGACATATGACATCGTTTGGGTTTTTAATTTTGAGATGGACACAGCCGATGGCGGTTCTACCGAGCAGTATGACCTCTACGATATGTCATTTGCACAGGCACTTCTGGACGCAATGGAAAGGAAACTTGACGATGTAAGTCTCACGTTCATAATTTTTTGAGCGTCAGGGTTCACTTGTTCAGTTCTGTAATTTAAGAACAACAATTCCGATTCCGATTTGTTGAGCACGTACTTGGGCTCAGCGCTGAAACTCTGCACGGCAAGCAAGGAAGCTCGGCGTTACTGCAGGTTGAACGTGCGTTCCGAACTGATAAATTCTCCTTTACACTATGGGCGTTGAAAATAAACTATTAAGATCTTGCCACCATTAGTGGCAGCTGACGTCACTCGCCGGCCAGATGAGGGTGATTCGCTCAGAAATAAGATTGTGCGCGTGATGATGAGTCCAGCATTCTCGAAAGATCTCGCCTCAGAATTCATGTTTGTGCTGTGCAAAAGATCGGGTGCGCAGAGATTAGAATTTAGGCTACACAATTTCCATTGATGCTTACACTAACTTTAGTGAGTCGTCTGATAAAGTACACCGGCCTTGGGCACTCTGCAGGCCTCTTGGCTAATTCTGGTTTACTTGGTCACATAAATCTTCCCAAAAGTGCGTCAGATAGTGAAGATTCGGAGACTGAAGATTATAAAGCTGTGGAAGACAGGTAATGTTGGAGTGCTATATATTTCTAAGGCGATAGTTTCGCTCCTGGTAACTAACGCCTTTCTATTTTTTCCAGGATAAATCCAGTTACTGGTTATCTGAGGCCTGAGAATTCAGGCGTGTCTCCTTTTGAAGGCATGAGTGAAGAGCAGAAGGAATACGAAGCAATGAAGCTAGTGGACGCTATGAATAAACTTATGAATACCGGTGAGTTGTGATGCGAGAACATGGACCAGAATTTAAAGTTCCTTTTTTTCGCAACCTTGCATGCATTGAATGGGTTCCGCCAAGCGTGGCCCACCCGTTCAGTGTCTCCGCAGGGTAAGGAAGCATTCCTAGCGGCGCTCGACATTGGGACGGATTACGCACCTCACGTGGCTCACTAGACCCAACGCCGGCCAACCCGGGTAGCCTAGCGTGGCTTGCCCGTTCAGTGTCAGGCGAAGCCTGCAACCGACGCTGGTTGTTCCACATAAAACATTGGAAATATCAAGCGCTGGTAACAAGAACCACAACAGCTTCCTGACAGGATGATTCAATGCATGACGGAGCGTTGCGAAAACCTCAGGTTGTTCGTCCGATGACGTGCGCTGACATCTTGCTGCAGAATTTTCTTATTTCTCTGGTACTAATTCATCTTGAACGGTACCGCCCGGCGAACCTATAGAAGACAGTTGATTTTAATTACTACACATTTTACTAGAGCTATAATACTTCGCTATCTCTCTCTACATCATATCTTCTTTAGCATCGCGCCTCCTAAGGAGCTTTATTTGATCAGGTATCTAAAAGCAGTACGATAAAATTGCATCCTCCATGAGACATAAATAAGTTTTTGAACTAATACCATTGCTTACATTTTAAGTAAATATTTCGCCTCCAGGTTTATGTCTTGTTGGAGCTTTATAAATGTGACCAGTGCGGGGTGTTCGCATCTCAAAAACCTCTTCAAAGCACGTCAATGGTATTTTCTTATCAGACATCGTATCATTTGACCTGATAGTACACGCGCAGTACCTATGAAAAGCTTCAGCAAGATTAGCTGTTTGGAGTGTTGAATTATTTCACTTGCACCACATATTTTTGAATGTCATTTTCAAAAAAAGTTGAGCGCTTGGGGTTCTCTTAGAAGATCTCTCGTCTATCTAGTTGGATTGTTCGTGCAATTTCAACCCGTAAGCATACATCGCAGTTAATCCTGGTATGGATAAAAACCGATATTTAACGAAAAATAAAAAAACAGGAAAAATTCGCCTTAAGGGTTATTGTAGCAGGATCATTTTCTGGCTTACTCGATAGAGCTCGAAATTCTATTGCATGGAATGGTAGGGTTTACATCATTCCGATTCTGGACTGTCACTGCTAGCTATCTGAGCGTCCTAGCTCTCATTGCCTTCGCGGCGAGGGCTGTCTGGGCTCATCGCGAAGTGGCGTGTATCTCACGGCGCGAGTCGACGCTAATTGACTCGGCACGTACTGTCCGCGTTTTTTGCCCGCGCCGCTTTCAGGCAGATCGTCCCCCTCCCACTAAAACCGGCTAGTAGCCATCAATAAGTTGTGAAGAATTAGACAGCTAGAGCTCGTGAACTGTCGGAAAGCATTCTTGCGCCACTCTTGTTCACAGTGAGATTTCTTATCTGAAAACAATCCAAGAAATTCGAGAAAATAACGCTGTGGACGCTACACATATGAATATCACAAAAAATCAAGGACAGATTTCAGCCCCAAATCCTAATTTTTTTTGTGCGGATGAATTTAACGATGTGTTATTAGGAGCTTCTCCTCGAGTGTGTGGTAACCATTTATCAGAGCAGGGTTTTCATTTTCAGCAGATTTCCGTTTTCTTGCTTTGTTCTAAGATTTCCATCACCATATTCTGTCAAAAATGATAGTTTGAATGTTACCTTGAAACTTCGCGATGGTTGGGGAAAATTAGCTCCTCCACAAGTGCTTCACAAACCAATTCCCACTATATTTGACCCTTCTCTGCCACGCAGGTTTGTTATGGTGGTATAACTTTTATTTCGGCCGACGTTTCGACACAACTCGTCTTTTTCAAAGGCATGAAAGTAGTTCGAAACCTTAGATCCAGAAACTCATTCCGTCAAAGGCATACTTCTTCACAACTCTAGTTACAATGGGTTCCCACGAATGTCAAGGGGTGCCCGTCTAAAGCATACCAAACACCGTTGTTCCACCAGCGCTGAGAGGGAGGCTCAGCTATAAGACCATCAGTGAGCAACTGGGACCTACCATGCAGATCTATAATAATAAGTATAGACTGCGCAGTTTCAGAGCTCACACAACGGGATGAAGGGCAAGAAGTCGCTGGTTATTGAAATGCACTCGTTTCGGTTGGTCATCGCTGGATTACGCTCCCGAATCCAGAAAGCCTCAAGAGTCTTTCTGGTACCGATTTCATCTTCATGTAGCAATACAGTGCATTTAATGTCAAAGTCGTTTCCACCGTGGGCTTCTTGTCGATGTTTACCCAGTGGGGTTAACAAGCTTCGCTTCAATTTCCCAGCTAGGTGTTCATTGATGCGAACACTAAGTACCCTTCCTGTTTCACCTATGTATAGCTCGCCACAGGTTAAGCACTGGATCTGGTAGACAACACCTTTTTGTGCGCAATCTCCATCTCTCCCAAATGGGCAGATAACGCAATTCCTCATCGCACAAGTACGGTCGTAACACCTATTCCGAACAAGAAGCCGTTTGATGTTGTTTCCCGGTATGTTAACCAGGACAACATGGTCGTTCAGGTTTGCTCGTAATAGGCAACGGCGTACTTCTGCCGTGACGTCATCAGAGATGAAGGGCAGTTGAAGACAAATTTTGTCTTCGCGCAGATGTTCAACATTGCCGTGTAGTATTCGATCACGATCACCTCGTCGTCGTGGTTCGTACCCGTTAAGACGTGCGATATTAGAGGCCAACATACGTGATTCCTCTCGCTCCTCAAGCCCCGTGCATACACCTAATGCCGTTCTGTACATGTTACGGAGCACGGCACGCTTTACTGCTGTAGGGTGAGCAGATCTTGCAGTATGATGTTTTTGGAGCTGCCTTTACGATACCATTTCACATTAAAGACTCCATTTGATACCCTAGCTTGAGTATTCAGGTAGGGCAACCAGCCTTCGGACGGAGTTTCACGAGTGAACTTTATGTACTGAGATTGTGTATTGAGAATGGCGAACAGTTCATCCATGTCGGATTGCGTTGCCGTTATAATACAACAATCATCGATGTACCGACAGTACATTATGGGAAGGCGCTCCATTACCGGTCGCTCAATTCTGCTCATGAAGCAGATCGCTAAAGTTGGAGCTAATCGCTGTCCCATCGCAAGTCCTCTTCGCTGTGAAAAATAGTTTCCAGACCACTTGAAAACATTGAAGTTCAGGCATGCTCGTACTAAAGTCATTATGTGTAGCTTGTTCAAACCAAACGTAATAATATTTCTTTCGTGCTCGTCTAGCATCTCTAGGGCTTGTAAAACAGCGTTATTATCTACGTTGGTATAAAGTGCCGTTACGTCAAATGACTCTATCACGCAGTCTTCCTTTAGCGTGCTAGAACGTAGGCGGTCTAGAAACTGCTCCGTATTAGCCAAATGTGACGGTATAAAGCTGAGAAGTTGACCGACAATCTTGCTAAGGAACCATGAGATTCGATCGGTCGGTCCATCCACGCAGCTTATTATGGGCCGGATTTTGTATGTGCTTGCAGTCAACGAGCTCTTGTCTTCCTCAGACAACTTATGCGTTTTCACCAGGTGATAGAATACAGGGCATGTGTGGTTGTCCAGCTTCAGTCTTTTGATAAATCGTTTATCCAGACCAGCTGATCTACCTACGGATTTTCATATTGCATTCAACCTGTGGCATTGTGAACGGAAAAGATCCTCTGATGACTCGTTATAAACGGATTGGTCGGCAAGGTGGTGTTCTGATATCTGCCGGTCAAGAGGGGCCGGACAAACTACGAATTCACCTCCCTTGTCACTTACAGCCCACGGCGGAAACGAATTTGACATTAAATGCACTGTGTTGCTACATGAAGATTAAATCGGTACCAGAAAGACCCTTGAGGCTTCCTGGATTCGGGCGCGTAATCCAGCGATGAACAACCGAAACGAGTGCATTTCAATAACCAGCGACTTCTTGCCCTTCATCCCGTTGTTTGAGCTCTGAGACTGCGCAGTCTATACTTATTATTATAGATCTGCATGGTAGGTCCCAGTTGCTCACTGATGGTCTTATAGCTGAGCCCCCCTCTCAGCGCTGGTGGAACAACGGTGAGGTTGGTATGCTTTAGACGGGCACCCCTTGACATTCGTGGGAACCCATTGTTACTAGAGTTGTGAAGAAGTATGCCTTTGACGGAATGAGTTTCTGGATCTAAGGTTTCGAAGTACTTTCAGGCCTTTGAAAAAGACGAGTTGTGTCGAAATGTCGGCCGAAATAAAAGTTATACCACCATAACAAACCTGAGTGGCAGAGAAGGATCAAATATATTGTTATAAAATGCCCAGGTTTTATGAACGTCGGACATGGAAACCAATTCCCACTGTTGTTCATGATTCGATTATCATAAAAAGTTCGTTCTTGTCCTACTAAAAAGAATCCGAAGGTTGCCACCCATTTGTCAAGGCATCAGACAGTAGAGTTGAGACTAAAGTAAACTTCGTAGTAAGTAGTTAAAGTAATCTTCTTCCTGTGCAAGGAGGCGTTTCAGCGGGATACATCTCAAATCTTAACCTATATCAAATAAACACCGCTTGGCTTTGCTTTTGCCTATTCGTCTGTATGATCATCAATTCTTTCTGTTATTTTGTGGTTCTCTATCTCTATTCCAAAGTATTCACGTCACCACTTCACTGCTGTTTTCTTTGACAATCGCTTCCTAGCACAGCACTTAATTTTTGATTTAATTCCGACTTCGCCTTTCCGAAATTCAAGCCATGTCTAGAAATCGGGCTTTTCTGATGTCACGAAACATGGTCTCTATTCTTCAGTTTTTGGCAGTCATTTTTATATATCGGGTTGAAACTAAGTTCATGCCGCAACATTCACGGTTGATCGTGATCAGACCACGTCCATACTTGATACAGCAATGGCGTCTGTTTATGTTATTGATTGGTCTCTATTTGCACACCAAATTTCCCTTGGACTGGTTTGCTGCTACTATACTTATGCTCTCCCAAAAATTTCGAATATTCGAATGGTTTCGAATACCGAAAATTTTCGAGCATTCGAAATCGAATATATTCGAAAAACGCGATTTTTCTGAACATTCGAATTCGAATACATTCGAAAAACGCGATTTTTTGAACATTCGAATTCGAATACATTCGAAAAACGCGATTTTTTGAACATTCGAATTCGAATACATTCGAAAAACGCGATTTTTTGAACATTCGAATTCGAATACATTCGAAAAACGCGATTTTTTGAACATTCGAATTATACTTATGCTCTCGCAAAAATTTCGAATATTCGAATGGTTTCGGATACCGCATATTTTCGAGCATTCAAAATCGAATATATTCGAAAAACGTGGTTTTTCTGAATATTCGAATTTGAATACATTCGAAAAACGCGATTTTTTGAACATTCGAATTCGAATACATTCGAAAAACGCAATTTTTTGAATATTCGATTCGAATATTCGAATTCGAATATTCGATTCGAATATTCGAATTCGAATGAAAAATCAGGCTGCCTGATAGGCATGATAGACGACAGCCTGTATGAAAAATGGAAGCAGTGCATAACGGATTCCTTCCTAGTTAAGCACGAGGTTTTTATCGTCAGGTTTCTCATAAACCCCTTGTACATTGTAAAAATGAGGTGGAGAAATTACACATAGTGAGACTAATGGACACATGGAGGGATCTAATTCCGTTGTTTACTGAAATACGAATTTTTTCCAAAGGAGTAGGTGTGGGTTGTAAGGTGTTACTCATGAGGAACAAACGAAAGGTTTACAAGACATTTGAAGGGGGAGCAATCTGCTTGAGCCACTGCAAGCTTCTGGGTCACTTCAAAGCGATCATTTTTGGAACCGGTGGATGACTGAATGTTAAAGAAATTTCAGGGAAGAAGCTTTCGCCTAATGGCAGCTAATGGCGGACCGACGACGAAGTATAGCCTGCTCGTCTAAAAACGTGAAATATCACAGTCAATTTTGCCACCACAAAGTGACCACAGACCACAGGTAGCTAGGAATAGACCAGCCGTGAGGGCCGGTCTCTTTCTTTCTGGGGATTCATCCAAATAAGTGGTAGAAACAGATATTTCTTATTTGCAAAGGACTTGCGAATGTAACTATTCTTCAGCCAACATATTGATAATTGATTAAACGGTAAACTTAACAAAAATCGTTCGATAAATAACAGCCATTCGATCTACACCGCCTCCCTTTTGTGAAGTCTGCCATACAGCCGACATATACACGCGACTCCTACTCCCAATGGCCAACACAGAGCTAAAATCGATAAAATCGATCGATAACAGCGGGTTGAATGTACAAGTCTATGTCCTGTGTCACTGTAAAAGAAGAAAGAAAACAATTACTTCGGTACTAAGGCTGATGCCCACCACACCTGCAAAGTATCTTAAAAGGGGGAAGATAGGTCGGCCAGACCCCGGAGTTCCGTTACATGTCTAGGTCTGTGCTCACAGAAACCGTGCTTATGTGACTGTTCCAAGAGCATGTGCAATCTCGCAACGGCACCAGCACGCTAAGTACTATAGCGTCTTTCTTTACCGCATGGATTGGACAAAAATTTGTCTACATTATATCACGTGTGCATTGAAGCACAGCAGGAGATGCAGGCTGTCGCGTGATCCCAAACAAAGCCTATTGGTTTGGGTCCCATTCAGGACAAGCAAGCCTTGCGGGGTCAGTGAACTGCTACCAGATTTTCGTTTGAAGGATAAAGCAGTGGCCTGTTAATCGACTGGCCAGCGCAAGTCATTGTTTAGGACAAATACGCATTCAAATTGCCTCCATGACATCCGTAGACGTAGAATGTGTGCCGAATCTCAAAAACAACTGACCGACGAAGAAGTTCACATTATATTAGGTTGTCTGGAAAGTTTTCAGCGTTTTGTGTTACTTCTTTTCATTTGCTTATTATTGAGTAAAAATTCGACTTGCGTTGCGCATTGCTATCTGCACAGAATTTTTCGCTCTATCTGACTAAATAATGTATGTTTCAACGTTGTTTTATATTAGGTTGTCCCATAAGTCTTCGCCGTTTTTTTCAACGATTCACTGTAGATTTCGCCGGCAGTCTCTTGGATAGCGCTGCATAGCTTTCGAAAGAAAATGATTTGCTCTATCAGGACTTGTATTGCATTTCTTTTTTCATCATGAATTTTGTCAATTTTTAGGTCGTTGAAGTGAAAAGTGAAAAAATGAAAAAGTAGCCATTTGCGCACTTGTTCTCTCCGCTTAGGTTTGTAATTTTTTGCGCAGTTTTTTATAGTATTCTATTGAATGTCAACAAAATGCCAAAAAGAGAAAAATCGTCCTCACCAACAACTTCTTCTCCTTCTTCAGTTGTTGATATTCGACAGAAATCAGCGTGAGCCAATAAACGCGACACAAATTCTTACTGGGCAAGACATCTTCTTTCAAACGACATATAACACCAAGCAAAAAAGTCCAACTACAGAACCGGAGTTTTGGTAAAAATTCGGATGGAAAAGTCAGAATTCCCAATTTGATGTCCTAAAAATCAATAAAGGGCAAGTGAGAAAAGAGACCAACACATATTCTTGTAGTGCAGAACATTGCCTTCCAAGTGCTATAAAAAACTGCGCAAAAAATTACAAACCTAAGCGGAGAGAACAAGTGCCCAAATGGCTACTTTTTCACTTTTCACTTCAACGACCTAAAAATTGACAAAATTCATGATAGAGCAAATCATTCTCCTTCGAAAGCTATGCAGCGCTATGCAAGAGACCGCCGGCAAAATCTGCAGTGAATCGTTGAAAAAAACGGCGGGGGAGTTATGGGACAACCTAATATTTCTGTTCTTGAAGGGCTTATTTAAGTATGTCGAAGGAGCAATTCCGAACGGTGTTTAATTCCATCTTCAAATAAGGGCAACCCTCAGCCGATACAGCTCGACAAGTCAATCAAGTGTGGGGGCCTAATGGTGTTGGAGAGAGCGCCGTGCGCCAGTTGTTCAGTAAATTTCGGACCGGAGATCCGAAAGCCTCGAAGGTGACCTCCGTAGCGGTCGACCTAAGGCAATCCTGAACGACGAGATGAAGGAATTGGTGGAAGCTGAACCATCCCAAACAGTTTGCGAGATCGCGGAAGAGCTAGTCGTCATTAAAACTGCTGTTGCCGATGCTTTGAAACGCCTTGGAAAGATGAAAAGTGGAAAAAATTGACACGTTTCTAGAATTGTTCTTCTCTACTTTTACGCAACAAAGCTGAACCATTTTTGGAACGAATCATCACCTGCGATGTAAAAATGGCTTCTGTATGATAACAGGAATCGTCTCGGACAGTGGTTGGACGCCGACGAACCCCTGTAGGCATTTTCCAAGGACAAACCTCGCCAAAAAAGGTAATGACCACCGTGTAGTGGTCGGAGGGCTTTGTCATCTATTAACACTTAGTTGGCACCAGGCCAAATGACTAGAGTAGAGTCCCAGCGTAAGGAAATCAGCGAAATGCACCGAATATTGCGTCAACTTCAACTAGTATTGGCCAACAGAAGAGGCCGATTCTTTTGCACAATGGCACACGCTTCAAAAATCTCTATTCGAAAATTGAACGAATTACGGGTTGAAGTTCTGCCTCACTCGCCACATTCTCCATACCTCTCACCAACCGACTAACACCTTTTCAAACACTTTTAGAACTTTCCCGCTGGTAAAGCCTGCACCTATCGGGACCAGGCTAAAATAGAATTCGTGAATTTTGTCCAATCTCGACAACCAAATTTTTTCGCTGATGGAATAAGTCGACAAGCTGCCCATTGGCAAAGGTGTGCTCAATCGAAGTGTGCTTATTTCGACTAAATCCGATAAGATTTGAGAAGGTTATGGTAGTTCAAAGTGAAGCACTCAAAACGCCGAGAACTTTCCGGACAACGTAATAATATAGCTTTTGCGGAACCGTAGTTGCAGAAACGAAAACCAGTAGAGAACTCAGCGACCACGGTGGAGCAGAACAGCATAACGAGTAGCGATATGAAAATCACAAGGTTGATTCTATAAGGCACTGCTCTGCACAAGGAGATATCAGACGTGGCACAAGACTGAAGCGCACCGCTTTTGACTCTCACTCCCATCCTGCAATGACCTGTGGTCTCAGACTCCTAACTGCAGCGTGAAGGACAAGTATCGCCCGTTTGAAACCCCGTTAGAATCATAATTTCCAAGTTTTTTTGCAGATAAAAATTTCTACTCTTCCTCGGTCGCTTTGCACAGGCGCAGTAAAGACCATAATCGTTGAGGCGCTGTCGTAATAGAGATTTGATTCACAGAAAGAACCGTTTTGGAGATCCTAATTACCCGAGAAACCTAACAAGCCTCTTCAGAATGCGCCGTTACACAAATTCTCTTTGGGCATTCGAATGACACTTTTCGAATAGTCGAATAATTTTTGCTTCCTGGGAAATTTCGAATATTCGACCGGTTTCGAATACCGAAAATTTTCGAGCATTCGAAACCGAATATATTCGAAAAACGTGGTTTTTCTGAATATTCGAATTCGAATACATTCGAAAAACGCGATTTTTTGAATATTCGAATTCGAATACATTCGAAAAACGCAATTTTTTAAACATTCGAATTCGAATACATTCGAAAAACGCGATTTTTCGAATACTCGAACTCGAATATTCAAATTCGAATGAAAATCATTCGAATACCTATTCGAATAGGTCATTCGAGCATAAGTATAATTCGAGTTCGAATACATTCGAAAAATGCGATTTTTCGAATACTCGAATTTGAATATTCGATTCGAATATTCGAATTCGAATGAAAAATCAGGCTGTATTATAGACATGATAGAAGGCAACACAGAAGAGAAAAGGGAAGCAATACATAACGAATCGCTTCCTAGTTAAGCACGAGGTTTTTATCGAAAGGCATCTCATAAACCCCCATGTGAGTCGTAAAAATGAGATAGAGAACTTACACGTAGAATCAAAGGGCTTATAGAAGCGTCTAATTTCCTTGCTTACTGGAATACGATTTTTCTCAAAGGAATACTAGTGTTTTGTTAATTGCTGCTTATGAGGAACAAACGAAAGGTTTACAACACATTTGAAGGGAACATTATCTAGTTGAGCCACTGTAAGCTTCTAGGTCACTTTAAAACAATCCTTTTTGAAATTGGAGGCAGACTCACTGTTAAAGAACTTTCATCAAACAATGCTTTTGCCTAGCGGCAGCTAATGAAGCACTGACGACAAAGTACTACATGTAAAACTGTAGCAAGTCTGTCCTGCTCATCTACAAATGTGAATCACACTGCCGATTTTGCGGCCACAAAATGTATTAAGTAGCTAGGAATAGGCTACCCATGAGGGCCAGTCTCATTTCGCTTTGGTGATTCACCCAAGTAAGTGGTAGGAATAAATATTTCTTATTTGCGATGAACTTGTGAATGTAATTATTCTCCAGCCAACATGTTGATAAACTACGGTAAACTTCAGAAAAATAGATCGATCGATAACATCCGGCCGACCTACGCCGCCTCCCTTTGTGAAGTCCGGCATACGGCCGACGTATCCATGCTAATCCCACTTCAAATGGCTGATTTGCTACTAGAATTTCGTTTGAAGGATAAAACACTATCTTGTCCATCGGCTGGCCACCGAAAGTCATTGTTTAGACCAAACATGCATTCAATTTGCCTCTACGACATCCCTAGAAGTAGAATGCGTGCCGAATCTCCAGAACGACTGACGCCGTCTTCGACCTTATAATATAGCTTTTGCGAAACTGTAGTCGTTGTAGAAACGAAATCCAGAAGCAGAGCATTCAGACCACGGAGGAGCAGAAGAGCATAGCGTGACGAAAATTACAAAGCCGACTTCATGAGGTACTCTTCTGCACCAGGAGACACCCGACGTGGCAGAAGACAGAAGCGCACCCTGTTGACCCTCACGCTCATCCTGCAGACATTTGCTAGCTTGTGGTCTCAGACTCTTAACTGCAGCGTGAAGGACAAATAACGTCCGTTTGAAACGCCGCTTGAATAATCATTTTCAATTTTTTTTTGTTAACAATTCCTACTCTTCCTCGGCCGCTTTGCACAGGCGCAGTAATAAATGTGGAATGCTTGGTACCTCCCAAATAAGAATTTACCTTTATCCTTCCTTCTGCTGTCCTTCATCCTTTACGTTATTACGTTTACGGCGAAAATAGCTTCCAGAACTGCTTGAGTGGAATGCAAAACTGGTCCAGATCAAACTAACCTTTATGTACATACTCTAAGATCTAAAAAAAAACGTCTGATACTATATAGGAGCGCGCTAAGAGCTGTCGATCGTCGATGTGCCAGAAATTACTGACTGGAACAGGTGCATAAAATTAGCGTAGAATAGGTACACAAAATACTGGAAAATATCCAGACGTCTCCAGCGAGCGCCTTAATTCAGAAGACCATGTCACAGATTGATCAGGCAATCAATATCGGTTGATACTATCCATACTTTTATCGGTGAAAGTGGTTTTCTCTCAGAGTTCACCAATCGGGGTGGCGACGATTACTGGTCCCCGATCGGTCATTCACCACTGCAGCGATTCTCCGTGGAAAATTTTTTGCAATTCAACATTGTGAGACGTTGTAGAAGTTCTCCCTCTTAACAGGAAGGCTTTTCGGGAAGTGACTAGTATCGATGAGGCGCTTAGTATCCGGGCACCGAACCACCATCGTACCACAGCTTTGATTCACAGACAGAACCGTTTTGGTGACCCAAATTACCCGAGAAACCCACCAAGCATTTTCAAAATACGCCGATACACAAATTCCTGTTGTGCATTCGAATGACACTTTTCGAATACTTGAATAATTTTTGCTTTCTGGGAAATTGCGAATATTCGAATGGTTTCGAACACCGAAAATTTTCGAGCATTCGAAATCGAATATATTCGAAAAACGCGATTTTTCTGAATATTCGAATTCGAATACATTCGAAAAACGCGATTTTTTGAATATTCGAATTCGAATACATTCGAAAAACGCGATTTTTCGAATATTCAAATTCGAATGAAAATCATTCGAATACCTATTCGAATGGGTCATTCGAGCATAAGTGTAGCTGCTACCAAAGTTATGCTGGGCAGAAGCAAGAGGATCGCTGTCATCGAGTTACACAGGAGCGGCATACCAAACAAGATCATCTCTCAGCAGCTTCAAATGTCTAACAGAACTGTTCGAGCAATAATTCAAAGGTTCAAGGAACTTGGCACAGATGGAGATCGTCCATGAAGTGGAAGGCCAACATCTCACGCAATGCTGATGGGAAGAGGCCTAGGAATTCCTCACACAGCTGTTCGAAAATTCGTTAAGAATCAGTTACGGCTTCGTTCTTATCGGATGCACAAAGGTCACTTGTTGACAGAAGCTATGAAGTCAAATAGGATTAAAAGAGCGCAGACGATGCTTCGCTCGGTCGCCAATGGTCTTCATAACAAGTGCTCTTCACGGATGAGAAGATTTTTACGGTGAAAAGATGTCACAACCGGCATAACGGCAGAATTTTGCTCAGACCTGGCTCAGCGAGTTCACCAGTAGTCAATTGAAGCCATTTCCCAGCAACCGTCATGGTTTGGGCAGGGATTTCTGCCACTGGAAAAACTCGTTTTTGTGGAGAAAGGTGCGAAAATCGACGTAGAGTATTACCTGAAACGATTTCTTTGAGAAATCCTACCGTGGGTTTTCTTTTAATAAATCCTCTCAAAATAACAAGATTTTTACACCTGGAAATGAGGCAGAGCTAATATCCGTCAGGTGTTCGTTCTGATTTTGTATGTCACCCGAAATTCGGATGACTAGGTTGGATTTTTATGCTGATTATTCTTCTGAATTGTTCTCTGCGAAACCCTTCAGCAGTCGTGGCGCAGATGGAATGTGTGGTGCAGCCGTAAGAGGGATTCACTAACGCCGACCTTTATCACTTGTTTAGTATTGTTGAGTGCAGTTAGCGAATCACATGAAAGCCACAGTTCATTCAAGGTTATCAGCGAAATGAGTACTCGATGCGGACCTTCTATCTGTAACCTGCTGTTAGTCGATCATTAAGAAGAAGACTGTTGTTCCTTAATGATGATTTAGGCGTGGTAAAGCCCGGCACTATCGGTGACGATGGTCGACCGAGGGCAGTAAGCCATGTGCTGGAGCTTGTCAAGGATGTACCAGACGAGGATCGTGCATCTGACAGTGAATAGACGAATCTCTCCAGCCATGCTTCACATTACACAGACTTCTAGTCTTTGAAAGGAAGCCAGTCTCGATTGATCTCGCAGTGTGTCCACCTTACTGCTGCATTTTTAACATCCTCTAAACATCTTGCCAGATGTTATGCATGTATTTAGTTTTGAGCATTCTTCAACCCTAAGGTACGTAAAGTTGTATCATTTCCTTGATATTGGCAAGAAATTGTCGTCCGACTTTTAGGATCTCACTGCTGTATCCATCGCCGTTTGAACCATCCGATTCCTTCATTTCATGTCTGCATTTAACGAGTGAGATTGTCCCATTCAACGTTTTCCATGCGTATTTCTATTTTGGATGAGCTTTACCATCGAGAGCACTATTTTCCCTCGTTCCTTGGTTTCGTCGCTCGCGTAAATAATAAATCTTTTAAATAAACATTTCCAGACTTGGGCTTCAGATGTAGATCGATGAGTGCTTGGTTTTGCTTGAGTTTCTTTTGAGTGACTCTACCGATTCTGTAAAGAAAGTGCTTTGTAAATACGTGCGTTGCCAACCATAAGTTATGAAAGTGCTGCTCGATGAGTTCTGGAGCATGCGGATTCCTAATCCGTTGAGTGTATGCTAGAGTCAGACATGAGCGGATATCAAAACATTGAAACCAAGGGTCGGATTCATCAACGACTTGCGTAACTTTAATGGACAATTGTAAGCTTATCAAGTGATATGGTGAGCGATAAGCCGCGTTGAAAGCTCAGATAACGCGGGTTATCGCTCACCATATCGCCTGATAAGGCGCGCTATTGGGGTTTCGGCTGTAATTTTCTCTGTTCAATTGCTGTAAGTCGTTGATGAATCTGGCCCAGGATAACGGATAGTTTTGCCCAAAATGGCTGGATGGCGAAAAAGGATGAAGAACAAACAACAAAAATAAAGCTGGCCTTTTTTCAACAGCAGATCAGGAAATCAAGCACTATTAAACTATGAGGCATTTCTAGTTTCCCTAGTATTCCGCTGCGAATATGGCTGGGAAGATCGTCCTTGACTCCATGCAAGTTGGACTGCACCTGATTCCCGAAGTGGTTCGAAATAGGAGAATATGTGATACTAAGGCCAAGCTGGAACTCTATACTCAGAAGGCAATGCTCATTGGTTAGTTCGAACTGCAAAGCAGTCATTCACTGGGGGTTACTAGGCTGTCCAATAATTCTTGTCCGAGAATTTCACCTTATTTAATTTTTTTCAACTTTATTGAAAAACAAGTCTAATCAACAATATAATCACCACAGTTATCCACAACAGTGGCCCATCGATTGGGCAGGTCGCCGATGCCCTTCTCCCAGAACTCCGGGGGCTGCGACTCGAAGAAGTCCGCGATGTCGGATTTGAGGTTGTCGTAGTTGGTGAATTTTCTTCCGGCCAAATGGTGCTTCCGCGGGCGGAACAAGTGGTAGTCGGAGGGGGCGAGGTCCGGGGAATACCGGCGGATGGGCAATCGTCTCCCAGCCGAGCGTCGCCAACTTCTGCTGGGTCTCCTTCGCCACATGGGGGCGCGCGTTGTCGTGCAGCAGGTGGACCGAGGCCCGTCGGGGACGCTTTTCTCGGATTGCGGCGGCTAGTTTCTCGAGCTGATCGGTGTAGATGGAGATGGTGACTGTCCTGCCTTGCGGGAGCAGCTCGAACTACAGCATGCCCTTGGCGTCCCACCAGCAGCAGAGCATGATCTTCAGCGGGTGTTCCCTGTCCTCGAGGCTCGTGTCGCCGCTCTCGAAACGATTGAACCAGCGCCTGACTGTGTGTTGGGACACTGCATTCTCCTTGCACGCTCTGCAGATGTTGGCGACCGCGGTGCCCGTGTCGTTGCCCAGCAGCCACTCGTAGTACACGAACGTACGAATTCGACCTTGGTCCATTTTAGCTTGTACTGGTAGCTAGACGCGACGACTGCGCCTTATATACCCCTAGCGTGGAACTCTGGAGAATCTTCTAGAAGGTTTTTACACTTGCCTGATATTATAACACTTCTAAGGAAAATTATAGAATTTTGAAAAATTTCGGACAGGAATTATTGGACAGTCTGGTACTTCCAGCAGACTACATACTATTTATTACAGTCGAAATATACTGCAAGAAGTTAGGGTCGCGTCGCTGGGTGTCCACGTGGAAAACGACAATTTTCTTTCTCCACTACAGCGCCCGTCCACATGTTGCGAAGAAGGCTCAGCAAAAAACTCAAATTATCACAATTATCATCGTTTCATTCGATGGAGGAATGATTTACACCTTACACTACCACTTTTTTGAACTGTTAAGCTGTACTTTGGAACAAAGCCAGGCACTTCAGAAAAAAGAACGAAATGTGAGATGATAGCGAATTTCTTTCTTTTCTTATATGGGAAACAGCTTAAGGCCGGGGGAATACTTCCATCGCCACGATACCATCGCGGCGCTCAGTTCATGGCCATTCCGCCGCACGCGGCTGAATAGCCAAAGGAAACTTCACCGCTGCCGCCACAACAGTGGCGGTCGGCATGCGCGATGGCATCCCGTGCCCATCGCGGGCATGGCATTCTTTTTCCGCGCGCGGTGTTTAGCGTTGGTCCTAGATGGATCGCCGTCGCGCTTCCTTGCAGAGCGATGGGCGATGCGACGAGCGCAGAGAGATTCAAATTCTATCGCGTCGCTCTGCAGAATTCGTCGCCGGGATTCCATCGCGGCGACGGGAAGTATGCACGAGGCCTAACGATAAGAGTCCAGCAGGGGATCAGGTAGACTAGCGGAGTACATTCCGATGCCTTACATCTTGGACTAAATTACGGGAACAAGACATGAACGTATCTTCTTCTTATTCCTGTGGCGATCGCCTATTCGGAGAGGTTCAATATCTCTAGTCCAAATTGTCTCATGTCGTGTGGGGAGTGTCAGCGCGAGGTACTATTCCAGGGGAGCGCGCTTTCACACTGGAACGCCCCATCTCCGCCTCCTGATATGTGCATGGATGTTTACATGAGGTTGAGGACCACAAACGCTAATAGCAAGTTATCAGAGAAGATAGAAGCAATCACTTCTAAACTGAGATCGGTAGTGTGTTTCCTTCTCCATTCGCTAGATAGAAACATGACTTTGTATGAAAAAAGTCGTTGAATTTTCCGGTAAATTTAGGAATTTACCGGAAATTTTCGTTAAAAGAGTTTATCGCGAAAATGCCGGTAAATCCGTTAAACCGGTAAATCGTTAACCGGTAAACGTACATCCCTGGTTGGCGACACGTTTTCTGAATCCAGACGCTCCGAAACGCGCGGATTCTCCAGTGTGTCAAATACCAAAATTCCTCGCTTCCCTGCTGCTACAGCACCCCACGTTGAAAGGCAAATTTTGCCTCCGTGTGATAAGCTGAAGCGCTGAGGGCATTACCTAAACGTTGTTGGTGGACACTCTTTTATAATATACCAGACGTTCAGCGGCCTACTGGCTGCCAAACGTCTGGTTGGGGGCTTCGCCCCAAACCCGGAGATTAGAAAAGCACGACCGTCTTCTTGTCGTTTTTAGGTCTTCTCTCATTAATTAGGGTAAAAAATCTGGTTTTGCTATATGGAATAGTATAGCGGGATACCGTAGGACAGAATCTTCAAAACTGCTCCTATGGAGCCTACCCACCCTCTATCATACGTACGCGATTCATTCTCTGAAGTACTCGTTCTATACATTGCGAGGAACAGATGGAGAGCCTTAATCCGAAGTGCTTATTCTGCGGAAACACGAATGGAATCAATTGTTATTGGTAGACCGCTCGATACGGTTCAAATTTCAACGGGTATAACATTACTCCTATTCCTTTACTCATTCTCCCTACCCTCCCCCCCCCCACAGAGAAAATACTGGTCCCCTTATTGGTCCATTTCACTGATCCCCTTCACTAGTCCCCTCTACTGGTCCCTCCTCTAATGGTTCTATTACTGTATTACTGGATCCTTTACTGAACCCCCTTAAATGGTCTTCCCTTTATAAGCTCCCTTACTGGTCCATTCTTAACTGGTTATTCACAGGTACCCCCCATTTATTGGTCCCCTTCACTGGACCTCCCCTTCACCGCTCCCCATTACTGGTCCCACCTTCACTGCTCTCCCCTTTATTGGTCAACCTTTTACAGTGCCTCCTTCACTGGACCCCCCTTCTCCTTCACCGGTCCCACCCTCACTGGTCCCCTTATTACTGCGCCCTCTTTACTGGTTCCCCTTCATTGTCAACGCTTTTCCTGTTCACCCTTCACTGGTCCCCCCCGCCCCTTTGTCGGTCCCCTCCCCCTCACCTGCTCCCTCTTCACTGGTCAACCTTCTACCGGTTCCCCTTCACTGGAATACCCTCTTCCCCTCACCACCCCTTTGCTGGTCCCACATTCACTGGTCCCCCCTCACTGTCCCCTTTTGCTGGTCGCTTCTTTATTGGTCAACCCTTTACCGGTTCCCCTACTGAACCTCATCCTTTACCGGTCCCCCATTACTGGTCCCACCTTCACTGGTAACACGGTCGTGTTGAAACCCGGAACCCGACATCGGTGACACCTCTTCTGAATCCAGGCACCTGATGAACGACGTCGGTGAAATGTCTTCTCGAGCCGGAAGTGCTTTGCGCGACATCGATGACACGTCGTCTGAATCCGGACAGGCCTTTCGCGGCATTGTGACATGTGTTCCCAACCCAGACGCCTGTTGAACGACGTCGGTGACACCTCTTCTGAACTCGGACGTTTCCCCTTCACAATGTCGATGTTCGGAACTCGCACGCCCTTTGCGTGACATCGGCAACACGTCTTCTGACCCCTATCAACACGACTGACAGACGAAAGGAACAGAAGGAGGACAGGACACAACCACTTACTCTTTTATATATGTACCAGACGTTCAGCGGCCTCGCGGCCGCCAAACGTCTGGTTGGGGCTTCGCCCCCAAACCCGAGTATACAACACCTCGACCGTGTTTCTTTTCTTCTTTAGGCCCTCTTACTTTCATTTCATTCTCCGAAGTACATGTTCTACTAATCCTGAGAACAGACTGTGGAGTCTCAATTCAAAGTGCTTAATCTGAGGAAACATAATGAAACCAGTGGGGTGTCGGTAGACCGCTCGATACCGTTAACTGTCCGACAGCAATCATGTACCTCCGATAACCTTAACCATTCTCCTTACCCTCACTCTCAACCCCGCCAATACCCTTTACACTTGTGCCGGAGTGAAAATAAATAAATAAAGGCGTAGTGAGAGTCAAGTACGCACACACTTGTCGAACGAAGCCTTTAATAATTCTTCTCACGAATGCTGTGCCAAAGTATGATCTGTGGAACGATTTCTGGACCTGGACGCACGTTATACGTCGTCTGGGTCACGTGTTCTGTATCCGGGCGCATGTTGATATCGTCT
>OX375865.1:57037577-57422040 GCA_947359475.1 Heligmosomoides polygyrus bakeri
AAGCAAGCGCCGCCAAAACATTGGCTGCGCTCATAATTTAATTTTCGCAAGTTATAGTGTTTTGCTAGGTAATTTGTAGTGGCTCTGGCTCCAGTCGACCGGGCAGCCTCGGAGAGGGCCACGGGAGGAGCTGCATTGTCTAAAGTTCAGCGAGAAATAAACGCGATCAATCTAGACTCGAAAGCAAGCGCCGCCGCTCCACTAGTGCAAAAATTACAACAAAGACATAGAAATTAGTTTTCATCAGGGAGGTCTTCATAGGGGGCGGGTGGGGTTCGAATTCTGGTCCATTGTTGCAAAAATACGTGCCAAAAATCGAACCCCCCTCGCCCCGTATGAAGATCCCTTTTTGAAAGCTGATTTCTATATGGTTAGAAAGCGCCTTTTCCCTATTTTCCAAAAAGCAATTGGCGTTTTTGAATTTCGAAAAAAGAACCGAGTTATGATCATTTTTATGAAATGAGTCCAGTGTCGACGGTGCAGAGTCTACGAGCAGTTCTTCACAAATTTGATCATAACTCGGTTCGCTTTTTGAAATTCAAAAATGCCAATTGCTTTTTGAAAAAATAGGGGAAAGATGCTTTCTAACCATATAGAAACCAGTTTTCAAAAAAGGGATCTTCATACGGGGCGAGGGGGGGTTCGATTTTTGGCACGTATTTTTGCAACAATGGACCAGAATTCGAACCCCACACGCCCCCTATGAAGACCTCCCTGTTGAAAACTAATTCCTACACGGTTTGAAAGCGCTTTTCGTCTCGTTTTCAAAAAGCTACTAAATCTTTAAAAGTCGAAAAACCTACCGGGATATAATTATTTATACAAATTCACTTCAATTTTTTTTTTCGCTCAAAAATCGAAGGCCTCATCCCCGTATGAAGATCTACTTCTTGAAAACAGATTTTTTTACTATGTAAAGGCTCTTTTTTCTGGTTTCTAAAAATCCTTTGGCTTTTTTCAAATTGTGGAAACTTACCGAGTTATAGTCATTTTTTGTGAACGTCGAATTTCGTCGCTCCCATGACGTCGGTGCCATATCGACCAGTGGTCGATCCAATCTATTCGTTTCAGAAAACCATGATTTTTACACTGTGCATTGAACAAGACCTGTTAATTTTTGTGGCAAGATTTCAACTGTGTGCGCGATCTGGTTCAGGTAAAAATTATTTTTCATGAAACATGAGAATTTGCAAATCGATCTTCCCTGATCATATCGGAGATCACTGCGAAGAAGCTTAGTTTTTTGATTGTATATTAATCACATTTTGAACTCTAAGATGGCACGGTTTTCACTCTCTGATGCTCTTCCTCCAAAATGTAGAAATTTTTTTGCCGCGAGAAGGTCCATCCTTCAGTGGCGATCGGTGATATCGGATAACGCAATGGCTCCACGTAACCTACCATATTTCGGAGTTTGTGCGACATCTCTGAAAAATTCACAAAGCTTTTAAAAACAATACGAAGTGTGGGTTCTACGCTTTAAAAAGCAGGCTGTAAAAATAGCGGCCTCCATGTAATTAACGGTGTCGAAAAATTTCGGCAAATCATACAAATTGGAGCGTCTGTTCATACAGTGGATCCTTTCAGAAAAACAGGTTTTATTACCGTTGTCAAACTGTGGATTAAAACTTTATTGCGTACAACTCCACTTTCTGATGCTCTTTCCTGCAGAAGAGAGAAAAATAGTTTCGTGACAAGTCCATCCTCCGGTTGCCATTCGGTAACGCTTCGAAGAGTGCTTCCAAAAATCTTGTAGGAAAAGCACTTATTTTTCCTTAGCAATGACAATTCAAATTTTATAGACGGCAATTTAGGACGTAGATGTCGCTCGTTCAGGCAGAAAACTGTCGCGTCCGTGACTTCCTGAAAAAAAAAACTGAAAAATGGAAACTCCTCATTGACTCCAAATCTGGGTGCAGAAAATCTTTATTTTTAACAAGTAATACAATCTTTATTTGAAACATTTTTATATTAATTTTTACAACTTTGCGGGACGAATGAGAGACTCCACGCCTTCGTAGGCATTCCTGGAAAATCCTTCCTACGGTTGCCGTTCCGTCATCGCTTCCGAGTGACTAAAAAAATTTGTTGACAAAGCACTCAAGTCAGCTTTAGAAATTAACGCTCGGCATTGTACAGAGTACAATTTCGAATGCAGATGTTGCTTCTTCACGTACAAAAATGTGCCGTGTCCACGAGATGCTCGGAAAGCCTGAAAAGTTGAACTCGTTGTGATTAATTTGACAACTGCTCTCAAAAGTGCTTTACTTTCAACTGTAAACAAACAAAATATTATTATCAAGAGATTACATACACAAAACCTTTATCAGCGTTTTTTCTAACAAATTACTAAATTAAACAGTTACTTAGTAACACTCTTTCTTGGACTAATCTGACACAGTCGATGCTGCACCTGGAAAGAAGGACCTTTTAAACGGTACAAAAACCGCATAAAAAATTTAAAAAATTCGATGCGGATAGGAAATAAAATGGTGGTTTACACAAGGGGGGGGGGGTCGTACCAAACCCACTCTGGGAGGGGGGGGTCGTAAATTTTCGGCAAAAATCGAACCCCACGCTTGACCCTGCTCTTGGGCTAGAATACGGAACGGAAATGGTGACTCATCATTCACTGATTGTTTTGCGATGCCTTCATTTACCACTTGAACTTACAAGGGAAGGGTCTGAAGCGTATGTCTGAACGGGGGGAGCGAGTCATATAAGGAGAAACCTTATCCCTCAATTGATTTGAAAATGTGTTTATTTTTTGCCAATCCGTTAAACCCAAGGAGTAGGGGGTCATAATGGGATACGGCGCAGCACGTGTTTGGGGTCTTCTACGTCCGCGATGCTTCTGCATGCAGTGGCTCGGAGCGCAGGTGGGTAGAGGGTTGACTCATGCGAGAGAGGTCAGGGGTTTGGCTCCTCTGCGTTGCTGCACTCTTGCATTTCAACTGATTGGTAGAGATTTGGGGGACTCTGACGTCTGTGCCATTTTTAGAGTTTTTTTTTGCCTAATTCTCCAGCTGCATGCCGTGGCATTCAACGTAATTATGTATGAACATTCAAAACCAGTGATACACAGGTACAAGGTGCATGAAGCAGCACTGGTCACAATACGGGTAGGGTATAAAAGCTACGGGCCCCTCACATTCTGTCTCACTACATGGACCGATGACCTCGGGAAAAACCGTTCTGCTCAGATTTTAAAAGAGACCAGGATGTGACGTCGGAGGCGGTTAAAATGAGAAACGAGGTCTGTGATCCCGCAAATTAAGCTAAACGGCATCGATACACTCTTCCCCTCATGTCTGCCTGTCACCTGGAGATCAGAGGTCTACTGAAGGTTTTCTAGAACCTAACACCAACAATGTCCGCCGACGATCGAGTGGCGATCTACCTGCTCACGCTGAAGTGTGGCCCACGTTTAGACAAGGAATCTTCGAGGGAAGAAATCAAGCTGGCCGAACGGATGGCCAGCATACTCATAGTGTTGCGATCAATCGCGACCTTCGTTCGGCTTATCTCTGTATGTATTGCATTCTTTGATGGAAAGATTCTTGGGAACTCCTTTGTTGTAATGTTTCTGCTGTATTCAAGGCCCTTCGAGAAGGCTCGGGGCCTTTTGGCTACGACATGTATTGCGATCGATTGGCATAAAGAGATCACTGAACCATCGTTGACAGTTTTGGTGCATCGGCCGGGAACTTCGAAGCACGTCAACTTGAAGTTGACGAAGGCGAACAGCTGGAAGTGGTGGAATAAGACGAGGAATATTGGGATCCGCAAGATGAATTGATGGACTTGGAGAAGCAAGCAAGCAATAGGCATATGATAACGTTTTCGGGTGGAACTCTTGTTTCGGTGGAAAAGGTACGTCTTCAATT
This sequence comes from Heligmosomoides polygyrus bakeri, assembly GCA_947359475.1. Classification (NCBI taxonomy): domain Eukaryota; kingdom Metazoa; phylum Nematoda; class Chromadorea; order Rhabditida; family Heligmosomidae; genus Heligmosomoides; species Heligmosomoides polygyrus. Next base: position 57,041,465 of record OX375865.1, read on the forward strand.
GGATTTCGGTTGCGTGCTCATAACCATAGAGGAAGACACCGCGATTCATACACAGGCACTTTGTACCTGCGTATCACTGGTGCTGAACATTTATCACCATGTTGGGTAACACAGCGTACAGCTGGAAAAATGCACAGAAAACGTCTGAAAATGGCATAGACGTCAGAATCCCCCAAATCTCAACCAATCAGTTGAAATGTCAAATTGCAGCAGCACAGAGGAACCAAACCCCTGACCTCCCTCGCACGAGCCAACCCTCTACCCACCTGCGCTCCGCCCTCAGCCACTGGCTGCAGACGCATCGCGGGCGTACAAGACCCCAAACGCGTGCTGCGCCGTATCCCATTGTGACTCCCTACTTGGGTTTAGCGACATGGCAAAAAATAAACACATTTTCAAACCAATTGAGTGGTGAGGATTTTCCCTATATGACTCGCTCCCCCCGTTCAGACATACGCTTCAGACCCTTCCCTTATTAAACGAAAGGCTGAAGAACGAAATTAACTATGCGTCGCCTTTTCTGTGATTGTGCTGCTTTAGAACCGGTGCTGCATCCTGATGTCAAGGCAACGTGATAATCAAATTGGATTCTTTTTCCCTTTCTTGAAGTGTTGTATTACAGAATAGTATAAGGCTATAGAAGGTCTCGTGAGTGTTTGAATCAAGAAGCAAATTCCTTATCCGGAGCATGCTCGTCTTTTTCCCCCAATAATCTTAGATGAGGTCTGGAACGCGAATTCTATGGCGATCAGAGTTCTATAAGCACTATTAGGTTGCTAGCGTTGCTTCCGTAGGTGGCATTGGATCTATCCTAGTCGGCGGAGGGCATGCCTTCCCTCTCCACCCCCTACTTTGAGATTGTCTCAGAGCTTTAGCTATTGCCAAACGATGCTATGGCACCCATTCAAACTCAGAGAGTAGGTGTCGTGTCGTGGGATGCTGAACGCAGCTGTAACCTTAGCGCTGCCCCCCTCCCAATTAAAATACATCTGGGCATTCAATGAGGCCGGTTAAGTGTCATGAGCGGCGAAATCTCCGGCATCTTACTCGTCAGTTAGATTCATTGCGTTTAAAATACTTTCTTTCTATTTACAGAGTGATTTTGCATAAGCTTCAATTTGTTACACCAGCAGTGTTTGAAAAGTCGTCGTAGTAATGAGGCGAATACAAACATTTTTTATTGCTATATTTTGCTGGGAAAGAGTCGCATGCTGTCATGCGCGCTTCCTAAATTTGTTAAGGGCGACTTATTTATTACTACCATTATGGACATATATTTGTGAAAAATTAAATGAGGTAATGAGTTTTGAGTCATTTCCGTTCCGTGCTTCGTATTCCGGTTTCCGCTCATTTTTGAGTTGTTCCGTTCCGTATTCCGTGCTCCGCTTTCCTAGAAAAAATTGCTGCACATCCCTGTGAATAACGTTTGGAAGAAATATGGGAAGATTTTGTTGCAGTAGATTTTTTGTACATAACACAACTCATCAGCAAGAGGTGTCTATGTATTTGCGTCTGGTGAAACAGAAATGACATCGGTCTCTGTACGTCTACAGATGACATGTTGAGCGAATTCTTTATAGATAGGAACAATCAAATAGGATAAGTGACGGGGACCACGAGACTCCACACCCCAGAGAAGTTCTTGAGGGGAGGGCACACGCACATGGGAATTGCTGTAGAACTTCCGTGGGCGTGGATGGTGCGGAAATTGTAGAACGGCTAGGCCCTTCAAACAACGCACGGTGCACGGGCAAGAGCAGCACAGACGCAGCTGTCGCGCGAATGCATCGCGACTGCATTCACGGTGGATATGTACATGGGCGGAGTGAGCAACGGTTTGAGAGCAACGGTTAGTGGATGACGGTCGGTATCTTCAAGTTCGAAGGTGTTCTTCTCGCCGCCTGAGTTTGGACGACTGCCACTTCTGGTGCACGCTTCTGAAAAAAAAAGATTATCTGAGACATATATGGCAAGGACTCCAATGGATTGCGTTTTTCTCGAGTAAGCTTAGAGTTTGTAAACATTTTAGTCGAAAGAAGCGATGACTGATAATGCGGTTGTTATTTGCAAAGAGATCTGCTGAACCATAGCTTCTGCTTAAGATGTGCGCACGTGTTCACTATGACAGTTTTAATGTTATGAATGCGGTTTCGTGGATAGTAAGGAGTGAGTAAAGACACAGTACTCCACACAGCAGAACTCATAGTGGGTGGTCCTTGTGGGTGGAATCGCCATGTATGACTCTCCATGAACGTCAACATCGAAAACCTTGTAGCAGCGTTTTGATTGAGCTGCACACGAGGTTTTACAGATCTTTATTGGCTAACGTTATGCTTTCTTGGAAGCCTGAAAGCAAAGATCAACACATAATGTGGCTGGCGCGTCAGACGTCGCCTCAACCTTAGAAACTCAAGACAACCTTTATTCCTTCACATAGTCAGTAAAAAGATCGAGACTCTCACCTTACAGGAAGCCAGACGGACCAATTGGTCGGAAGCAGGGTCCTTATCAGGACATAAGCGTCTCAATTAGAATACGAATCGTGTGTAGAGCAGAGTTCCCGAGTGATAGAGGCACTCTCCCTTCCGGGTTGGTTTGGGGTCTTTGGCGTAGATCCAAGAGGCCTCCAGGACCTTGCGGGCGGCAGTTTCGGCTTCGAGTGTCAGTAGCTGGACCCTGACTTCGAAGCCCTTCTCCGTCTGCGCGTGGACTCCGTGTGACCCATTGCGGAGGTTGTTGTGGACTTGGCCTCCCCTTCAAGGCGTTCCTTAACCCTAATATGAAAGATCGCGCCGTCTCACCGATTTATTCCTCGCCGCAGCTCTGGCAGGTGATGTGGTCGATCACACCCAATACGGAGCATTCCCGTCCCCTGCCTTATGGGCAAACGACGGCGCAATAAGGGTTAACAGAAGGGCGATCGTAAGGACAATTCCGTGTTATGCCGGTAGCAGAGTCCTGCGCGTGCTGCGAACCCGCCATGACAATGGCGGGTGGTGTGGCCTCGCGATGGTACTGTACGTAATGCTGCGTACTTTTGCCGGCTGAAGCATTAAAAAGGTCGTCGCGATTTTTATTTGATTGATAGTGTTAATGCGGTGTTACATCATAAGTGTGTATGTGAGTTTTTCAATTATTTTTGTTGCATCGTTTACAGTTGTGAAACACCATGAAAACTATCGCAATCAATCGAATAAGAATAGCGACGCTTCGGATGAGGGCTTGGTGTCATCCTTTTTTAAGTAAAAAATGGCCGCCTTTCTGCTCTTTCAAACAAGTTTCAAACCACTATTTTTCCACAAACATTAGTTAGGAATCTATAAAATCTCAAGCCAGGTGTTCACGTATTGGGTACCTGAGTTAAAAATTTAAAGAAAATTATATTAAAATTTTCCTCGAACAAAAAATTATACCAACCTTCTTTCTTGGAGAGTTTCTATTCGTTTAATGTAGAAAGAGCCCACTTCGATATGGAGGAGTTGCTTTGATTTCAAATGTCTTGGGCTAGCTTAGAGAAGAACGTAAACACAGCAGCCACAGCACTTGCATAACTCATTTTGGATATTCCCATATCGAATAAAAATCTGGCGCCGCCTTCAGTGAATTCCAGCTACGTATACAACTACATATGTAGTATACGTAAGCTCGATGGCGATTTTGAGAAAGACCATGGGTGCAGTAAAACGCAAATTCTGATCCAGCTGAAAGCGCACTGTTCTCAAGAAAAATGTGCCTTCACTACTTTGCTCCTCGCTGTTGTTGAAGAATTGAAAATGTCACTTAGCAATTTTACTCTTATACTCTTAATATTTGAACTTTTAAGCACTTTTTTCATTGAGTTGCGTCACAGCTGCGAAAGGGCATTCAATGACAAGCATATTTGGAGGTAAGAAGGATCTGCGGCGGTCAGCTAATGGGAAGCCAAATTTTGACCTTTTCAGAAAACTTTGGTGCCAAGTCAGTGGCACCGAAAGGATGGAAGACTTGCTTTGCCTGTACGAGGCCCGTACAAACAAGCTCGATTCGGTCTGAATGCAACGCCCGACGCTTCTTCCGACTCCGCTATCACGAGCCCACCGTACGGCTTGTGTTAGCCCAGTCGGAAGAACTCGTGATATTTACGTTCAATGGAATGGTTAGCAATGCATAAGCATGAAGAAGCATGAAAACGAGGGCCGAAAACCAAAGAAAACCCCTTCCCCAAAGCTTCTAATCCGACCACGCCCTCCGACGGGTCTGACCCGCGGCTCCTGGCACTGCGGGTGAGAGCCGCAGTGAACTGCGGCAGCCCTCGGGAACCGTTGCGAGCGGACAACTCGTCCGCGCCGCCGCTTCCACCACAGTGGCAGCGTAGGTCCCACTGCGGCGGGAGCGATATGGATGAGTTCTCGGGGTGCTGCCGCGAGACTCTGTAGAGGCCCTTAACCGCCGCCTTGGGTTGTCTGGTGGCACTTCCGCAGCAGTCACCACACTCTCCAGCCCTGCTTCCCTCATCCCCTCGGAATGGAAACCCTATTTTTATAGTATCAAGGACAGAGGCATGAATCACTGACTGGTGACATTCCCACAGACCGGTGACAATTGACGCTATACCCAGCCGTTCGTCGTATCGCCGCCACCAACCGTAAACATCACAACGTGGCAGCGTGGCAGGCAGCCACTGCTGCCGGTGGTGTTTATTACCACGAGGTGTTTACGACCGGGACGCTTGCACTGCCGGGTGTTCATCAATGAACACCCACTTGATGAGGTTTCGCAAGACGTCACCACGGCTATGACGAGCGGGGGGAGCCCGGTTCTCACACCGGCGAGGGCGCGCCCGCTGAGATCCAGCCTCCGCCCCCTTTTGCTCCGCTCATTTTGGACAAGTTGGCAGCACACACTGTCGTACACTAATTAGGCGTCGCAAAGTGGAACATTTCCTTCCTTCCTGCAACTAATGGTGCTGCAAGTTTAACTAGTTCTGCACACACTACTACGACTACTATCCTGCTATTATATTACATCGACTACTAACGCAGACGCCATTGTGAGCGTATGAACCATTGACGGTAAGTTAGAAACCGCTTTCTAAAAGCAAAATATCCTTTTGTGAAAGCTTTCATTATCGCTTTTGCACATCCACTGCATTCGTTTGCTATTTTACTGAGGATTCTGTGCGTATTTGACTGCATAGATCCTTTTTGATAAGCAAAACGATGCAGAAGACTTTGCCTTGTGAAGAGATCTTCTGTATTGGTCCCCATTTGTTATAGGTTCACCTTTTAATTGGAACCATGATATTTTTAAGCAACAATGCCAAGTGCAAACCGAGAGAGGAGGTCCACACTGTCTCTTCCTAAACTCGAAGCTCTACCGTCAAAACAGCGAACCATCATATTCCTTTGCATTTCTAATTTAGATGTAAGCGTGCTTAATTTTCTTATTTTAAAATTTTTTGACTTTTGGAGTTCTGATCATTCGACTGGGTGCCCCTTTCGCCCTAGATTTCCACACGGTGTCATATTCGTCCCTCATTTAGACGTTGGTCCCCTGTATCGGAGTAATCGCTTGCTGGTCCTCTACGTTCAACAGATGTCGTGACCTGTGCCGCTCCTCGCACCTTTTACGGTGCCTTCGCACCTACATTGGCTGCTCTCAAGAGATACTTCAGGCACCTCTTGGCAGACGTAAGAGGCGCCAAATGCTAGGATCAAAGTATTGATCCTCGAGGAAGTCCACGGTTGGAAGAAGTCCAAAGAGCTTCTCTAAGTAGAGCACAGTTAATCAGGGATGATGTGGTGTGTGCCCAATTTTGTGTGTGGACTCCTTCGGTATCCTGCGACTCGATCTTCTGTTTTCTTCAACAGAAAGGGATTTTCGAACAACGCCCCCCCCCCACCTCACGACAAATAGAAAGAAAAATTCGTTTGCAAGCCAGGCGTTTTAAAGTGATGAAGTTAAGCGATACCTTAACAGACATTTTAAAGAGTAAACGACTTCCTCTACCAATCCGTGGTTTGAGGCAGTACTGTGGCGGAATAGTTGGTCGATATCCTGCGACTTGACCTTTTGTTTGCTCCAACAGAAATAGTTTTTTGGACAACGCTCCTCCCACCAGGACCGCAACAAAGACTGCGATGAAGTTAAAATATACGTATTAGCAATCATTTTCAAGAGTATATGATTTGGCTGCTTGAACAGAAATTGTTTTACAAGACTATCAAAAACAATCTTCCCCCTCTCCACAGGACTCGGCGGGGCCTGTGATGAACTTAAATGATAGTTTGACAGACATTTTTTAAAAGTAAACGACTTCCTCTACCAACTCAGCGGGCGCCAAACTTTTGGATGGGGGCTTCGCCCCCAAACCCACGAGAATAGGACACCCCGGCCGTCTTCTTTTCTTCTTTAGGACTTCTCACGTTCATTACATAAAAAACTGGTTTACTGTACAGCATAGTATAGCGGGATATAGTAGGGCAAAATTTTTGCTGCTCTTATGAAGCCCATCCATTCTGTATATGTAGCGATTCATTCTTCAAAATATCCATTCTTCACATGGCTAGAAGCAGGTTGTGAGAGTCCCTAACCGAACTGCTTAGTCTGCATAAACATAAATAAAATCAATTGGTATCGGTCGGCTAGTCGATATCGCTTGCTGTCCGACGGCAATAACAGTCCTCCGGTTCTGTAGTCGTTCTCCCTTGCACCCCTCCTCTCCCTCCCTTTCCCTACCGCCTCCAATACCATCTTACCCATGTACCGCAGAGAAGCGAAGTAGTGAGAGTGAAGCATGCGCACGCTAAGCCTTTAAAATATCTTCGGAAAATCCAACGTATGCTATGCAAAGTCTGATCTGTGGCATGTCTTCTGGATCTGAACGCACGTAATACGACGTCTGTGTCACGTCACGTCACGTCTTCCAAATCCGGATACATGTTTCATAACGTCTGCGACACATTTGCCGAATTCCAACGCACGTGACGTTGACGAATTCCAACGCACGTGACGTCATGACGTTGCCGCGACGTCTATGACAGGTCTTCTGCACCCCGACGCACGTGGCACAACTTCAGTGACACGTCTTCTGTATCCCGGTACACGTGGCTCGACGTCTTTGGAACGTCTCTGAATTGCGACACACGTTGGACGATATTAAGAGAAAATACTGGTCCCCTATCAGTGGTCCTCCCTTCTTGATACCCTTTACTTGCCTCCCTTTTATTGGTCCCCGTTCACTGGTCCCCTTAACGGGTATTCCTTCAATGGTCCCCCTTCATTGGACACCCTACGCTCCCCCCCACTCCTTACTGGTCCCTCCTTACTCTTCTTACTCTGAATCCCTACGCAAGTTGGATGTCTTCGGCACGTCTCCGGAATCCTGACGCACTTGGGTGACGTCTGTGATACGTGATCTGAATCCCAAAGCAAGTTGAACGATGTGTGTGACACGTCTTCTGAATCCCGGTACACACGAGACGTCTTCTAATTTACGGTGCTCTGTACTATATAGCTGCTACCCACTACCCCCCACCTTCCCCCACCCCCCCCACAGCGCCATAGTTCGTTATGGCAGACTAAGAAAATTGTTCAGCCATCTACTGCACAACTCCGCCTAAATGGGATTTTCAGATTTTCACCATCAATAGAGCAATCTGGACAGGTGTATGGCAGACAGTTTCTCAAAACAAATATAGCATATCATGTGAGCATAGATGCTTCTCTAGTTGAAGCAAAAAGAGAAGCTCATGCCCATCTCAACGATGCAAACATTTGAAGAGTGGATCTTGCGACCATCATGACCGTTTCTTAGGGAAATGGCGGTTTTCTATTACTTCCATCACTATGCTCGTATTGTAGCTACCTCCCATTCCTAGCATTCGTCTCCTTTTTCAATGCAACTTCCATATATTGCTGCTGAGTACAAGAGCATATCCGTAAGAATTGCGCGTGGGTGATATGAAACAGTACCCACCAGCGAAATGAAGGTTGTTAACTCGCGTCTAAAGCTACACGGTAGTGACGAGTTTTCCGGGTGGGGTTGGACGAGTTCTCGCACCGTACAGGCGATTGTTGCGGGACCCAAGTGCTCCAATCAATCACGAAGAAATCAACAAACGCCTGTCAACCTTCATTTCGCTGGTGAGTACTACTTGGTATGACGCGCTACTCTTACGAGTAGGCTTCTGTACTCAGCAAGAATCTATCGAAGTTGCTTAGAAAATGGAGACGAATGCTAGGAATGGGCGGTAACTACAATACGAGCATGGAGGTGGAAGCAATAGAAAACCTCTAATTCCCTAAAAACGTTTGCAAATGTTTGCACTGTTGGGATGTGCATGAGCTTCTTCTTTCGCTTCCACTAAAGAAGTGTCTATGGCTCACATGTTATATTCGTTTTGAGGAACTGTCTGCCACACACCTGTTCACATTGTTCATTGGCGGTGGAAATTCCATTTAAGCGGAGTTATGCAGTAGATGGCTGAACGATTTTCTTAGTCTGCTATAACGAACTGTGGCGCTATGGTAGTTGTGGGGGTCACCTTACAAAAAGTGTCACACGAAAAAAGAAACGATGGCACACTTGTAATAAAGAAAAGAAACAAACAATGCTATAGCTCTGTTCTGTGCTCTTAGATTTGGGCAGGGGAAGGAACTCCAGGATGTGGTTGGAGTGACGCACCCATGTCAAAACTGCCTACATCCTGGAGTTCCCTCCCTTGCCCAATACGGAAGCAGACAAAATACGGATCTGTGATCGAAACGAGAAGATAAGACTGCATTTACATTCGCAGTATGTAGGTACTCGCCATACCTGCTCCCCACGGTATGCTATGGTGACCCCCTCCCCTAACCACCCCGAACTATTCAAGCAGAAATCTCGACTGCCTGAGGCTGCCCCACAACTTGGTTCCAAGCCTACAAGAGCAGCTGAAAATTAAACAGCCTTCTCTAAATAACAACGTCGGAAAATTGCTCCAGCATAAGTGTCCTACCGCTTTTAATCCGCACTTAGAACCCTTATCTTTACTTTGATGCAACCTAAGAATCATAGGTCCACCTGAGTTAACTCGCCAAGTAGAAGGTCTTATATGTAAGCATTGTATTGTATTTACTTCCACTGAACGCCACCACGTGCAAGTCTCTCAAAACAAATGTTTCTGTATAGCCATAAATAGACGTCGTCCAACGTGTGTTGCGACTCAGAAGACGTACTGAGGACGTCGCACAACGTGCGCAGTGATTCAGAAGACGTCCCCTAGACGTCGTACAATGTGCGCAGGGATTCAGATGGCGCGCCGCAGACGTTCAACTTGCGTAGAGATTCCAAGTAAGGAGACCAGTAGAAGGGGGGCCAGTGAAGAGGGGATCAGTAAAAAGGTTTACCAAATAGTCTAGTACTAAGCCACCCTCAACAAAAGCAGTGTCTACTGTGGTCCTTGAAGGGCTATATGATCAGGTGCGATGTAGGTGCGATGTGTCTAATTAGGTTAGCTGATTGATTGAGGACGGAGATTTATTGGGAATCTTCTATACCAATAATGGAAAACTCCAACGAGGAAGCTAATTACGCCTTAGTTTTCTTCGATGTCTGATATTCTAAACAGATGGTAAGGTAAAAACGTTGAGAACGAGTTTCTGAAACTACTAATTCTTTCATCTTTTAGTGTCAAAGCTAATTCTCTAGTTTTCTTTCCTTACTCTTGCTACTATAGGAATGTCCTAGTATGTGGGGATCCAAGGGAGAAGTATTAAAGCTTCTGAAACTTAACGCTTCTGAAAGGTCCCTTTAGTCCAGACGAATTAATACTGTTCACTAATCATTTAACATGTTAAAAAGAACTGATGGCAGCCTGAATATAATGCAGGCAGAAGCTAGTACACGCTCCCACATATTAGGATCCAGCCGTTGCCTCTAATATGTCGTGTCCATAACTTCCCACTCAACCACCATGTTCAATGGCAAAATAGGTGCCCTTCCCCACCCTTGCTCTTGCGCGCTCGGACAAGCTGGTCCTCGATGGGTGGTCGGCGCACCCCTTGCTCCGCCCCTTCGTATGGGCGGTGTAAAGAACACCGTTCCGCCACACCCCATGACCTAAGATAGAAGCTGTCGATGCGCCGCACCGCTTGTCTCTGCTTTGCGCGTTCTTGCTAGTGTGTCCTTCTCCATCCAGCTCCCTACACATAAGCAGCAGCATATGATCGCCTAAGGCGTTTCGATCGGGCACTTTTCGGGGTGGATGTTGCACGATTATGATTATTATGATTATGATGGCCCAGGTTGGACACTTTTTCAAGCTGGCTTATGAACTTTGAAATCAAATTTAACTTCTTCCCACTCGAGACGAGCTTCTTACAGGATAAACTACAGAGTCTTCAAGATGGTTAGAATATTTTTTATTCCAGAAAAACTTAGAATAACTTCTTTGATTTTTTTAAACTTTAGCTGCCGAATGAGTGAAATAATTTTACCTAGCTAGGTTTGGGCTACGTTCCTAGCGTGGCTCGCCATACCCGAAGCCGGCGAAGCCGGCAAGCCTGGTGTGGCCCGTACGCCCAGCGTACGGCGCTGGCGAAGCCGCTGACGGACGCTGATGCTTACAATATCGGACATGAATGGCACCTTGATTGACGCCTTCCCAGAGATTGCGCGCGACTACTGCTTTGTTCCTAGAAGGACTTTTGTACCGCTACAGATTTAGATCCGTTTCTAGCCGCAACTTCTTGTGCCAGCTCCCTTGATTCTTTGCGCTCCTCTTCCACATTTATTTTCATTACAGCTCCCTTCATATGGTTAGGGTGTGAGGAAAAGTAGTAAACTATATTTTCTTACTATCAGGTTTCCCATAACATTTTGCAACCGTACACCCTCTCTCAGTTGGACTTGCATGTTCAAGGACGGAAGCCAATCTTCATTTTCGCGAGTAAAGACACTCAAGCTTCCATCATACAGCAGTTTAGAATCATTGGCACCTTCCAATATCTCGATACGCTAAATAATTACCTGTTCACCTACCAATATAATAGCGTTGTTCGTAAACCTGGCCTTGGCACAATTACAGGTTCCATTTAAGCAATACCCGAATGATCCTAAACACTTGCATTCCCTAAGAACTGACCCCACATGTGTCATGCAATCCTTTGATGTTGCGGCCTTGTCCACAAATTTCAGCAACGGATGCACCATGGAGGCTATATTCGAGCTTCTCACCCAGCACTAAAATGCAGTGCGCACATACGGATTCTCCGTAATAATGAAAATTTAAAATGAATAAAATTGCACATTTTTCTTTTTCAAAACGGTTCGTTTCGCCACCTATCTTCAGAAGACAACTAATGGTCCTTCAACTAATGGAACATTGTAATTGACTACTTTTCCTCACACCCTAGCCGTATGAAACGAGCTGTATTGAAAAACATGTTCCGAACCGCAGCTGTCGTATACAATGCGGAAGAGGAGCGCAAAGAATCAAGCGGCTGGCGCAAGAAATTGCGGCTAGCAACGGATATAATGCTCCACATTACATCTGTAGTGGTCCTTCCAGGAAGTAGGAAGCTACTATTCATGCCCGATGACGCATGTTGTCGAGGAGCCTCCAGACAACCTAAGGCGGCACCTACATAGTTCGGAGTCGTCTTTACAATCACCTTCGTTTCACCCCTGATTGCGCCACCTGCCCACTATACGATCGAAAATCTTCGGATAATTAGATGATCCGAATGACGCGGATTTCGCGGAGATCGGATTTTTGAATGATTCGGATAACGGCAATTTCGGAGAGCCCGGATAACTGGATGATTCGGATCGGGATATCCGAAAATGACTCATTCGGATCCAATGTATACCGCCCACATGGTAAGGAAGTTGTCTGCACCGTATCAGGTGTGCCATACTTCATTACCTGCCAGAGCTGTGGCGAGAAATATATCGATGAAACGACGCAACCACCTCATGGTAGGATCAAGGAAAACCTTAACGGCAAGGCTAACTCCAGGAAGTCCATTGCAATGGGTCAACATAGAGCCCACATGCATACGCGGAAGACTTCGAGGTAAGGGTCAAGCTATTGGCAGTCAAAGCACAAACTGCCCCCCCCCCCCCCCAACCAGGCCCTGGAGGCGCCTTACAAGGGAAGGTCTGACCCGTATGTCTGAACGGGGAGAGCGAGTCATATAGAAAAAATCCCCACCCCTCAATTAGTATGAAAATGTGTTTCTTTTTTGCCAAGTCGCTAAACCCCAGGAGTAGGGGGGGGGGATTAAAGTTACAATGGAATCACAAATTGTGGGGTCTTGTAGCCCGCGATGCCTCTGCCGGCAAGCGGCTCGGAGCGTAGTAGATAGTGATGTCACTTCGTGCAAGGGAGGTCGGGGCTCGATTCTTTTGTGCTGATGCATTTTTGCATTTCATCTGACTGGTTGAGATTTGAAGGATTCTGACGTATATACATTTTCATACGTTTTCTGCCGAATTTTCCAGCTGCATGCTGTGGTATTCAACATGATTATATATAACTGTTCAACACCAGTGATACACAGGTGCAAAGTGCATGATGCAGCACTGGTCACAATACTGGTAGCGTATAAAAGCTAGAGGCTCCTCACAGTTTGTTTCTTTACATGGGCCAATGACCTCGGGAAAAACCATCCTGCTCGGCGCCATGATCGATTCTCAATGAACCTCGGCATTGTGAATTGCTGTTGTGCGTGTTGAGCTCTACACGAGGTTGGTAGACGGATTTATTTACTGGCCAACGTTTCGGCGAGATCGCCTTCTTCAGAGCCTGAAAGGGACCAAATCAATAAGAAGTTATCCCACCAAATGTCTACTCAACCCTACTAAGTTCAGTGCCACATTTAGTAGATGGGACCAATAGAGAGAGAGTTCGAGTGCCGTACCTGACCGTAGTCCACCGAGGACCAATGGAAGCAGCGCAGGGTAGACGAGGGGTGTGGGACAGCAGCTACCCCAGTTCAAAATGCGAGTCTGAGGTAGGCCTGTTGTGGATCTTCCACCCAGTAATCTGAAGCAACAGCTAATTCGAAACCGCCTTTATGATCGTTTCTGCGGCACGCCTAATTGTGTGGTCTGCCCAGGTGGTAAGGAAGGTGACTGCACCGTATCTGGTGTGGTTTATCTGATTTCATGCCAATCCTGCGGAGCAGAATACATCGGGGAAACTGGACGTCCTCTCCATGTGAGGATCAAGGAGCATCTCGACGGGAAGGAAAAGCTCAGAGCCTCGACTGCTCTAGACTATCATAGGCTTCATTGCCATGAAGGGGAGGATTTTGAGGTCAAGGTGGAGATTCTGGGGCACGAGGTTCAAACATCCGCGCGCAGAGCCCTTGAGGCATTCTGGATATACTCCAGAGACCCCAAGGTCAACCGGAAGGGGGAGTGCCTATATATAACGCGAGAACTCAAGCCCTACCTCAGACTCGCATTTTGAACTGGGGTAGCTGCTGTCCCACACCCCTCGTCCGTCCTGCGCTGCTTCCATTGGTCCCTCGGTGGACTACGGTCAGGTACGGCACTCGAACTCTCTCTCTATTGGTCCCATCTACTAAATGTGGCACTGAACTTAGTAGGGTTGAGTAGACATTTGGTGGGATAACTTCTTATTGATTTGGTCCCTTTCAGGCTCTGAAGAAGGCGATCTCGCCGAAACGTTGGCCAGTAAATAAATCCGTCTACCAACCTCGTGTAGAGCTCAACACGCACAACAGCATCCTGCTCGGATTTTAAAAGAAACAAGGATGTGACGTCAAAGGTGGTTAAAATGTGAAGCAAAGTGTTGCTTCCGCAAATTGACCTAAACGGCCATCTATGCACTCTTTCCCTCATCTTTGCCTGACACCCGGAAATCAGAGGTATGCGGAAGGTTTTCTAAGACCGTTTATACACCAAGAATGTCGCCGATGCTCGAGTGGTGATCCACCTACTCACGTTGAAGTGTGGCCCACCTTTAGACAAGGGAAGAAATCAAGCTGAATGCGAACGGATGACCAGCACACCCGAGGGCTTCGAAGCACGTCAATCTCATGTTGACGAAGACGAAGAATTGGAAGTGGTCGAAGAAGAAGAAGATTGGGATCCATAAGATGAACTGATGGACGTGGATAGGCTATAAAGCAGTGGACATATGATAACGTTTTCGAGTAGAACTCTTGCTTCGGAGGAAAGGGTACGTCTTCAGTTGGATTCCGTCTATGGAGTCGATGTTATGGTCCATGTATGGAAGCAAACTGTGAAGAGCCTGTAGATTTTATACGCTGTCCGAGTTGTGAGCCGTGCTTCTGTTTCATACACTTTGTGCCTGTGTATCACTGGTGTTGAACGTTTATACATCATTATGTTGAATAGCTTTTTCATTGCCTTTTGTTTAGAAAAACAAGTCGCAAGAAAGTTACTCTCCACAGCATACAGCTGGAAAAATGCGCAGAAAACGTCTGAAAATAGTATAGACGTCAGAATCCCTCAATTCTCAACCAATCAGTTGAAATACATAAGTGCATCAGCGCAGAAGAATCGAGCCCCGGCCTCCCTCGCACGAAGCAACGTCTCTATCCACTACGCTCCGAGCCGCTTGCCGGCAGAGGCATCGCGAGCTACAAGTCCCCGAACTCGTGAGGCGCCAAATCCGTTGTAATTTCAAGGACCCCATACTCCTGTGGTTTAACGATTAGCCAAAATAAACACAAAAGAAACACATTTTTATACTAATTGAGGGGTTGGGATTCTTCCTATACGACTCGCCCCCCCCGTTCAGACATACGCTTCAGACCCTTTCCTTGTTAGATCCAAAGACCCAATCTAACCCGGAGGAAAGAGTGCTTCTATATAACATGGCAACTCAAGTCGTACATCAGGTTGGCATTCTGAATGCAGTGCTTCATGACTAATGACCGATTGGTCCGTATGGCTTCCTGTGAGGCGAGGGTCTCGATCTTTCTACCGACTTTTGATGTAAAGGTTGCTTTAAATTTCTAAGGTTAAGGCGACGTTTGGCGGTGCAGCCACACTTTGACTTGGTCTTTTTTCTGGCTCTAAGGAAGACAATACGCCGAAACATTAGCCGGTAATGATATCTAAAACCTCGTGTGGAGCTCATTCAAATGCCGTTAAAGATGAAGTATTGGGTCGCTTTTCTGCACTAGTGAGAAAAAGCTCATTGAATGAGCGCGAGCAGACGGCACCATAAGAAATGTTCAAATATCCAGATTTTCATTAATATTGGCATACTAATCTTCTTCGCTTTTGAGTGGATGCATAGTTTTTATGGTGGCGGAACAAAGAAAGCTTCGAACCCAGTCTAGACATTGGCCATCTGCACCAATATCCTAGCACATGACGAATAATGAAAACGACAGTAGGCTGATTAAGTAGAGTGGCGGAGTACAAGTTCAGCCGAAACTGTTACATAACCTTATTCCTGCTTTTCTTTCGGCGCTGTCGCCTTCTTCAGAGCCTTGGAAAATCGAGTCACATTTCGCATCCCGCAAAGGGAGCTCAAGGGTTTAGCTCTGTAGTCATCTATTCCATGACCTCAAGGCGTCGTTTAAATCTTTCCGGTGCGTAAATATTTTTGTAAAATGAAATGC
The DNA here is from genome assembly GCA_947359475.1 of Heligmosomoides polygyrus bakeri. Classification (NCBI taxonomy): domain Eukaryota; kingdom Metazoa; phylum Nematoda; class Chromadorea; order Rhabditida; family Heligmosomidae; genus Heligmosomoides; species Heligmosomoides polygyrus. The sequence goes on from OX375865.1 coordinate 57,057,056, forward strand.
AGTTTGGGAGACAGTTTCTCAAAGTTGCCTCGATTTGTGCCGGCTCTGAGGAAGGCGATAACACCAAAACTTAAGCCGGAATAAAATTATATAACAATTTTGGCCGAAGTTGAACATCACCATCCAACTTAATAGGAATCATACCAAGATTCGTTGGGGGTCACATATGGAATGTCTTACAAGATGCACCATCAGACTGCTGGTAGGCTGTTTGACGTAAAAATTTAGCCTCGGATTATGTGCAGCAGAATCTTCATGGGAAAGCGCTACCGAAGGAATGATGCTGCATAGGGCTCACCTGCATCTCATGACCGCTCTGCGATCGACGAATTTTGACCTTTTTTCTCATGACGGTGTGGAAGACAGGCGACTCCAGAAAACGGAAAGAAGATTAGTCAGGAAGAGCCGGAGACGAGCGTGCGACTACTCACTTACCTCGTTCTGTTGGTGGGGGCTACTTGCGAGCACTCGAGCGCTGTGGACAGAAGCTGTGGTGCGCGTTGATGAGCCGCTGCTGCTGGCAGGTGACACCGCTCGCACTGACGGCAGGTCGTCATCTGGAGCTGCGAAGATCGACACCCCTATTCAACCCTCGAATGCACCTCGGAACGCACCCTTCTCGAACAGTCCCATGTTGCAGCGCTGCTGGCTCTCCTTGTACTCGACCACCACCGGCTCATACGAGAGCAGGATGTAGATCTTCGGCCCGAACAGCATACCCAAGAGGATTGAAGCACAGCAGATGAGCTCCAGCACTATGACGATCTCCTGAAAGCAACACCGCCTTGTGATGTGCTATGCACCACACTGCTCAATGGCGCGTTTCTCTGGATGACTAACCTTCTTTGTGTCAAGCTAGTTAGAGAAATACCTAAGTGAATCTATGATAGCATGGCGAAATTTGCGTGTGGCCCAAATTTTCGCACGCCTTCAATCTGCGAACCTCGGCATAACTGCGTTTGGGTTGATTTGCCCGTTCTAGGCCATTTTATTTGATGGCGAAAAAGCATCGCACCAAAAATTTTGAAAGTTTTAAAGATTTAACAGGAACTTCCAAGAACTGTTTGGTGGAAACAGTACAGACAGTAGTACAAACATGCTAGAATATTTCAAAATAATAGTATTATAATAGTATAATTTTCAGAATGACAATATTTCCAATTTTTTCCACGATCTCCATGACTCAGACAAGACTTCGCGACTGATTATCGCTCAGTCTCTCCCTGTTCGTTCTCGTAATGAGGACTTTCTCGAGAATGTCGTCACGGGAGATGAATCCTGGATCTTCCTAGTTAACCATACTCAGAAGGCCCAGCGGCTCCCTCGAGGAGAACCACAACCTCAAGGCGAACATTCACCAGAGGAAGGTAATGCTGTGCTGTTGGTGGGGTTCTCGAGGAGTGCTCTATCATGAGCTCCTTGCGACGTCACCGCAGTAACAGCAAACATTTACGCTACACAGCTGCAGAAGCTGGGCGAGACCATGTCGCACAAACGGCGAGGACGGAGTAATGTTTACCTTCTTCACGACAATGCTCGCCCCCCACGTTGCAAGTTCGTCTCGCCAGGAGTTGCAGGAGAGATGGGAGGTTCTGCAACACCCACCGTATTCGCAATATCGTGCGCCATCGGGCTACTACCTCTTCCGGGCTCTCAAGCAACACCTGAGGGATAGGTGCTTCAACGACCGAACCGAACTGGAATCTGAGCTGGCGCCTTCTTCGACTCACAGCCGACTTCATTCTGGAAGAAAGGGAATTCTTGATCTCCCCATCAACTACCATTTACACGTACAGACGGCAGAAGGTTGTACGCGTAAATGGTAGTTATCTTGTAAATTGAAGTTACTCACAAAAAAAACAATAAAATTTTGAAAAGAAAATTACGCTGTGGTGCAAGACTTTTTCACCAACCTAATAAAAGCAGCTGTTATTAATAAACATGAGAATATGGCGGGTGAGGCAGAACTTGAACCCTTAATTCGTTCAATTTTCGAATAGTGATTTGTGACACGTGTGGGCGGGCATTATCGTACAAAAGAATCGGGCTGGTGCATTTCGTCGATTTCCTTACAGTAGGACTCTGCTGTAATCGTTTAGCCGGGTGGCGAAAAAATTGTAGTGGATCACACCAGCCGCCGACCACCACACAGTGATCATTATCTTTTTTGGTGGAGGTTTGCCTTTTTAAAATGCCCAAGGGGTTCGTCGGCGTCCATCCGCTGTCCGGAACATTTCCTGTTCTCCTACAGAATCCACTTATCATCACACGTGATGACTCGTTCCAAAAACGGGTCAGTTTTGTTGCGTAAAAGTAGAGAAGAACAAATCTCGAAAGGTGACAATTTTTGCCGCTCACCCAACTAAGCCAAACACGGACACAGGCGACAAGCCCTGGTGACAGGCCGGCCTACGAAAAACCCAATGTCACATCGTATAGGTGTATGTCAGTTCATGTTTTTCGAGATAGTGCTACAGCGTCCGCGGAAGCCGTCGCGCACTCGCAAAGCCCGGCGAGTATGGAAGTATGCGACGGTCCCTGGTGCGAGAACGGCATCAGGGAGCAACTGAGCTAGTCCAAAAGTCCCGTAACGTAAGCAGGACCCGCGTGGCAACGCTGAGTGTGGGTACGTTGACGGGCCGCTCGTGCGAGTTGGTGGAAGCACTGGAGCATAGAAGAGTTGGTTTCTGTGCGGTGCAGGAAACCAGGTGGTCCTGCTGCAAGTCAAGGGACATAGGAAGAGGCTTTAAGGCCGTTCTATGCGGTAGTCCCAGGACCACCAGCGGTGTAGGTATAATCGTCTCCGAGCGTTTCAGTGACTCGATTGTAAGCGTCGAGCGCCTTGACGATCGATCGATGAAGATCATTGTCGCCGCAAAGGAGCGACTCCTCCACTTCTTCTCTGCGTATGCTCCGCAGACTGGGTGTTCCGATGAAGCCAAGGATGAGTTTTGGGGCTTGCTTGATGAGAAGACAGCAGAGGTACCGTCGAAGGACGTCATCATTGTCGCTGGTGACCTTAATGGGCACGCAGGTGCTACGAAAGACGGATACAGCTGTCATGGTGGTTTCGGATACGGGTCTCGTAACGCCGATGGTGAGCGTATTCTTGAGTATGTAGAATCGCATAGCCTCACTATTGTGAACACCGTTTTCCGAAAACGCGACTCACACCTTGTCTCATATTATAGTGGGAGCTCCAAGTCTCAAATAGACTTTGTCCTTGTGAAGGATCGCGACCGGAGCATTGTCACAGACGCGAAGATCGTGCCGTATGAGACGGTCGCCTCACAGTATCGTCCGCTGATCTGTGCTTTGAAGATCGCCCCTCCAAGAGTGCTGCAGGTAGAGCGGTGCGGTGCTACAAGAATCAAGTGATGGCGAATGAGAGAGAAGGAAGCAGCTGTGATTTCTCGCGTACGGTTACCAACAGTCACGACTGTCGACGAAACTTGGAAGAAAGCGACCGACGCGATACTTCAAGCTGCGAGGTCAGAACATGGCACTACGAAGCCTGGACGACGAAAGGTCGACATGCAGGCATGGCTGTGGACGAACGATGTGAGAGAAAAGGTTCGAAAGAAGAAAGCGCTTATTCATGTGTTTCTCGGCGACAAGACCGCCAATAATTGGCAAAAGTACCACGACGCGAAAAAAGCTGCCAAGAAGGCTGTGGCCGTAGCAAAAGCCACTCAATACAATGATGTCTACGAAAAGCTTGAGTCGCGCTGTGGTGAGCGGTATTTGTACCGACTTGTGAAAAACCGTCATCGCCAATCCGAGGATATAGAGAAGTTCTTTGGCATCAATGATGAGAACGGCCATCTTCTGACAGAGCGCAAAAAGGCCTTGAAGCGATGGTGCGATTATTTCGAGGGAATTTCGACTGAAGAGTTCCCTCATCCGGCCGTCCCTTCCGTGGCTCCTATCGACGGTCCCGTCGAAAAAACCACTGTGGAGGGAACTGACGCGACTCCGAGGATGATGAGACTGGGCGAGGCGATTGGTCCAGATCAGGGGTGCACACAAAGTTCTGTGCGTTAAATTATTTTAACGTTTTTTTAACGGAAATTTTTCGTTAAATTTCCGGTAAATCGTTAAATTTCGTTAAAAAATACAATTATCTGCAAACTGTTATTTAAAATGAAAAAAAAAATCGAGGAAAACGCCATATGTTCCTTCCAACTTCGACAGATCATCAACTAAAGTTCAAGGGATGGAGTGTAACACTACGACGTAGCTTAAACGATTCATTATCAGCAAGACGTGGACAGTAAAATAAACAAACCTTCGATAACAAATTATTATATCTTTAAGGTGTGGATTAACAGCAGGAATGGGATTATCAATCAAGAGAACGGTACTTAGTGGGCTGGTGCTTGCATTGACACGGCATCTTAAAATGTAAGATCAGGCAGACCCCGAAGTTCCTCTCTCTTTCCTGGTTCTTTGCGAAACCGTTTTGTGTGAGTGCTATACGAGCATGTACTATCTCGATCAGGGGTGTGCGTTTACCGGTTAACGATTTACCGGTTTAACGGATTTACCGGCATTTTCGCGATAAATTCTTTTAACGACAATTTTCGGTAAATTCACACCGCGCGCGGCGAGAAAAGTATGCTATGCCCGCGATGGGCGCGGGAAGCCATCGCGCATTCCGATCGCCACTGTTGCGGCGGCGGCGAAGTTTCCTTTGGCTATTCAGCCGCGTGCGACGGAATGGCCATGAACTGAGCGCCGCGATGGCATCGCGGCGATGGAAGTATTCCCCCGGCCTTAAGCTGTTTCCCATATAAGAAGAGAAAGAAATTCGCTATCATCTCACATTTCGTTCTTTTTTCTGAAGTGCCTGGCTTTGTTCTAAAGTACAGCTTAATAGTTCAAAAAGTGATAGTGTAAGGTGTAAATCATTCGTTCATCGAATGAAACGATGATAATTGTGATAATTTCAAAAAGCAGTTAAACTGGTGATCCAAAAGGCAATATAGCAATATTCGATTGAATATCGGATGTTCCAGAAATGTTTTTGAGTTCAATTAAGCTGTTTTAGAGTTTTAATTAAGCTTCTGTCTTTTTTAAAGCACTCACAATTTAGATCATTACACTTGTGCATTGCTAGGCTTCCGCTTGCTTTGTTTGCTTTAGGATGACGTATGCACGATAAAATGAAGATGATATGGTTTTTCTGAGCGTGATGATGTTTCGGTGAGAAGGTTTACATTACCGCCGCTTCAAAACAGTTGTTTTTAGCTGGAATATTAAATTTTAAAAAAATTAACGGATTTACCAAATTTACCGGAATTTACCAGCGAATTTCCGCGTTAAAAAATTGCGGTAAAAAATTTACCGGCCGCAAGTCAGCGCACACCCCTGATCTCGATGCGGGAACCAGCCCGCTAAGTACCGAAAGAACTAGTAAGAATACAATTAAAAACCTATGAATAGAATGTTGACACGTTGATGAACGTACGATTTCCACGTACCCAGTGCGTGAGACCAATCGATTTTTTTACACTGTCACACTGCCGAAAGGGTGTGACACGGTCGTTGACGTGTTAATCTTCAGGAAAGTAGCTTTCCAAATTTTTGCTATTAGGGCGCGTGTAGCGAAGTCGGAGGGGGGCCGGCTTTTGCATGCATATCCTTTCTCGCCGTGCCAACCAAGCCTTCCACCCCTCGGTGAGTTTTCGGTCGGTAAATTGGTACCAGACTTGTCTGGGAAGGATAAGGCGCTGACTTCTTCATCACCACAGGTGATTTACTGCGTGGCCAACTACGCATTCAAATCGTCTCCTGAACATCCTGTAGAAGTAGAATGCGTGGCGCATCCCAAAAGGGGTTGAGTGACGGCGTTCTTTATCCCTTCAAAGGCGCTTTTCTCGAAACATTTAAAATATGTACACCGACTGAAAACATTTTTTCCTTTTCGAGTGCTTTAGGTGACGAGCAAAGTATTGTGGGAGAAGCAGCGCCAAGTGAAGATAAGCATATCTTTCGAGGAGGTCAGACCACTACCTTTGTGGATTTGTTAAAAACATTAAAATATTCTTGCTGATTTCAGTAGTTTTTCAGGAATAGTCCTGATTGGGAGGATGAGGCCTTCAACATTAGTGAAGACTGGGGGGAATGTGATAAACTTACTGAGAAAAAAGGTCGTTAAAATTTTTATTAATTTTCTAAAAATTTCCGTTAAGTCGTGAAGCCCAATTTCAACGGAAAATGCCGTTAATTCGTTAAATTCGTTAAATCGTTAAACGTTAAATGTGCACCTCTGGTCCAGCTGACTTGCCAGCTGATTTATGGAAGTCGAAGTTCTGGTACTCTGCTGAGCGGTTGGCCAAGTTTTTCGACCAGGTTATAGCGGAGAAGAAGGTGCCTGATGCTTGGCAGGAAAGTACGACGATCCCGATTTGGAAGAAGAAGGGCAGGCCTGCAGACAGCACGAATTACCGTCCAATTCGCCTGCTTTCACACAGCATGAAAATCTTCGAGCGAGTCTTCGATAGTCGAATTCGCAAAATCGTCAAGCTTTCCAGCAATCAGTGGCTGGTTGTGGCACTATCGATGCCATACATGCCGCCCGTCTTCTGGTAGAGAAGCATCGCGAGAAACGGAGGCTGGTGCATCTTGCCTTTCTCTACTTGGAGAAGGCCTTCGATCGCGTAGCGCGTGAGGTTATATGGTACGCCCTACGACAGCACGGTGTTCCCGAAGAACTTATAGACTGGGTGCGGATGCTATACTCTTGTCCAAAAATTCGTGTGCAAGCTGCAGCAGGAACCTCGACGGAGTTTCCCATCTCTGTTGGGGTGCACCAAGGATATGCGCTTTCCCCACTCCTCTTTGTTGCCGTAATGGATGCCATTACGCGAGATCTTCAGAAGCCCGTCCCTTGGACGTTGCTATATGCTGATGACGTGATACTCGCCCGCGAAGACATAGGTGAACTCGAGCGACAGGTGCAAGCTTGGTGCGACTGCCGACTGGCAATGTTCGGACTCAAATTGAACGTCAAGAAGACCGAGTATTTCACGACTGACATAAATGAGACCGGCTCCATTAAGATTAACGGTACTGAGCTTGCACGCACTCCGGTGTTTAAATACCTGGGATCAGCAATCGGCTCTAGTGGCAGTCTGATGGTTGAAGTGAACTCACGCGTGAGTGCAGCTTGGTTCTAGTGGCGCTCGTTGACTAGGAGTACTCTGCGACAAGAAGATGCCAGAGCGCTTAAAGTCAAGGATCTATAGAGCCGTCGTCCGGCCGGTTGCGATGTACGGAGCTGAGTGTTGGCCTGCGACAAAGGAAACGGAAAGTCGCCTCAGCGTAATGGAAACGAAGATGCTGCGCTGGCTGGCTGGAGTCACGCGCCTGGACCGCATTCGAAACGAAGCTATTCGGCAGAGGTTCGGTGTCGCGCCGATAGCTGACAAGATGCGCGAAGTTCGCCTGCCGTGGTACGGCCACGTTCTGCGTGGAAAGGAAGGCAACATCTAAGATAGGCCTTAACTTCGAAGTGTCTGGAAAACGGCCTAGAGGGCACCCGAAGCAGCGCTGGGCTGATACGTTACACAAGGACTTTAAAGTTGCTGGTGTCCACCCTGATCTTGCTCAGGTGGTACGGAATTGTGTGATGGAGTCGTTCGACGTCACGTCGCTATATACAAATATTAGGAACGACTCAGCACTTGAGGCGGTCTATGAACTTCTCAGTGAACATCACCTTGGCATTGACATGCATGGCCTCAAAACGCCTAAAAATTGTGTAGACGTCAGGACCCCTTAAAACCGGTTAGGTCAGTTTGGAAGCGACCCTATCTCCCTCGTATGAAGCAAGGCCACAATCCACTGCGCCCCAAACTACTTGCATCGCGGGCGGGAGCTCCTTTTCTCCGTTGTGAAATACCCTTCAGACCCTTCCCTTCTTAGCTTCTGATAGCAGGGAAGGGTTATCAGAGAAGGAAAAGGTGGTCGGGCGAGGGCAAGATCCAAAGATTAGCACCCAACTAAAACTTCGATGCGATTGTAGCCTTCGGGATTGATCATGAAGTTGAAGATTATTCACCCGCCGTTTAAGCCCTTCTGAAGAGCCGAATGCCACGGCATTTGCAGCTCAAAGTAGGGCGTGAAAACTGTGCCACTTTTGGTAGCGTCGCTTGCTTGGAGCTTACTTATTGTTCGATGCCGTAGAACTGCACTAACCTTGAGATCATTTGGCACGATGAAGTACGCCACTATCCAACACAGCCACACAAGTGTGCAGAGCACGGACGACACAAACAGCCATTTCGTCTCCTGAAGTTTCAGGCAATGAGGAGTGAAGGGAAAGAGAAGCCGGCAACTAACCTTGTAGTTTCTCTTTATATTTCTGTTGATGCTGTTGATGAACAGAGCTAGGAAGAGTAGAATCACGACGTAGATGTTAGCAAGCACGAACTCGTCCTTGCCGAGGGTGCAGACCATCTCCGAGTGTGAGTCCGACACAGCCAACGTGGACATAAAGGGCTCAGCGAACCATCTGGAAGTTGCAGCTGCTTTTTGCAGAGAGGCTAAGGAAACCTAGTAGTCTTGCCTGGTGTTGAGCGCGATCTGGACGCCGATTATGAAGAAGAGCAGTAGCCAATAGTTCCAGAACGAAATGTGCACCGCGTTTCCGAATCCGAGTGTCTCAGCGTTGCGCAGCTGCGTGGCCTTGGCGATCATCACTCCGAAGCAGAGCGAGTAGCCGAACCCGTGCATCACTACTCGAAGTCGGCACACCTATAACAGGAACAGGGTCTGTCATCCGTTGTCTGATGAGCGAGCAGTTGGAGGTTGCATTTTGGGAAGACTAACCGTGTCCGTCGCGTCAAAGACGAAGAAGTATGCAGTGATGTAGAGAATGATGATCCCAACCAGCAGAGAGATTCCAAGAGACTGATTGCCCTTCACCACCCGAAGGAACAGCTTAACCAGAACTGAAAATCAGGTCTATTGAGAGGCAACCTGTGCTGTGGGATCCCATGAACTCACCAAGAACTAGCACTGCTATCGCGATCACTGCTAGGATAGAAATCACTGCTAGCAGGACGAAGTTGTGAGGATAGAAGCGCCAGCGACCCGTGGACAGGTGCTCAAAGACCTGCAACTAGTCGCGGTATGCGCTTTCGTGTATGAAAAGCTGTACCCGTTTCGGAATTTGCCGTTTAATGCCAGGATGCGAAACGCATTATTAGAAGGGCACTAACCGACTGGTAGCCGACCCTTTCTGCACCGAACGCAGGTTGTCTTCTCACGTACGAGCCTGTGCTTCTGTCAGTGTCGATCTGGTCGGAAGGAAGTGCGAACGAGTCGAGAGGTCGCTGCAAACACAAGACTTCCCGCTTGCAGCTAACGCTCTCTGCGGTTCACTAACCTGGAAGAAGTCACCGTCGAGGAAGCACTTGCACATTGGTGGCTGACACTTTGATTCGACAGGTCCGTCAAAGAAGCTGCGATACAGCGAGTGCAAGCGGAGGCCTCCAGATAGCGACCAATTGCCAATTGTCCGATACGCGTACTCATCTGAACACGATGACTATCGTGAAGAAGTGATGACCCATCTTGCCCGTCGCGCTGTCTTATTGCTACTGTCATTCCCCACCCAGACAGGAATTACCTACCTTCTCCAACATTCAAAAATTCGTAGATTTCCACATCGTCCTCAATGGTGGTCTTTTTTAGCTGCGACAGTATCATCTCACGTCCATTCTCATAGAAGTCCAGACAGAGTCCCATCTGTGCAGGACACAGCTTCTAAAGAAGGAGTATTCATTCAGCGTATTAACGGCAGGACCGACACGAAGACGCGAACCCTGTAGACGGAGTCCATGGCGAACAGGAACCTTTCGATTCCTCTCGAAAGATAGCCAGCTTTGGTCATTCGGCCTGGAGAGCAACAGATTAGGAATACTCCGCATGTGTCGTTGATACATACCATTTTCACGCCGAATTGGGCACTTTTTAAATCAAATTGGACACTTTTCAAAACAAATTGGATATTTTTCAAACCAAATTGGGCTCTTATAAGGTTTTAGGTTAAACCACGGACTCTTCAAGATAGTTAGAATATTTTTTCTTCAAAGAAAACGTAGAATAACTTTTTTTGAAATTTTGTTAACTTCAGTTGCCGAATGAGTGAAATAATTTTACGAAATTTTTAGGCGCAAATAGGGCCCGGGGGTCACCTTATAAAGTGTGTGGGACTCCAGGATGTGGTTGGAGTGACGCACCCATGTTAAAATTGCCTACATCCTGGAGTTTTCTCCCTTGTCCAATTAGGGAGCACATAAGACGCGATCTATAATCGAAACGAGGAGATAAGACTTCATTCACATTCGCTGTATGTAGCTACTCGCCACGCCGGCCCGCCGCGCCATGCTGTGGTGACCCCCCGGACCCCATTTGCGCCAATTTTTATTTTTGAGAAAAACAATAAATTAAAATTTGTTTGAAGGCGCAGCTTAGCAGCAATCGTGTCGTATATTAAAAGTCTGGGTCGCGCCATGCGCTCAAAAAGTTCAGCGCAACGTTCATTTGATTGATAGTGTAAATACTGCTTACATGCACCAAGAAAGATAGGGTATGTGAGTTTTTTACAATTGTTTGTGTTGCACCGCTTGCAGGTGTGAAACTGCATGCAAACGGAAATTTTGCTGTCTATCGAATAAAAATTGCGAGCTTTCGGACGGAGGCATGGCGCAATTTCTGTTTTGGCATTATAAAATGGCCGCCTCTCAGCTCGCTATTCGCTTTCATTTGAAAAGTCCTAGGTTAGTTTAGAAGAATGTCCAATTTGACGTGAAAAGTGTCCAATTTGATTTGAGAATTGTCCAATTCGACGTGAAAATGGTGTATAGGGTGCCTCACCGAGAGTGCCGATGTTCAGCAGTTCATCCCCGGTGCACATCTTCCCGTACGTGAGCTTGCTTTTTTGAGTAAGAGCGCATTGCCAGCGATCCTCGATGTATGACCAGTACCAGTTCTCCGGGAGTGTTAGTGGCGTCGTTGTCTCCAACCATTCTCGGAAATCGTGATGAAGAATGTCCTAAACAATCGTCGGATTTGTTTTTGGCCACTACGGTTGCCGGCATCAATGCACGCTTTCTGGTCGAAATTGTGGGTCGCTTCCGATCTGTAAACCAAGGTCTCTGCTGCTTTACTTCGCTCATTACAATAGTACGAGTCGTGAAAGTGTCCGGGAAATCGGCATCTTTGCATTCGCACTGCTACGACAGGGGATGGGACGATGCCTGTGTCGCCCACTTGAGTCGCGGCTCAGCACTGCAGGAGCTGTCCAACAAGGAAGGCCCATGAACTTCCCCCAAAGACTCTCTAACCTATATAGTCTTGTAGGGCATCGAATGAGGATCACAGAACTGTGCTTCGTTTTTTCCACGGGCCACTGGGTGGTCTGAAAATGGCAAAAAAGTTCAGGGCGGGCTGATAAGGCCAAAGTGACACCTGGAGTGGCCCTGTCGTGCAGTGAACTTAGAGACACGTGGTGGGCATTGCAGATAGGAGCACTTGCACTCACTCCCTCTACTCTAGAGGTCGAGAAAAAATTCTTTTGGACAAAATTTTTTGTCCAAAATTCATCTTTAGGGTTATTTGGGATGCAGAGCACCACCTGGCAACCAATTTCGGTGAAACGATAGATTACAGAAGGTTACGACGGATATGTGTAAGTTAAAGGAGTATACGCAGAATAGCCGGTAGTGCTGCCTTTCACGACTTCAAAGGTCGAGGAGAGGTCGAAAGAAAGCTTTTCGCTTAAACATCGCTCAAGGGGTTGGTTACTTGGGGTGCTGATCACGGATATGACATCTATTTTTACAATTTCGGTCGATTACGGTTGGTTACGGTAGATATGGGTGACTAAAGCTGTGCACGCTAGTGAGATCGCTTTTTTCTCCAATGTGGTCAGACATATTTTCCAAGTTTCGACTTCAACATTGATGAAAAATAGTTCAAGCAAAGTGATAATTTACAAAAAGTGTGACAGATTCGTGGGCAGCAGCTTAAACAGTTAACAACCGATGCACAACAACCGATGCCCTACAAGATCAGGCCTCGTTGAGAATCTTTGGGGAAAGTTCATGGGCTTCACTTGTAGGGTTCGTATTACCGGTGAGCATTGTAATACACGCTGGTCTGACGCCTATGCAGTTGTTTTTGAAGAGTGCGTTGCACCAGCGATTTATTCCCTGTTTGAGGTGATATTCATGGTGTACTCACCGAAGTAGAGCAATATCATGAGAAAAAAGAGCTGCCCGGGGACCCAAGCATTGAATGGATTTAGGCGTACATTATTCCGCAGGAGTCGGCGCCTCATTGTAACGAGTCACACTTGCCATTGGAAAAGCAGAAGATTTACAATTTTCCAGCTGCTTGACAGAAGAGTTTCCGTTGGCAAAATTTTCTTTTGTAGAGCTGTGAATTCCACGCTTGCTTCTGTATTAACCTAAAAAAACATTTCTGCCGTTTTTGTGATCTACCACACGCTACTTACTGTTTCAAAATAGTCTACCACTAATTGCACGAACAACTCCACATCTTAGATTACACACGAGATTTCGACAGAAAAAAAGGCGCAAACTTAACCCCATGTATAGCATACTTATGCTCGAATGACCCATTCGAATAGGTATTCGAATGATTTTCATTCAAATTTGAATATCCGAATTTGAATACTCAAAAAATCTCGTTTTTTCGAATATATTTGATTTCGAATGCTCAAAAATTTTCGGTATTCGAAAGCGTTCGAGTATTCAAAATTTCCCAGGAAGTCAAAATTATTCGAGTAATCAAAGTGTCATTCGAATGTCCAACGAGAATTCATGTAACGGCGTATTTCGAAAAGGCTTGTTAGGTTTTCGCGTAATTAGGACCTCTAAAACGGTTCTATCTGTGTATGGTGCGATAGTGGCTCGTTGCCGGGATACTGAGCGCCTCATCGATTCTGGCCACTCTCTGAAAAGCCCTTCTGTCAAAAGGGAGAATTCCACAACGTCTCACAATGTTGAACGGCACAGATTTTTCCACGCAGAATCGCTGCAATGGTGAGTGACCGATCCGGGGACGCCTAATCGTCATCGACAGAAGAACTATCGAACGATTTCCTGTTCTATCTGTGACACGTCTTCTGACTTACATTTGCGGCAGGGCTTCTGAAACCAGACGTTGTACAACATCTGTAGCACGATTTTTGAATTACCGCGCGCGCTGGACACGTTCAAAACGTCGATAATATCGATCAGTGGTGATTGTCTGATCGAAAAATCGCCTGCTCTGAAGCCTTTGAAGGCCGTCATTCTTTCTCCCCCCCCCCCCCCCCCCCCACCCCCATCGGTTAACTCTGACAAGGGAGGGGTCTGAAGCGTATGTCTGAACGGGGAGAGCGAGTCATATAGGAAGAAACCCCACCCCTCAGTGTGTATAAAAATGTGGTTCATGTGTTTCTTTTTTGCCAAGTCGTTGAACCCAATGAGTAGCGGGTCTTTGAAGTTACAATGGGATCGATGCCTTACGAGTTTGGGGGTCTTTTACGTCCGCAATGTCTCTGCAGGTAAGCGGCTCGGAGCACAGTGGAAGAGGGTTTGCCTCATGCGAGGAACGTCAGAGGTTTGGTTCCTGTGCGCTGATGCATTTTTGCATTTCAACTGATTGGTTGAGATTTGTAGGATTCTGACGTCTATAGCATTCTCAGACGTTTTTATGCCTAATATTCCAGCTGCATGCCGTGGCGTTCAACGTAGTGATGTATAAACGTTCAACACCAGTGATACACAGGTAGAAGGTGCATGGAGCAGCACTGGTCACAATACGGGTAGGGTATAAAAGTTACAGGCCCCTCACATTCTGTCTCACTACATGGACCGATGACCTCGGGAAAAACCATTCTGCTCGGATTTTTAAAGAGACCAGGATGTGACGTTGGAGGCAGTCAAAATGAGAAACGAGGTCTGTGGATCCCGCAAATTAACCTAAACGGCATCGATACGCCCTTTCGCTCATCTTTGCCTGTCACCTGGAAATCAGAGGTCTGCTGAAGGTTTTCTAAAACCTAACACCAAGAATGTCGCCGATGCTCGAGTGGTGATCCACCTGCTCACGTTGAAGTGTGGCCCACCTTTAGATAAGGGGAGAAATCAAGCTGGCTGAACGGGTGATCAAGGTCATGCTCACCGATTTAGCCCAAACTCCCGCACAGTACGCAAAATGATGATGATGATTCGGGATCAGCACCCCAAATAACCCTCTAGTCAAAGTTTGGGCGAAATTTTTTTCGACCTCTTTTCGACCCCTAGAGTCCTGAAAGTACAATAGTGCCGAAAGTTACTCTACACAGCATGCAACTGGAAAATGAGGCAAAAGGCCTCTGAAAATGGTATAGACGTCAGAATCCTTCAATTCTCAACCAATCAGTTCAAATGCATAAATGCATCAGCGCAGAAGAATGGAGCCCCGGACTCCCTCGCACGAAGCAACGTCTCTATCCACTACGCTCCGAGCCGCTTGCCGGTAGAGGCATCGCGGGCGCACAAGACCCCACGCGGGCGTACAAGAGACCCAAAACTCGTGAGACGCCGATTCCATAGCAGCTTCAAGGATCCCCTACTCCCTGTGTTTAACGATTGGCAAAAAAGAAACACATTTTGATACTAATTGAGGGGTAGGGATTCCTCCTATATGACTAGGTCTCCCCGTTCAGACATACGCTTCAGACCCTTCCCTTGTAAGAGAAAAACGATATCACCGATAAAAAGATCGATAATATCGATCATTATTGATTGCTTGATCGTTTTGTGAGACTGCCTTCTGAATTCTGGCGTTTGCTGGATATTTTTCGGTATTTTGTGTACCTACTTACGCTAATTTACATAGAAAAAGTTCATCGAGTATTTACTCGTTTATTGCACCGAAGGTATTCCTCCCATGGGGAATCTCATTTGCCTTCCTATAGTGACCGTTAAAAATTGTTCTCACTTCATTCATTGTAGCGCAGACGGATTGTCTTCGATCTGGTTTTCTGTTTACGTATTCTACGTGGTAAAGTGAAACTGCCAGCAAGTTTTGGGTCTTTCGTCCATGTGGTATGAGGCGGTTGTCTTTTAATCTACATCATCCTAGGATACATCATCGGGGATATCGTGCCTTGCATAACATCGTCTTCAATCGTGGCGCAACATGGCTCCAACAACTACCTTTTGACCTCATGATCGACGACTCGAGTACTACTTTTGAGAGGAAGCTGAATAATGTAGATCTTTTCCAATTACTTGGAATTGATGATGTTGCGTTTCAGTAGGTTGTGCACTTCTAGATCACTTTAAATCAGACCATCTCCTACCGACATAGCTGGAAATTTCTTCGAATATGTTGACGAGATCGCTTTCCTTAGCTAACACCCTCTATTGCCTTATTCTCCTGTTCCTCCACTGCAGTCCCTGCTACCTTTGAGTTCTTATTTCCATTTTTCCTATCCAGCCAGGTTACAACTTCTACGTATTGTAGTGTCTGGCTAAGCCGTTATCTCGGGCCCGTAGAATGACACACGAGGTTAGTGTTCAAAGATCCTCTGGTACAGCAGTGCTTTGTGAAGTGAAGTATTCTTTCTTACTCCTTTTATCCAACGCAGCAGCTTCCCAGGGCCAGTACCCACCTTGCGTACTTAGCTTAAAGAGGTGCTACCATACACCCGCGCTGGAATGACATTGTCAGTTGCGCTGGAGCACCCTGGCGTGGAAGTCTGTAGTTGACCCTTCCAATGCTCAATTTCTATATTCACTCTTTCACTGCTGGCTGTAATTCAATCGACTAGATTGACTAAAATACAGGATTAGTGGGCTTATTTGAGCTGGTCTGGCCAATAGCTGACTGGATAGAAGAAAATGGATGATGAAGTTATCAATTTTTTGTCTCATACTGCAGTGGCTGTTCATTTCCTATCGCTCGTCTTACGCTAACTTCTCTGTTTTGTTCAGTAAAGCCAATCGGCAGAGATAGAAATATACATAGTTCACATCAAACGAATCGTTTCCACAAGAACATCAGAACAGTAGAATTCAGAGGTCAGTCACACAGCCCATTGAATTCTCTGTTTTGTGTTTTTACGTTTTAGATGTTATCATGCTTAACTTTGTATTTTCCGTCATCCATATTTGGGCGCACGTGTAGTGCATGAAATAAATAAATTTCATGCATCTGTTTTCTGCCAGAAATTTCTGAAACAGCGACGATTGACAGCTCTTAGCGCGTTCTTATGATTATGAGGTATTTTTCAGATCGCCTTAGAGTATGGACATAAAGGCGAATTTGATCTGGACCAATATTGCACTCCCCGAAAGCTGTTTTGGAAGCTAAATATCTTCGCTGCAAAATAAGGATAACGGATGAAGGACAGCAGAAGGAATGATAAAGGCAAATTCTTGTTTGGGAGGTGCCAAGCATCCCACTTCTATTGGTGCGCCTGTGAAAGAAAAGAGAGAAAGAGTAGGTATTCTTAAATGCGGAACCTACTTGGAAATGATGATTCGGACGGTGTTTCACACGGACGCTACTTGTCCTTCACCCTGCAATTAGGGGTCTGAGACCACAGGCCATCAAATGCCTGCAGGATGCGCGTCAGGATCAAAAGGGTTGCGCGTCGGTCTTCTGCCAAGTCCGGTCTCTCCTTGTGCAGAACAGTGCCTCACGGAGTCGGCCTTCTGGTTTTCATCTCGCTACTCGCTATGCTCTTCTGCTCCTCCGTGGTCGCTGAATGCCCTGCTTCTGGTTTTCACTTCTTCAACAACCACAGTTCCGCAAAAGCCATATTATCATGGAAACGACGGCGCCAGCCAGTTTTTATTAGACTCGGCGCGCATCCTACTTCTACGGTTGTCGTGATGTCGTGATGTGTCGTGATGAATGCGTATTTGTCCTAAACATTAACTTGCTGTGGTCAGCCGGTGGACAGTTACTGTCCATCGATTTTACTATTTTTTGTTCTGTGCGTTTGGAGTGGGAGTCGCGTGGATACGTCGACCGTATGCAATACTTCACAAAAGGGAGGCGGTGCAGATCGACCGGCTGTTATTAATCGATCGATTTTTGTTAAAAGTTAACCGTTTAATCAATATGTTGGCTGGAGGGTAGTTACGTCCACAAGTTCATCGCAAATAAGAAATATCTATTTCCACCAAAACGAATTGGGACCAATCCTCGTGGGTGCCTTGCCTATTCCTAGCTACCTGTAGTGAATTTTGTGGTCGCAAAATTGACGTGACGTGTGATATTTCACGTTTTCAGAGAGCAGGACAGATTTGCTACAGATTTACATACAATACTTCGCCAGCCTGTCATTAGCTGCCGCTAGGCGAAAGTATTGTTTGATGGAAGTTCTGGAAGAGTCAGTCAGCCATCAATTCCAAAAATGACCGTTTTTAAGTGACCTAGAAGCCTTCAGTGGCTCAAGCAGATCGTGTCCTTTTCAAATGTCTCTAAACTTTTCGTTTGTTGCTCATGAGCAGCACTTTACAAAACACAAGTACTTCTTTGAGAAAAATTCATATTCAAGTAAACAAGGAAATTAGATGCTTCCATAAGCCCTTTGATCCCACTATGTGTAAGTCACCTATGTACCTCATTTTTATGATGCACAACGGGGTGTATGAGAGGCCTGTCGATAAAAACCTCGTGTTTAACTACAGAGGATGGGATCCGTTACGTGTTGCTTCCATTTTTTCTTCCGGGATGTCCTCTATCATGTCTACATATCAAGCAGTCCCATTTTTCATTCGAAATCGAATATTCGAATTTAAACGTTCAGCAAATCGCGTTTTTCGAATGGCTTCGAATGTTTATACCGACCACAAGATTCCGGTTTTAGTTTCGGTGTGTTTGTCAGCTTGTATAGTCATAGTCAGTTTTCATAAAAGCACAAGCATCGCTTTCTAACATTTTATGGCATGAAAGGGACGCGTCTCGCGAAGTCGATGTGGCCGACGCAATGACTGGACTGCTCAAGAGTGGGATTGAGACACGTTATCTGCTCGTATTGAACTCCATCCCTGTTTTTGTATCAACATGAAACTTGGGCCACATGTGAGCAACAAATGAAAGGAGCGCAACAGTCCTCCACAAGGAGAGGTCGAAGGGATGATGCTGGATGTAACAGGGTTCACATGCAGACGAGAGAGAGGACGCATCGGGAGTTCCGGGCTTCGTGAATGGTGCTGTCTGGGTCAAGTTATCAAAGGGTAGGCGACCTCATCACATGGTGCAAAATCGATGGGCTAGATGAGTGCAGTAGTATTCAACGGATGACGGAAGAACGGGACCAGGAAGGCATGGGTCGGACGTGTTCATTAAAATCCTGACTGTCCGCGCTGCTCATTCATGCAGGGTGCGCACGATAGGACGCAAACCTCGGGTGAGTAAGTCGACAATTACTGGAACGCCATCTGATATGCCGAGTGCCTTGAAAATGAAAGCACTGCTGCCAGTGAAGCTTATAGCCAGGAAATTGAAATTTTTATGAAAGCGCAAGAAAATAGAAGTTCTCTGGGATGTGAGCCGTCCGATCCGCAATGCTATCGTTCACAACTTTAAATTCTCGACTGCACTG
Source organism: Heligmosomoides polygyrus bakeri (assembly GCA_947359475.1). Lineage (NCBI taxonomy): Eukaryota > Metazoa > Nematoda > Chromadorea > Rhabditida > Heligmosomidae > Heligmosomoides > Heligmosomoides polygyrus. The sequence goes on from OX375865.1 coordinate 57,075,684, forward strand.
ATAATGATTAATAAATATATTGATAATAAATTGAAAGATTTGATTATTTATTGATAATAAAAAAGTAGAGCCACTATGAGCCACAAAATTTCAATATCACGCCATGCATTAGTTCGGAAATTCAAATTATAGGTGTAACCGATTATACATGCATGATTCGCAATTTCTAAGCAAATTGATCACATCTCAGTTTCATACGTTTTTTGGGCTGAACTTACACTCCCGTTTTTGTGGCGGCACTTACATCAAAGTGAGTTCCAAGTATAGTACTGTAGCGTGCGTTACAAGAGACCAGAGGTCGACCTACTGGCTGATTGGGTCTGTTTTGGTATGAAAGATGTTGATATGTCTGTTCTCGACAGAGCTCGACAAACGAAGCAGAAGTTTGGTCAGTTCACTGTAAACTTCTGCGTAATCGATCACGTCTGCAATTTGAGATTTTGAAGGAGTGCATGATGCGATCTTGACACTTTGTTGCCCGTAAAGTTTCTGCTTTCCCTCATTTATTCAGCTCCTAGCTCTCGCTGACAACTTCACCTGGAATAAAGCTATGGTCCATCGATGAGTGTCTGCACATTTAAGTGTACCTATTCTTTCACAGTTGTAGTGTGTTGCAGCTTTGTTCCAAGTGTTATGGGAAGCACAGGGAACCGATGATATGATTAGTTTACGGCCAGCTATAACAAGCGTTTACCTCATGCACAATCAATCGAGTGCAAAACTTCAAGTATTGGACAAGAGCACGGCGCAATCATTATCATTTACATGTCGAAGGATTTCAGTCTTCCTGTGCTTTCATACTAGCTTCAAACTTTTCCAATAACTTTTCTGTAAGCAGCGTCGTGTTTAATTAAACATTGCTCAGGTTTTTCGACACCAGGGTAGCGGTAATGGCTTTGAGAAATGATGGTTTGGGGCCGTTCGTTTTTGGAGAATTGGAAGCACATGTATTCATACTGTAGAAATACTAAGGCCTTCTGGCGCTTCTCCAATGTTATGTACTATATTAGGATGTCCCATAAGTCCCCGCCGTTTTTTTTCAACGATTCATTGCTGATTTCGCCGGCGCTCTCTTGCATAGCGCTATACAGCACTCGAAAGAGAATGATTTGCTCCATCAGAACATGTATTGCACTTATTTTCATCCTGAATTTTGTCAATTTTTAGGTAGTTAAAGTGAAAAGTGAAAAGTGGCCATCTACGCAGTCGCTTCTCTGCGCTTAGATTTGGAATTTTTGCGCAGTTTTTCGTAGCAGTTGGAAGACAATGTTCTGTATTATAAGAATTCGTGTTGGCGCTATTTTCTCATTTGTCCTTTATTGATTTTCCAGTCATCAAATTGGGACGTCCGAATTTTTACTGACAGGTCCTGCTCTGGGGTGAACCTTTTTGCTTGGTGTTATATGTCGTTTGGAAGAGGATGACTTGCTCAATAAGAATTTGTGTCGCGTTTATTGGCTCACGCTGATTTCTGTCGAATATCAACAACTGAACAAGGAGAAGGAGTTGTTGGTGAAGATGACCTTTCTCTTTTTGGAATTTTATCTTCTTTTGAACGACATATAACACGAAGCCAAAAAGTCCACCCCAGAGCAGGAGCTGTCGGAAAAATTTCGGGCGGAAAAGTCGGACGTCCCAATTTGATGACCTAAAAATCAATAAAGGACAATAGAACAAATAGGAGCAACACGTATTCTTGTAGTACAGAACAGTGTCTTCCTAATGCTATGGAAAAAACCTAAGCGGAGAGAAGCACTGCGCAGATATCCACTTTTCCACTTTTTCACTTTAACGGCCTAAAAATTAGCAAAATTCAGGATGAAAAAAGAAGTGCAATACATGTGCTGATAGAGCAAATCATTCTCGTTCGAAAGCTGTGTAGTGCTATGCAAGAGACCGCCGGCGAAATATGCTATGAATCGTTGAAGAAAAACGGCGGGGACATATGGGACAACCTAATATTTGCCAGCAGTCGCTTTCACGCTATCAGAATACCACGTGTGCGACGTACTTGAAAGGAAGTTGAGGGCGCGCGCCCTATCCGTAGAAGTGCCGCTGGCGAAAGCGCTTAAAGTTGGGCTCCATTCGAGCATGAGACTTCATGTTCGGCTCATTTGTCGTCTTCGGGACGAAGCGTTCTACACCTCTCAACGGAGTGTAGACACCAATGGCCCACGTCGAATAGAACACTCTGCAAACCAAACTGGACACTATTCTATGCTAGCTTAAGGCTTTTAAAGTCATAGCGAACAATTTCAAATCGAAATGACCTTCAGGCAGGTTAAACTGCAGACTCAATAAGATGGTTAGAACAATTCTTTTCATGGAAAATTACGTATAACTTTATTTGAAAATTTCTAGTTCACGTGCCCGAGTAAATGTAATAATTTTATGAAAACTTTCTTTTTTTGAGGAAAAATAATAAATTAAAAATTTTCTTCAAGTACAGCAAAGAGGCAAACATATTTAGCATAAAAAGATCAGATCGCGTTATGCACTCAAGAAGTTCGCAGCAGCTTTCATCTTGATAGTGTACACGAATCATGAAAGTGAGAATATGTGTGTTCTCTATAGTTGTTTTTGTTGTATCTTTAACAGGTGTCAAACTAAATGCAAACTAAAATTTTGCTATCAATCGATTAAAGATTAAAGATTAAAGATTGCGACGTCTTGGACGCATGGCGCAACCTCTTTTCTAGCACTGACAATGGCCGCCTTTCTGCAATTTAAAACAAGCTTTAAAACGTGATTTTACCTCAAAAATAAAAATTTTATAAAATTTCAAACAATGTGTTCACTTATTGGGTGGATGAGTTAGAACTTCGAAGAAACTTATATTAAAATTTTCCTTGAACAAAAAATTATTCTAACTTTTTTGGAGAGTCTTTCGTTCTATGTAGAAGAAGCACATTCCAATTCGGAAAAGTTCGCTTTGATTTCAGAAGTCTTAGGCTAGTGTACAATTTGGTTTGAAAAGTGTCCAGTTCGACGAGAAAATGGTCTAAACAGATTTGAGATCTCGCATGTCCATTCACGCCATTCATTTTCCGTCAGAGTGAAAAGGGCAGCTTGCAGCTGTGCCAGGACTACCCTTGTGCTGAGGCTCCTTCCCCCTTCTTGTCCCGGTGCCTGACTACTAGAGCACGCAGCGTTATTAGAGTCGGACATACAGGCCGTAAAAGTCAAATGCGGCTGAAAGAAAAGAAGAAACCTTTGGCTGAACGGAGACGATTCCCTGGAAGTGCTTTCTGGTCTCCGGATCGTGAATATACCAGTCATGCGCGTCTCCCATCATCACATGGAGAACCCTTCGGGTCGAGCGAAGTGTGAGAGATAGATAAGCAGCCGCGTCTCGCGAAGTGGAGAACACCTGGAGGATGGATCGCCATATGGCTAGATTGTGGTTTATTGGCGGTGAAACAGCGTCCAGTTCCAAGCCACCTACGGCGACGTGATAAAAACAAGGGCCATTCTATCAGGTTGTCCCATAGGTCTTCGCCGTTTTTTTCAACGATTCACTGCAGATTTCGTCGGCGGTATCTTGCATAGCGCTGCATAGCTTTCGAAAGAGAATCATTTGCTCTATCAGAGTGTGTATTGCATTTCCTTTTTCATCATGAATTTTGTCAATTTTTAGGTCGTTGAAGTGAAAAGTGAAAAAGTGAAAAAGTAGCCATTTGCGCACCTGTTCTCTCCGCTTAGGTTTGTAATTTTTTGCGCAGCTTTTTTATAGCATTTGGAAGACAATGTTCTGTACTACAAGAATATGTGTTAGTGCTATTTGCTCATTTGTCCTTTATTGATTTTAGGTCATCAAATTGGGACGTCCGAAGGAGGATGGCTATTTTTGCCGACAGCTCCTGCTCTGTGGTTGGACTTTTGGGGTTGGTGTTATATGTCATTCGAAAGAGAATGTCTTGCTCTATAAGGATGTATGTCGCGTTTACTGATTTCTATTGAATATCAACAAAATGCCAAAAAGAGAAAAATCGTCTTCACCAACAACTCTTTCTCCTTCTTCAGTTGATGATATTCGACAGAAATCAGCGTGAGCCAATAAACGCGACACAAATTCTTACTGAGCAAGATATCCTCTTCCAAACGACATGTAACACCAGGCAAAAAAGTCCGACCACAGAACCGGAATTTTCTTAAAATTTCGGGCGGGAAAGTCGGAATTCCCAATTTGATGGCCTAAACATCAATGAAGGACAAGGGTGAAAATAGAACCAATATATATTCTTGTAGTACAGAACATTGTCTTCCAAGTGCTATACAAAAACTGTGCAAAAAATTACAAACCTAAGCGGAGAGAACAAGTGCGCAAATGGCTACTTTTTCACTTTTTCACTTTTCACTTCAACGACCTAAAAATTGACAAAATTCATGATCAAAAAAGAAACGCAATACATGTTCTGATAGAGCAAATCATTCTCTTTCGAAAGCTATGCGGCGCTATGCAAGGGACTGCCGACGAAATCTGCAGTGAATCGTTGAAAAAAAAAAACGGCGGGGCCTTATGGGACAATCTAATATTAGAGAGGAGAACGAAAACCCACGATTGTGACGTTGGTGGTGGTTCCGATGGGCATGTTGTCCGCTCTGACCCCTCCAATGTTCACCACCTCGGCGAGGCATACTCCGCGATCCAAGGCCAAGCGTTCGAAATTCCGGAACGCCGACAAAGACTCTGGGTCCTAAATTGAATTCTGAGTCTCCGAAGGAGGTCGGCCAACTTGGAGTTATACCTGCTCGCTAAGTGCCACGGTGACGAACTGCCAGTGCATTCGGTTGAGGAATCTGAGTAGAGCTAGTGCCTGACTCCTTGCTCCTGGCAGAGCTGTGAACGCATGGCGAGGCGCTGAGTCCGAATCGGCAGCCACGAGTGCGACCGCGGCGTCTCCGGAGGAGAAGTAGCCCTTGAGCGCCTCCTGTGAGTCACCGTGAAGAGCCGAGACGTAGCCGAACACCGAGCCGGGTACGATGGTGATGTTGCGACCGGCCTGGTTGAAGCGGAAGCACTGCGTCTCCGCTCGCACCACCGTTTCAATGGCCTGCTTCCCCGACGAGCACGAGTCTACCAGCAGCGCCCCAAAGTCCAGATTCTTCAGAAGGAACAAGTCGGGAAAGCGCTGCTTGAACGTCCACACCTAAATATCCTTCAGAATAGGCAAGTTGGCGGAAGTTGGCAGAGTGCAAAAAAGAAAGAATTTAGATGTGAAGCAAAACTAGGGCTCTTCATAGTCTGGTTGACAACTATGAGTGATGGATCGGTGCAGCACCTCGTTCCCACTCTAGCGTTGCTCACATTCATCCAGGTAGTACCAGGTCTCATATTTCTCCATTGAAGTTCGCTCAGTACCTTCTATGCGTTTAATTCGGCGACACCCACCGTATGTATGAAAGCCATTGGAAGACTGATGTCGGTCGCCTTCATCGACTGACAGGTGCCGCCTCCATGCAGGTCGAAGAGACCCATGAGGTACATCGGGTAGTGACGGGGGATCGAGAGGAAATGCCTCTGAAAGTCTTTGCCTCAACTCGGCGCTCACACCGCAGAGGTGGGTCGACTCACCTCTCCATTCACCAGCTGCACGTTCGGACACTGGCCGCAGAATGGTCGATATGGACTGCATATGGATCGCCTCCGCTGATCGGTCACTCGCACCGAGGACAGCGTCACTGCTGGCTGGCTGCCGCTTGTGTAGGACATCAACTCGTAGACGTTGATCTTGCCTTTGGAGTTGTGCAGCTCTATCGCTTTCACGGTCATTCCGGAGGCGAGCAAGACGTTGCCACGACCTGGGAAGTCTGATTTATGGAAAAAGGAATAACTTATTCAACGCTGTCTTTCGCACGGTAATGTTTCGGTGATGGCTTTGCGAGAATACTGTTGAGGTGTTTTCTGTTTGTGATAGGCAGCAAACAGGCTCTGGTTTTCTACTTGAAAGAATTTCGGAAATATATCGTGATACACATGAGCAAAGGGCGTAGTAACCCAGCGCTAGCCGAGGCTTTATTTCGAATCGAAATTCACAGTTGGAGTTCCTCCGAAGGTCAGCCAAGCGTTCCATCCCTCCGGGACCTATGTATTACTGCCATTCTTGTCAGGAAAGTATGTAACATTGACTTGTCCAGCAGTGCACCTAGCCACCGCCAGCCTTGCAGCCATTGCATAGGCCAGACGCGTATTCAAATTGCTTCCTTAAGTGTCTGAATGCAGGAATGCGTTGCTAGCCAAGAGTGACAATCTTCTCAGCCTGCCGAAAAGCAAGTGCATTCAAAACGTTCGTTAGAAGGAACGTCACCTCTGACCCGCTTTGATCTCGTCGTTTTTTTCTGGTTTTTACTTCGTTCCTCATATGTACATTGTATAATGTATTGTTGCGTGTGTAATGCACGCTTAAATAAATAGATAAGCAAATGAATAGATGCTAAAGCAGACTGATTTAAAGCTGTGCATGCACTTCGAGTGAGAGCACTGCTTGGAGCTGCCCTGGTCTAGCGACAGAGTGGAAGTGCTCGTGCACATCGTGTACGAATGAAAGGAATGAAGCTCGAATGCGCACCTCGGTAAAAGCTGAGGCGCTGCCCGGCCAGCTCCGCCGGATCGTTGATGCCGAACTCGTAGTCAAGGGACTGCAGCTCTTGCATAATCAGAGACACACACTCGCTCGTGGGGTGGGCGCTGCAATGAACTGTTCGTGCCGGAACGCTTTCGGCAGAGTTCGGTGCTCAGGACTGACCAGACGCGCTCCTTGTCAACGTTGCTGCCAATCTTCTGACCGACTGCTGCGAAGGCATACGTCAGACGGACGGCGGCTTCGGTCGACTTCGACTGCAGGTACTTCTGCGACAACTGCTCCTTATCGACCTCGCATATCGTGCTGTTACAGTCGTACACCTAAAGTGGAAGTGTCAGTGAGTAACAGCGAGAGGAAGCGATTATTCCTACCTGTTGTACGTATGTTGTGAGTAATTGGTAGCTCTTGTAGTTGTTTTTGAGCACTCGCAGAAAATAGTCGCGGAACTGAGGTAATTCGACAAATTCCGCTTGGAGGGAGATGAACTGAAATTCGAATTAGCCCGGCGGAGTCGAATTTTGTTGGCAAGTTGAGCTAACCTCGATTTTAGAGTCGGGGGGAAGAACTTTCGCCTGGTCGGTCACATCCAGAGTTTCTTCGTCGAGTGGGAGAGAGATCCAGAGCTTGTCCATTTTGTAGATGGTTGGATCGTTGAGGGTTTCAATCAACTTAAAGGAGTTCTTTTCATCCCTCCTAAGGTTTCCAATGCTGGTACACAACGAAGTAGTTCCGATGTGAAACACAAAAAGAGCCTACAAATTTCATTCAAGTCGTTGAGTCAGACACGCGGTTGTTCGTTATCACCATAGGACACCCTCTATTGCTCGAGTCTTTAAGCTTTTTTTTAAGGTCTTCCGTTGAACGATCTGAGTTCGCTCTCAACTGATTCAGGTTGTGGATTCATACATGCTATTGTAAAAACAGCCATGCACATTCCTGTCTGATCCTGCACCGCGCGAGCTCCTCTGTTGAAAAAGTCGAAAAACGGCAGCAGCTACCTGCTTGCGATAAACGAGGATTGATGCGAGAAATAATGAATAACCTCATTCTTCGGTAGCAATGAGAGTACGATTTCACTGTCGCTGTCTTCAAGCGCCTGTGCCAGGTCTGGAGCTTGGATGTCGAGCGAATCGGATACGAAGATGTCCGCCTCATTCAGTTGAGTTACGACACTGGAAGCATAGGATCAGTGTTCACATGCACACACGCAAGCGGAACCCTAATTAGGGATCGATGTTGTGGTCCTGCCTTCCAATTGTTGATTGCCAGTGAAAATGGAATTCAAATGAAAACGAGCAGCAGCAAAAAAAAAGAGCTGCCTCTAGTGAACCGCCATCTTAAACAACAAGAATGACTGCCCAAACATAGGCGTAATACCTTGACCCAGAGCGATGGCTCGATTGCGAACCTCGAAAGTGACTACTCGCTGTCTATCGATCCAGAAGAATCTTTCTTGTCAGAAACAGTCTCCAAATTGCTTTGACAAAAGGAATCCAACGATTTTTTAAACGATCTTTCGCACTCCTCACTTGTTCTTTTTCATTCATCACTATTACCAGTTTTCTCCTCATTATACGCATACATATCTCTACAAATATTATTATCTTATTTTGCTCTTCTATCAGTCGCTTGGTGCTTCTTAGTTGCTATTCTTGCTAGTTCACTTTTCCTACCAGAGAAGGGTCTCAGGTGTAGGTCTGAATGGGGAAATGGATGACACTACGGTGCTCCAGCCATCAAGTGGTCCCTAGAATCCTCGCGTGCTAAGGGCTGCATGATCGCTGCGGCAGGACAGCTGATGACCAAGTAATATGGCGCATCGAGTTACGTCTGCTTCGCATTTCTTTACGTAACAAACGTTATCATATGTATAGCATGTTAAAGAAGTGTGTATCTAAAGAACATTATTGTGCTCTGTACCTGGAGGATCACCTTTGGAAGAGGATCGTGGATGGGTCCAAGTCTATATGTGATTCTATTAGGTCCAACGTCAAAACAAGCATGCAGAGAAGATTTGACGTCTTGCTGAACAATGTTCACGGAAGGCGTGGGGGCTGCGAGCAGTCTAGCATGAGGAGGTCTTGAGTGAGAGGCCTGCCTGGTGCTTTCGGTTGAAGGCTCAACCAGGGTTACCGTACTGGACAATTTCACTCTATCGGAGAACGCTCGCTTTGTTCTGAATCTAAGACCCTGCTTCTCACCATCACAGTCTTTCTCCATGGTCTCTATGCGCAAACTTATCTGTAGTCTCCGTGACCTACGGGACCGGTTACGTTAAAGGGTAAAGGTGGAGTGCCCTGCTCCTATAAATGGAGGCAGTCGAACGCCCAGTATCCCATTTCCTGCAACTTACTTCAAGTAACAGGACGCTAATCTCAGCGTGGATTTAAAATTCCGGCGGTTTGCGGAAGATGTCTCCCAGACGATTAACAAGTGCCGCAATCAACGCCCACCTCCAAATTTGACCCAAGGGCAGATCTGCGAGAACGTTCGACTGCCTACGAAACCTACAAGCTGCAACCTGAAAGGTTCCAACTTGACAGAGCTATTACGCTCCGAACACGCCCGCGCGTGCAATTTGCCAGCGGTCGCCCCCCTCGATTGAAAGGCTCGATTCTGTATGCATTGTTCACTGCGCACTCCAAACGCTAGCTGGACAGCCTTAGAGCAACTCCTGACTAGGGCGGCTGCAAATTTTCGACAAAACTTCCCAGGCGCTCAGTCTACAAGCTGTCCCCCCTCTTCGATTGAAAGGTTCGATTCTCTATGCATTGTTCACGGCGCACTCCAAATTCTAGCTACACAGCCTTAGAGCAACTCCTGACTAGGGCGGCAAGAAATTTCTGATAAAACTGCCCAAACGATCAGTCTACAAGCTGTCCCCCCCCCCCCTCGATTGAAAGGTTCGATTCTCTATGCACTGTTCACGGCGCACACCAAGTTTCGCTGGGACAGATTGGAGCTAATCCTGAGTGGGGTGGCGGGGAATTTCTGATAACATTCTCCAAACGGCTCGAAATAGTCTTGAAAACGCCGCAGTTCCCAGTGAGAGAAGATAGAAGCGCAGGATCGCCCACTCGATTGATAGGTTAGGTTCTGTGTGCATTGTGCACGGCGCACTCTCGGGGCATTCCTGGCATGACAGAGCACTGGCGACGTACGCCATCTTTGAGATACTACGAAAGCACGCATATCCTGGGAAATAAGCTGCTCTAATCGCTCGTCCAGACAATTTTAGACCACCCACGGCGAAAATACGGGTGTTCCGGTAAAGTTTTACACATGTTTGTGTAGATCTCGAAGAGGCGAATCGAAGGGTACCAACCTTTATTCAAGAAACCTAAAACTGAAGGAGTTATTAGCGTGCGACGCTTTGCGACGCTATGTTGGCGTTTTTCGCCCACATTTGACCGTGCGGCGCGAGCGGTATTGACTGGAAAATGAGGTGCTCTAATCGCAAGAGCCTGCACTCCAGTTATTTTTTAGGCCACCTACGGCGCAAATGCGGTGGTATAGTAATGTTTTATACACGTTTGTGTAGATCTCGAGAAGATGAATCAAATGAATCTCAAACAACTTGAAACTAAAGGAGTGATGAGCATGCGACGGTTTGCGATGGATTTTTCCGTCGCAAACCGTCTTTTTGACCACGCGACGCGGGCGGTATTGTATCATGCAAAACATAACCGCAACTAGCGGGCACAACTCTGGGGCTCTTTCCTACGAGTCCGTCACCCTACTCGCTAGGCCATCAACTACCGGCGCGGTGAACGAAGCAAACCTCTGAATGCGATAGACTACTGCACCCAATTCTCAATCGTCTGAAATACTATTTTTTGCAGAACTCGGATCCAAATACTCGTATTTTTGATTCGGAGCCGCTTCTGGCCATATACATCACTTCGGTCCTTCAGACCTCCCGTTGGGATAGCCTCCTGGTTAAGCAAGTCGAAGCGAGTCATTTCGGTCAGTAGACCGCCATGAGGCGTTACTGCTCATCCCTGGTGCTGTCCGACGTGCGTGAAAGCCATTTACCTCGATGGAGCCGGGCTCGTCTACGTCCATCGTCAGGCACCCGGTCTTCTTGATGCCAGTTTGGGACTGAGCTGAACTCAAGGCGATCACACCAAGCTTGCGTCCGCCGCGGGAGTTCAATCGTTGCTGGCGAGCATTACATTACTTGCTGCCGACAACTCGTACAGTATTATAAAAATCCGACTCCTGAATTTGACACCGTAACCCGGCGTTCGATTAGGGCGCGGTTGCGAGGGCGGCAGGGCAGATTCAAAACGGGCGCGAATGTTTCCATACTTGGTTCACGTGTGAGTCATGAGCTCACGGTCGCGATAAGTAAGTCTCCAAACACGATGTTATGAAATCTAGAGGGACTGAGACCGACCACGTCACGCTAAGGCCAGTTGCATTGACTCGTCTAGGAGGATACACTGAAGCCGTTGCGTGCAATTATAGGAGGGAAATATTTTCTAAGAAGTGAGGGAGCTAATCACAACTCATACGCTGCAAGCAGATAACTTCTTTAACGACACTCCAGAGCTATCTAAGGATGAACGAAAGCTCTCTCCCTTCTTTGAGGCTTTCGAGATCTAGACTAGACACTTGAATGTCCTCATAATATTCATAATAGAGGCCTACCAACGCTCCTAAGATCATTCCTACCGTCTTTGCGACAGTGGAGTGGCACGAATCGACACATTCCCATTCTGTGTACATATTCTAGGACAGCTCGAAAAGCTGGAGAACTCAACTGAGATGAAGAATGTTGGTCATATATGTCTCAATTTCCTCTCCATGAGCTCATGAACACTTTCTCATTCTCAACAGTAAGATCTTCCGTAAAATGAAGAGGGTGAGGCTCACCCTATAGGACAGCACTATGCAGTGTCTTGTGTTATACTACTGAGCAAGACCATTTCTAATGCTATTCGACATACATACGCCTTCTTATCAAGGCGGATAGCCACTGTACATGTTGACTCCCCCCCCCCCCCCACCCCACAAGCCAATTTGCGCTTACAGCCATGTGCCATATGTTACCTATGATCCTGGCAGGTCCAAAAACGCCTCGAAAGAACCTCGCTGACTACCTGGAAACGTCCAGGACTCAATTTCTGACGTTAAGCACAGAAGATAAGGGCTTGGTGTCTGATGCAAAAGCTACCATTACGCACAGGTCTTTCCATTTGAAGGTAAATATGATAGACCTGTCCCAATCCCTGGTTAAGATGCTCGAAGCACTCCGTATACTGATACAGGATGCCGTCGAGGCTATGAAACAATTGCCTTCCCGAGATCTCTTAGAATTTTGGCCTATAGATGTTTCCATTGTTAGGTAGTCTTCATCAGATACTTACCAGTCCTACCGTCCAATAGACTCATCTTGTGGAGGGGCTCCAGACCCTATAAACTCCTTGAACGAGGTCTATTTGAACATCTACAAAACATCCTTCCTTGCAAGCATGCTAAGTTAAGGACCAGTGTTACGTCACAGTTGATCATCAGAACAAGGTACAGAAAGTTCTGCTAAGGAGGCCAAGGTATTCGAGATCCGCTCGATTAGACCTAACATTACCCTCCACCGCTGCGCGGATCCTTCGAAACATCGTGATAGTAGGATGTTCAACGCGCCTGCCGACACCCGCTACATACTGTGCGATTACGTCACGAGTTTAAAGGACCGACCGCGCCCTAATCGAACGCCGGGTTACGGTGTCAAATTCAGGAGTCGGATTTTTATAATACTGTACAACTCGTCCGCAGCCGCCCTTCGCAATAGAGCACGATTTTGAACGAAAAAATAACCTTTGAAAAAAATCGATTGAACGTTGAAATTTTTGGGAATTTTTTAACGCTATCTGATAGAGCTTGAACTGCTGAACTCAAAAATGTGCTTGCTTTCGCAATTGGTTAACTTTGAAGAAAGTTATTTCGAAAGGCCGAAAAAGCCGGAAAAATGCGGCTTTTTCGGCATTTTTGAAAAGGCTACGGCCATAACTATACATCATCATAAGACAGATCCGAAAGGACTGGCTTCTGGAATTGTCTTGCAAACCATCCATGACAACAGCAACAATGAGTGGAGAAAGCGCAGACTCCTGACGTATTCCGAAACAGATGCGAAACTCCATCGATGAGCCTCACTGGTGTTGCACGCAACTCATTGGGCTAGAGTAGAACATACGCACCCACTCCATGAGCTCTTCGGGAACTCTGTGCTGTCGTAAAGCGTTTCAAATCGCCTTACGCGATAAGCGATCAAAGCTTTCTTCTCCAAGTCAGGGACGGCAGAATGCACCGGCTTTCTCTTTTCGCGGAGCTTCTCTACCACAGGGGTGGGTGGCATGTATGGCAGTGATGGTGTTACTACCGACTACGAAGCCACCGGATTGCTGGGAGGCTGGACGATATCACGAATTCTTCCATTGAATGCTTCGCTCGAAGGCCTTCATGCTGTGCGAAATTAAGCGAATCGGATGCCTATTCGCGCAGTCTGCGGAGCTGTCATTGCTCTTTCAAATCGGAATTCACATAAATCGTTGCAGTTTTGCGCCAACACTCAGGCAGTTTCTTCTCCGCTACGAGCTGTTTAAGGAACTTCGACAACCCCTCAGGATGGTGTTCCATAACTTCAAAAAGCGAACGGTTCGTTCCGCCTGGAGGTGACGCATCTCGCAAGAAGAACATTAGTTGCGCGATTCCATCATTCATTCTTCATTAAGCCGCGCACTCTACTCCTTCACTTCACCGCGGGGTGAAAATGGTGCGTAATTGAATCTGAACAGAGGTTATCTCATTCTTCCCACAAAGACTGCCATCAGGTTACCGACCTCCGCGAGCTGGGCTGGTGGTTCGGAATAGGGGTGTGCGTTTACCGGCTAACGATTTACCGGTTTAACATTACCGGCATTTTCGTGATAAATTCTCTTAACGAAAATTTTCGGTAAATTCCCAAATTTACCGGAAAATTTAACGACTTTTTTCATACAAAATCATGTTCCCATCTATCGAATGGAGAAGGAAAGATACTACCGATCTCAGTTTAGAAATGATTGCTGCCATATTCTCTGATAACTTGCTATTAGCGTTCGTGGTCTCAACCTTATCAAAACATTCATGCCCACATCAGGAGGCGGAGATGGTGCGCTGCAGTGTTAAAGCGCGCTCCACTGGAATAGTACCTCGCGCTGACATTCCTCACACGACATGAGACAATTTGGACTAGAGATATTGAAGCTCGCAGAATAGGTGATCGCCAGAGGAATAAGGAGAAGATACGCTCGTGTCTCGTTCCCGTAATTTAGTCCAAGATGTAAGGCATCGGAATGAACTCCGCTAGTCTACCTGATCTCCTGCTGGACTCTTAAGATGTTTTCCCGTATAAGAAGAGAAAGAAATTCGTTATCATGTCACACTTCGGTGTTTTTTCTCAAGTGACTGGCTTTGCTCCAAAGTGCAGCTTAATAGTTCAAAAAAGTGGTAGTGTAATGTGTAAATCATTCTTTTATCGCATGAAATGATGATAATTGTGATAATTTCAAAAGTCAGTTAGACTGTTAATCCAAAAGAAATATAGCAGTATTCGATTGAATGTCGGACGTTCCTGAAACGTTTTTGTAGAGTTTTAATTGAGTTTTTATCTTTTCTAAAGCACTCACAATATAGATCACTATTCTTGTGCATTGCTTGGCTTCCGCTTGCTTTGACAGCTTTATGATGACGTATGCATAATAAAATGAGGATGATATGGTTTTTCTGAACGTGATGATGTTTCGGTGGGAAGTTTTACGCTTTTTTTTACATTACCGCCGCTTGAAATCATTGTTTTTGAAGGAATATTAAATTCTAAAAAATTAACGAATTTACCGAATGTACCGGAATTTGCCTGCGAATTTCCGCGTTAAAAATATGCGGTAAAAAATTTGTCGGCGACAAGTCAGCGCACACCCCTGGTTCGGAAGATGAACGAAATTTCTGACGCAACGCAAAGAACAAAGCGACACACGGAGAAAATCTTACCGCTTCACAATTTCGCTGCTGTAGCCGTCCTCGACAATGGTGACGAGGTTCGAGCGCAGTGCTACCATCAACCTTGAAATAAACAGAGCACCTAGTGTGACTGGAGTTTATAGGCGCAGCTCTGCGTACTTCACTAAGACTTCTACGTAGATCTCGATGGTTGGCGTGGTGGCGATGATGTTCTGCACGTCCATTTCGAGCAGAGCGGACACTGACTGACTCGTGTAGGCCGCCACCGGCAGGTTTGCCACCGTCAGCAATGTGCCTAGTGATGACGAAGAGCTGTGGTCCTTCGGTGCTATCACACCTGCAGAGAGGTATCAATCAGCTCGACAGTGTTAAGAATACTGAAGAGTTACGCCAATTCTTCCTATGGTGACTCGAACAAATGATAATGCAGTTCTCCGCCGACTAGCTCGCTTAACCGCAGCATTTGCACACAACACTGCACGACCCTACGCCCCCGTCGAGTTTCAGTTCCTGTTTTAAAGAGCGCTCTGTAGCGAGACTGTAGGCATCTACGAGAAACAGCGCAAATTTTGGTGCTTCTCTCCCCCGCGAATCGCTGAGTGCGATTTTGTTCAAACGGAATTTAGCTATCTGATACGAGCGGTCCCTGAATCCCACAGCACTTTGCAGCTGACAGATTGCTTCAGTGACAATGTCCCCAAAACCGCTGTCTACGCCGGACTTTCCCCGTCCTTCATGATCCTCTGCGGGTTTTGATCTGTACTCAAGGGAGTGCATGTAGCGGGTGATCCATGAATTAAGCTGTCGCGCCCACCCGAGAGACTGACTGGCAGTCTTCCACTGGTAACGGCACCGCTGCCAGTTGCTATTGCAGTAGCTTCTCTTCACTCTGTTCGCTTTTGCATTCACTTTTGAGGGAAGGAGTAGCTTTCAGTGAATCTCCAAAAATGCCATCGACTTTTCTGTCCTGTCGAAACGTAAGCCAAATAAATATCGATATCAATCCTTGTCAATATCTGTAAACTTCAACTTCACGTCATCAATTCCTCAAAGCCAATGGACTTTCAGGACCCGTATTGTAAGCTCTTCGATGATGGCTTGCAATATTGTCCCTTTTATTACTGCAGCCTTCTGGTGTTACTGCCTTAACCCCTTCGCGACGTTGTCTGTCGCTTACTTGCCGCATCGTGCAAGGGCAAGCGATACCAGACTAGACAAGAACGCAACAGCGTCTCGTGGAACGATTCTTTCGGCTCCGGTGTTCTACATTGGCTGAAGGCTAGGCAATTTCTTGCTTTAGCGTTGTCCAAAAACGTGTTTATCAATGAATTTCGTGTGCAACGGGCACGCGAAACAGGGTCTCCTCGCGGAGCGCCTGGGTGGCATTCTGTGCAGACTTTGTACACTTCTTCCGACACCACCGCGCTTTCTCTTGCTCCCAGAAATATTACAGAGCAAGGGATCTTGATTTGGCCTCGATTTTCCATCAGCAGCGCAACGCTGAGAGCTTTCAAGTGGTCCTCTCAACCTTGAACGAGGCGGATGAAATTCCCTGCCGTTGGTTTTTTGGGCCGTGCGGCCTGCTCCGCCGACCCTGGGTGGGTGTTCGCCGAAACGGGTCGAGTACGGGCATTGTGTCGCGCCTCGCCTCGTCCCAACCTTCGTCAATTCGGGGTCCGCGCCTGAGCAGAAAGCATTCGCAGAAAAACGCACTGCACGACCATCCCTTCGTCAGCAGCACGTTTTCTGCGGCTCTTACGACCGACATACACAAAAACCTTAAATTCGTTCATGAAGGTCGAATTCGTGGAGGTTTTCAGGTGAATGATGGTTCTAATGAAGAAATTCTCCCAATAAGCTGAATCTATAGGGCATTCCGGAGATCTCTTTAGCCGGTCACACCTAAAAGACGTGAAGAGGCGGGGAAATGAGGTGCCCGATCGGACCACATGTTTAACCAATTCAGCTAATTTTAATACTTGACCGGCTTCCTGAAAGGAAAAAACTAACCAAGCAGTTTCGCTCCTGCGCTCTCCACTCGACATTCCTTCGGTTCATGGTAGCCGACCGAATCGAGGAATCGCAACGACTGTGAGAGAGCCTCCTGGGCTCGAGAGCAGCTGTCTCCAGCGTACAGACCTACAATATTTCAGGTATCGCCCACGCCTACGCTCCTTTCATCTTTCGCTTACCTAGCTTGGCATTGTAGTTGGCCGGGTTTTGGTTCCAGTGCGTGAGAGCCCACTGAATGGCGACAATCTCCTGAACCGTATCCGGCAGTAGCTTTTTGCAGTCGTCGCCGTGCAGTGGAAAGGCTCCTCCGATTTGGAACTGCAGAAAGAGAAAAGAGGATCGACCTGCCACTAGCCTCACAGCAGTTTTGATTCCACATAAAATTTCTTCGAATAATCACAGATTTTTCTAAAGTATTGCAGACACCATATTATTTCTTTTTATTCACCAAATCTAGATGGACCGTTACGTAGTTCACCACATGGCAAAATGCATTTGCGTTTGGATTGGGATTCCATTGGCGCTTGAGAGTCTTCTGGAAGCCGACTACGACCTAACAGTATAGGACAACCTCCCGCAAAGACGTTTATCATCGGTTATCCCCTACCAATCAGTTGGCGCTCTTCTCAACGCCGTTGAAATCGTAGCCTTGCGAAAGCGTCTAGCACGGTGTTCCATGGCGACCTTGGCCTTGGGGATGGAAGGTAATCTCATCTCGCATCCTTACCTCCAGTTGATAAGAACGAGTTTCTATCATTTGAACGGTTAGGATGGAAAATGTTCTCAGTGTGAGACAGCGAGTGCGCCGTGTCTCAAGAACGAAGGGGTGGCGATAAAATTTTTCCATTTTTGGACCACCCAGACCAGTTGGCCGCAGCAAAGCGAACTTCACGGCGCAAGTCTACTGACGCCCTTTGGGTCTATGCAAGAAAAGTGTATACCCATGTCTTGTACGTATGGAAATGGATATAACTGTAAGTATTCGAGAAGCTAGGGAAACTGCAGGAAGGAGATCCTCAACAAGCTAGCACTGACAGCGTTAGGATTCTACTGACGATCGTCGAAGCAGCACATTTCTCAAACTGCTGATTAGTAGACAAATTTCAGATATCAGGTGGTGATGTGTAGTTGTGACTCAACAACCCTCGCAATCAGTGATAACAGTCTGCAGGGTACGTTAAATGTAAGAGCACAAACGTTCACACTTCGATTTTTGCATTTTTAACAATGGGGAACGCTCAACTGTTCACTCGATGGCACAACTTCTCTGCCAATTCTGGTCGCTTCTGCAGTCCCTTTCTTACAGATTCGCTAATCTCCATGTCCAGGAAACTGTTTTTTGACTGAGCCATTACCCGAAGCCCAAAATCGAATGAACTATCCTATGAAATATCCCTGTGTTCATCATAAAATGATTAAGGCATATCGACAATACGTTTGACCACAGCAGGGAATGAGGAGCTTCGGCTCATCTAGTTTTCAATACGAAAACCGTGAGTCAGATCAAAACAAGTAAACGGTGCTCATTTTCACAATGTAGCTCATGCTCACAGCTTACTGCCCTGACACGGAGCAACCAAGAGCAATGTATCTCAAGAGTGGCACACAGCGGTGCTGTCCTGTGAACTTGCCCTCTTTGATGAGACGCTGTTTATATCTGAAAAATCTTCCAGCAATCGGACGACGACCATGGAGATTGGACATCACCCGCAAAGTCTCAAGAGTAGGAGAAACACGGGGCATACTCGAAAAGTGCTGGCCGAATTTACGTTTAAGCCTAAACAGACCACTGCATATGTGTTTTCAGGTGAACGAATGTATGTTAAAGGCAGACACGAATCCTTGGAAAGCATGTGGGGCCGAGTTCTATCATTAACTCACTTCGTGTAGGCCGTTTACAGCACATCTTGTTCCAAAGAAGCCAGCCCTTGAGATGCCTTCAAGGGGAAGCTCTTCGGAGTACACGAGCGCCACAATAAGATATGCTATGTGTACTCCAAAGGTTTCTGTTTTAAATGGAGGGGGATATCTAGCCATATTCTTCACAACGGAATGACACTAGTAAACTATCAATTTAAAACTGCTGCATAAATTTGCTTGCATAAATTTACGACCAGAGGTGAAGGGCTGTTATACGCAGCGAAGAAATCGCTGGCAACTCAATTTGAACTGGTGGCGATCCAGCTTCTGTGCGTTGCCTTCTCGAACACCCAAGAAGGAGAAGCCATGTGTGAGATCTACCCTCTTCGCTTCCCCAATCCAATGTGCAGTGCCTCGCTGAAGTTGGGGGAGGCCGCATGATATGTTGCTTACGTGGGACGAATGTTGCTACGGTAGCACGAACTGGAATCGGGTCGGCGCTGTCGAACCAGTGTCAGGACAAGGTCACCCTGACCGGCAGCCAAGAATCAGCAAGGCCTTGGAGAACGTCTGAAAAGCGTTCGGCATCAGTTACGTCCAGTGACATCAGAACTGGACTGGACATTGAAACAGCGCCCGTCAAGGCTACCCTGGGGTAGCAACGGCTGGAAACAGACCAATGCCACCTGAGCCTAGGACCATTTGATCGCCGAGAGGATTCGTAGCAACCGGCAGCAGCGTGCAGGCTACAACGCGAGTGAGGCGTGGAAGGATAAACCCTCATCGGTCGTTTCGTTCATGGAATTCTATGGGCGTTTGGCTTCTTACTGGCCACTGTGCAGTCACTTTTATGGCGTACTTGACCAGTACACTCACTCGCGGTCCTAAACAGATCTGGTGCCAATTCATCGAGAATGCTTTGCTGGCCTAGGTTAGGGTCGAACCTTAAATCCGCTCAGGATGCAAGAAGGTGGCGCATTCTTTCACTGTTACATGCGTTCCAAGCAATCCAGATGTTTGAACAAGAGGTGCGGAGCTCGATCC
Source organism: Heligmosomoides polygyrus bakeri (assembly GCA_947359475.1). Taxonomy (NCBI): domain Eukaryota; kingdom Metazoa; phylum Nematoda; class Chromadorea; order Rhabditida; family Heligmosomidae; genus Heligmosomoides; species Heligmosomoides polygyrus. The sequence goes on from OX375865.1 coordinate 57,095,189, forward strand.
GATAAAAACCGGCCTGGTCACCTAACTACTTGAACTAGTAAGAGTGATCATTATCGGGACTACGTACAGCTGCAGTACAGGGTGCGTCAAAAGTTCATGGACACATATAATTGGCCCCAAAACGGCTGTTTTGAAGCATATCAGATGATATTCATAAAATTTATTACCATTGAACAGGCACATATAAAGAAGCGGCTAAATTTTGAAATGGCCTCCTCTAGCGCGAATACACGCCTTCAATCGGTCGGGGAACGCATCGACGACGGCACGCAGAGGATCTTCATCAATCTCTCCCCAGCCTTTCTTCAGGACTCTTTGAAGTAAAGCAATGTTCGTGTGGGATGTTGCATAAACCCTACTCTTCAATATAGACCAGGTTGTGTAGTCCATCGGATCATCGAGTCCGGGCCGAGCGGGCTACTCTTCGGCTGAGATGAAATCCGGAAAGTTGTTCAGCGCAAAAATTCTGTACCACTTTAGCCTTATGAGCGGGCGCAGAATCTTGAGGATACGTGCAGTCGCTTTTTATTCAAGGCACAGATTCCAAAGAAGAATGTCTTTCTTCAAGATGCCCTCTAGCTAGTTTTATAGTTAGTTTTTTTTTCTTCGAGATGCAGTTTCTCCATTACAGCGCGCAAACCATTTGCATCAGCCATCTAGAACGAAGGAACATTCAGGCACGAAAAATTGGTATATGAGACGGTAAGAGTAGAGCAACAATACAACATAAGGGTTTGGTTGAGCGAAGCGCATCATTCCATATAGTGAGCCTGAAACAAAAGAGTCCAAGAGCTTTTGACGCACCTTGTACAAGGAGCATTTGTGGCAACGACAGGGCTTGGATTCCCATCTGCCGAGTTGACATTTTCGATCGTTTGACTGCCTCTCCTTTCGCGATGCCACTCTTTGGATAGGAAGGCAAACGGAACAATTCATGGTTCCGCTCTAATCTCTCTCTCTCTTTGTTAACCGCGAACAAAAAGAAAATGTGGCTCTGCAGGACAACTCGTAGGCATCCAAATATCTGTAGACACTTCATTCTGTCTCCACAACAAGTTCGAATATTCTTTGGAGAATGAGAACACACTGTTAGATGGGTATATCCTTCGCACGACCCTCAGAAATTCTGCTTACAAGGGGATGGGTATGGTCGAGGCGGCGCTTTGAGATGTGATGCTTATCACGGGATGCAGCTCAAAACGCTGATTCCAAATATGCGTTCCGCATCTGCAGCCGAGATCGGGGAGCGGAATAACGATCCATTTACACTCCGCCACGATTACGCTTGTTGAAGCCGACCTAGAACAACGCCGTCGGTCGAGCAGCGGCGGCGCAGTGAATAGGGGAGCGGCGATAGGGGAAGGTTTGTGATCAATCCCAGCGGTGGAGCTCTTTTGCGCTTCAGAACAAGATCTGAAACGTCCAGTCGCACCTCTCCATGCGAAACCGCGGCGAAAAACGTCACCAGCAGTGATGTGCGAAAGTCCCGTTTCCGCGTTCCGAATTTCGGTTTCCGGCCATTTTGGGCTCTTCCGTTCCGTTCCGTGTTCCGCCCATTTTGGGCCGGAAGGCGGAAACGGAAATGGGCACTGTCTCACAGTTCTATCGAGCACAATGATTTTATCAATTAAGAAATACTGTTTGACAGTATTTCTCTCACAATTATAGTATATCTCAGTACTAATATTCTTAAAATTGGTTTGACTACTAAAAAAAAGCGCTCAAAACCGGCAACGGCTGGATGCAGGGCAAAATTAATGTGCCACAAACGCTATGTATTCATTGTATGCTATGAAAATGCGCTCAACATTTGAATGATCATAAAATTCTTGATCCACTAGTTACAAATAGCTACAAAAACTTTGTAAGCATATAGCGCAGTATCATGAAAGAAAGAGTTCAGTGAAGCTTGTGGCATGCGGTCTGTGCTCCAAGATTACACCAGTGTTCCTCATCAAAGGTGAAAATTTCAATTTTTAATTTCGTTAGGTGTGATATTACTCCATATGGAGTTATGCAATTTTTTTAGTGAAACATCACGAATATCTATCATGAGCTGTTATTTCGATTGTGGTGACTTATTGAATTTTGAAACAAAACTATTGCTTCGAGAAGCATCTAGGAACTGCCCAGTTGTGTCCTTGGGTGTAGGATTTATAGGATGGCAGAGACTGGATATTCCTGTGGAAGTGTGGACCCACCATAAATAATCAGTCATCCAGTCATCATCTTAGATCCCAGAATGAATTCTGAGTACTAGTTTTAGTGATTACAATGTAACTGTTAATGTTGAGTATTTATTTATTAATTTATTCACCACATGGATAACCATGCAAAAGAAAAACAAGGTAAAGCTAAACATAAGTTAGTCATTGTGAACAGGAAAAAACAAAACAGGCAACAAGAATCAACATAGTACAGTTGAAAACTACTAAGCTGCATCCTGAAGATATCGGTCAAGAAGTTTTTTATACTTCCTTAAGGAATTTGGTATAATGTGTTTTTTAGATAACCTATGTATGTATGATTATGAGTATGCAGATTTCTGTGCAGTCACCACGCCGTCCACGATCCCACAGGTTTCTAAAAGTGTTGAGAGCAATCTCTTTCCTGGTAAGAAAATGATCTAGGTTGCTACTCCAGTTCTAGACTTCACCCGAGTCAGTTTCTTTAATGCGGGTCTGTAAGTAACCTGAAGTGGTTAAGTCGGTTAAGTCTACCGTTCAAAAATAGCAGCATCAAAAACGTCAGCGAAAAACCCGTCGCAGGAACTAGATACGGAAAGACTGCATGCTGAAATATTGGGAAATAGTGAGATAGACCTTGAATTTGTTTTCGCTTATTGCTCTTAAGGTTATCATAATAATATTATGAATTCATGCTTCGTGTTGTTATGTTATAATGAGAATGAGCATTCAACTGTGGAATATTCTGCTGCTCGCAAAGTTCTGAGCAAGAAAAAGTGCAATAGAAGCCGCTTCTGATGCACTTTTGGAAGAATGGCGAACATGTGTCATTTCCGTTTTCGCGTTCCATATTCCGGTTACCGTCCATTTTTGAGCGCTTCCATTCCGTCTTTCTCTTCCGCTTTTTCCAGAAAACTTTCCGCACATCCCTGGTCACAAGGAAGAAGACCACATTGATTATCGCTACTCGTAATGGTTCCATAGTTATGTATCCACCTTCGGCGAAATTTGGGTCAAATTTTTTGTCAACTTTTAAATAATGAAATTACTAGTAGCTATAATCAACATAGTCTTCTTCCTGGGAAGATTTTCGCAGCGGTTTCGCATGGAGGGGCGCAACTGGACGTATGGGGTCTTGTTCTGAAGCGCAGAAGAGCTCCACTGCTGGGGAGTTGAACCACAAACCCTTACCTCTCCCACATCGGTTCCCTGCGCATCCGCCACCTTTGCTCAGCCGCATGCTCTAGTAGAGCGCGATCAAGGAAAAGGGAAGGTGGTCCGGTACTTCGCTCTCGGACGTCTGTAGTAGATTTAGAACGCATATTTAAGAACGGAGTTCGAAACGGAACCCGACATTCTTCCCATCTGAAAGCGCCCATGAGACCTGGCATCCTTCCTTGACCTTCCCTAGGGTCTTGGGTGACGAATTTCGATGTGTTGCTGTTAAAAACTAGCACACTGGCATCACACAATCACAGACACCACACTGGAATCGAATGGAAGGACATGGAATAAAGGATCGTCTACTATGGAATATTGTGGAAGGGATTTGAATGCGGGCTCTACATTAACTTGCGATAGCCAGTCGGTGAGCAATTCAGTGTTTCATCCTTCGTGGACCCGAACCATGAATCTTGAATTGGGGTACAGACAAACGCTGCTATCTTTTCCGACTGAGCTAATGTACCCCGCACCCAATAGAGGGACATCACCTTTTACATATTTAACAAAGCTACATAGAGGTCGGACAAGCTGAGCGGCGAGTAGAAGCAATCTTGGTGCAGGAACGGCGCATGTTCTGTAGAACACCCCACGTAGACGACGTTCCAAGCGTGCCCCCTTACGATTACATGTAAGGACATCATATAACTGATACAGAAAATGATCAGCTTCTTTACGTTTTGCTAAGGCTAACCATGGGGAGCGTGTAGCGCAGCCGGAGAAGGTGCCAGCTGTCGCATGCATCCGATAGCAGGTTCGTGGTTCGGATTTCCCGCCCAGGGCAACCAATCCTTCCATCCCTCCGGGATCGGAGAATTGGTACCAGTCTGGGAAGGAGGAAGCGCTGACTTGTTCATCGGCTGGCCACCGCAAGTCATTGTACGGCCAAATCCGCATTCAAACCGCCTACACATCTTGTAGAAGTAGAATGTGTGGCGCATCCCAAAAGGGTTTGAGTAACGCCGGCCTTTATCCTCATCCCTTATAAGGCATCTATCTACCTATTTACCACTATGTAACTGAATTAGCGGTCGATGACGTTTGAGCGATCTAACCTATGTACGTGAGATACGCCTCATCATCTACAACGCTGGCAAAAGTTGCAACTCAAAATGGATGCTGCTGCAGAAGAGGAAGCGAGGCTCCTCCTTCTTAATATAGCGGCCTCAGCGCGCGTTTCTGAGCGTCTGGATCCAGAAGGCGGGCCCCTACGTCGTCCAACAAACGTCGTGATTCCAAATACGTGTCACCGACGTCCGACGTGGGTTTGGAGGGGGGGGGGACCACCAAGGGGGTGGTGGAGAAGGACAGTAAGGGGACCTCTAGGGTGGACCAGGAGAGCGTCCAGGAAGAAAAGGAACAACTTGGAGGAGGGGCCAGAACGGGGAAACCAGCAAGAAGGGACCAGTAAGGCGGTCAGTAGTGGAAACAAGGAAGTGGTGAGCCAGGAGTTGGTATGGGAAACCTGGCGTGCGGATTAGCTACACGTGTCAACGATATTCGGAAATACAAGCTGTTAGGCATGAGAGCGGTTGCGGAGAAGCTACCTAAGGGACAGAAGCATTGTGCAGCACAAACTGATGACGTTACTGGACGGTCCGGAGAGAATGCCTACGACGAAGGTACCGAAGTGGTGAACGGCTTGATGCCGATAAAGTACGCATCAGATCCTAGATGTTAGCGAATTTTAAGTTTTACAAAAACTACTTTCCATAAGTCAGTGATGCTGCAAAGTCGCGCGAAGATCGCAAGTGCGAGACACGCCGTTAAGCGTGGAGGAGCACTTGTCATTCATAAAGCAGTTGTTGTTCGACTGAACTTTCCCTTCCTGAAGTGGAAGCAGCAGCACATTCCGCCGCTATTCTGAACGCAGTTCGAAATAGAGATAAGTTTATTAACCGTATTTTCGTGCTCTCACTTCCAGTTCCCAGAAGGTTTCGGATATTTCTACCACGCCACCATTCGAACTACTCGAACTACGTTTCACGTATAATTTGCTCACAGCTTGAAAATATGTATGACCCAGAAAGCATTGTACCACTAGACCCGAACATATGTACGTAGGAAACACAACACAATCAGAATGTGCGTGTGAAGTGTACAGGTGTCGGCTGGTGGTGCTAAACCAGGGATTAGTTGCAACGCTAAAAAATGCGTGCTCACCCGGCAAGCTATTGATGCTAAATTGAAGGAGGAGCCTAGGCTGAGCAGCAGGTTCAGCTTGCCTTATGTCTCCAACAAAGCGTTTTGCCAAGAGATGAGTTTGAGAGGCAGCGAGGCGAACTCACCTTGTTGTTGTCGGGGAGGACTTTGAATGGGTCGTAGACGGAGCAGAGCGGATCGACGGCCGCTGCGAAGCCGGTGACGGCGACGAGCAGTATCCACTGCATCTATGGCATCCGGAGGTCTGCAATGACTGCAGGGTTAGCGTGAATGCACCTACTCGGAGACAGTTCGCGAACGGGAGAAGGCCCGACGTCGCCGTAAATTTCACTCCAAAGGCAGCGCTCATTAGGGAGTGACAGAAAGTTTAGCCGCCCGCCGCGATGTCGTCCGCCGTTTTTGGGACATCGGGTGGAAGGATGCGGGGCTGCGACGAGAGAGAAGGGGCTCAGAGCGTAGTAAGGCGAGGAAAACGCGCCGACAAGCGGTCGCGCCACAGGAACAGCGGCTCCGGTGTTTCACTGACGGAAGCTCGCTCTTTTCAGCCGGCCGCTTTCCAGGAGGGTTTTTGGTGTCAGTCTTGTAAAGGGGAATTCGTTGCTAGCTGCGAGGAAGCTGTCTGCTCTCGGAGAACATCAACGGCGTAAAGAAAGTGGAAAGCACGTCGTCGACGACTGTGAATATCCCGTTTGCGGTTCACGCTCACCGGCGGCGACTTGAATGACGAGCAGAATCTGGCGCCGATGACGGATCACCCCGTCCCAATGATCTGTGTTTCCAGACGAAGTTCTTCGCAGATGCTTTCCGCCTCACCCTTCAGAAAGCGGAATACGTACTGTACTGTTGGGGTGTCCTTTGATTCAAAGCTTACTTTCTTAGCCCACATAGAACAGGCAGTTAGTAAGGCGTTTGCGTCCTTGTTTAAAATTTTTCGAAATATTAAGAGCATTGATACTGCAACACTTATGCGCCTGTACAAAGCGTATGTATTGCCGCATCTCGAGTATTGCTCTCGGCTGTGGAGCCCTAAGATAATTAGAGACGTTGACCGGATAGAAAGAGTTCAAAAAGTGTTTACGCGTATGCTATGGCGCAGAGGATTCGAGAGTTCTGGATACTACTCTGTGCCTACCTATGGAACTCGCCTTCAAAAGTTTCGATTGCTTTCCTTGAAGTGCAAGCGAATAATCTCTGATTTGTTTTTCTGCTTTCGTGTTCTGTCTGGCGAGCTTAGGTTGTCAGTTAGTAAGTATTGGAGATTTAGGCCAGTTAGCACAAGATTGGGTAAGTCCGAAGTTCAGCTCAATAACATTAGAAGACTGAGGCACAGGGGAATCCGAAATGCATATTTCATCGATGTGCTCGATGGTTTTGCCTTCTTTCCGCAAATCTGGTTGAGGTTAGAACCATTTCAGCTTTTAGAGCGAAACTACTATCACTTAACTTGGGTGAGCAGCCTCGTATTGGTATCTGATCAAGATGTTAGCAGGAAGCAACTACAATGTTAACTTGTCTTTTTTCAGCTCCCACCTGGTTCCTCGATGACAAGCATAGCTGATTGAACTTTTTCGTACAATCTGATGGATCGAGCACCATCCGCTACAAGCCTGTTTTTTCAGGAACATGTTCATCAGCCGAATTATGGAATTGAATCCCATGCTCTTTGGCTACTGAGTGCACTATGACTTCATATTACTCATCGTATAAGTGTTTGTGGGTTTTCTGTTTAGGAGACATTCCTTCTCTTCCATTTGATCGTCTCAATCAGGGTGGTGTTGGTTTTTTAAATGGTAAATGACTTGCAGACGTTTCAATTTAAATTTAAATTTTACTTTCCTATATTTTATATCCAGTTTTACTTTTTCTTTTAGTGCAGTTTTTCGTACTACTAGATTCGTCAGTTCCACTTTTCGTAGTTCTACGTAATTTCAACCAGCATTGTTGTTGACCGGATTTCCTGCACTACTGTAGGTCCCCGTGGCCATCGCCAAGGTGCGTACCAGCATAATGAGGTTCCTGGAAGACGGAACCCGCCTGGCTGGTGATGCGTGCCCACGGAGTTATGGAACTCATTCAAACCCTCTTAAAACGGGTAATTCTTTCTTCTTCACAAACATTTTTGTTGATTCTATCTTTGAAACCTACCCACCTCTATCCATACGTTACTTTGTTGGGAGAGCGGGATGTCTGCTGAAAAAGAAAACCTGCTCATTGGCTAATCGGTTGTGAACGAATTTTAATTTCTGTTGGTTACTAGTTGAGTCTACGGCTTATTGTCCAATTTTGTTTTATTCTCCTTTTTCTATTTTCTGTTGTAGTTGTCTTCAATTCTGGTTTTTAACTGTTTCCTTATAGTTCAAGTCTAGTTTGGCGCGCTACTAGTGACGTAGTAAATAAATAAATAAATGATGGTGTCTTACGACATCGTCGGACATTGTTCGACGTGGATAAGAAAGTGTCCGACGACATCGTCAGACACATTCTTATCCACGTCGAACAATGAACAATGTGAGAGGGTTAAGGTGATTGAAGAGAGTGAGTAAGAAGGAAGTGAATTTTTCTACGACCAATGTCTTGAAGCCATCTACGTAGAAAATACACTTGGAAGCAACCTTAGCTCCGCTTCTGTATTCCCGAAGAAGGTGTAGTTCGTTGAATGTACGGAAATCACTCGTTGAGCAGAGGAAGGCAATTATTTAAACTTATAAAGCTTGAACATTTGTTGAAGTTGTGAGGGTTCTTTTGACAAAAGTGGGAGAAAGCACGTTCTTTCATGCATTACTCATGTCAAGTTTATATGAAAGGGAACGTTGGCTGGCTGAATGAAGGGCAAAGAGTGAAGAAAACGTTTCTCGTATTTGCTGCAGAACAGATCCATTTCAGTTATTTTTTGTGGAACGTGCTATCATTCTCACGCCAAGAATACAGAAGACGAATTTGATGAACAAAATATATCTTTAAACTTCCTGGGGAAACACCAGCGTGGACTTCGTAGAGGTCGTGAAGCAGTTAACGACCGTCAATTGTGCACGAATTAGAAACGGATTGTGGTTGAAGCTAAGAGTCTCACTCCGATCGTGATCCCTTCTGCTAAACCCGACTTTGCCCCTCCCATTAGTGGGAGGAGTGACAATAACTGTTTGTTTGTGATGTACCACCGCGTTCTGGTTCTCAATTGAGGTACCGCTGATTCCTTAGGAGCTATGGATGACAGCCCGTGGTACTACGAGAAGTCGGCGGCGGCGGTGGACATCTCCGACTACTGCTCCCTTGTAACAAATCGTTGCACGAGCTACATAGCAGACCTCTGGCCCCACGTCGTACACCGACGGTTGCTTTTCTCCGTTGTGCGGAACCCCTTGTGAACGCTGCTTATGAAGAGAACTGCTAAAAAATCGCACTGCTGAGCGAAACAATAGGAGAAGGTGCTGATCAGCAGGGAGGAAGAAGAGCGGAGCTGTGACGGTAGCTTTCTCTGATGGAACGAATTAGAGAACGCTGTAAAATGAGTCGAAGAATACGTTTCACAAGACTTTTTCATTCGAGTACTGTTCCGCGGTACTGGTCACCGAACACATCCGTCATCCACACTCGCTGGTCTGTGGTGCAGTGTCATCTTCAAATAAAGAATTCGTCCAAAGTCACATCCTTAAACTAGCGAAACAACGCATCGCACTGGAATTCCGGCATTTCCGCTATAACCAACCACCACATAGCAAGTGAGTAACGATGAAGGGTCGTATATCTATCTATCTATCTACCACTATATAATTGAGTTAGCGGTCGATAACGTTTGAGTGATCTAACCTATGTGATATACGCCGCATCATCCACAGGAGGGGCGGTCGAGTGATCTAACCTGAGTGGGATACGCCTCTCATCGACACCGCGGGCAAAATTTGCTATTGAAGGTGGGGTGTTGCTGCTGCAGGGGAAACGCAGCCCTTCACTGCTTAACACAACAGCACCTCGGGCGTTTCTGAGTGTCCAGATTCAGAAGCCGACTTTGTGCCATTAGCACGAGAAGACCACTAAAGGGGTAGGAGTAGAAGGAGATTTCGAGGTTGGAAAACCGAGAGCGATCAGGAGGGAGCGACCTGAAGGAGGCATCGGGATGGGGGGGGGGTCGAAAGGGTAACTATGAAGCAGGCCGGGAGTTGGCACCAAGAAGGGTTTAGGCAATAAGGACCGGTATAGAGTTACCAATCAGGGGGCGGCACTAAGGAGAATCAGGGATCCATTACCAGTAAAGAAGACCTGATTTGGAAGATATGAACAAATGTCGCGCAATGGGCGTTCACTCGTCGTCGTCGTGTCGTGAGCGTGAGAGGGCTACTTAATTTTGTAGAGTGGTAAGGAGGATCCCGAGAGGAGAAGAGTCTACCTGTAAGAAGGGACATGGAGGCGGGACCAGGAAGGGGAAACCAACAAGAAGGAAGCCGTAAGGGAATTCATACGGAGAACAAACAATCTGCCACATACATAGCCTCTTCATGCTCGACACGGCGGCGACTGCGAACGCTTCCGAGCTTCTGGATTCGGAAGACTGGTCTTTTAAGCTCCTGTATCCAGAAGACGGGCCCCCTTCGTCGCTCAACAAGCGTCCTGATTCTGAATACGGGTCACCGACGTCTGCCGTGAGCATGAGAGTACCACTAAGGGGGTGAAGGAGAAGGGCAGTAAGGGAGACCTCTAGGGTGGACCAGTAGAGCGATCAGGAAAGGAAGGAACAACCAGGAGGAGGGGCCAGGACGGGAAAACCAGCAAGAAGAGTCAAGTAGGGGCTCAATGGTTAATACAAAGAAGTGGGAAGGAGTTGGGACCAGGAAGGTGGGAAACTAAAGAGGTGGAGGGAAGACCAGTAAAGGCGGACCAGCAATTAAATCCAGCAAGAAGAAACGAGTGAGGGGGAACCTGGCTTCGGAAGACATGTCAACGATATCTGGAAATGCTAGCTACTGAGCATGAGAACGGAGAAGCAACGGAGAAGCAACCTGAGGGACAGAAGTACTGCGCAGCACAAACCAATGGCGCTAATGGTCGGTGCGGAGAGAATGTCTGTGATGAATGCACGGAAATGGTGAACGGCTTGATGCCAATGAAGTACGGCAGATCTAGATGCTAGCAATTTTATGTTTTACAAAAACTATGTTCCATAGATCAGTGATGCTGCAAAGTCGCGCAGGTGCGAGACACGCCGGCAGACGTGTCGGGGCACTTGTAATAGAGTAAGACAACAGACAATAAGGCAACAGTGAACGAAGGGACGAAGGCATTCTCATTTGTGAGGATGCCCTGAGAGGATCGAAAGCATTAATGGCGTCTTTGTGCTGATAACGAGTTTCGGTGAAGCGAACTGAAACATAAGCCCAACCAGCAATACGGGGTGTGGGTCAGTATTGCCTGAGCCGTTCCTTCGGGACGTATTCAGCCTGAGAGCGCCCAGCGCCTCTCAGCAGTGATGTGGCTGAATGTATTTCAGAAGCAAGCGGATTTGACCGCATTGCCTTTAGGGAAGCGGCAGCAGTTCACAGATGGGATGAAGGACGCCAGTGTGTGCATCACCGTTCCACCGCTGACATACTTTCCCATTGTAAGACCGTTTGCACATGGAGGCCAACTCCTTTGTTCGCCGTTCATGAAGAGGAATTACTTCGTGAAGGAGAGGCGACATTGTCACAGATTTCGATGGGACTCCAACTTCAACGAGGTTCGTTCATTAAGAGCTGGGGTGCTGCACACATGGCATCTGCGAGAAGGCAAGGTTTTGTTCATCGAACGGAAATCGAACGAAACAATGGGCGGTCATAATCTTTTCCTCGCCAGGTCGTTTCAGAACCACGGCTGTAGAAACACGATAGTGTCCAATGTATTGGGAAGGTGTCGACATCTGATCGGGATGTCAAGCAAGCGGAAACTACAGCCGAGCGTTTTTGATATTTTTCATGGTTGGCCGAGCGTCCTTCAGACGCCCTCTATCAGGCTATGCCTGCAAACACATCGGCCTGCTGGGATCGACGAAACCTGCCGGTTTGTTTTGCTCACTTGTGCTCACTAGTTGCTACGCAGAGTCATGACTCTGATCCTATTTTGTGAGAAAAATCCCCCAGGTGCTACTGTTTTTAAAGCTTATGTACATAGTCACTAGTAGCGTAGGAATAAAAAAGGGCTTATCTGACATGCATGGGACCTTTTTAAATTAGGCAGGAGAGAGAGGAAGAGGAGAGACTTCTTTCTACCAGAACCGCTCCAACCATGGTAGAAATGGCGAATGCCAGATCGTGTCGTATTGAATTAGGCAGAAATGAATTCGCGACGAACAACCTTCGTCAGCAACACAGAACAGCGTAAGAGTGAGACAGTGTCAGTCGGTATTAGCTATTTCTGTAGACTTAACTACATGCAATAGCACATTTGGTAACGACCGTGGTGACGGTGACGATCAGTGGCAGGAATTCGGTTACGTCGGACTGGGCGAGAGTGTCGATTACTCGAAGGACCGCAGTGGACGAAATTCGCACTTCCCTCCAGCACTTGTCGGGTGGACATTCTACAAGCGATTTACGATCGCCGCGATCGCGGCACGTGAAAGGCTCTCGCAGGCGAGTGCGGAGAAAGGAATGGCGAGGTTCGCGCGAACCCCGTTGAAAGGGAATTAGAGCGGATAGGCGTACGACAGATCGAGTCGCGCCGGTCGACGAGGAGAGAAGCGTCTCGACCCGGCTGCTCGACGCGACAATAGCCGGCGCTGCTTGGGAACAACTCAAAAACCTCGGTCTCCAACTTCGCAGCCAAAAAAGTGAGCAACTGGAAAACAGGAACTCTCCTCAGCACAGGAAGCGAGCGGACAGGTGATTGCTAGCAGTGGCCGTCGATTCAGATGAAGCGGAAACGCTGCAAACAGCGGTTCGAAAAATGCAGCTCAGACAGTACGAGTAGCTGGAACCATCGTGGTGTCTTAGTAGGTAAGGATGCTCGTCACAGCCACTGAGATTGCTGGGCACACGGGCGCTCCGGCGGCGACCACTGCCACTGCGCCAGACCGCCGCGAGGTGGTGGCGCAGCGCAGCGGCAACCAACAAAGCAGCGCGCAACATCATGCAGCAGCCTTCTATAGCATGGCTTATTTCCCGAAGAAGAGACGAGTAGACTAGGACGACGTTGAGGCCGTCGTCCTTGCCCGTACTATGCGGCCGACTCTCATTCACCCGGTTCCACTGACAGTAAAACGCGTATCTAATGCAATGCAGCTGTCAATTAGCCCGAGGAACGGAAAGCGGCAGGCGCGTCGCTGTGCCTCTCGGCGCTGGTTCGCTGGTTTTCGGAACTATGCACCCCTTCTTACGTCACGTCGAGATGTTCAACAACGAAGCATATGGAAGCCATCATTACCGCGTCCTGGGCGAGGTCTGAACCTTGGACTGGTTTGTGCTGCATACGAGGCCTCTTCCTAGCTGGGCTACACTCCTCGTTCTTGCTAACATCCATAATGACATCTATACCAAACCACTAGGGGCCTACCTACAATCATCGTCTTCCACAGCATACCAACAAGCAAATTCTTACTACAATGCCTGCCGTAATTAAGAGGCTTCAGGAGGAGAGGCGCTGAAGGGCGCGTTGAATTCGTCGAAGGAGTGCGCAATAGAAGAACAAAAAGCCGTGGTCCACTCATGAAGCAGAACCGATCGGAAACAACAAATTCAAGGCTTGATAACGAACGGTGCTCTTTTTTTTAGGACAGTGTCTTATGGGACCCAACGAACAAGCAAAACACAGCAGGCGAAGGGCGCTGTTGATGTATGGGGCGGCAGGTGTCGGTTAAGCAGGTTCTTCCACTGCCGTCTCCCAGCAGTCGCGCTATCGGAACCAGGGTGCAGATGACTTTCGAGAGGCGAAGGGTGCGGAGCGGGTGGAAACAGCCCTTGCGCGCCTGTAAGAAAGAAAAAGAACTGCGCGCTGCGGGGTTCGTTAGCGAACGATGGAATCAGCGCTGAGGGCGAGCGCCGTCTATCTAGGGCAGCGCGAAGAGTCAGCCGCCGGTCTGGAAATCGCTACCGAGATGGGGGCTTCAAACTTGTTCAGAGAAACCCCAGAGTCTCCCAAAGCTTGGCATGTGCAAAGGAAGCTGTAGCTATCGGCACAGAAACTAACAGGATGAGCAAGAGGTGAGTTTGGCCACATAGACAATTTGCAGACATGGAGAAATTGAGGCAGGAAGACCTACATGCGCATGAAGAGTACATTTCATCGCTTCTGATCTCAATAATTTAGTCACCAGGTTATTAAAAATTTCCCGAAGTGCAGTGGTGTCGCTTTGCGAGGCACGAAAACGGTGGGAGGTTAACATGAAATGTGTCGCATCGGTTGTTCTACACGGTGTCTCAAAAACCTTGTTATTTTTTGGAGAAATCATAATGTTCTGAACTACAACAAAGTATGAGAGCCTATTAGCTTATTTTGAAGAGCAGCAGTTTTATTTTGAGGAGGGCGGAAATCGTGGAGGTGAATTGATGTACATTTAGATAATGGCTTGCAGTAAAAAAATCGTTCTCCAAGCCCATGCCTTTATTTTGATATGATTACATAAAATGGAATCTTGGGTAAAAGGAAATCGGTGGAAACCGCTGTTTATAAGGCCTGCAAGCGTAAGGCACAAAATTGATGCACTGCTCAACGGAAAGTGCATACAAGATAGTTAAGCTACCAATGAAGTAGACGTCGTGATTAATGGACGATGGCGCAGTCTGCACAGGAAAGTCTAGGTGAAATTTCCACCCTCCTGCTCTTCAACATACCATTGCCGTACGTAGTTGGAAAGATAAGAATTTCATTCAAAAGGTGTCATAATACATGACGATGTTTTGTTATGAACAAAACTCTAGCGCCAGTCATAACATTCATTGGGACGCCTTGCTCTAAGGTGCTCGAAGAGGTTAGCCGCAGCAGGTTACAAGGCGGTTGCTGTAGCTCTCCGGGACTGCTCGTTCACGGTTCCGTAGATGCTTTTCTGAAGAACTTCATAGGCAAGTTCCAGCCCTTCATTCACAGCTAACCACAAATTGGTTTCAGTGCCTTGGGAGGTTATTCTGGGCACCGAGGAAGCAGAGCTGATCGGGTTGCAGTCCTTTTCGAAAAAAGGCTTCGTGGGATTGTAGGGCTGTGTAGAATGGTGCTACAAAACTTTCGGATGAATGAATTGTTCATCCGGATCTTCGGGCAGAAGCTCAAGGTGGTGCAAACAGTGCAGTGCAAGGCAAATCGTTAGGTGTGTCACTTATGGCGCGTAGTAGTGGATTCGAATCCAGCAGACTGAGAGAATTTGAGCAGCTACAAAACTCATCGTCAGTTCTAATGATCGCTTTCAGCGTTTCCTTGCCCGACGACAGTGTGCAACATTTCCGTTCCTCCACAAAGGGCGTCTGTCAATTTTATGGTGTCCTTTTATGGACTCAGAGTTCCCTTTAGATCCATATGCCAAGCTGGCCCATATGGATCGTGAAAGGGGAAAGGATTTAGGGAAAATTAAAGTGTGCACTCCGTAGATGACGAAACGGCAGGAGATGGAGGACCTTTAATAGGACATCCAGAAGCTCGCAGAGGAAGCTGATGATCTTAATATCTCTGTTGCTAGAGCTGACCTCTAGAGAGGACAATCCGATGTAACCCTCCACTAAGTAGGACGTTCCGCGTTAACACCCACTACATGCATCACAAGTAATTAGTTCATGATTACTGGGTCACATGCAGCGAATGGTGTTGCGTTTGCTCGTCGGTAACGGTAATACGACAGTGTCGTCGAAACACAAGACCGTCATTCATTGCGAGTTCCTAGCTGAGGCAATTCCAACTTCTTGATCTTGCATCCTCATAGAGGGTTAGTGGACGCTCAGTGACCACAAAAGCGCCAAAATCCGTTTCCCGTGAGCCTCTTGAGAGGATTTGAGAGAGATGGTGAAAAGGCAAAAATTCTCCAGAAGCTCTCCCTACAGCATTTGCCTCTTCATGGGTGGGACAGCAGACGAACACTCCTCGCTGCCAGTTGAGTATTCGACGTTGTCAGCGTCTTGGGGAAGGAGAGGTCTCCGATAGAATCTCCATGAAACTGTCGGCAGTGAAGGCGACCGTCACACTCAAAAGTGCGCAATGATCGATGTGTTTAAGGCGTCGTGAAAAACTACGCAAGCAATGGAGTGCGTTCTTCAGGGGGTGAAGAAATGCAACATTCCAACGTCACGCCTTCGCGTTCTCCGAACGAAAAACGCGAACGGCAGGAAAAGCAGCACCTACAGCCAGATGGTTTGGCATTGTGTTGTAATAGAAGAACTGGATAACAATGCAGAAGAATGGGCTTGCCTAGCAGCACTCGACTGGGAAAATCATACAGGAGAACTGCGAGAGGACACTAACGCGCTACCAACTGTCCCGAGCTGTTTTCTGTCGGAAGACCTTCTGGCGTTCCAGAACGAGATTATATCCTCGGGAACGCCGAGCGGATCTGCTGGGACAGGAGATCGGCGAGAATCGCGGCCCGGTCGCCTGTTACGGGATGAATCGCGGCGGCTCGTCTACTTCTGGCATTCCTCTATAGTACAATGCGGCGTTGGCTAGCAATCAATTTCAGTGGCTTCTTGCGCAAAGAAGGACGTCGGCGGGTAAGTTTCCCCAGCATGCGAAACGCGGGAAGCCACTGAAAACGAACTGATTCGTTGGAACGGGTGGCATCAGCACAGAGCTGGGCTCACAACCATGTCTGCACCAGGTCAGGCCTCATCCCTAACATGGTCCTATGTTGAGTGATCTTGTATTCTACACGTCCAGCGATGTTGACTTGCCAGCTGGGACACTCTTCAGCGATTAATAGCTGAAGTCATCGAACTTTCGAGAACTAATGCTTGTATGTACTTCTGAGGGCATTCGCACCACGCCACCATTTGGGGTCGCCATTTGTCTTGTCACCTCGCTCGAACGGTGAGGTCGAGAGCGTTGCTGGTAGAACGCCTTGCTGAAGGCCGCGAATCACGCTCGACGTCGTCGCTTACAGTCGCGTCGCAGCGCTGCGAAATGCGACGCGATTGTAACCGACGTTGGTAGCACCGATCACGCATCCCTGATTTCGTCGGTGCTTCGCCTCGTGTCCCCTTCACGAAAAACGCCCTCCGCCGCTCTCGTGTACAAGAGGCATTGCTGGAGCAGGGTGACCAGCGTTAGCAACGGTGGAGACTGGAGTTGAGCTCCTAGTGCTGTTTTTCTTCGAGCAAACAGTTCGTTTTCTGAAATTTACGCGTGCTAGAACGAACGAGCGAGGCCGAAGTCCGAATTTCCCAATAAATCATTGAGATAAAGAACCGACTTTCGGAATTTTCGATCAAAGAGACGGACAAGTGAATCGTACTCTGATTGTTCGAATAAACGAACGGACGAATAAATTGAGTTCAGCAGTACTAGCAGCGCAGATAAGTGGCAGGACATCTGTATTGTTTTTTGTTGTTATAAATTTGCAGGCTCTCCGCTTCTCTGAAACTTGAACTTGTAACATCCTACTGTTTGGCAATTCCCGTGCAACGACACTGCATGATATTGCAAAAATGCGCGCGAAGAGTTTCTGTATAAGCAGAATTCACTCCACGACGTCGTGTGACTTATTTTTTGTCGGGCTGTGCTCAAGGACATTATTCAGTTCCGAGCAAAAAATATGCCAAAGTCGAGCTGATATAGAGCATACGAAATGCGTTTTGTGGCAGCCAGTCCTTCCTCTTGAACGCTTCATAGTTGCACTTTTTCCCCCACACGCTGTTGAACGCAGGACATCTACTGATGCGTTCAGCCACTTTATAACGGTCTGCAAAGCTGTTAGCATGCTTCTGCTTTGTGCCGTTCGAGGTTGGCATGGTGGATCTTTCTTGCCAGCCCTAACGTTTCGACGCTTCCGTCTTCCTCAGAGGCATTTGATCCACCCATTAAGCCGCAGCTCTCTGTTATTACGACCGGGCGAACCAACAGAGACTGCGGCTCCTTAGGTGGATCAAACGCCTCTGAGGAAGACGGAAGCGTCGAAACGTTAGGCCTGGCAAGAAAGATCCACCATAACAACCTCGGACGGCATAAAGCAATGATACTAACAGCAATTCTCTACAATGCCTAGATTTTATAACGAGAGAATCTGGAGACTTACTGCATGCAAAGTGTTGAATATGAATACATGAAGGTTCAGCTGTTTTTAGTTCAGCTTAGCAGCAGCTACTTTACTGTGTCAATGGAAATTTGAACACATTTCGCCTATTCATTTTACACTGCTGCAGCTGCTTTCCTCCACGTTTATTAAAACACTGGTTGCGTTTGCGTATAGTGCACAGCGTGAAGGTGAATGTAAATTTGCCACTCATTCAGCTCGAAGAGTTCCGCCGAGCTTCTTTTTAGCCCTCAGCCTAGATTGACAGTAGGACCTCCTTTTCTTCGGAAAGAACCATATCCAGCACTTGACTTCGAAGAATGCTTAAAAAATACCCCATGTATGTTCGAGAACGCACTACTCCGCTATCAGCTTTGGTGAGCAAGGGGGGGGGGGGAGCTCGAAAAACCTCTATCTCTACGTCGAAAAATGAAATAGACAACGAAGACGTTCTACACGAACTTCATTCGCTCACCTGATCCCGTGTCAAGCCCAAACATTCTCGCTTGTGACGGCCCGCCTTCGATACTTCGTTCAGAAGTTCGAGTCGCGATCAGGAGCGTAAAAAGTGACACAACCCCTGGGCCGGACTGCATTTCAACGGACCCTGCTAAGGAATGAGAACATCCAGTACAAGTTACACTTGTGTCGCACATGGCATCGTACCTTCTAAAGGGACGATTCCCTAACTAATGGCGGAACTACACCATATAACTGTACTGCCCTTCTTGGCAAGAAGGGCGACAGAGAAAATCTTCGAAGCATCCGTCCTATAACTACTGAGCGTGCTGTACAAGCTGTTCACGAACCATATCAAGAATACTTGATGAAGCTCAACCTGTGGAGCAAGTACGATTCCGCTGTATAGACATCCAGACCACTGCAATGATCACTGATGTTTGCCGCGAACACCATATACCTATCTGACAATAATTCTCATGCAATGCTTATGCTTCTCACCTTTATCGACCACGAGAAGAGACTGGACAGCCTCGAAACGAACGTCACTCTGTCTGTGCTCCACGGCCAACCGTGGACTCGTTCTAGATGGACCTCGGACGTTCGATGAACGTAGAAGATGTGAAAGTCGAGCCGGGTAGGCAGAGGTGAAGTACACGAGCCGCTTTCGGACCCCTCAAGGAGGCTACTGACCATCTCAAGGACCCCGACCTTCGAGCAGTCCTAGTCGACATTTCTGCCTGCGCTCTGCTGCGTGGCGAAGACGTGGGCTGATGCTGATGCTCTTCAAAGAGACTGAGGACACACACCGAGCAATTGAGCATGTCCTTCTGCTGGAATACAACGAGCAAGAGACATGAGAGGAATGTATCGTCTCCATGACTAAGCAAATGACATGTGGAAGGCTACATGCGGATGGGTCGATAACACAGCAGGAAAAAGGCGAAGGATGGACGAAAAAAGCACTGGGGTCGATTCCGTGAGAGACCGAGCGTCCCTGTGTGAGAATTCCCACAAGGTGGACCGATATGTCCGTGACTTGGACCAATTGGCATTTCAGTTGTGAGAGCATTTAGCTTCTTGTCAAGGTCCCCATGTTCGATGGAAGCAACAGCTCGGTGACTACGGCGAGGCAATCAGACGAATGGATACGATGGTGCGGCCTGCACGTCCAGCGGCCATATAATAGTAAGTATGCAAGCCAGTGAGAACAAGAACTAGGTGATGTACAATCTAAACGACATTTGATGCACCGTAGAACGCAATGTTCCATTTGAATAATGCTCGAATATGTTCTCAGCGACATTCGAGATGGAACATCATTCGAATACCTCAGCTCACAATAATCGATTAACCGAAGACAAAACCGAGTCGAGCTCACCTCCGAGAGAAACGCTTTCTATGACCAGATGCTATTTTCACATTGTTTTGCACTGTGATCACATTCCCTGCGTTAGGCGGGATTGGAACCCGCAGCCTTCCCATTCCAGACAAAATGCTTGTCCATTACACCACACGAACATTTGAGATAACGGAACTGCTACGATATTCTCGTTGCAATGACCTACCAGCGCTCACGCGTGATTCGGTCAACATGCAAAGAAGTGGCTCTAGTAAGACAGCTCTCTCGCGCTAATATCAGCTGCTGGCTCATCCCAATATCACGGGAGAGTGCCGCTAGATCATGGAACGAAAGTAACGTAGATGTCGCGTGTGGTCAGAACAACGCAACGGAGTAGTGGGCCAGCATTCCCTCAGAATGCGGAGGTTGCATGTTCGGGTCGCGGGCGGCACTAGAGTTTTGACTGCAACAAAGCATCCTTGCAATAGTAAAAACCTTAAGAAAACATTAAACTTTAAAAATCCCTAAAATCCTGACATTGGTAGAATTAAGCTATTAAAAAAACTTAGGTTAAAAAAATGGACAGTCAGAGAAAGCACATTCTATTGTTTTACTTCCGGAAGGACAAAAATGCAGTGCAAGCTGGGAAGAAATTATGTGAAGTTTATAGTGAGGACTGCCTCAATGAACGCCAGTGTGAGCGTTGGTTTGCTCGCCTTCGCTCTGGGCATTTTAATGTGCAAGATGCACCACATACTGGTCGCACCGTTAGTCGAAACCAACCGGCATATGGCAACTAGAGAGATGGAAGAGAAGCTTGACGAACCCAATCGTTTACTTGCACTCACAACGGCTCGGTTGCGTGAACACACTGGATGTTTGTGTGCCTCACGAATTCAAGGAAATCCACCTCAACAAATGCGTAAACGTATGAGGGCATAGCCTACCTAGAGCTGCTTCCAGGAAATCGAACTGTTGGCTCGAATGCCTACTGTCGTCACCTATCGAAATTGAACGAAAAAATCAAGAAAAGACGCTGCGAGGCATGATGTTCCAACGTGTAACGTCAGATCACACCCGGAGGTGATGCCACATCTACCCTGACTTTTGTTAGCGCCATCATACTTCCCTTTGTATCGCTCCCTTCAAAACCATTTGAATGGTAAAACTTTCCATTCCGATCAAACTGTTGGAGATAAGTTGCACCAGTTCTTCGCTTCTAGAAACGAAGAATCCTTCGAACGTGGAATTTTTCAACTCACCGGAAGATGACAAAAGGCCACCCAACAACATGGTCAATACATCAGCGATTAATGTTTTTCGTTAATATCAATAAATTCACTTTGAAAAATATGGAAAAACGGTATTAATTATCAAACATCCCAATATTTAGGAGATGCCTTGAGTGTATATTTGAGAAACACCTGCAGCGCTCAGTCCACAGATAGGTCTGCGTTTTATCACTCCTGAGCACATCTATCACCGCTTCGCCATTACAAACAAATGAAAGATTCGACTGGGTGGTAGAGGAACGGACCCAAGAATGGGCCATAGGCGCACAAGTGAGTTGGCGACACTCAGAATGCGCTACGCGTACCCAATGTACGAATCCACCAGAAGATGAAGAAGATCAGTCATCAACGCTTGCTATTAATGCGGCGCTGTGCAACTCGAAGCGATCGAGAAGGTGAGTTGGGATTGACCTTGAACCGCTGAACTGCTCCTGCTTACTGTTTCCGAACGATCAACTCGTTAACAGGTGCCGTTGCAAGTGACATGTAAGAAACGCAATCAGAAACGATGTACGCCCGCCGAGATATTCTGTTCCTTGACTGTTTGTGTATCGCTCGTCGCTGAGAAATACTGAGCTTCGACACGAAAGAGAATTTTGTGCATTTGCTGAAGTTAATTAACAGAAAAAACTGTGGAAGCACTAACAGGGCCGGCAGAATCAGACTGAAGCCATAGCATAAGATGTGCGAAAAATATCTGCACTGCTGGGGAGACTATAAGTTTCATAACCTCTTTAGTTGTGGTAGTTTCTCATGGCCCACTCACACGGGAAGGGTCTTCTCTCGCCCGGATCGGTTAACTCTGACAAGGGAGGGGTCTGAAGCGTGTGCCTGAACGGGGGGAGCAAGTCAGATAAGGAGAATCCTCACCCTCAATTAGTATGAAAACATGTTTATTTCTTGCCAAGTCGTTAAACCCAAGGAGTAGGGGGTCCTTGAAGTCACAATAGAATACGGCGCATCACGAGTTTGGGGGTGTTGTACGCCCGCGATGCCTCTGCAGGCAAGCGGCTCGGAGCGCAGCGCAAGTGGGGCTGCTTCATGCGAGAAAGGTCGGGGGTTTGGTTCCTGTGCGCTGCTGCAATTTCGCATTTCGACAGACTGGTTGAGATTTGGGGGATTCCAACGTCTATTCGATTTTCAGATGCTTTCTGCACATTTTCCATCTGCACGCTGTGGAGAGTATCTTTCTTGCGACTTGGGTCACACTTCAGCGTGAGCAGGTAGATCACCACTCGAGCATCGGCGGACAGGTGACAGACAAGGATGAGGGAAAGAGTGTATCGATGCCGTTTAGGTTGATTTGCGGGATCCACAGACCTCGTTTCTCATTTGATCCACCTCCGACGTCACAACGTGGTCTCCTTTGAAAATCCGAGCAGGATAGTTTTTCTCGAGGCCTCTGGTCCATGTATGGAAACAGACTATGAGGAGCCTGTAGCCTTTACACGCTGCCCGTATTGTGCCCAGTGGTGCTTCATGCACATTGTACCTGTGTATTACTAATGTTGATCATTTCTACATCATCATGTTGAATACCACAGCATTCAGCTGGAAAATTAGGCATAAAAACGTCTGAGAACGGTATAGACGTCTGAATCCTACAAATCTCAACCAAACAGATGAAATGCAAAGATGCATCAGCGCAGTAGAATCGAGCCCCGACCTTCCTCGCGCGAAGCAAGGTCACTGCGCCCCGAACCGCATACAGCCAGAGGCATCGCGGACGTACAAGACCCCCGAACTCGTGAGGCATCAATCCCGTTGTAACTTCAAAGACCCGCTACTCATTAGGTTTAACGCATTGGCAAAAAGGAACACATTTTTATACTAATTGAGGGGTGGGGATTCTTCCTGTGTGGCTCGCTCCCCCCGTTCAGGCATACGATTCAGACCCTTCCCTTGTAAGAGGGTGAGTCGTGCACTCGCGCACTGTTTCGCGATCGGTTGTGTAAGGTACTTTATACAAAGTTCTGCAGTCGAGGAACGCACGGTTCTTGCACGCAGCTTTGCTGAACCTTCACTCTGATCAACGCCCTTATTTAACCACTATTGCCCATTAAGTTTTTAGCCAGGAATACTGCATCGAGGTGAACTTAAAAATGGTTTAACAACCTTATTTTTCGTAAAGAAAGAGTTTTTTGGGTGAAGGAGTTCCAAAATTTTAGAGAAAATGGCCGTTTTCAATACTTCAAAATTTCAACTTCAATCATCATGACTCTACGATCGCGTCTTCTTTACTCCGCATAAGAATACCCAAGCAATTGACCTTCCTGATTAGCGAAAAATTCGAGAGTATCATAAATAAGAATAATATAGAATAAATATGAAATTCGCGTCTTAGAGTAAGGTGTGGTTAGCTCAATTTCACGCTCCTTGAGGCCATAGTTCTGTCCCAAACTTCAATAAGTATCAGGCAATCAAGCTGTGACTCTAAACAACACGTTAGCAGGCGATGAGAGAAATTGCGCCATCCTCATTAGGAGAACTTGATGAAACTGATGTTCACATTATCCATCAAGAAAACAAAAACTGGGCCATTGCAGGGAATATCAGCGCGCAACACATCGGCAAATTTTCGCTTCTTGGCTCTTCAGAAAGCTGCGCCTTCGCTCAAAGGTCGAAGATTTGATGTCCGTTTCAACAGCGTAAAACTTTTCGGGTCACACTGTGTTATTACCCAGAAATTCATGGAGCCACCGGATTCTATTTGAAGTGGACGAAAATCAACACAGACAAAGCACTGTGCAGCACCGGGCAGTCAGGATGAATCTCATGGCCATTTTATGCAAAGCGCGGTTGCCGATAGGGAATGAGACGAGTTGCGAGTAGCCAGCAGTGACCTTGTGGCATCAAGGTGGTTCTCGAGTGTTAGTTTCGGCCCGTGTTACGCCTCTCATAAAGGCGGCCGACGTGGCGGAACTTGCGGAGGAGCTCCAGCGGGAGGCGCGTAAGGAACCTCTTTGAAGATGATTCAGGAAGACGGGACCGCGATCGCCGGCGACGTTGAGGGCCCTCCGCCGCCTTGCTGCGGTCGCCCCCCCCCCCCCCCCCCCCCGCTCCCCTGCTCAAGGTGCTGTCGGAGAGCGGCCAGTTTCCGATTGTTCCTCGTCGGGAATTCGAGAAAACAACCGCGCTCTACAAACAACGCACTCATTGGACATCACACTGAGTCAGCAGTCCTCCCAGTGACCGGCGCTGCGGGAATAAGCCGTGTCTGCAAGGACGCCGGTGGAAGGATACATTGGACGTCCGAAAAATTTCTCCCAGCGTGAAAAAGTGTTGCAGTCACAAAACGACAGAAGCGAAGTGTGAAGCAGCAACGGTCGTCGCAATTAGACGCTGTCCGTCAACAGAACTGGTTGCAGCTAACTGGTCGTGCTGGCTTCCCGTTTATTTAGATCAAACGAAGTGGAAGAAGGTGCGAGTAGGTGAACAGCATGGCTTGCGCGACTCCTATGATGAGATTTTCATGCAGAAGCAACAAGCACTTGAATCGAGATATTCACCAGTGCTCTGTGGATTATCCTTTTCGAACAGATATTCTGTGATCGCAAGTCCAAGAAACCCTTCATGCGCAAGGAGTGTGGAAAGTTAATGACAGGAAGGTTGTGCTCAATTCGAGTGGAGAGCTTTCTTCTCCATTAACCTGCAGTTACCTGCGAGCATGCAAATCCCATATGCTCGCTCCTTGACTTAATAATTACAAATTTTGACAAGAACTGCGCACTGAAGGGAATCTGGCATAGTATAAGAAGTTCATACTGGAATGAGAAACGGTCGCTGTCACGTTGATCATCAAGAG
Organism: Heligmosomoides polygyrus bakeri; assembly: GCA_947359475.1. Lineage (NCBI taxonomy): Eukaryota > Metazoa > Nematoda > Chromadorea > Rhabditida > Heligmosomidae > Heligmosomoides > Heligmosomoides polygyrus. Next base: position 57,119,829 of record OX375865.1, read on the forward strand.
AATGTAAGATGTACAGATAAGAGTAGTGTCTTCATTGGTGAAGGCTGTTCACTCCCTTTTTACTGGAAATTTTCTGTATTAAGCGCAAAATTTCTCTTCCCTTTCTCTCTCCGACGGATTCTGATGTCTTGAGGAAGGAAAGAGGCATGGAAACGAATAATGAGGGTGAATTGGATAGTGAGAAAGGACTCCCAGACTTGAAGAAGAACGGCGCATGATTACCATAGGCTCGGACCGGACTTTTCGGCAATGAGAATTTGAAAACAAGAGGGTCTCCTGAAAAGGGACACCGAAGTCAGTGGAGAATTCACCATGTCATGAGTCCTTTGCATGCATGTGTGGGCTGAAAACCGAAAAGCGGGAGAGGACAAGGAAGATGGAGGGGAACCGCCAGAAATTCGGGGGGAGGAACCAGTTGGTGGACGAGCGGACGGCACAGGCCGTTATGGGCAGGCAGACGCAGCTCCTCGGTGCAGCGGTGCTGGGGGTGGTGGTCAGCTGGCTGAAGACGCCGCCAATCGTAAGCGCTAACATGTCGCGCACGCGGTGCTCGCTGTTTGCTCGTCGCCGGAGCGAAGCCCTCACGATGCGGCGCTCGCGACAAGCCAATTACCTCTGTAGACAGCTCTTGCGTCGAGCTACTTCACCGCCTGAAGCGCTGAACTAGCTCGACTGGTGCTGGACTCCTGAGGGAGAGTCTCCTTTGCGTTCTCCCACTAACACTTTCGTTTAAACAACAGGTCTGCTCACGTAGGTTCGGTTACCTCTCAAACACTGAACCGAAGCTATTGTTATAGCCATGCATCTGATTTGTTTCATCAAAATGCGTTTAGGGTGGCTGACGTGCTGAAGAATCTAATGTGCCGTTTCAGCGTACGGTAGTGGTACGTCGGTAAAGGCGTGGTATTCATAGTGTTGCTGGTCAGGGGGGGGGGAGGGAGGGGCTGAGGAGTTTTATTTCTTCCTCCGTCGCTACAACACTTCGGTGAAATTCCAGGCCGGAAATGACAGCAGTCGCGAGTACTAGAAACGCAAGGACGTTAGCGTTGTTGTTGTCTCATATTGCAGAGATAAATTAGACCGACAACGACGGCAAAAGTGGACAATTCCACACTGAGCACCAGGCACGCCTACGTTAGAAATCTGATAGTAAGGTCGTCCACAACGACGCGCGTTGCGGTTGTTTGAGTAGCGTTGCACTCCGCATATCTTTCTCAATACTAAAGATACCGTCTTATATTCATGTCTTTCAGGCGGTTACTCTTATCGTCTCTCTTTCTTGTCCCAAAGAAATCTAGGGTGCAGGTACCATTTTAGGAGTCGCTGAAGACTAATGAGCAGTATACACAGCCCACCTTTGCATGCCATCCGATTCCCCAGAAGCAGGCTGTTCTACCGTTTTCACTTTTCCGGAATGGTGCTGCACGCTCCAAATGATACAATACACTGCTCCTTTCTACTGCCTTCTACCCAAAGCAGGGTCGCCTCATTTGTGGTCTTCTGCTTGAAGCTTTTTCAAACTATGCACTGAATTTTAACCCGTTATGTGTACAGTTCCGTAACGAGCATCCCAAGTTCGTTGCAGCATTGCGAGCCAGCAGCGCTCCCCAGTTGTTCTACTCGCTGCGTGTCCAACCTGGAGAAGGCTTCGGAGAGCTCCGCATGATATCATGGTAGTAACGATCAGCACACCGAAATTTGGCCGCTGGAGAGTAGGAGTGATCCAACACGGATTAGGACTGCATAGTCGGATGTATTAAATGAGAACTCAGAACTCATTAAGTATAACTGTAAGAAGTATAACAGTGAATATGTGATCCACAGCGGTTTCGGCTCAAAGCAACTGACAAGTGCCTTTCTGGAGGGCCCATTGATTAATGATGGAAAGCGTTGTGCACAACTTCAAAATAGGGAGAAACTGCCCTTAGACAGATGAGTATGGCGGCGATCTTGTAGTCAGCCCTTGTTGTACAGGTAGGAAGAGTGACTGATGGAGAACACACTACGAGCGTATCTAATCTAGTTCCTGGAGGGTATTTGAAGAGTTTCGTTGAGGTGAAGTACAACCTGGTCAAAGTGCCTTTATTTTTTTCACAGGAAACTTTCAATTTTGATTAGGCCGTGAAGCCATATTGGCGCAGATTATGGAAGAAAATGCCCGAACTGCGCCGCGTCTGTTTCAGCGGAAGAAAATGCCCGAAACTAGGGAGAAGTAATTTGGACAGTTCAAAATGGAACGATAGATCCTGAAATCATTGAAATTTAAGGCCGTTTTTGGAGCAATGGGCGATTTGAGAAAATACAGAGTTTTCCAAGGAGAGAAAAGTGTAAGTGTTGGCTGAAGCTTTAAAGGTAGGTATGAGCATCCGCAGTGCCTGTCTTCGCGAAGTTCAAGACCAACACGACCCGTTCTCCAACGTTCTAATGGACCCGATACCTCATCCAGGAGGGCAATGATGAAGGTCATCTACGACTTCTACTCCGATCTCTTCGATAGCCACGTCCATCTGCCCCATGCCATCTTCCGCAGGATGGATGCGTCGTCCACTTTATTCTCCCTTCCGAGATCCGACACGCTATCTCGTCAGTACGGAAACATACAGCACCTGGTCCCGACAGGATCAGACCAGAACACCCGTAGAACCTCTCGCAAACGCTCATCAACGCAAGAAGGGAGACGTGCACGACATTGGCAACTATCGCCCGATCTGTCTGCTGTTCGTAGTCTACAAGCTGTTCACTTGAGTCATTATGAACAGGATCAGCTGAACGTTGAAGCAAGATTTTGGAAAGGACTCAGCAAGAATCATGTATTTACATTCACCCACGTTACGTCCAGCCTACGGGTGATTGGTGATCCACTTCGGCATACCACCTTAAAGGTTAGTCGTCTTTTCCAACTTTCATCTCTGATCGTGTCTCTAGTCTCCTCAAAAAAGTACCCTGTAAGGTGAAATGGTGTTTGGGGGCAGTATCGTAAATGATTTCGACTTTTCCAGGCTCTGAAGAAGGCGAAGACGCCGCAACGTTAATGACCTCAATAAAGGCCGATATCAATCTTGGTTGACAGCTAAAGAAGACATAGCAGTAGTCTGTATACACACCGTTTCGAAGCCCATCGAAGTATCGTGAGAGTATGATTGCCGCCGTGCCTTACGTTGAAGACGGTGTTTAACTCTGACGAAACTGAAGCAGTCGTCAAGCCTAGGTCGTAGGGTGCTTCTACACAGACCTAGAGCACTTCAGGAGCTGTACGGCGAATTTACGAGGAAGATCTCACCATTCTTCAACAATGTCGTGTCAACGTGAAGAGAAGTTCAGCAGTGGGATACCACATCCGAAGCTCTTCAGCGCCACCTTCGCAAATGTCATGCCCGATTTGGAAGGGAAAGCATGGCGGTGGAGGTTGATTGCCGGCAAGAGCACCATTCTAGTCTCGCAGGCGACGTCGTGGTCACCACACCGAGCATTAAATTTCGGGGCTATTTCATATGGGAGGACATCAACCAAGCGTGTTTTCAGTTACATAGTACGCTTTTTTTGCACCTTCGGGACTTGATGGGAGCATCAACCACGCTTTAGACAATAAATTTAAGGTGAGACTGGAATAAGAAAGCTGGTGGAAAGGAAAACTTGAAAGGCAACAGCGTCAAGAAGCGGATTCTACAGGAGGTGTACAAGGTCTGCAAAAAGCTTTCCCACAACTGACGGAAAAAGAGAACGGCTATCATTCACGAAGCATTAAGCATGCCGAAACCAGATCCTCGCACCAGTTAACTTTCTTGTGGGTAGCAATTTGTCGTCAGCTTCTTCGAGGAACTAATGTCAGCAGTGGGTTGAACCTGTTTCAGACACCCAATAGTTGGCGTTCAGGAATCAAAGTGTGCAGTACGGCAATGGCGCTAGCTATCCCTTTTAGACCTTTGTCAGGGGGACGGAACTTTTACTCACTTTTGGCCGCGCCGGCCGCCGCGCGCGCACGCCGCGTGCGCGACGTCGCCAGCCATTCACTGGCGGTGCGCACGAGATTTACTCATACGAGTTCCATCAATTGGGCTTCTTGCTGCATGAACTTGCGAACGAGAACTGGCTACTGCGAACTTTCGTTTTTGACTAACAGCAAACTGACTAACACTAACAGCTGACTACTGTTGGGACTACTGTTGTGATAAGGTCTTCACTATTAGTAGTAGGTTAGTGATAATAGTATATCTGATAACCTAAGACCATTAGTAGAATCCTTATTTATGCCATTTTCACGTCAAATTTGCTACTTCTCACGTCGAATTGGGAATTGTTCTAAACAAGCGTGATGCTTTTCAAATCAAAGTGACCGCCTTTCGGTCAAACTAGAGAATTTCTAAGGAGAGCAGAATAATTGTTTGCTTAAGGAAATTTTGGTATAAATTTCTTTGGAATTGTTTAGTTGACATGCTTGAATGAGTGTAATAATTTTTTAGGCATGTTCATATTTTGAGAAAAAATATTAAATTTAATTTTGTTTTAAAGCGCAATAAGGCAGCAATCATTTAGTATATTAACAAGGAATCGCGCCATGCGTCCGATTAGCTCGTCGCGTTTTTTATTTCATTGATAGTATGAGTGACGCTTACAAGAAGCTTCAAGGTGAAGATATCTGTGCTCCTTAAAATTGTTTTGCTTGTGTATTACAGGTGTGAAACTGCATGCAAGCAGAAATTTTTCTATCAATCAACCAAACATCGCGACGTCTTAGACGAGGGCATGGCGTAGTTTCCTTTCATGGTACAAAAATGGCTGCCTTTCTGCTCTCTAGAACAAGCTTCAAACCATTATTTTTCCTCAAAAAATTAGAATTTTATAAAATTTCAAACAATGTCTTCACTTACTGAGTAGGTAGGTTAAATATTAAAGAAGTCATTCTGAAAATTCGAAGGGGTTCATTTTTTCAAGAGGTTCATTCCTCGAATGAAATTATTCAAACCTTTTTGTAGAGCCTCCAGTTCAACGTTGAAGAAGCTCGTTTTGTTTTCCAAAGTGTTAGACCTGTTTAGAAGAGTGTCCAATTGGGTGCGGTACTTGTATGTATATACTGCAACATGTCTCAAACGTAGACAAACAGCGAAGGCGAGACGACGATTGGCAATTTGCCAGCCGTCGATAATCGGTGCAGGACCCACGTGCACGAAGCTGACAAGCCGTACGCGTTTTCGTCGCGCCATCGCGGGCTTGCCGCGGACGACGGCGTCGCGCCCGAGGCGCGCGGCCGAAAGTGAGTAAAAGTTCCCGCACCCCCTTTGTCATACCATCGCTCACCCCGAGCGACGCCTAATGATATGCATCCATATCGATTCCATCGCGCCGCCCGATCGATATGGGAGCATATCGGCGTTAGGCGTCGCTCGGGGTGAGCGATGGTATGACGAAGGCCTAAAGACGCACATTAGCGTAGCCGATAGGCCTATGTCATACCATCGCTCACCTCGAGCGAAGCCTAATGATAGGCTCCCATATCGACTCATCGCTTCGCGCGATCGATATAGGAGCTTATCATTAGGCTTGCTCGAGGTGAGCGATGGGATGACATAGGCCATAGGCGCCGATTGTCGTTCGCACCAGGGGTGTGCGTTTAACGGTTAACGATTTACCGGTTTAACGAATTTACCGGCATTTCGCGATAACGAAAATTTCGGTAAATTCCCAACAAACTTAACGAAAAATTTAACGGCTTTTTTCATACAAAGTTATGTTTCTATCTCTGTCAAATGGAGAAGGAAAGGTACTGCCGAACTCAGTTTAGGAGTGATTGCTGTCTTCTCCGATAACATGTTATTAGCCTTAGTGGTCCTCAACCTTGTTAAAACATCCATGTCCACATTACGAGGCGGAGATGGTGCGCTCCAGTGTTAAAAACGCGCTCCACTGAGATAGTAACTACCGCTGTGATTCCCCACACGACATGAGACAATTTGAACAAGAGATATAGAGGTCATGTCTTGTTCCCGTAATTGGGTCCAAGATGTAAGGCATTGGAATGTACTCTGCTAGTCCACATGATGTCTTGGTAGACTCTTGAGCTGTTTTTCCCTATAGGGAAAGAATGAACTTCGCTATCATATCACATTTCGTTGTTTTTTCTCAAGTGTCTGGCTTCGCTCCAGAGTTCAGCTTAATAGTTCAAAAAAGTAGCTGTATGAGGTGTAAATTACTCTTTCACCGAATGAAATGATGCTAATTGCGACAATTTCAAAAAGCAGTTAGAATGTTAATACGAAAGAAATATAGCACTACTCAACTGAACGTCGGTTGTTCCAGTAGTGTTTTTGTAGAGTTTCAATTATGCACCCACAATATAGGTAGTTATACTCGTCCGTTGTTAGGCTTCCTTTTACTTTGCTTGTTGTAGGATGCTCGTTGCTTTCAGGGCATCGTTTGCTTTCGGATGACGTATGGTAAAATGAAGATGATATGGTCTCTATACGGAGCGTGTAGCGCAGCCGGAGAAGGTGCCAGCTGTCGCGTGCACCCGATACCAGGTTCCTGGTTTGGATTTTCCGCCCAGGCCAACCAAGCCTTCCATCCCTCCGGGGTCGGTGAATTGGTACCAGACTTGTCTGGGAAGGATAAAGCGCTGACTTGTTCATCGGCTGGCCACCGCATGTCATTGTAAGGCCAAATACGCATTCATGTCGCCTCCACGACATCGTGTAGAAGTAGAATGCGCTGGTGCATCCCAGAAGGGATTGAGTAACACCGTCCTTTATCCTTTATTATCCTTATGGTTTCTTTAAACGAGATGATGCTTCGGTGAAAAGCTTTACGCTTCTTAACATCACAGCCGCTTAAAACTAGTTGTTTTTGAGGGAATATTAAATTTAAAAAAAGTTAATGGATTTACCACATTTACTGGAATTTACCGACGAATTTCCGCGTCAAAAATATGCGGTAAAAAATTACCGGCGACAAGTCAGCGCACACCCCTGGTTCGCACGCAGTATCACCTGGTTCGCCTCCTGGCAGACCAAACCTCTACCCCAGCGTAGCTGAACCGTCACTCCAGTGTAGCTGAATTAGCACCAAAGTTGTCCGGGAAGGATTCAACGCCTGTTTGCTGGGAACAGAAATTCGTTGCGAACGTCAAATACACATCCAAATTGTTCCTATTTAACATTCAGTAGAACTATACAGAATGCATGGCGCACCGCAAGAAGATCAGCGTCCTTTACTTTTATTATTATCCTTCTGAGGATTAGGTCTTGGTGGCGCTCACTTCTTGCTAGGATGAAATGCTACGTTCTACAGTATTGTTCAACTCATTGTGATTTCGAGCCGCACATATCCTTTTCATTGAACGGCAAGGACCAAGCCATGTTTCACTGCACATCCCTTAGGGCACATTTATACTTCACCGCCGAGCGACGCGACGCCACGTTTGTAGCCACATTGATCGAGCGACGCGGCCATCATTCTCGCCACTATACGTGCCGTCGCATCGCACTGTCGCAGCAGTGTGGATGCGCCTTTAGGCTTCTCCGTATTCCTTTGGATGCGACCAAGAATAATTCGAATTTTTGCACACTTGTGCCTTCAGCAGGAACCGCATGGTTGCCTCGTTTTTTGTAGCATTCCACTCTTGGCTGAAGGGGAGTAAGAGGCAATAAAGCAGCTTCGCAAACCGTGCTACCGCGTTTACAAAGGGGGTGCCAACACCCATTACGCACATGAAGTGACTATTAGAAAGAGGATTTCCCACGCAGCGGTTCGGAGAGCTCTCATCCGTATTTGTTAAAAAAAGCCTCATATGGATTGATATCCGTGTGGTGTCCCGTGAAGTCTACAGGATGACAAAGAAATTCGTGAAGCCAGAGCTCAAAAAAAAACTAAGAAGGGTAGCAGGAGAATCCTGTAGAAATCCGCTCAGCCTATTGGGATCCAGTCAGAGAGTGAGGAAGCGGATACGTCATGTTAGTGGTAAGCAGACGAGCACTCGTTCAAGTCCTGCTGCCTGTCACCACGGCATCATCTTGATTAGAGTAGAAGAAGGGAAGCGTAAAGCATACGGTGTCACTCCCACCCGGAATGTGGCAGGCGCTGTGCAGCTCGATGTCACGTTCTGTTGTACTATCTAAGCAGTTTACCACATAGGCCATTATATGGAAAAGATGATTCCATCAGGTCACAGCTCCTCCCAGAAAGGCATTCTCCACTCCAATTCCTAGAAAATTGGCAGAAATGTTCTCTTAACGGTGGATTCTTGCCGCGATTTTAAATAGCTAACTGCCAAAGAAAATATTTTGAAATGCTCATCCCTGTTTGAAACGAAATCACCGAATTGTCATGTAGAAGATCTGATCTGCAATAGGAATGGATTATGTTTCAAAGGACGTCACACTCACTGACAGGCGGTGCAACAAAATATTAGCCAAGCAAGTTTGTCCTAGCTGTTCAGTTAAGGCAGAACAACATCGTCATATGCTGTTAACATTGCAGAATTACGGTAGCGACCAGCTGCACAAGAGGAATCACACGTATTGAACGAAAATGTTACACCTAAAATTGTCCATTCGTCTCTGCAATCTCACAATTTTTGGAGCTGCCAATGCGTCTTAACAGTCATTTCAATCTAAATACATTCAGAGGAAACAGAACGAGAAGTTATCTCATTTTACAAGAATGGCGTACTAGAATAAAATTTGGGCTGAAAGCCTCGTATCCATGGTCGGTCTACGTGCTGTTTGTTGAGGAGATGTAGTCCAAATAAACTGGCGACAGCTCTAAAGGGAGAGAATAACTGCCTTCATGGTCATCGAGCGAAGATGACCCGTTGGACTATTCTGGCACGCTAAGGGGATGGATAGGCACGCAGCTGGCGGTTGACGAGTACTTCGATAACAACATGTGATATGGATTATACACATGTGGAGGGCGATTTCAAACACGGCTGATTTGGTTCAAGTGTTGTATTTCCTAAATATCGGTCAAATCTATGGTAATATGTCACCGCGCGGCGGCCTTCATGCCGTTCAGGAACTGTGAGCGAATGCATTGCAAAGGACTGCACGAAACACAAACGCAAGAATCATCCAAGACCTTGAATGAACATGAGCAACGCAACAATTACAGTGGCACTGCAGACAGTCGAAGTCGGTAATGCTTGAAATTAACGATCCGACGACGGCGCGAATAATTTGTGATTGAAACAAATGACAGAAAGGCTCACACTCGGAGCGACTACAGCACTATTGCAAGACTGGATTGCGGAGAGCAGCTACGACGAACAACTAATGCGCGGTTCGGAAGTGCGTCAGAAGAGGGATGGAAAGAAACGGTTGTACGGATGCGGATATCCGTCGTGCCCCTGTGACAAGGGCCGAATTTTGTTGACAGAGGAACCCTTCTCTGAGGCGGAAGCCGCGCTCGACCGCAGAACTGTCTTCGATGGATCAAAATGACAGCTCAGGCCAGAAGACTACTGGTTCGGAGAACACACATACGCTCCAGCGCACTTCGACGTCTTAGCGATGATGTCGAATATGTGAGACCTAAGGCCTGAATACGACCTGTTCTATTAGGTTCACATAGTTGCGGAACTGATAGATGGCTAACGAGAAACTTATTTGCCAGAAACTTGAAGTGTGAGCGTGTCGTGTCATGCAAAATCTTGCATGATCTATTTGGAGAAAACCTGTTGCAGCAGCATTCAGTATGCTAATGTCCGGAAGGCTACAGTGCTCAACCTAACTCTAGAAGCAAAAAGCTCTAGAGATACAGCTTCAGCGTCGCCTAATTGAGCGTGTGCGTTTAACGATTAAACATTTTCCGATTTAGTGCATTTACCGGCATTTTTCCATGGATCTCCCTCGATAGAGAGCCTTCGGGCTCTCTTGTTAAGAGGGATCTCGGGCCGCTTGTCGCAGGGCCACGTGGCGCGTCTCCTGGTGGTGGATAGGGGAACGAAGCGCGAACCAAATGCGACCGTGTACTGCCTAGAGATGCAGGTGGGATGCAGGGGGTGGACTCCTTGCTCCTGCTGTCGGGTCGACTAGTTCCCTGTGCGTGGGAGCGGCATGTTCATACACAGTGTGTGTGGATGTGTTCGCGCCTGTGCAGATTGTAACTGTGTCGGCCCGGCCAAAAGCTTGCACTCGGTAGACTGGGAGTACATCGTAAGGCGATACGAGGCCGCCTCAAAAGTCTCGCCCGGTCCCTTCGGGCAGTCTGGCTGGCTGCCGGAGTTCTTCGCCCGCACAACAGTGCCTGACTAGCTACCCGTGTGTACTCCAGTCAAAAACAGCAACCCTAAAGGGCCTCATTCCCCTGACCCCGAAAGAGCCTCCATTTCTTGCAGCGATGGGAAGACGAGTATAGAGAGGCTGCTAAAATCTCAGGGCCCAACCAGGCTGCGCAAATTGAGAAAGACTAGGATGACGATCTCTACTTACAACGCCCGCACGATCGCATCGGAAGCATCCGTCGAGGATTTGACGATGCAAGCCAGAAAGATCAAGTGCGACGTCATTGGACTGACCGAGACGAGATGACACCATCTCCTACACGGCAGCTACGACTCTGAAGAATTACTGTTCCTCGAAACATGCGACAGCAGGGGAGTAGACGGCGTTGGCGTTCTTGTCAACACACACTTGGCCATGAACATCGAATCGTAGGAGTCTCTGGCAACCCGAGTCGGACGTCTGCGACTGAAACGATGTGGCTTCGTGCCAGCTTCGACTGTGTTCGTCGTGTATGCCCCAACATCCGACTACGACGACGAAGAGGTCGAAGCCTTCTACGTGGAGCTGGAGAAGTTCTATAAGGAAGATCACACCTTCTACAAGGCGACTTCAACGTCAAGATCGAGCCACGAAGGTTGCCGGAAGAACTTCACATCGGAACTCACGGTTTAGAGTGGAACGGGCAAGGTGAAAGGCTTCATCATGTCGACCAAGACCAACCATGGAAACTCACAGCTCCAGAAGCCTCCCTCACTACGGCGGACCTGGGACTAGTTCCACAACGAGATCGACCACATCATCTTCAACCGCAAGTATTGCCTGACCGACGTCTCCGTTGTCTCCAAGTTCTACACGGGATCGGACCACCGCCTCCTTCGTGCGAGGTTCCGCTTTTTGCGTCAAGGAGAGAAGGCCGCAAAGTTCAAGAAGAGGAATCCCAGAACAACCATCAACTGGGACATGTACACCTCTCTTATAGGCCTTTGGGAAGATACCATCATGGACAACATCAACGAGGAATACGACCGCTTCGTGCACCATCTCCACGATAGTGCTAAGGAACCTGAGAGCTTAAAGACCACCAAGAGGCGTCTGTCTCCGGAAACTCTCGAGCTGATACGCCAGCGTGGAGCAGCACGAGCGTCAGGCAACTACCATCTGACGTCCGAGCTTGCGAAGCTATGCAGAGCGGCGGTAAAGGAAGATCTTAAGGAGAGAAGGGCGAAAGTGTTGGCTGAAGCTGATTGGCAGGTTTGAGCATCCGCAATGCCCGCCGGAACTTCGCCAACCTCAAGACCAAGATGACCGCTCTCCGACGTTCTGACGGAACTGTCACCTCTTCAAGAAGGACCATGGAGAAGGTCATCCACGACTTCTACTCCGATCTCTTCGATAGCCATGTCCATCTGCCCCCATGCCATCTTCCGCAGGATGGATACGTCGTTCCCTCTGTTCTCCCTTCCGAGATCCGACACGCCATCTCGTCGGTGAAGAAGCGTACAGCACCCGGTCCCGACAGGATCAGACCAGAACACCTGAAGAACCTCTCGCCAGCGCTCATCAACACCTTGGCGCGGCTCTTCACGCGCTACCTGTCGGAGTGCAAGGTTCCATCTCAGTGGAAAACCAGCAAGACCGTCTTGCTGTACAAGAAGGGAGATGTGCACGACATTGGCAACTATCGCCCGATCTGCCTGCTGTCCGTAGTCTACAAGCTGTTCACTCGAGTTATCCTGAATAGGATCGGCCGAACGCTGGACGAAGGACAGCCATGCGAACAAGCAGGATTTCGGAGAGGATCAGCACGATCGACCACATACACACCATTCCGAAGCTCATCGAAGTGTCGCGAAAGTACAAGCTGCCGCTGTGCTTTACGTTCATCGACCTGAAGAAGGCATTTGACTCCGTCGATACTGAAGCGGTCCTCGAAGCCCTGCTCACTCACGGCGTTCCTACTCAGTACATCAGAGTCCTTCGAGAGCTGTACAGTGGATTCACGACCAAGATCTCACCATTCTACAACGATGTCGTCATCGACGTAAGGAGAGGGGTTCGGCAAGGGGATACCATATCCCCGAAGCTTTCAGCGCCACCCTCGAAAACCTCATGCGGAACAAGAGTGGGAAGGCATGGGAGTGAAGGTAAACGACTGCACCATCTTCGCTTCACTGACGACATCGTGTTCATAACAGCGAGCAACGGCCAGGCGGAGCGAATGCTGGCCGACTTCGATCGCGTATATGGGAACGTTGGACTGCAGCTGAATCTTACGAAGACGATGTTCATGAGGAACGGACAAGTTTCTGATACCCCGTTCTCGATCAGCGGAACGAACATCTCCGAATGCTCCAGCTACGTGTATCTGGATCGCGAATTCAATATGGCCAACGACCTAGCGCCGGAGCTGAGCAGGAGGAAACGAGCGGTTTGGGAAGCTTCCAAGAGTGTCGAAGAAGTCGCGAAGAAGACGAAGAACGTCCGACTCCGTGCCCACCTATTCGACTCCACCGTTCTTCCTTCCCTACCCATCTATCACGCCCTCCGGCGGGTCTCACCCGCAGCTCCGGGTGAGAGCCGCCGTGAACTGCGGCCGCCCTCGGGGACCTTTGCGTGCGGCAGCTCCGCGACAACTCGTCCGCGCCACGGCTTCCACCACAGTGGCAGCGTGGGTCCCACTGCGGCGGGAGCGATATGGACGAGTTCTCGGGGTGCTGCCGCGAGACTCTGTAGAGGCCCTAACATACGCCTCAGAGACCTGGGCTATACGAAAGCGGGGTGAATACGCGACTGGCGTTGCGCAGCGTGGAATCGAGAGGACGATGCACGATCGGACTGACACGACTCACGCAGGTGAGAGAAGTCCTCCGGAGTTCCGGGCTTCGCCGACGTTCGAAGATCAGAGACGCTGTCGCATGGGCCAAGTTGTCGAAAATTAGGTGGGTCGGCCACGTAATGCGCTTCGCAGACACCTGCTGGATGAGAGCCGTTACCGACTGGATTCCGCGGGATGTCAAGAGAACACCGGGACGCCCACCAATGCGTTGGTCGGACTTCTTCGTGAAAGCCCTGAACCAGCGATATGACGCTCTTCGTGTCCCTCGAGCGAGGAAGATCTATTGGACCACTCTGGCACGCGACAGGGGCGAATGGAGACGCTGCGGCACCCGTTCGAGCAAATCGATGAGCAACGGGACGACAGGTGATACAGGTACCACGGTTCTTCCCCTCGCAGAAGCTGCGGTATAAGAAAAGCAAGAGGGTGGAGCTTTGGTAGAGCTCTCTTTCCTTCAGGTGGATTAGCTGGTCTCCTCACAAGATCCCTTCACTTTGTCCGAACGCATGAAGGGGCAAATGCATTGAGGCTTGCAAATTAACCTTAAGTGACCGAATTCTGCGGGATCCCGGGCGAGCGGAGCCCGTCCCCGTACCATCCCCTAGGCACCTCAAACAAATGACCAAACACGGTTCGGTCTATTAGCATGCGTGGAAACTGAGCCATTTGAAGAGCTTTGTGTGGTTCCGATTCTTCTGTAGCCTCTGTAGCCTGTCTGTGGGAAACTACACAATTTCTTATCATTGATCAAATGGATAGGCAATGCTGCGAGATTCAAGGTCACTTGCCACAGAGAAACTGCTGTGGCAAGTGACCTTGAATAAGAAAAAAGAAAAAAGAAGGGCCGGGTCGTCTAGCTATGGCTTCCTTGTGTATTGTGACAGATTACAGTAGGCCCTCGCTGGTGCTGGTTAAACTGACTGATGCTTCCTTGTTCTCTAGTCAGCAATGCTATAATACTTGCGAGAATCAAAAATTCGACAATCAGCGAACGATCCAGTTTCGATTTCACTTCGAATGACAGTTGGTTTCGTCGTAGTACAACTGTTCGCTGAGCGCTGTTTATCGCAGTGTCACGTCTTCCTAGCATCGAAATCGAATCCCATCGCCTATAGAATTATTTCAAGCGTCATTAATGCGATGTAAGGCTCCTTCGGTATCGTTTTTTCAGGTTCAGTCAGGTTTTTCGGTTCATTTTGAATTTCATTTGCAGCTGGTATTAACTACCAACCACTCATGTGGGTTGCATTCGGATATTTCTTAAAGCTCTTGTATGTTGAAGCAACTCCCTGGTGGCGATCGATGCGCGGTTCAAGTTCGTTTTTCAGTGTTTTAAGACGAGCCTTTCACAGAACAGCAGGCCGATTGTTCGGATAATCAAGTGATTTGGAGAACCATTTTTTCGAACCCCGGATTCTATGCCGATTCAGATAAGGGTAATTTTGAAAATCCCGGATTTTCGGATGATTCAGACAAGGGTAATTTAATTTCGATTGACATTTTCGAATGATCCAAATAGACTTTTCTTCGGATCGGATACCGGATATCGAATAACACCGGATAATGCAGCAGTAATAGAGGCAGACAAGTTCTTCTGTATGGAGTGAATTATTAGAGTACATCAGCTACAAGAATCCTTAAGAAGTCATCGCCAATGAAAGCTAACAAACTCTTCAAAACCTAGATGAATAGGAAACAGCCGAACATGAAGACCAACAAAACCTTATAGAGCGGATGGGGATCCTTTTGTAATGTAATCCACTAATTAGGAATCTTTTGTCAAACTCGCACGCTGTACATTTCAGAGTGATCGCGTGGACAATTTCATTCTGAAGTAGGAGGATGTTCATCTGCCTCCTAAACTTGTGCATTCTGCGGCTACATATCCTTGAAACAATTAATACACGATTTCAAAATTTGTTTTGTGAACGACCGTATGGACTCTGGAAGTAACCCTAGCGTAACAGTGAGTCAGTTAGTTAAACAATAATTTAGAAGTTTGCTCCGAAACGTCCGACCATTCAGCAGGTGTGTGTCTAGCTTCTGCTTACGACATTTTGAGCCGTAAATCGTAGAGCGTGACTTTTGATGAACAAGCACTCCGACTGAATATTCTCACTTTTAATCTGCCATCACATATAAGAGTTTAATACCTGGACTCCAGTCACTTTGAGTCTATGTGTGAGGTGTGAAATGCATGCACTTTTTCATGCTCGTTTTCGTAAACAATTTTTCACCAGACGCTCGGAAGCCTAATAGCATCCGAACGCCTCGTTGGGGACTTTGAAACCAAACCCCGATAATACAGCATCTTGATCGCAGCGATTATTCTTTTCAAATTTGATCGTTCTCAGCTTTATTACAGTAAAAATGGGTGCGAAATGCTTTATATAATATTTATCCAATGCGCTGCATAAGGCAGTCATGGGAAAATAAATACAAATAAAACACAACCAATCCAGAACATAATTAATTAACGTCCATCATGAAAAAGGTCATGAAAATGACAAGAAACGCTTCCCTGCATTGCGCTTAAAAATCGAGAAGAATTGCCGTGTGGGAGGTACGCCACTCTTGAGCGAATTATAACTCGATCCGGCTCTGCCAGTTGCCAGTCTGAGTTTCCACGAATTCTAGTTTTAATCGTCTTATATCCAGCTTTATCTGAATTCCCCCCACCCAGTTCTAGGTTTGACGATGCGACAAAATTCACTAACTTCCATCTTCATTAATCCCGAAAGTATTGTAAAACCGTACACACATCATTTCGCTTCCGCCGCGACCCTAGGGTGTGAAGTTGAAGTCGTGAATATCAATGTCGAAAACCCGTATTCTACAGAAACACGGCTTCTGTCTTATCATCACCTTCCTTGTGAAGTTATTTTGAGCCTTTCCAACAAATCAACATCCCTCCTACTGTGAGGACAGAACAGTGATGATCTGCACTCCATTATAGGTCTTATATATGTTTTATACGCTCTAATTAGCACCTTCTCATCACAGCTTGACAAACCCTTAAAGTTCTGGCATGTTCAAGTTGGAGCTTTGTTGTAAAGAAGCTTGATATGAGCAGAAAAGTAAATAGTGGGGTGATAAAGAAAACCTAAGTCCCTTGCACAGCCCACCTGCTTAAGGTAAGCTAGACTGCAATCGTACGGTAAATTTGAGTCACCAAGCCTCATGAATACAATTTTCTCAGGGTCAAGTGGTCAACTTCCAAACTTCATACCATTCCAGGGTCCTATTCAAGGCGAACGGAATCCTGGATTGGTTGCCTGGAACCCCAAGCTTCCGATAGATTTACAAGTCGTTAGAGAATTGTTTACACACTACTCCACAGTCCTCCAGATTACCAGGAAGGTACAGTTTATAGAGCAAACAAGACGGGAGATAACACACCCACGGGGAACTCCCCTAGTGACCTTCTTCACAGGCGAAAATGAAGATGTAATTCTAACCTGAAGTGTCCTGTCATTAAGGAAAACAGTCAACCACCTTATTAAGACAGGATGCAGTCCTAGGCAGGATAACTTGAGCAAGAGTTTCCCTTGTTCAAATCGATCGAACGCTTTTGAAGAGTCACAATAAACGATACCACACGGCTTCTCTTCAAAAAAGTCGGTCCAGTCATTTATACATTCCAGTAAATTTGACTCCGTAGACTTTCCCTTCATAGAGCCATGTTGATTGGGTGGGATATGTGCCTCAAGAGCCTTTTCGAATAGTCTGCAAAAATAAGAGGTTTTGTGCCTGTAGTTGTTTATACAGCTTGAAGGTTCTTTTTTAAGCAAAGGAGTAACAGAGGAATATTTCCACCGGCTTGGTGTTACACCAAAGAAAAGCATCTGATTAAGTACATAAGCAAGTGATTCGGCAATAACATCAGCAATATTTTTCACAAACGAGGATGGGAGTTAAGGAGAACGAGGAAGGCAGGGATTGCAGAAGTTGATAAACCAAAAGCCCATCAAAGAAAGGGAAAGTTTCCATCGAAGCTGCACCTGGAGGGCGAACGGAGGATGGTAGCCGTCCTTCGTATACATTTCACAAAATTTATCCGTCACTGCTCTGCCTTATCTTTCTCTGAAACAGCGAAAATTTCATTTTTCTTCAGACATGGAATCTTAGTTGAAGGCTTCAACTTTTTATTCGAATACTTAAAAACCCTCAAAGTTTCCATACTGATAATTCTTTTCTCCACAGACTTAGAATTCATATCCAGCTTGCCTTCGAACATGTTAAAGTAACTTCGAAACTTTTCCCAATACTGAACAGAATTAGAGCTAACGATCAGTCTAAACAGACAAGAACGATCATGAATCATGCTCTGAAGGTACGAGAGAAAAATAGAGCGCCCTGTACTCACCCTAATTAAGGTTGCCAAGAGATCAACGGCGTGATTTGAATAGGGCAAGAACATTTCGTACTTCTCATTAACGGCCGAGATAGTCTCAAACGAATCCCTCCAGTCTATAGAATATAGATAATTACAAATTTTGTTCTAATGACGCCGCAGAAATTCATCCGTAGCACAAATTTAGGTTGTTCGAAACGACAAGACAATCAAAACACTACGCTAGAATGGTCAAATTATCAAATGGAGAGCTGACATCAACGGTTTCGACAAGTGTGTAGTCATTACACAAAACCAAATCTAAAAGTGGATATCCTGTAGTGGGCCTACGAGCATACTGTTTAAAATGATGACCTGAAAAAATGACCATGTCAACAAAGGTAGCGGGTGCGGGAGGAATAGGTTTTTCCATTCAATGCAATGTAGAATAGGAATATATTAGGTTGTAACGAAATAAATGGCACTGAACCACTGTAAATTTAAACAGTTAATATCTCGGCTTGTAGGCAAGTTTATTAATCGAAATAAAAACCTTCTGATTCTACACATCCTTGCCAACGTGAAACAAGCTTTTTTATCCCAGTAGCATAAAAATCAGAAGTTCTGGAATTGACGAAATCTTCGAAGGCACTTTCGGCATCCTGTTGGTATTTGAATATTTTCCCTACCAAGAAGTCGCCAAGATGTTTGAAGAAGTGGTAGTCTGTTGGGGAGAGGTCGGGAGAAAACGGAGGATGAGGTAGAGTTTCAATGCTCAGCTCATTCAATTTCTGCAACGTCATTCGTGCTACATGGGGGCGAGCATTGTCGTGCAGAAGGAGAACTCGCCTTCGGTTTACCAAGGCCGGCCGGATATCCTTCAACTTTTTCATAATTTCTTCAATTTCAATGCAGTACTTCTCTGCCGTGATGGATTCACCGCGAGGGAGGAAGCTGTGGTGAATAATTCCCAACGAACACCACCATACTGTCACCATTACTTTCTTTTGGTGCAATTCCGGCTTCGCAAAAACCTTGGGGCTCTCATCGCTGTCCACCCACTGTGCCGATCGTCGCCTGCTGTCGTACATTATCCATTTCTCGTCACAGGTTACGATGCGATCAAGGAATCGGTCCGTTTCGTTCCGTAGAAGCAGTGCGGACGAGATCTCATATCGTCGGTTTCTTTGCTCCTCAGACAGCTCGTGAGGCACCCATCTTTCCAGCTTTTTGGTCTTTCCAATTTCCTTCAGATGCCGGGCAGCTGTTTTGTGACTGACGCCAAGAACCTTCGCTATCTCCCTGGTACCTTTGTGTGGATCCTCCTCTACCACATCTCTCAGCTTGTCCTCATCAACATCACTATGCCTCCCACGACCTTCATGTCCTTCCAAGCTCTCATCTCCATTCCGGAACTTCTGATACCAACGATACGCCGTCCGAATTGTGGAACATCCTTGACCGGATGCTGCGTTGATCTTCTCGTCCGCCTCCTTAGCTGTAGTGCCCAGCTTGAATTCATACAAGTAAATGCCTCGGATTACCCTTTTGTCCATCTGCAAAAAAGTCAATAAAACTCTAAAGTTTTCCCACTTTTACATAGAAAATTTGGTACTCACCGGTAGAGCAAAATTTGCGCTTCTAAATGATATGCCACATGTTACGGTTTGTTCTTAATCAAACGCGTAAAGACGCGTCAAAAAATGGCGCGAGCCAGTGCCATTTAATTCGTTACAACCTAATAGAATACATTCCATACAATATAGAGACGCTGCGACTCCTCACCGACAGCCCGTCACCGACGGCGCCACAGACGCCGTCGGTGGAGTCGGTGACGTCGTCGACGCGTCGGTAGTGACGTGATCTAAAGCAGTTTTTCAAAACGGTCCTGGGAAAGAGATGTGTGAGATGCCGGATAAGAGCGTCAAAGTCCTCTCCTTTTATCTTTCTTCTCCTCTCCATTGAGAGCAAACATAAAGCCACATGGTTTCCAGGCGCAAGTACTGTTCCAAAGCAATTATCTTTTGTGTGGCGCTAGCCTTGAGCGATGAACGAGGAAGAGTTAGGAACGAAAAAAGGTGACCAAGCAAAGGGCACGTAAAGATTAGGCTCCCTCTCCATCCCCGAACATTCAGTGTTCCAGCAGCATGAACGGATTTTCGCACTGCATTAAGCAATGGTTGTGAGACTAACCTTAAATGAACGTTGAGAGCAAAAATGGCACTATTGGTGTACGCATGACGGGCGTTTTCTGCATTTCTCCACTTCGTAATTTGAGGCCCGGTGAGGATGATGCCGGGATCGAAGAACCAACCCACACTCAGAATACTCTATCGGAGCGCATTTTCTGCCACCCTTGGATGACGTCGGCACCGTCGGCGACATAGGCGACGGAAGTATAACAACTCTAAGGAGCTCTCGGCGACGCCGCCGGCGATGCTGTGTTGCGCGGGCTGCTACGCAGTGCGTTGCCTGATCCTTATGAGCCGTATTCTGAATCCGGATCCTTGTTGCTCGACGTCTGCATCACGTCGTATGAATACAGATGCATGCTGCACTATACCTGTTACACGCCTTCTACACATTCGGACAGACGTTGGACGACGTCTATCACACCACATCTGAGTCTCCACGCATGCTGAACGACTTCTGCGACACGTTTTCTTGATCAAAACGCACGTCGGACTAAACCTGTGACATCTTCTGAATCGCAACACCTTGCACACCATCTTCTTCCGTACCCTGAATCATTGACCGCTTACCCACCTCTAACTTGGGTGACCTGGTGCCAAGGTTATAAAGTCGCTGACAATCGCACATGGTAAAGCTTAAGGAAATAGGCGACTGGCGTATGCCAGTGACCGAGACGCCCTTTGTCTTTGGTCCACTCGCTGTGACGGATTATGCGACATCCGGATTTGTTGAACTATTTATATATCAGCATCCGCCTATCCTAGTGATATGAAGGAGGATGACAGATTTTTGAAATTATTGCAATCATAACAACTTACGTCTATAAGAGTTAGGAATAGTACTACATTATTGAGCCGGATAAAATCAAGAGAATCGTACGACAGTTAAGTTGCTGCACAACTCGCAGACTTCGGCCAATAGGCAAGCTAGGTCTTCTACATTTCTAAAACGGTTGGAGCCAACCCATATGCCTGAACAAGATGGAAGGCTTAACTTGCAATGGTCTAGCATTCAGCCAGAATTTAGTATTTACTCGACTTCGCTACAGTGCGAGAGGAGGTTTTATCCGATTTTACCCATATCATTGGATTTTTGAACACCCCGGATCTTCAGATGATTCAGATGGCCGAAATTTTCATTTTTCGGATTTTCGGGGAATTCAGACAGCACTATTTTCGATCGAGTCGGATTTCCGATAATCCGACACCATATAAATTCTACCGGATATAAGAAAATGGTGGGCGCGTGGAGCGCAGTCGGAGGAGGCGCCGGCTGTCACCTGCACCCGATACCAGGTTCCTGGTTCGGATTACCCGCCCAGGCCAACCAAGCCTTCCATCCCTCCGGGGTCGGTGAATTGGTACCAGACGTGTCTGGGAAGGATAAAGCGCTGACTTGTTCATCGGCTGGTCACCGCAAGTCATTGCATGGCCAAACACGCATTCAACTCGCCTCCACGACATAGAAGTAGAATGCGTGGCGCATCCCAAAGGAATTGAAAAACGCTGTCCTTTATCCTTTGCAAGAAAATGCAGGGTTCGGATCCTACGTCTACTCTCACATCGGCCAATCGCTGGGATATGAAGCCCGAAAGGATGTGCTCATCGCAAACGGCATCACTACTTCCTCTTGCGCCGTTATTTAGTTCTTTCTTTAATGTTATGTTTGTCCGACCACTTGCCTCGAAAATGGGCTCACTAGTGCCCAAGAAACCACTAAAAGGGTTTGAGCACGCTCTTCGAACAAACCTCACTCACCTCTCCGTCTGCAAGCTTCTTGACATCTGTCGTGGAAGCAGCCGCACCTGCGAACGACCTTGTGGCGGGTTCAGTACCTCGGTTGAAACGCCACCCAACCAGATAATCAATTAATTGTCGGAGTCTGCCATCTCGGATTCGATTGCGCCCTGTGTCGATCAATAAGATGTCGCCTGCTCGTGCTTCGGTCGTTTCAGACAGAAGGACTACCAGGTCCTCCAGCAAGGTCGGAACCAATGAAGAGAAGCCAGCTGCGGATCGGCTACAGGACGCAATGCAGAATGAAAAAGTTCCGAGCTACATCCGGCTAATTTTCGAGCTGCTAATGGAAACTCGCCAGGAGATCAAGGAATCGAACAAACGGAATGCGGATTTACTGTAGGAGATCCACAGACTAAGGGAGGAGAACTTGACTCTTAAGCAGAAACTTGATAGTTCCTCGGCACCATTTGAAACTGAGGTGGTCAATAGGTCTTGTTCTACTAACTCTTCTGCCCTCCCACAGAAAATGGATAGAGAGCGTAAACGCTCAATTGTTCTAACAAATATTCCTGAATCCTCCGCTTGCAGTGCGCGCGAGAAAACTGTTCATGACACGGCCTGCGTTAGGCAAATCCTCGACTATCTGGATATCGAATGTATGCCGACAGCCGTATATCGTATGGGCAAGCCTGCACAGAATAGGTCCAGACTGATAAAGGTGGTGCTCCCTACGAGCCGGTTCCAAAGCGATGCCGTTAGGAGAGCTCCCCGCCTGCGCTTTTTCCTCCTCAAAGGGGCATTTTTGTACGCCCATCGCTAACGAAGGAGGAGAGAGATCGTAGACGGGAAGATCGCCTAACTAATTGGAGGGAGAGGGGTGTTTCTGCTCGTATTAGCCCAGTGCGAGGGGAATCACAATCTCAACCTCCATGCCTCGACCTTACCGCCGCAACTCTTAACTCTGAGCCCTACAGTCCTTCGGGAAACTGTTGAGCTCTCCAAGGATAAATAGTCAATCACTTTTATGTCTTCTCACCAATATTAGGTCGATGGTGAAAAACAGCAACTCTTTAGTGCTAAATCTTTGCCGTAACAGTTATGATGTTGTTGTCTTAACTGAAACATGGTTGTCCTCTATTAATGAACTACGCCCACTTCTAGGTATCGCAAATAGTCAATACGTTGACATTAGGTGTGATAGAAAGAATAAGAAAGGTGGAGGGGTCATGCTGCTCTTAAAAAGTCACATCTCATATAAACTGATTTTTCATGAATCGGTGAAGGACTCCTACGAGGTCTTAATATGTGACATCGGAGAAAATGCTAGCGTTCTGCGCTTCATAGCATTGTACAGAGCTCCATCATGCGACATCAGGCAATCCTTCAGGTTAGCTAAAGCAATCAGCGACTTCTGTGCATGCAGTGTTCCTTGTTTACTCTTAGGGGATTTCAACCTGCCTAACATTGGGACACACAATAGGGACAATATCACAAATACATTCGAGGACATGTTTGAAGCTCACCAGTTCCAGCAGTTTCAGTACCGGACATGTCTTTTGAATAGACGCCGAAAAAACTGCACTTTTGCGGTTTTTGCGTCTTTTTGCTATAACTCGCCCAAAATTCATCCTTTTGAAAAACAAAGAGTATATTTGAGCTCAGGAGATTGAGCTCTATCGTTTGGTGTATATATTTCATACGAAAGATCAAAAATGGCCAAAATTGAAAACTTGCGCTCCATTGAGAAGGTCGGTCGCGGACGAGTTGTCGGCCGCAAGGCGCTAAAATCCGTTGCATGCTCACAATTCCTCTACTTTGAGGTGTTTTGAGAAATGGATGGTACCGTTCGATTCGCCTCGTCGAGATCTACACAACCATGTATACAATATCGCCAGACTACTGTGATTTCGCAGTGGGTGGTCAAAGATGACTAGAGCAGACTTTTTGCCACTGGGGAAGCTTATATTCCAGGACTTGCATGTTCTCGGAGCATCTTAAGCATGGCGTAAAGTGTTTTGTCATGCCAGGAATCCTCTAAGAGTGCGCCGTGCACAATGCATATAGGATCGAACCTATCAATCGAGGGGGGGGGGGGAGAACAGTTTGTAGAGTGAGCATTTAGGGAGATTTATGAGAAGTTCTCAGCCGCCCTATTCAGGAATTGCTGTACTCTGTTTCGGCAAGACTTTGGAGTGCGCCGTGCACAACGTATATGGGATCGAACCCATCAATCGAGTGGGCGCGATCGCTCGCAAATTGCACCCACGGGCGTATTCTGAGCGCAATAACTCTGTCAGTTTCCAATCTTTCTGGCTGGAACCAGTGGATTCCGCAGACATTAATATGCTTTAGTAAAGCGCCAAAGCATAGCAAATTATCTTACGAACTGGTAAGGTTACGGCGGTGCGAAAATGCAGGTTGGGCATGTGTGACACGATTTGTTCCGATTTCGTCGACCACTGTAGGAACACGCGATCAGCTAGCGGCCTACGAATGCGTAGGCTAGCAAATCAGCTAAGGTACTTTACGATGAAGTGCCCATAGCTCTCCAGCTGCCTAAACTGCCTTAGTATATTAATGTCTGCGGAATCCACACGTTCCAGCCAGAAAGATTGGAAGCTGACAGAGTTATTGCGCTCAGAATACGCCCGTGGGTGCAATTTGCGAGCGATCGCGCCCACTCGATTGATGGGTTCGATCCCATATACGTTGTGCACGGCGCACTCCAAAGTCTCGCCGAAACAGAGTACAGCAATTCCTGAATAGGGCGGCTGAGAACTTCTCATAAATCTCCCTAAATGCTCACTCTACAAACTGTTCTCCCCCCCTCGATTGATAGGTTCGATCCTATATGCATTGTGCACGGCGCACTCTTAGAGGATTCCTGGCATGGCAAAACACTTTACGCCATGCTTGAGATGCACTGAGATCATGCAAGTCCTGGAATATAAGCTTCCCCAGTGGCAAAAAGTCTGCTCTAGTCATCTTTGACCACCCATTGCGAAAATGCGGTAGTCTGGCGATATTGTATACATGGTTGTGTAGGTCTCGACGAGGCGAATCGAACGGTACCATCCGTTTCTCAAAACACCTCCAAGTAGAGGAATTGTGAGCATGCAACGGATTTTAGCGCCTTGCGGCCAACAACTCGTCCGCGACCGACCTTCTCAATGGAGCGCAAGTTTTCAATTTCGGCCATTTTTGATCTTTTGTATGAAATATATATATACCAAACGATAGAGCTCAATCACCTGAGCTCAAATATACTCTTTATTTTTCAAAAGGATGAATTTTAGGCGAGTTATAGCAAAAAGACGCAAAAACCGCAAAAGTGCAGTTTTTTCGGCGTCTATTCAAAAGACACGTCCGGTACTGTAGTGCATAGACCGACGAGAGGAAACTCCTTGTTGGATCTAGTGCTCTGCAACTCCCCTAATATGGTTCGTGGCATAACTATTGGCCCACCTATAGGAAGTAGTGATCATGCCACAATATCGTTTAATATCGCTGGAAATATTGGCCTTAATGTTGGTGAAGCTAAGTTGGTCAGAGATTTTAAAGCGGCAAACTACACTAAAATCAAAGAGCACTTAGCTGATGTTGATTGGGTAGGCACCCTTAGTAATGCTAAATCAGTCGATCAAATGTACGAACTGCTACTTGATGTTCTCTATCATGTCATTGAATTATATGTGCCTATGAGAAAAGTGGATCCGCAAAAAATGTGCATCCCGGAATACCTCAAGAGGATGATGAACCGCCAAGTTTCTCTCTGAAATACAGCCACTGCTACTGGAAAGGACGTAGACTGGGGCAAATACGAAAGCTGCAGAAGAAAGGTGGTTAAAGCGCTATCTCGATACAATCTCTACAAAGAAAAACGAACCATCTTTTCAAGTGACAAAACGGCTTTCTATAGATACATAAAGTTCCGATCTGGCGGGGACAGATCTATCCCCAGCCTAGTGGATGCTGAAGGTACTTTCGTGTCGTCACCTAATGAGAAAGCAAGTCTTCTAGCTATTGAGTTTCAAAAAGTATTTAGAAAACCTTCCCTTTCGGAAGTGGTGCGTTGATTCCTCCACTTCAAGGTCGTTTGCCATCCATATTTCCCCAGATGGGACCAACATTATGGTTTCACAAAGATGAAATTGCCAAAGTTTTGTCTAAGTGGCCCAAGTCTTTTTCGATTTCTCCTGACAATCTCTCCCTTTAGAAATAATTTTCAATTCGAATATATGAAAGCGGATGTTTCTCGTAGGTGGAGATACGCGTTCATCACTCCATTCCCAAAAAGCCTCCATTTTCGGACCCGGGAAATTACCGGCCTGTCAGTATAACATCGGTTTCGCAAGAGCTTTTGAAAAAATTGTTAAGAAACACATGCTGCAACACATCTTAGACAATAACATAATTTCTAAGGATCAATTTGGATTTCTGAAACAGCGTTCGGTGTAAACATCAGTTCTTAGCTCAATCAATGACTGGACTCTGGCTTTAGAAAGAAAAAACCGTGTTGATGTAGTCTACTTTGACTTTTCCAATTCCTTCGACAAGGTTCCTGCAGAAAAAATATTGTTCAAGTTGAAGGCAATTGGAGTTCATCCTATGATGGTAGACTGGATGAAGAGTTTCCTTGTAGATGGGACATATCAGGTGCGAGTAGGAGATAGCTACTCCTCGGTTTATTCCGCAACTAGTGGAGTGCCACAAGGAGGAGTTCTGTCTCCACCCCTATTCCTTATATACACTTATGATATTCCTGACTCGGTCTCTAGGTTTGGTGTTACGTGCAAAATGTACGCTGATGACGTGAAGATTTACAAAGAAGTCGACAAACCTGAGAGCTCTTCTGAAGTTCAGGCCGCTATCGATTTTATTGCAAAGTGGGCTGAAGACTGGGAACTTCCTCTTGCTATTGCCAAATCGCAGTGTTTTGTAATACATTCAAAGCAGCGAAACTATTCTCCACCATATAGACTTAATGGCATGGTTTTCATGGTTTTGAAACAGGTCACAGATATTAGAGATTTAGGCTTCCTTATAAGAAGTGATTTAAGTTTTGACCTCCATTATAAATCGCTTGTAAAAAAGCAAACTTTCGTTCCTACAACTTGTTCAAGGTGCTAAAGACAAGTGATCCTCTAGCCCTCTTGCGTGCCTACAAATGCTACGTCAGACCTATTATGGAGTTCGGTACCTCAATTTTCAATCCATGTCACAAGAAAGACATTGATCTCCTCGAAAGCGTTCAGAATAACTACACGCTAAAGTTGTTCATGAGTTGCTATAAAGTGGGACATGGAGACATTCCCAACGGCTCTGAGCGGGCGAAGCTACTTGGTATATCTAGTTTATGTAACAGAAGAGACAAAACAGGCCTAATCACGTTCTAACACATTTGCTTAAGCCTGGAGCGGCTGGTAGAGAGGCTATATGGTGTTACAGGATGTTTTGTTGCGATCAAAACTCTTGCGCCAGGCGGGACTCGAACATCCTGTAACACCATATAGCCTCTCTACCAGCCGCTCCAGGCTTAAGCAAATGTGTTAGAACATTGTTACCAGTAAGGTATTCAGCTTAACCGGTTCCATGCTGATATCAGCAGCCGGCCCATCCCCGTATCACGGGTGGGTGCTGACGGACCTCGAGGATATCGCGGATGTTACGTGCGGTCAAACAGCGCCGGTGGTGTAAGGCGAACATCGCTGCCCGGAAAGCAGTTTTCGCTGCCCGGAAAGCAGGAAAGCAGGTTCGAGTCCCGCCTGGCGCAAGAGTTTTGATCGCAACAAAACATCCTGCAACACCAGACCTAATCACGTTATTTAAAATCCTCACAGGGAAACTTTCCCTTGATCCAATTGTGTTTTTCGGAGGGCCACTTAAGAGAAACGTAAGAGGTAGACTTCGATTACATGTTAAGGTTGCAAGGTCACGGGTCAGGTCTCACTTTCTCACCTACCGGCGTCTTAGGGAGTTAAACCTATTTATCGGTGAACATGAAAATTTTGTTGGTATGTCTGTGCCTCACTTCAAACATCTGCTTGCCCGAAGTAGGTTACCCTAGCTTGATTCCTTTTTTGCATTGTGTTCTGCTTAATACCGCGTTTTCAACTGTGTTCTGCTTAATATCGTTTGTTCATGTTGTCTTATGATACGTATTATGTGTTATGCGTGTAATTCTCCTGCAATTCACGCCCCTTAATAAATAAATAAATAAATAAATAAATAAATAAAAGCCTTCAAGCCTCGTTGGTTAGACGTTCCTTGAAAAATAAACTAAGGTAAGAGCGGTAACAAACTAACGTATTATGTACATCCAGAAAATGACCTAGAGTCCTCATACTCTTTCTAAACTAAGCAGTAAAAGGATAAGGGACGAGGTCAAACAATATAATTTGGTATGTGCCACGGATTCTACTCCTACGAGATAAGCAATCTGAATGCGTATTTGGCCTATACAA
Organism: Heligmosomoides polygyrus bakeri; assembly: GCA_947359475.1. Classification (NCBI taxonomy): domain Eukaryota; kingdom Metazoa; phylum Nematoda; class Chromadorea; order Rhabditida; family Heligmosomidae; genus Heligmosomoides; species Heligmosomoides polygyrus. The sequence continues at coordinate 57,147,608 of OX375865.1, forward strand.
TGTCTTGTAGTTGCCAGCCGAGAAAAGTCATTGTTTTATTCCCCCCCCCCCCCCCCAAACAAGATTGGTACCAATTCACCGACCCTCGAGGGATTGGAGGCTTTGGCACGGGCGGGAATCCGAACCATCAGCCTGGTATACCTGCGTATCTGCGCTCCGTGCACCCACTAAGCAGCACTTGACAAAAATAACTTGAGGGACGGTTAGTACGTGCGAAATATGGGCACGCCATCCTCAACCCCTACGCTTGCATAAGAGTCCAGTTGCTGCCTTTTAAAACCTAGTGTACGAAAAAAAAAAATCCGTCCTCAGGCGGTTAAGATAATACCACGACGCACCCCTTCCCCTGTTAACTCCAGCGTACGTCGTAATCCACCGCCAAACCCCACTTAGGCTTTTCTACGCTAAGAACCCAATGAGGACGTTTTCTGCTCCTCCCCTGTGAGGTCTTGGGAACATGGTCTTCGTATGCGGAGGTATAATTTAAAAACGCTTTTGAAATAGAAGCGTGTCCGCTCCAGTTCCAACATGTATCTTCAGAGCCAGTCTTCCCTACCCTATCTCTAAGGCATCTGGCATTCCTCCGAGTCGCTGGAGCGATTCTGAGGCATGCCAGATGCCTAAGGGCCAAGTTTCCCGCGAGGCACTGTATTCGCGGCTTGATGTGCATCAAGGAGTGTCGTATTTCCCTAATATTTCCCTGCGGAAGGCGGAGCGGCGTGTAGATGCGGCCTCTACGGACCGCTGCTGAACAATGAATAATCTGGAGCAGGACCACTGATCTCAAAGATATCGTGTCAGCACAACATCACCCTGCGCAACTGCCTCTACCGCTTCACTGGAGCAGCCACGCGTGCCCGCACGCACCTGTGTCACATCCTGTACTTGTCGTAGTGTGGCATAGTGTGGAGCCTACTGTCAAGGGCAGCAGCCATAGTGCGACAAACTGGGCGGACTGAATCACCGAAGAACTTCAGCTGCCTTCGGCTGGATTCTACGATTAGAGTAGTCGATGGAAACGGAGGACGACTATTCCGTGCAGCTGCAAACGACCTCCTGGCAATAAAGTGTCTGTTCTATTTGAAGCCAGCGGAACTGTGGAACGACATCGAAAAAAGGCTGCTCTGCTCTCAACACCAATTTAGTATGTGCATGAGTCCCAATGGTCCAACAGTCTGGTACAGGTCGCAACCGTTTATCAATATTATTGTCGCAAAAACCATAAACTCTATCTAGTGTTACACCTCATAGGATATCCCTGACTGAAAGACATGAGGCCGAGGACGGCGTCAGTTCACCGTCAGGTCACATAAATTAGCCCGTAAATACTTCATTTAATCGACACTGCTTTTTATCTACAACACTAACAACACGTATATTCGAACAGACCTCTGTTATTACTGCAAATTCTTCTGGTTCACTGGTTAGTTGGTGTGCCACTGTATGGTACCACTAATGAAACAGTATGAAGAACGAGGCGATGTGCAGACAACAATGCGATGTTGAGGTAAATGGGTCACATCTTCGGCGGTTCGCGTGACGAAATAGAACTTGAAAGGCAATAGATAGCCGAACTGCAAGCATTAGTTTCCGTCTTCTGGTGCGATCTTCTCAGGAAGGACATCGCTTTTGCAATGGCTGTAAAGCAAAGATTTATTCTTTTCTATCCAGACAATGCGAAACAAAATCATCAACATGCTCGCTGGAGTAGACGCTCCATTGGTGCATGTAGAGAGGACCGAAAGACGAGAACAATCAAATGAAACTCAAGAGGATGATAGATTCAACGATGCCCACATTGCATCGGCAAGGGATCTTAAAACGGGAAGTTGGATCAGCTAGACCTCGGGGTTGCCTAGTCTGTGCTCTCCTCCGCGTCAGAGGAAAACCATACCATCCCCTTCGAGAAACGCTATAGGCGGTTGAACGAGGAAGAGCAAAATCCGACATTGCTTTTGAAGCAGCCTAATAATCAACGGTTCTTTCTAGACACATCTTCGACTCATAGCAGTCGAAGCGGAGATCATCATTCAGAAAACCACTAGCATTCAGTGGTTCTTAAAAAAGTTGATTCGGTGACCTATATAGACGCGACGGCGGCGGGCTCCCTTCGTTGCTCGAAATAATTGCTCCCACAGGTAAGGTCTCCCTGGTTGGTCAGAATAAGCACTTCCTAAGTAAATGTCTCGTCTCCCGCCTATGGTGTGTGGTCTCGCTCAGCATGGTGCACTTTTTCATAGCTAATCATTTTTATCTACTTTTTTCAAAAAATTCCTCATCTAAGCCTCCACATTTTTGGAAAGCTTCTTTTCACGGGATTTCACGGGCTTACACTTGGTCCCGGCTTCGTCCATGAGAACTTAAAGTTTAGCATTCAACTGAGCTGAAGATACTAATTCGCAACATAGCTTGCAAGGAAATGTTCCCAGCTCAAGGTCAGCTTTTGCGATGCTATTTAGGCAGGATGTAGGGTCCTGTGAGCGGAGTCCAGAACCACAGTTAGTTTTTGCTGAATGCTTTTTTAAAGACCTGAAAATGAGGGCTGAAAGCGTGCGCGCAACTATCATCAACCCCTACGACACTCCATGAGATGTGCCTCGGCGGCGCAGCTGGTAAGAGTGCCGCCTCATGGAAGCACGCCCTCGGGGTTTTGAGTTCTAGTCAGCATACTGTCACTGTTCTTGTGCAAATTAGTTTGTTGTTATTACGCTTTCTCATGTCCACAAGAGTCAATTTTAGATCATCAATGCTTAAAACAAATTAAAGCAGTCTATTAGCGCCTTCATATGTGCTAGTTTTTCATCAGAACCATATTCTCTGGAAATAAAAGTCCTGTCTTGCTCTCCTCCTTAGTTAACAAAAAGCACAAAAGCCAGTGAGGAACAACCTTCTTGCTTCTCTGTGACAAGGAATGACCACTTCTTCTTCGTTGAACGCGTAATCTGTGGGTGTAGTGAAGGGCCCTGGGTGAACAACGACGTATCCAGCTGCCATCCAAGCGTATGGCAGACACGGCAGAAATACCGGAGCGAAAGAGAGCGACATCCTTTCTCTGCCCCACGATATAGAATGAGGGTCTGCTGATACTGTACGAACGATAACCATTCTACAATCATTGCTGTGAGAAATCACAAGAAGATGCTTCGCAAAGGGCCTTTTTTTGCGCAACGCGCTTGCCGTCAAAGAGGACTGATTTCTCTAACGATGATTGTTCACTGTTGTCTTCCTCATCACATTCATCGTCAGTTCTCCAATAGACATGCACCGAAACGCATCTATGAAACCAACCGATACATGTATAAAGGTCCCATTTTCATTATCCTTCCTCTAACCTGAACTGCCTTTTCTTCCTGACAGTCGACATCGCCATATACATATGGCGACCGAGAGGAGTCCTTTTATTGCATCCGCAACCGCAATCTCTCTCCTTGTCGGAGAAGTAAAATCCGGTGTGAAGTGGAAGGTAGTCGGACGACAATACGTTCAGGTAAGAACAGCATTTTTAGCACACTTACGTACCGATATAGCCCGGACTTTGGCAGCTAATAGTTTTCGAACCGCTTTACTGTGATCGCTTTCTCTGAGCTAGATTGCGAACAATCTTTAGATCTGTTGAACACTGAACTTTGAGTTTTCATGGGCGAAGCCGAGAGCAAGTGGGAGCCCATGAAATCGGACGATTTCCAAAAATCTGGAGGACTAGATGAGGAAAATTTTAGAAAAAAAGTAGATCGAAATGATCACAGTTTTTTATCAGCTATGAGAAAGTGCACCACGCAGGGCATGCCACAGGCAAAAATGAGACATTTGCTTAGAAAGCGCTGATTCTGACCAACCAGGGAGATATTCCCTAAGGGCGCGGTTATCTCGAGCAACAAAGGGAGGCCGCCACCGTCGAGACTATATAGGTCAGCGAATCAACTTTTTAAAGAAGTACTGAATGCTACCTACATTATTGGATAGATCATCCAAGTGGATTCGGATAGTTGCCTTTATTTTCTGATCAGCGCAGGAGGGAGTTATGGAAAAGCGTCGAAAACGGCGATTTTTCCGTCTATTCCGCCCAAAAACCAAAAGGCAGAAGCGGTATTGTACTAAGTCTGAATCACCTTCTCATTGTTGAGCCTCGTCTTCTCCCATAGAAGTCCACCTTGCTTCACTGACAGATACATCGCTTAAGTGTCTCGAATGAAACCTCAAAGAAGATCAGCGAGTCTTGACAGAAACTAGCGCGCTTATTGGACAAATATTCTATCGCTTATACCACACTGTCTTATCAGTCACTATTTTCGTTAACACCATGTAGTACATTTTTTTAATGCGGTGCCCTACTGCTGGGTTCCAGAAGGTGTAGTAGTCCTAGCCAGAGCTGAGCATTTTGCGGGAAACAGTTTACGGGCGATGTTGGCGGATCTGTCACTTTTTCAAATTCAATCCCTTGATCCCCGGTTCTTCAGAGTCTGGCATTCAACTCAAACTCTCCTTCACATAAGATCCATCCCATCAGTTAGAACTTTCGCGAGCTTGGTTGTGTCCATCTATAGCTACAAAGATTGCGATGCCAAATCCTCTTCTCCGAGGATAATGAATGGATAATATAAGTTGTAGCACACGAGAACGCATAGAAAGGCGCGAGAACGTAATGGCCTCGTCACATGGGCACACAGGGAGCGCTTTCCGAATTCACATTTTCGTGCACACGGCCAACGACTGCTGTTGAGCACCATTCCTTCAGTAGAATTCATCTCGTCGGCTCTCGAGAAAACAGCACGAGAATACGGAAAACCAGTTGCGACGAAGTGATAGGTGAGGCTGTGTTCACATCCTACATGCTAACAGCCCCCTGAGGCAGAAGGAGGCTCATCCACGCAAAGAATACTAGATTCGGCGCCTTTACAGAACCGGAAGGCAGGGGGCAAGCACTCATGAAGGGTACCGAGGCAGACTGTACTTGGTAGCAATGAAGTCAGCTTGCCCAAACTTAACCCAACTTCTCACCTTTTATTACTCTCATGCTTAACACTCGATGTCAGTTATGCTCGCAAAAGACGTAAGAATTTAGGGCCATCTGAAAATTTACCGAGCGCGAAACTGCCTCTAAAAGGTAGGAGGGATAGAGCCACAGACGGAGAAATTAGTAGAAACTCAGGAAAGGCATACACTGCAAGGTCACAAAGAAAGGGTATGAAGCGTACGTCTGAAGTGAGAAATCGAGTCGGATAGGAAGAATCGTCACCCTTCATTTAGTATAAAAACGTGGTTCTTTTTTTGCCAAGTCATTAAACCGAACGAGTAGGGTGAGCCCGAATTCATTATGGAGTCGCGGCGGCGGCGCCCACTTGTGTGCCCGCGATGCCCGTCCTGGCAGTCGGTTCGGGACCTAGTGGATAGTGGGATTGCTTCACGAGATGGAGGTCGGAGACTTGGTCCTCGTGTCCTGCAGCATTTCTCCATTTCCTCTGACAGATCGAGATTTGAGGGGTACCCACGTCCACACAGTTTTCATGTTCTTTTTTTCGTTTTCTGCAGATTCTTCCAGCTGACTGCTGTGCGAAGTAACCTTGTTGCGACTTGTTCGTTTCTGACCGATTTTCAACGACATGGCAATGAGAAAGGTGTTCAATTTAGTCGATGTGCAACACCACTGATACACAGGCACAAAATTCTCGAAACGGAAGGAATGGTCACAACACGGACAGCGTATAAAAGCTGCAGGTTCTTCATAGCTTCAGGAAGAACCATCTTGCTGTGGCTTTCATAGAAGCCAGGATGCGACGTCGTATAATAAGCTTTGAACCCGGCATAAGCAATCAGTTTTTCAAAGGATGGCACTGAGCACCAGCGAAATGGCCTTCGTCATCAGTATAACAGCTCCGCTCTCCTTCAGGAGCATACAGCTGTAAAAATCTGCAGAAAATACCTGAGAACAGTGTGTACGTGGAGACCCATCAAACCTCAACCGATCAGTGGTTGATGCAAAAACGCTCCATGACAAGAGAACCGAACCCGCGATCTCCGTGTGACGGAGCAGCCCGACTATCCACTGGATCCCGAACTGCTTGTCAGGACGGGCATCGCGAGCACCCAAGTGAGCTCTCCTGGGCGCCCCTCGCTACTTCATAGTGAGTTCGGGGTCCCCCTACTCGTTTCGTTTAATGACTTTGCGCCAAAACGAAACATGTTGTTATATTAGTTAAAGGACGGTGATTCTTCCTATGTGGCACGCTTTCCCAGCTCAGACATGCATTTCAGACCCTTCCGTTGTCAGATCTGGCTCCCAACTGAATGTGGAGTCACACTCAACTGATCGTTTAAACGTCATACGCATGGACACCTGCGTGTTCTGTTTGGACAGCGGCGATGGATGGTTATTCCAGGTGCTGCAGAGCACGACCAGGAGACACGAACCTGAACAGCACGTGTTGCGCCACTGCTGCCATCAGCAGGAACAGCACGCAGAACTGGAAAATCGCCGCCATCGAGTAATTCTGAAAGTACGGATTGAAGCAGAACGAGTGTTAGCACCACGACCTTTCATCGTGCTCATGTGGGTCCTGGGTCATTTCAATTGGACTGATCACGATTATAGTTTCGATCTGATGTTGGGCAGGAGCAAAGCCGTACCAAGACTCGCTACAAAATTGACACACATGCGTACATATATGCTGAGTTTGCCCTGGACTACACGCCGTTTGGATTAACTAGCAAGAAAGAGTGGTGTGCTAGCTTACTTCACCTGCTCCCAGCTTTGCACTTGATAGCAAGTGCCTCCCACCTGTAATAAAATGAAGATCACAATCAGGTTGAGAGGAATTCGGAAGAGATTGATCGTCGTTGAGCGCGTTTCCTCCGGGAGGTACATTCCTCGGAGACAGCCCATAGCCGGCCAGAAGATGCCGACGCAGATCTGCAAGCACATTGAGTGCCAACGGTACTTGGCATAGGATGTTACCGTTGATAGCAGCTGTTACAGTGCAAGAACAATCACAGAAAGACGAATACGATTGCCATGTACACAGCCCTACATTTTCCCTCAAGATCTGTGTTTCTTCCTCGGTTGCACTGTCACACCAACGGTAAGCTGGAGCATCACGAAATTTTGAAAGTTGTTCACACTAATCGCACATTTTTCGGCACAACCTCCTTCAAGCGACCTCAGGCTTTACCCTAATTCTCTACGTAGTTCGACAGCAACCCTGTAAACGCAAATTGTAATTTCCGCTTCTTTTTCCTCTTCCAGCGCACAAGGCCCCATAGCTGCAGCATGAACATTTCTAAACCACCACCTTAATGCTTAGCACTAGCAGCAAAAATCAGACATGGAGACTAATCACGGCAGCGAAGACGCAAAAATACAAACTTTATGCTGGAATGAGAGTGAAGCGCCAGAATTAGTTGCTACCTCTGAAACAATGAACCACACAGATTACACTCACCTCAAAAACGAGAAAAGCGAGAAAGATGAACGGAGCACTGTTGGGCGCCACCACAGGGACAGCCAGACAGAACGCAGCAAGGAGTAGCACATACCTCAAAAAGAAGACTCGGTCATCGAATGTGGCGCGTACTCTGTCAACAAGGTTCAACGAATTCTGGCATAAACGTAGTAGGCCTCAAAAGTAATAAGACGGCTGCTGGTAGAGAATAACAGGCAATCCTAATAAGCATTGTTTGAGAAGCGGCTGTTGCGCTTTGTAGTTCTGCGGAACTGTTCCTCCTACCCTTGGGCCTATGTCATACCACCGCTCACCCGAGCGAAGTTTAATGATAAGCTCCCATATCGGTCGCGCGAAGCGATGAGTCGATATGGGAGCCTATCATTAGGCTTCGCTCGGGGTGAGCGATGGTATGACATAGTCCTAGCATACTCATACTCAGAAACCATACGAAAGCAGGATGAACACGCGATCAGCGTCGCGCAGCGTGGAATCGAGAGGGCGATGCTCGGAGTGACACGACTCACGCAAGTGAGAGAAGGCCTCCGGAGTTCCGAGCTTTGCCGACGTTCGAAGATCAGAGACGTTGTCGCGTGGGAGAAGTCGTCGAAAATTAGGTGGGCCGGCCACGTAAAGCGCTTCACAGACACCCGCTGGAGCACTGTAGCACGCCTCAGGGACGAATGGAGACGCTGCTGGCGCCCGCCGAGCAAGTCGATGATCAACGGGACGACAGGTGATGCAGGTGATACAGGTGAAACAACCCTCTCACAAACCGCCGCTCGCTTTATGTCATAGCCTTCGAGCAAGCTCATTAGCTAGGTACAAATCAATTTCGTAAACGGAAGTGGACACCTACCTCATGAAGTCTTCCGGTCGATGGGTCTTGGAGAGTAGTTTGAACACAGAAGATCCCATCATAGTGGCTACCATAAAACCCGCAAAGATGTAGCCGTGTGGGATTGGGGCAAAGGTGGCCTAAAACTCCAATTTCTCTGGCCAGTTCAATAATCTCACCACCTGCTTGCAAGCAGTGAAAGGGCTAGCAACTACCTGAGAAAGGGCTGGAGTCCACTCCAGAACAAACGTGTACATTGAACCCTCAAAGAGAGACTGAACGAGACCCAAACAAAGCACGTTCACATCTGCAAAGAGGGGTGTTTGGATAGATTCTCTGCAAGCATTGACGTGGATTATTCGTAGAGCCCACCTGTCTTTATGGTGTGGATCGCCTTGGAAAAGGTCTCTTGCAGCGGCGCCTTCTCATCACCGTAATTTTCCGGCCACGTGTTAAAGATGAAGACACACATTACCAGTAAGACAAGCAGCGAAACGTCGAAGGGCGCACTAAAAACCGAACTGAACACCCTTCTGAAAACAGACAGGCAGAGAGGAGCACGCACACGTATCCGAAGGCGTCGGCCGCCAACTGGGCTACGACACCAGAACCGATGGCGATCAGCGAGTTCCCGAAAGCCGCGTTCGAAAACACGGTGCCGAGAAGGCTCTCGGAAAATCCTCTCTGAAAAGAACCGTAGAATATACTATATATGCATATGCATATGTATTGATTCCTTGCAGTTGAGTTTGTTTGTTCCGTTCGTTTGTTTATATCTCATGGGAGATCTTATGCGTGCATTTCCGATGTGGTTCACGCCACGGAATAATATATATATACATATATATATATATATATATATATATATATATATATATATATATATATATATATATATATATATTCCCCTCCCGTTATAACGTCTCCGGATAATACGCGACTCTCGATATAACGTAGATTTTCTCTGGCCCAGGCCAGGTTACCTCTACGCCAATACAAGCCAAATTCGCTTAAGACGCGTCGAATACAACGCTGCAGCGCAGTTTTGGGAGGAACTCTGCGTTCAAAATGACTCCCGTTATAACGCGGTCAGGGTTCAATTCTGTTCCCACACAGAAACTGAAGGCGAGCAAGATGATGACAGCGTTTATGGTGTAACTTTCATTTCTATTGCCTCGTTCACAGTTACGACCAGCAGCCCGTGCGACAATATGTCAGATGCATATAGACGTTTTTTGCGAGTACGTGCCCCACAAGAGTGCTCATGGTCAGCGATATGTCGAACACAGTATAGTATAAGTATAAGGCTCTCGGTAGTCGTTAGAAGCTGCCATAGATTGGAGGGTTTCCTCTATCAGAAACGGCAGAACATGTGGACTTAAATTCACATAATTCAAAACAATATTCTACACATTTGTGTTCCGCCTAGAGCGCTATATAGAGGCTATTGCTGTCACATGTCTGAAACGCCATAACCATATGATGTGACACAAAATGTTCGTAGGCCGGCCTGTCACTAGGGCCTGTCTCCTGCATCCGAATGTCCGTGTTTGGCTCGGCTTGCAAAAGCAAGCAGTTTCCAGTGGCACCACGTGGAGGAACGGACATCGCCACGTCATGCTTGTATGTGGAGCAGGGGTGTGCGTAAATGAAATCCGAAATTTCGTAAATCGTAAATCGTAATTACGAAAAAATCGCCGTAAATCGTAAATCGTAAACCGTAAATCGTAAGAAGTACCTGGCGCGTACTACTACTACTATATTTCTGAAGGTACATTCTGGTTACGGTAATTGAAGGTAATTCAGTACTTGTTTACAGCGATAATTTCAGCTTCAAATGAACAAATTTCTTACAGACTGCACGCCTCTAAAATCAATTCAACGCCTTCTAAAGGAAACTCGGCGCGTTACCTTTTAGCAAACCGTTGATTTAAAAAGCTTAGTTAAGAGAAGGAATATCCATGACGACGAAATAAAAAGCCCAACTATAAAATTCCCAGCATTTCACCTTGCACTTTGCTTGCTTGTGACCTATCGACTACGATGCGACGAGGTCTTAACTATTCTGCATTTTGAAGAATACCATTTTCCCTTCAAAAGGATGCTTTACATTGTTAACCGGGCATTTTTCATTTTAAATCGAACATTTTCAGGCAAGATAAAAATTTTGCTTTTATTCATAGTGTAGCTTTTTCTAGGGCAATGCTTAAGGCGAATGGTTGAACAATGTTTATTTAAACTTTAGATAAGTCTGACTTGTTTTGTTAACTGTCAATTTTATTTCTCCAGTTCAAAATGAAGTGTTCGCCTCAGATTGAAAAGAGTCCGATGTAGAATGAAAAGCGTCCAGTTAACAATAAGCTGTTCGCTTGGTATAAACCATAAAACAGTTTTGCCGCAAGAGGATAGTAATGAAACGGTATGATTTTTTAGACACCCTAGATAGTCGAGTTATATTTTTTAAACAAATGAAACTATACTATGCAAAGTTATCAAGCAATTTAGAAGCTGCTCAGTTTCATTTCAATGAAAATTGAAGTTGAGCTGAGAAGCCAAGAAGTCCAGTTTTAGTTGAGGAGGCTACTAAGGGAAAATGGTTACAAGAAGGTAGGTAGCCATTAGTTGAGCTTTGGTCAATGTGTGTTCTACCGCTGCCACGTGTAACAATCACGCGCTGGCCGAATTCAGAAGCTCTGTTAGTCAAGGAAACATTGTAACGCGCTTCGTAATCTGCTGGAAGCTTCAGTGGTTCGCTATTTCCATTAGAGTCTAGTAGCTGCTCCTTACCCTTCATTCAGTTATGAATGATATTTCTTCATGGCTCTGTATCAATTCAGTTCGTTTGAGTTAGGAAAAAGCGTTTGTGGGCAAGGCGACTAGAAGGTAGCGAACACACAGTATGGATTAGCCAATAGTCGTTTTCTTCCCGTACAGGATGGATTTGCACGTCTTTCTATCAGCAAGAGCGAAACTATCTCCGATAGCTAGAAGCGAAGTGCCCTCCTGCAACGGGAAAAGGGAGTACACAGTCTCCTGATGGGATGTTCATTCTCCAGTTATTCTACTTACTTCTCCAGGGGCGCGTGTAGCGCAGTCGGAGGAAGCGCCGACGGTCGCGTGCACCAGATACCAGGTTCCTGGTTTGGATTTTCCGCCCAGGCCAACCAAGCCTTCCATCCCTCCGGGGTCGGTGAATTGGTACCGGACGTGTCTGGGAAGGACAAAGCGCTGACTTGTTCATCGGCTGGCCACCGCAAGTGATTGTATGGCCAAATACGCATTCATATCGCCTCCACGACATCTCGTAGAAGTAGAATGCACTGGCGCATTCCAAAAGCGATCGAGTAACGCCGTCCTTTATCCTTTATCCTTACTTATTTCTCCTGCAAGGCAAACCTGATATCGAGCAGCAGCCTTACGGTGTTCGAGAAATGGTTAAGCAGCGAGAGAGAAAGAGAAGTAGAAGTCGAGCCGCCCCTACACAAAGCTGATCATCTGCTTCGGTACCACATATGAACATTAAAGAACAAAATCTAACGGGAATGGTAATGCGCTGTGAGAGGAAACTCTAAGATTCATTGCTTTGTTATAAAGCAAGTTGCGCCACAACCTGTAGACCCTACTATTTGCAGATCAAAGATCACATTTACGAAAATTTACGATTTACGACCCAAAATGTCGTAAATCGTAAATCGTAAAAAATTTGCCCAAAATCGCCGTAAATCGTAAAATCGTAAATCGTAAATCGTAATTACGCACACCCCTGATGTGGAGACAAAAGCGAACTCGAGCGGCAGGCACAGGCGTGGTGCGATCGCTTGGCATTGTTCGGACTCAAGCTAAACGTCAAAAATACGGAATACTTGACGAAGGATGTGAATGAGCACGGATCTATTAAGATCGATGGTACTGAGCTCTCACGAGTGACATCTTTCAAGTATCTTGGGTCAACAGTCACGTCCGATGGCAGCTTAAAGATGGAGGTGAATGCGCGTGTGAGTGCAGCCTGGTCCAAATGGCGCTCGCTGACTGGGGTGCTTTGCGACAGAACAATACATGAGCACCTCAAATCGAAGGTTCATAGAACAGTCGTCAGCCCAGTAGCGTCGTACGGTGCTGAGTGTTGGCCCGTGACGAAGGAAGTTGAAAGCCGCCTCAGTGTAATGGAGACGAAGATGCTACGGTGGACGGCTGGAGTTGCGCGTCTGGACCGCGTTCGTAACGACACCATACGACAGAGGTTCGGTGTCGCCCCGATATCCGAGAAGCTGCGCGAAGCTCGTCTTCGATGTACGGCCACGTCCTTCGCGCTAACGACGACACCGTGTGTAAGATTGGCCTGAATCTTGTGGTCCCTGGAAAGCGGCCCAGAGGACGCCCGAAGCAACGTTGGCTAGATACGTTGCGCTTGGACTTAGAGATGGCTGGTGTGCACCCTGATCAAGCATTTGATCGGGAGAATTGGCGTCACCACACCAGAAGAGCGGACCCCTCCACCAAGCGGGACAGGCGCTAATGAAAATGATGATGATGATGTTGTCACATGTTGTTTTCTTGCCGCCAAACCCTCGCGCCATCTTGTACATCCAACCGCTGCCTTCCGAACAGGGTTACAGCAATAGCGCTGTTTGATTACACCCAACATCCTAGTATCTTAAGGAAGTGCCGCTGCAGCGAAGAAATTGGAGCGATGATATCGTAATGGGCTAACATTCTGCACAGAAAGAAGGGAGTGCGGGTCCAAGTCCTGTTCCATTTATGCACATAACAGAGAGAATCTCTGTGGACAGAACCTCATTAATAATCTAAACACGTTCTTTTTCTTCACACTCTCTTCGTGGTCACATATTTAATTACTAAAGTCATATTTTATTTTAGGATAAATTTTTAAACATTGCATGCGATTTTAGAAAAATATGCGCGTAATAGTGTAAAAAAGATCAGCTCTGATAGGACACTACTCCCGTTATAACGCGGATTTTCTCCGCTCCCTTCAAACGCATTATATCGAGAGGGGACTATATACATACATATATCCTCATATACACTACTGCACTACTACTACAGCGATTTTCTCTCTTTCTACAAAAAAAAACCCTAGGGTGTAAGGGAAGGCATTTCAGAACATCATAGGGTGTTCCAAAATAACAATAGCGCCATTTTTTGTGCGTATCTTTGTTCACTGCTCACAACCCCCACACCGGCAGTGTTTCATCTGGAGAGGCTCCACCGACAATGCCGTCGCCTAACATCGTCAAAATCCACAGGCGCTCATGCTTTGGGGAGGAATCTACAGCAACGGAAAGACTCCTTGCTTTTGTGAACGAAGAAGTAAAAAGTAAACGAAGATGTGGGACATCTTCTAGTCTATTGTATATTTCTGGTTCCAGTATCACTTCAGCAATGCGCAGTGGACGTTTCAACAGGACTCAATCCCTGCATACAGGGCGAAAAGCACGCAAGGATTGTGCAAGGCCTATTTTCTGGACTTCGTCATGTCTGCGGAATGGCTACCGCAATCCTCGGATCTGATATCGGCAGACTAAAGCCCGTAGTCCGTTTTGAAGGCCAGGCTCCGTGCCAAGCGCCACCGCAGCCCGGAGGCCCAGAAGGAATCTCTGCTTCGGGAGTGGGAATGATTATCTAAAGGATTACCAACGGCCCATCGCCAAAGACTTCACCAAGCGTTTTGACTTCTGTATTTGCGCCACCTCGAATCCGTTCGAATATAGTGTTGCCTGCTGTCTATGTTGTTGTTATTTATGTTTCGATTTGTTAACTTTTCAGTTGTTTCATAGTTATAATAATATATATTAGGTTGTCCCATAGGTCATTGCCGTTTTTTTTTCAACGATTCACTGCAGATTTCGCCGGCTGTCTCGTGCGTAGCACTGCATAGCTTTCGAAAGGGAATGACTGGTTTTCAGAATGTGTATTGCATTTCTCTTTTCATCATAAATTTTGTAAATTTTTAGGTTGTTGAAGTGAAAAGCGAAAGAGTGAAAAAGTAGCCATTTGCGCACTTGTTCTCTTCGCTTAGGCTTGTAACTTTTGCGCTGTTTTTTATAGCATTTGGAAGACAACGTTCTGTATTACAATAATATGTGTAGGCCCTATTTTCTCACTTGTCCTTTATTGATTTTTAGGCCATCATATTGGGACTCCGACTTTTCTATCCGAATTTTTACCGAAACTCCTGCTCTGTGGTAGGACTTTTTTGCTCGATGTTATACATCGTTCGAAAGAGAATGTCTTGTTCTATAAGAATTTGGGTCGCGTTTATTGGCTCATGCTGATTTCTGGCCAATATCAACAAAATTCCAAAAAGTGAAAAATCATTTTCACCAACAACTCCTTCTCCTTGTTCAGTCTGTCTTGTTCCGTCTTATATGGCGAGTGATATGACACTCAAAAGTGCATTTCTCGCTCTATCAGAATATATAATTTGTTCTTCGGCCGTTTAAATTTTTGCTAATTTTCAGGTCATCAAAATGGAGTGCCAGGTCACCAAGATGAGCACTTTTGGCACCTTCTTCTCTTTGCTTTTAACCAGGGTCCTAGTGCGGCTAAGGCACTGGAACACTGGTTGACCGCACAAACACTATTTTTCACCGCCAGGTGCAATTCTGTGCAAAAAATCGTTGAATATGTCCGTTTGATGAATGATGACGGACAAGCAGGCCAGCAGCAATCGTCACTTGCTGGTTCCTGATGTTCAATCAGGAGTTATTGGTGAAGACGATTTTTCTCTTTTAGGCATTTTGTTGATATTCAATAGAAATCAATAAGCGCGACAATATTCTTATAGAGCAAGACATTCTCTTTAGAATGACATATAACACCAACCCAAAAAGTCCAACACAGAGCAGGAGCTGTCGGCAAAATAACTCTCCTCCTTCGGCCCAATTTGATGGCCTAAAAATTAATAAAGGACAGGTGCTATGAAAATGCTATGAAATGCTGCGCAAAAAATTCCAAACCTAAGCGGAGAAAACAAGTGCGCAAATGGCTACTTCTTCACTTTTTCACTCTTCAATTCAACTATCTAAAAACTGACAAAATTCATAATGGAAAAAGAAATGCAATACATGTTCTGATAGAGCAAATCATTCTCTTTCGAAGGCTATGCAGTGCTACGCAAGAGACCGCCGGCGAAGTCTGCAGTGAATCGTTGAAAAAAACAAGGACTTGTGGGACAACCTAATATATACCTCCACCAACAACCCGCCGCCGAAGCCGAAATCCCCCTCCCTTGTGTTTAGTATTTTTTGTTTTCTTTGTTAATAAACTTTCTTTAAAAAATCTTTCCCTCGTCTCAACCGTGGCAAACGCTAAAAACAGTACAGCTCGGCTCATCATCTCGGATTACATGAGGGCCGAACCGTTCGAGCTTCAGTAGACGTCTGGAAGCACCGATTTTGAGAAGTGGTGCCTCCTCCTTGTCGTCCCATATACGTATATGTCGTCCCATAGCTATACGCTGTGTGTTCTCCTAAAAGGGTTCCCACGAAGAAAGGGCGCCATCATTTTCAATTTTCAAGCTTCCTAGCACTACCGCGAAGTAAGGGTAGAAGGACAGTTATTGCCCGAAGTAAAGACACATTGTTCGTCGCGATACGTCATATACTGCCAAGAGGCCCGCAACCAGTAGTCTCATACTACGTTTTGCAGATATGGCCGAGGCAGAATGGAGTTCGAGGAGGACTCCATCCTAAATGATGAGGTGAGCAGAAGCATCTCTTTTCTGTCAGTAGGAATGGAGAGTGAGGTCGCAGAAGTTGTAGAAAGAATTGATATTTTTATGGCAAAGGTAGACCACTCAACACCAGCTGCGCCTGTCAGCAAAGGCCAAAGATATTTTAGCAGAAGTAACACAGTCAGAGTTGGTAGTTTAAAGCAGCAGCTCAAGTTGTTGCATAGGAACACCAGCGCTATAGAACCCTTAGTGTTGCGCTGAGCGTAATCCTTGATGAGAGGAAAATTGATACAGTGGAGGAATGGGAAACTATTTAGGTAAGACGGAGGCGGACGATGAAATTATTTCCGACTTGGGCCAGATATTGAATACTGGTTCATTGAAGGTCAGAGAAGCTGTCGGGAATATGAGCGAGGACCTAGAAAAAGCCCGAGAAAATGACAGTGGTGAGTTCCATGAGGCAAAATCCGAGACTAGAATCGGTCAAGAAAGAAATAGATTGCAGATGACGAGGACAACATCGACATTCTTATCCTATCTGCAATCACTAACATGCACAAACCCTTTCGTATTCAGAGGACAGAAAAATGAAAACTTTAACGAATTTTTAAGGCGCTTCAGGCGCAAGTACCTAAGAGTTGTCAGAGATGATGCCAGTTTAGTGGAGATCTTGGGCGACGATCATCTCCAGGGCCGAGCTAAGAGTATTTATCAAACCCTACCCTTATCAGTGAAGGCTCAGGCTGCGTGAGCTAGGAAAGCTCTTAGAGAACGATTCGACGAGGATGAGAGTTTTGATGGAGCTAAGGAATCTCGAGATCAGACCAAACCAAGAAGTTTTCGAATTCTGCACCACACTGACAATGCAAGCGAATCCTAGTAGCCATATCAGTGAACAATCTATACAGCTAGCTCCAATTTTGCTCGACCATTTAAGGCATTGGCTTGAGCACGTCCACCTCATTAGTGGGTAGGACCAGCTAACGCATACGATGAAGTAAAGCAGTTAGCCGTTAATATTGAGCAGTCAAAAACCATATGCGGTTCAAGTCGTCAGAAAACCCGGCCGCATTGGAAGCCCAAATCTGAATCCATTGGGGGGTTAGAAGGAAGTAAAGCAGACGAGTTCCACCCTCACAAGTTGGAAGAGCGGAGGGTTACCCAATTCTACCCCACTAAAGAAAAAGGATCTGGTAATTTAAAAACGCAGTTTTCGATGGTTATGTAACCGTATATGATCTTTATCGAAGATTCTGTTAAGGCTTTATTAACACCTTACCTACTTTGTTCCTCTCAGTAGACTACAATCGTTTAAAACTATTTTTCCCAAGCATATTAGCAATCTTCTCGCGCGAAAGGAGAATTTATTTCGGTCTCTACCTGATCCATTGAACAATGTCAACTAAAGGCCAACCTGTACTGATATCTATTATCATCTAAAAAGATTTTGAGCTCAGAGAGGAGAGAACGCAAGCTAGCTACTCATGCTTCAGTGAAAAGGCCGCATTAGCACATTCGCTGTAAGATGAAATCAAGAAGAGGTCTTCCTAATATTGCTGATATTGACGGCAACTTCTGCTCTGTTTTGTTCCTGCGAAGGCAAAGCAAGTGCTTTAGACTGCTATTTTTCAGGTGTGTTTCCCAACGAAACCGCTTTTAACTCTATAATTGATAGGGCAAGAGCTGAACATGCTACCAAGATGATGTGTCTGGGACGCATTTTCAGTAACATCTTCAAATTTAATGATGTGGATATAGCATCACTAAAAAATTGAAGCCTCGCTTATCTGAGCCTTGTGATGGAATTCCTCCAGCTATTTAAAAAATGCACTCACGAACCTCTTTCTCCTGATATTTTTGATATACCTTTAGCGCTAATAGAGGTTCGGAGCGCTTGGGACCAAGCATAAGTAACTGCAATTCCCAAAGGGCCAGCCGCTTGTACAGCAACTCAGTTTTGTGCCATCAGCATCATTCCTACCCCACGGAAGCAAGGAAAGTGAACAGCACGTTTCCTCCCAGGACTCTCTACCGTCACGAATCTCGTTGAGAGTGTGTTCGAGTGGAGACTTTCCCTTAACCAGGACAAGATGATGTAATCTAAGAGATTTGTTGAAAGCATTTGTAGGGTTTCCCAAGCTAAATAACTCCATAAACGACTAGGTTTTAACCAGTTTTTCACTTGGGCCTGGACTTTGCGCCCGGGATCGTACCAGATCAAAGAAGCACCTGTATTGCCGGAAGGTCCCAGAAAACAACACGGTTAATTTCCACAGTATACAGCTGGAAAAGCGTCATTGTGTTAATATTTTTCTCATTACCTTATGCTTAAAAACCAGTCAGTAGAAGAAAGTTGAAAGAAGGTTACTTTCCTTGTAGAAGGTTACTTTCCTTGCAACCTACGCAAAGTGTCAGACAATCTTCACGTAATCCACATCTTGCGCAACAAAAATTTCGGAGCAGTCACAGACAATAACGTTTTTCACGATCTAGCAACATGAGCATCTTCAGCCTCACTGCAGACATTGGTCACGTAGCAAAGATTGCTCTCTCATACCACAGGTTCTGCGAAAGTGGGCGCGCAGAATTATACATTTCCGGTGACAAAACTTCATTTTAAAAGCATTTATGCTGCCCGTCAAACAAACACACCCTATGACACCATCTCAACAGCAGGCGCAGCATGATATTTGCTTCCGCTTCTTTGGTCTTCGGAATAAGCATTGAGATCTTGTTGTAGTTGCAAGGATAACGATTTCATGAACACTCTCAAAAGGTGATGACCAGTTTTGGCACGGCCTGTGCATATTTCTGAAGTGAGGGCTGGTCGTTTGTTTCCGTATGAAGGAGGAAGCAACATTGGATGTTCCTCCACGATACCACACATAAGCAGAGCTCGCGACGCATAACAGAAGAACTGTTCAACGCGAACAATTACAGTTTTTTTTAAATGAAATGTTGGCGCACCAATGATGGTGCTACATACCACGATCATAGAACGCTAGGAAGCTTGATTTTAGGAGCAGTTCACCATCGCCTAAGACTGCTTTTCAAGCTCTGAGCGAATTGCTAATGTAAATGGAGCCAGCGATATGGCATTTCCATGGTTGATTCCGAAAGCTTGAAGGTAGTCTCTTCTCGATTCATTGTTCTTCCTAGCGCTGCTTTTTTCTCTCATCTACTCGATGTTTTTGAAAACGAAAACACGTGTATGTACACTGATCGGAGGGTAAGGCGATTGTTTCGCAGAAACTGGATGCTATTACGGATTACGGAAGAAAGTTACCAACATACGCGCAGAAGCACTGTCCAAAGGCCTAACATAATTCGCCACCTGACTTCTGAGATTCATCATCCACAAAAGTTGTACAAATGATCCTTACATCCAGTAGACCATACGCGTTCGAGGGCATTTTTGCGCCCACTCCGGTAGTCCTCCACCTCGGCTATGGATATGCAGTGGGAAGGACGACCATAGGGAGCGCTGCCGAAATTGACGAAGGCTAGCTTGGCTCACATCAGTAAGAGGTTAAAAAGAGGTTGAAACGCGAACACTGATCTCTACCGAGACCAAAATGCACTCCACATTGATAAAGGTGCAAAAAACACCACTAGAAATGCACAGACCCCACCCTCGAACCCCTCTTGACCACCTTCCCGCAAGTCCACCGCCCTATCCACTCGGCCACCTAGCCGCTGGGAGTCTGCTAGTGAATGCCTTCCGTGAATGCGCCCTCTCGCTTTTACTGGAATCTATCGAATCCGGCGTAATGATGAAGCTCCAAACCTTTTGCAGGATTATTTCCGAGCACAACAAGGGTTTTCCAGGCGTCAGCTTTGCGTTGTCGGTCCCCATTGAAGCGGTACCGTTTTTTGCCATTTTTACCTACTCAGCGATCTGCAGGAAATTTGGAAACTACTATCGTACTTCGCACCCTGCAACTCCATATAGGTCGCTTTGGGAATCTTCACGGTCACCTCTTTGACCTTCCTCGTGAGCTTAAATTGGCAGATAATATACGAGATCTAGGTTTTATGATAACTAACAACTTGAACTTCAGTAAACATTATAAGTTGTTGGTAAACAAGGCAAATCATCGGATCTACAACCTTTTCAAAATTCTGAAGTCCAGCGACCTCCAAGTGTTGCTGCGTGCCTACAAAACTTATGTGTGACCATAGAGTCGGGAACAACTATCTTCAGTCCCTGTAAGAAAAGGACATTTGCCTTCTTGAAAGCGTTCAACACCGTTTTACACGGATATTAGTTATGAGGTGCTACGGAATGGATTACTTCCATGTCCCCAAAGCGAATGACAGATCTAAAATTCTTGGCCTCTCACAGCTCTACAAAAGAAGGCAACTAGCTGACTTCTTAATGATTCACAGGGAAAGTGTCTATAAACCGAGCAACATTCTTTGGTCATCCGCCGTCAAGAAGTAGAAGAGGAAAAACCATGCTGTAAGTGTCTATAAACCGAGCAACATTCTTTGGTCATCCGCTGTCAAGAAGTAGAAGAGGAAAAACCATGCTGTACGCCTCGGTTGCTAGAACACGGATAAGATCATGTTACCTCACTTACAGATGTCTGAATGTGATGAATTCGTTACTAGCCAAAAGTGACAATCTAGAAAAGTGCATTTAAAACGTTCGTCAGGAGAAATCTCACCTTCGATCAGCCTTCACCCTGTTGTTTTTTCCAAATTTTATTTCGTTCCGGATATGTACATTGTATAATGTATTGTTGCGTTTGTAAAGCTGCTTTAAATAAATAAATAAATAAATAAATAAAATTATCCGTGGTTAGATCTTGCATCGTATATCGGAAATAAAGTCGACTCAGAAATCGAACCTCCACATTGAAGATCGTTTTAGAAAAGCTTGATTTTCTCACTCTACAATAAGCTGTGCTCGAAGTTGTATGGAGTACAATTTCACCTTCATTCCTTCAGGTAGGGAAAAGCCTTCGCATGGGACCGACGAGGCGAACGCAATTGTATATGTGTCTATAGCGCATTAAAATAAGGAAGAAAATGATATTCTTCAATGCGGAAAACATCTTCTAGAAACACACCTTCTTAGTAGGCTAGTGGGTTCGACTTTTCGTAGATCTTCGGCGAAAAACGAACCCCAGGAATGGAACCTCATTGCTCCTTACAGTTTCACATATTCAGAGACTCTTCTTTGGGTGTAAGAATTACCTTTTCATCTGTTTTCTAGTTTTCTATTATTTTTCCGAAAGCTCCGAAAACTGGTCGAGTTATAACCGTTTAAGTGCAGGCAGCTGCGATCTCTGACATTGACAGTCGCAAGGGTTGCGTTGGTACGAAAATGAATTCCTCCCTGAAGATGAAGATTTCGAGCCCTGATTAGAATGCTGTAAAGAATTAAGTGTTTCTGCGTCGACCTTGCTATCTAGGGAATTCGATTTTTGCACCGATTTTTTTTTCAGCAAATGATGTAGAACTAAGCCCTCTGATATACTAAAGATAACACGGAAAAACATAATTTTAAATTATATTGGGCTTTTAGTTCTGTGTAGCAGAATTTGGCTTCTATAAGTCGTCTCCTTCAAACAGAAAAAACATTTTGTTTTCGAGTTTAAGTAGACGAGTTTAAGTACGACCCTGTGCAAAAAATGTAGGGTTCAATTCCACAACCATGACGTGTTTGCTTCAGCAAACAAAGCTCACGCGACTCTCCAGATTGTTTCTGCCACACCTGGAAGCCCGATTTCCAAGAGATGCAGAAACCGCCTAAAAAGTAAAAAAAATACAACAATCGTTTCTAAGGACCAAAACATAGTACGCCACCCCTCCCCACCCCTTCTACACACACCGACCGATTCTCGAACCCCAAGCTTGACATTTGACCCGCCTGGGATGGAGCTATTCCACGGGACATCAAAGGAGAAGCGAGCCTCGTTGTCCTGCTTAACACCCTCTCGCACCTACCATCCAAATCGAATACTTTCATTTGACGAGATGTGGTTCCATTACAGGTGCGATGACTGTATTTCCACGCGCTCTCATCATCCGACAACGACAGCGACGTCATGGAACATTTCCAGAAGCCTTCTGGCCTCAGAGCTTTCTGGAAACGTTCTATAACGAAAGGAGCTTGTTCCATAAGCAGCTCGTCAGCCTCAACAACACAGTCGGAATCAAGGACAGCTGAAGAACTTCACGTCCGGACGCACGGTTTGGGGTGTGGCGAGCAAGGCGAGAGGCCGAGTGCATCATGAGGACCATGTGATTGTATGAGATTTCCAGGTTCTAAAAACCTCGATCTATGCCAAGGACCTGAAAAGTTCCCAGTAAATAGTCCTTCAACGAGGCAGAACACACAGACTTCCATCGTAAGTACTGAGTAATCAACGCTCGCGTTCCACCCAAATTCAGCACGGGATCGGTCCCCCGCCGTAAACCACAGAAAGAAGTGGGAGCGCAGGAGAAATGGCAGCGCTGAACACGTACACCTTCCCATACCTTGTTGTGTTCGTAGACCATCCAGCTTTCGAATGCCGAGTACAAGATGCTAGTAGCGATTCCTCCGAGGAACCGTCCCACCATCAGCACTTCAATGCTCGCAAAGTGCTTCGTGACGCAGGAGCAGCCGTACAGAACGCCGTAGATCAGACAGTTGTTGCGTCGTCCGCTGGAAGAGAGGGAGAGTTGGTGACGTAGGATAAACGGAACGGAAGCGCTGCCACTCACAACTTGTCGGCAAACGAGCCGATCACCGTGCCGAACAGCAGACTCGAACCGAAGCCGGCGATGAACAGCAGCTCGATCTGGTGCTTCGTCATTCCGTACGATTGGTAGAGCGCATAGACGTGGGGTCCCTGCAGCCAGTCGCCAGCTGAAGGGAAAAACGTCATGCAATGTTTGGAACTCGTCTTGGGTGCATTACTTTGCCCAATTTGTTTATTGTTTACAGCTAATCTTGACAATCTGAATGATTTTAGATGTTTGGTCTTCCAGCGCAGCGCAATACAGACGCAAAAACTAGAAAATCAACCTTGCTACACCAAGAACCGCGAGGGTGTGGGCAAATGAGGCCAATTCCACACTGCAGCGCACTTTTGTTGAAGGTATTCTTCCACAGAAAGCGCCTCTCCCGCGTTTGGAAGTGACAAAAGCCAATGGCTTTCTCCGCTTCTGTGGTAAGGCAGATCACTACCGCGGTTGCTCTCAGCGACGGAGATGGATGAGTCGAATTCTATTTATTCATCTGCATCCAAGACAGCATACAGCAGACGCTCTCCTCTTCCTGTCTCGCGGGGTCTATGCTATACTTATGCTCTAGCAAAAATTTCGAATATTCTAATGGTTTCAAATTTTCAAATAGAATAATTTTCATAACGATGTTTTGTTGCGATCAAAACTTCTAGCGCCAGGCGGGACTCGAACCCGCACCTCCCTCTAACCGGGCGGGAATGCTCTACGCCATTACACCACCGGCGCCGTCTGATCGAACGCAACATCCACACCTCGTGGGACCGATCAGCACCCACCCGTATCCGGGATGAGCTGGCCGCTGATATCAGCATGGAACCAGTTAAGCTGATGGTGAGCTGAAGCATTCGAGAAATAATTTTCAATTTTCAATTCTCAAATAATTGGTTTCAAATACCGAAAATTTTCGAGCATTCAAAGTCGAATACATTCGAAAAACGCGATTTTTTGAATATTCGAATCCAAATACATTCGAGAAATGCAATTTTTGAATATTCGAATTCGAATACTCAAAATATTCGAATTCGAATGAAAAATCAGGCTGCATGATAGACATGATAGACGACAGCCCAGAAGAAAAAATGGAAGCAACACCAACAACGGATTCCCTAATTAAGCACGAGGTTTTTATCGACAGGCCTCTCATAAACTGCCTCGTGCAAATGAGGTAGAGAACTTACATAGTAGAATCAAGAAGCTTATATGGAAGCGCCTAAATTTCTTGTTTGCTGGAACACGATTTTTCTCAAAGCAGTACTTGTGTGTTGTAAAGTGCTTCTCATGGAGAACAAACAGAAGGTTTTCAAGACATTTGAAGGCGACACAACCTGCTTCAGCCACTGTAAGCTTGGAGGTCACTTCAAAACGATCATTTTTGGAGTTGAAGGCTGACCGAGCGTTCAAGAACTTTCATGAAACAATGTCTTCCCCTAACGGCAGCTAGTGACGGACTGACGACGTACGAAGTATTATATGCAAATCTGTAGCCAATCTGTGTGCTCATCTGAAAACGTGGAATACAACACTGCCAATTTTGCGGCCACAAAATGTATTACAGGTAACAGGAAATAGGCCACCCATGAGGGCCGGTCTCATTTCATTCTGGTGATTCGCCCAAGTAAGTGGTAGAAACAAATATTTCTTATTTGTGAATGTAGGTACTAACTAGGCGAAAAGAAACATTTTTATACTAACTTATGGGTGAAGATTCTTCCTATATGACTCGTTCTCCTCGTTGAGGCACATGCTTCAGACCCTTCCCTTGTGAGAGGAAACCGATACCACCGATAAAGGGATCGATAGTGTCTATCGATATCGATTGCCTGATCGATCTGTGACACTCTTCTGAATTCTGGCGCTCGCTGGAGACGTCTGGATATTTTCCAGTATTTTGTGTATCTATTTTACGCAAATCTCACTTGTTTTCTGCCAAACCGTTTCTGACACAGCGGCGATCGACTGCTCATAGCGCATCCTTATGGCGTTATCCCTACTTCTTACGCATCCTTTCCTTACGCGTATGGAAGATTTTTCAAATCGTCTTAGAGTATGAACACATCCCACTCAAGCCGTGTTAGAAGCTATTTTAGCTGTAAACGCATAAGCATAAAGGATGAAGGAAGCAGTAGGAAGGACAAAGGTAAATCCTTCTTTGGGGGGTGCTCAGCTTTCCACTTTTATTGCTGCGCCTCTACAAAACGGCTGTGAAAGAGTAGGAATTCTTAAATGCGGAACATACTTGGAAATGGTGATTCGGACTTTGTTTCGAACGGACGCTACTTGTCCTTCACCCTGCAGTTATGAGTCTGAGACCATTGGTCATCAAATGTCTGCAGGATGCGCGTGAGGGTCACCAGGGGTGCGCCTCGGTCTTCTGCCATGTCCGGTATCTCCTTACACAGAACAGTGCCTCATGGAATCGGCCTTGCGATTTTCAACACGCTGCTCGTCATGCTCAACTGTTTCTCCGTGGTTGCTGAATGCTCCGCTTCTCGTTTTCGTTTCTACAACAACTACGGTTCCGAAAAAGCTGTTATATGGTGTACGACGGCGTCGGTCAGTCGTTTTTGAGATTCGGCACGCATTCTCTTCTATGAATGTTGTGGATGCAATTTAATGCCTATTTGGCCTAAATATTGACTTGCGCTGACAGCCGATAAGCAAGTCCCTGTTTATCCTTCGAAAGAAATGTGGTACCAGTTCGGGGACTCCGAAGCGATGCAAGGCTTGCCTGGCCTAGGCGGGACCCGAACCAATAGTCTTTGTTTGGGGTGCACGCTACAGCATGCATCTCTTGCTGTGATTCTATGCACCTATAAACATACAGTAACGAGAAACTATGATATGGACACTTTGCTGTCTAAGCCATGTGGCAAAAAGACGTTATGGTACTTAGCGGGCTGGTGCCCACAGCGAGATTGCACGTGGTCATTGAACACCCACATAAACGCGATTTATGTGCTCTTTCCGCTGACGTTTCAGCAGAGGAGAGCACAAGGGGAGGAACTCCGGAGTCTGGCTGATCTAACCTATCCGTCCTAAGATAGCTTGCCGGTGTACAAGCGGGCACCAGCCCACTTAGTGCCGAAATTATTGTTTTCTTTCTTCTACTATAGTCACACAGTGCATAGATTTTTTTCGACCGCCTGTTATAGATCGACTTTATCGATTTTTGGTCTGAATTGGCTACTGAGAGTGAAGTCGCGTGGGTATGTCATTTTCAGGCCTTTTTGTGCATTTTTTCCATCTGTATATTGTGGAGAATAGCTTTCTTGCGACTTGTTTATTACTGACAGGTTTTTTAAAAACTAAAACCCGATGAGAAATCTATTTAACATAATGATGTATAAACGTTCAACCTCGGTGATACGCAAGCAAAAAGTGCATAAAACAGAAGCACCGGTCACAATACGGAGAGCGTATAAGCGCTACAGGCTTTTCACAGTTTGTTGCCCTACATGGACCAATGACATCGGGAAGATTTTCAGAGAGACCAAGATGTGACTCCACAGGTGGTTAGAGTGTGAAACAAGGTCCGTGGATTCCGCCAATTGACCTAAGCGGCCATCGATACCCTGTATCCCTCATCTTTACCTGTCACACGGAAATCAGAGGTCTGCTGAAGGCTTTCTAAGACCTGACACCAAGAATGCCGCCGATGCTCCACCTGCTCACGTCGAAGTGTAACTCACCTTTAGACAGGGGAGAAATCAAGCTGGTCGAACGGATGGACAGCACGTCCGCGGAATTCGAAGCACGTCAATTTAACGTTAACGAAGACGAATAGCTGGAAGTGATGGAAGAAGAAGATTGGGATCCGCAAGATGAACTGATGGACGTGGAGAGGCAAGAGCAGTGACACATGATAACTCATGTTTCGGAGGAGAGGGTACGCCTTCAATTGGACTTCGTCTATGGAGCCGATGTTATGGTCCACGTATGGAAGCAAACTGTGAGGAGCCTGAAGATTTTATACGCTGTCCGAATTGTGAGCCGTGCTTCTGTTTCATACACGTTGTGCCTTTGTGTCACTGAAGTTGAACTTCTATACACTTCTATACCATCAAGTTGAATAGCTTTCTCATTGCCTTTTGGATAAAATAGAATTAGTTGTACATCTGTGTTTAAAATTGTTTAAATAATTGTTATATTATTATTTATTGGGCGCGTGTAGCGCAGTCGGAGGAGGCGCGACTGTCGCGTGCACCCGATACCAGGCTCCTGGTTCGGATTTCCCGCCCAGGCCAACCAAGCCTTCCATTCCTCCGGGGTCGGTGAATTGGTACTAGACTTGTCTGGGAAGGATAGAGCGCTGCCTTGTTCATCGGCTGCCCACCGCAAGTCATTGTATGGCCAAATACGCATTCATGTCGCCTCCACGACATCCCGTAGAAGTAGAATGCGCTGCGCATCCCAGAAGATATTGAGTAACGCCGTCCTTTATCTTTATCTTATCTTATTATTATTTATTAAAATTAAAATTGTATTTTTATAGCTCTTCAACAACATAAATTACAAGGACACAAAGATCTTGGTCAAAGGACAATCACATCCAAAACAACGACGGCTAACAACAACTTAAACATGTTTTGTTTCGGTCTATCTTCGTAAAAAAAACATGTTTACAATTAGTTACCCCGAGGCTCATCAGTGAAGGAGGTAACTAATTATTTGAGTTGTTAGTAAATAAGTTAGCGGCCTATGTTAAAAAGCGGTCAGTAATGAACGAGTCGCAAAAGAGTTACTCTCCACAGCATACAACTGGAGAAATGCACAGAAAACGTCTGAAAGTCATATAGACGCTTCAACTCCTCAAATCTTAACCAATCAGTTGAAATGCGAAAGTGCAGCAGTGCAGAAGAATCGAACTCCCGACATCCGTCGCATAAAGCAACGTCACTATTCACTGCTCCCCGAACCGCTTACTGCCAGAGGCATCGCGGGCGTACAAGACTACCGAACTCGTGATTCACCAATTCCATTGTAGCTTCAACGAGCCCCTACTCATTGGGTTTAACTTAACGACTTGGCATAAAGAAACACATTTTTATATTAAATTAGGAGTGGAGACTCTTCCTATATGACTCATTCTCCCCGTTCAGATATACGCTTCAGACTCTTCCCTTGTTAACCGACCGGGGTGCGAGAACGTGATTATGACGGCCGACGGAAAGGCTCCACAGCAGGGGGAATTTTCGATCAGACAATCACCGTTGATCGACATTTTTGATGTTTATACGTATCCAGCAGCCTTGTAATTTAGAAAACGTGCTACTGAACGTTGTCCAACGCCCACCTTTATTCAGGAGCCCTGCCACAGGTGTAAACCAGAAGACTTGTCAGACCAGAACCGATCAGACAATCATTTGATAGTTTTTCTGTCGATGACGATTAGACGCTCCCAGATCGGTCATTCACCACTGCAGTGATTCTACGTGGAAGAATTTATGCAGTTCAACATTGTGAGACGTTGTGAAAGTTTCGGGAAGTGACCAGAATCAGTGATGTGCTCAGTATCCCGGCACCGAGCCACTTTCGCATCAGAGCTTTGATTCAGAGACAGAACTGTTTTGGAGATCTAATTACCTAAAAAATAACAAGCCTCTTCAATATACGCGGTTGTACAAATTCTCGATACGCATTCGAATGACACTTTTGAATACTCGAATAATTTTGGCTTCCCGGGAGATTTTGAATACTCGAACGGTTTCGAATACCGAAAATTTTCGAGCACTCAAAATCGAATACATTCGAACAACGCGATTTTTTGAACATTCAAATTCGAGTACATTCGAAAAACGCGATTTTTCGAATATTCGAATTCGAATATTCAAATTCGAATTAAAAGTTTCATTCAAATATCTATTCGAATGGGTCATTCGCGCATAAGTATAGTCTATGCCAATGTCCACGTGTGTATCCTCATTTCAAGTGCATGCTGCTGCGCCTCGCCAGTACCATTTTCGTGAAGAATAGCAAGCCCCACGGTTCCACAGAGCTTGCCTTTAAATGTTCTGAAGCATCTAGGTTCGCAAGATATTCCAGTGGACTCCCTCCACTCCTGATAGGTCATCTGGGGTTCAGATAATTTGTCATCCCCTTAGTCAAGAAGGAAGTGGAAGACAAATCATTATGGATGGTACAAATGCAATCGAGACGGACGAGGGAAGAGTCCTTCCCCTATCACCAGGGGTCTTTTATCTCTTGTTCTCCCTACTTCGCTGAAAACAAGCGCTAGGAAGTGCATCCGATGGCAATGACCAGATCGGAGAACACTGTCAGAAGTGAATTCAGAAAACTGTTGTTGATGAAAACAGTAACAGAGCGGTTCACTCTCACCTAATTCTACTGATTTATTGTTGAAAAACAGCCTCGCGGCCACCTGACTACCGAAATGGTCGAGTGGGCGGCTGTTAATTTTGCTTGGAAAGACTAACGAATGGGAAATAGGAAAGCCGGAAGGATGAGCTCTTTTAAATGTAGTACGGTTCGCCTTCGAAAAAGTTGCCGTCTTGCCCAGCGTGCAGTCGAAGGGCACTGAAAGTGCTACCTCATTCTCGTGTCGAACCAGAACACGCGGTGCATGAAAAACAAGAATTAAGAGCACTTAAAAGTCAGCAATGGTGCTGCGAGCATTCGGAAATTTGAAGAAGCTCGAGTTTGGATTGGCGTACCTTCATGTATGTATTATGCATTCTCTTAAAATTTATAGCAACGATCAACACGAACGGTGCGGAGAACTCTGCTGACGTCAACATTTGTTCTTGATTTCCAAACCTACTGAAAGCAGAATTATGATGATACAGAAGTTTAGGTTCAGAGTGCACAGTGTGGCAGTAGTGCTCCTGCAGTATATGCAGTACACCCCAAGGTTATTTTCAAACCAGAACGGATCAATGTTAAGGCGAAAGCCAAACCACAAACGCGCACCTGTGGGGCTCTATGTGAAGTTCATCCACGTTTTGAGTCGGTGTTAAACTTCTATAATAGTAGACGTAAGATAGTCTTTTCCCCATAAAAATGTGACTACATTTGTCTTAAGGCTTAGGTTCGTTTAAAAGGGGAGCCTTTCTTTTCTGAGCTGCCTCGAACGTACCTTGGTCGGATGGCGGAAGCGATTTATTATATTTCTAACAGTGTGAAATTTATACGGCATGACGTGAAGGCTATTTGAACGCGTAGTTGGCCTATGCACCGGCTTGCGATAGAAAGTCGATGTAAAAGATTGTTCTTTCCTTCCTATACAAGTTTGGGGACAAATCGCCGACTCGGACGGTTTGGTTGGCCTGAGTGGGGCCCAAACCAATAGCCTTGATTCCAGCTAGACGCGACGGGCGGTGCGACCTCCGACTACGCCATCAAGTTCTATACTAGACCAATATTAGCAAGTAAATGAATATGTCGTTTTACATGTGAACGTTTGAGTTCAATACTCCATGGGGTCAAGCTTCACAGTAACACCTTGACCCATCTCCTGTGTTCAGAAAACGATAACCTGTACCAGATGTGGTGCAGCAGCTGACGCTTTCCACCTCTCCGCTCTTACACACCGAACAGCATTGAGTTATTTCTGCCCGAAACCAATTTTATGGCGGCTGCTATTCAATGTTTGTTCATCGTGGAGTAATTGTGAAGGTAGCGGACAATGCCTTTCTGCACCCTGTGGCGGCTAGCGCTGATCACAGCAGGTAAATGTAGATGCTGGCAACACAGTTCGCAGCGGAAGGTGTCATGCTATACCGTACATTTTTTATTGGAAGGGGGAGGAGGCGCTGGCATTACACGTCAATGCAGGCAAGGCTCAAGTTTCGCCAGAGTTGACCCGTGGTTTAATTCTACCTGCTTTGAGGCACAGGGCTACCGAGCAGGGTAAAAGGGGTACAGCAAACTGAGCAGCTGAGTAGCGTGAATAGGTTCTGGTCAGGCTGAGCTTTGCATCCTCACGAGATGGTTGAAGTGCTGCAAGGGAGGGATGAAATCTGCTTTCAGTAACGGCTGCCTCAACGTCAGAGGATGTTTCCATCACATGCCACTTGTGAGCCGAGCGCGTGGCGAATCACTACGGGACTGTTGAATACCAACCTTTATACTTTGCGCTCCAACCCACTCCGTGCTCATGTGCGCTGAAGGGCTGATGTGGTCAACAGTTTACTGCCTCTTCAGCCGTTCATCGACGCTCTTTCATTACTGACGGGAAAGAAGGGTCATCTGCTGTTCGCGTCGATCAGTGGAGGGTAGTTGATTTCCAGAAGGAGGCCAGCTCGATGCTGAAACTGGAGTCGATAGCGATCTATGGTCGTATCGGTGGATCTACGGCGGCGTTGACGTTCCATCCCGCGGGACACGACGTCCGACAAAGCGGCTCATGAACAAAACAACCGCTCGCGAGAGCCGTAACATCTTCTACGGTGAGCTGCAGTGAGTTCCATTAAGCGCCTTCTGCGAGGGCCAATCAGGCCGGTTTGTGTGAAACACAGCGGGAAAGCCGTAATGGACAAAGGAAGAAACAAGAGGTAGTAGCCGCAATGGTCAGATAGCCAGGAGTAAGTTTGCGATTTTTTGGCGGTTTCTTGTTCTGATTTGCTCTTTCTATTGCGATGCAAACCGTTTATGCGACTGAACGAAGAAGAAAAACTGGAAGGGTCCTGATAGCACTATTCTTCGCGCTTCAGGACAAGCCGACTACCTTATTCCCACGAGTGTTTCCCAAAGTTCTCAGAGGTAACTCTTCCATATTCACTAGAGCTGCAATGATCGTCAAAGTCATTACTTACGAAGGTTTGCTAGTGGTAATGTGAGTTGCTGCAAATCATATAGGCTTAGTTTTGGTCTCTGAATTATTCTGAAAAACAGCAGGCAGGTAAAAAGCATGTGAAGAATTTTATAGACCTGGAGAGGTAAACTTAATTCTCTCCCATTTGAAACCAGCGGCCAGCATTTTCATACACGCCGCGAGTTTGAGCATCAAATTGATGATGGATTAAAAAATACCATGCGCAACCTGCGAGGATTGTAGGTTTGAACGATTGTTGAAGAAAATTCGCTCAGACTATCGCATGCATCCCGAATAAAGGTTACTGATACGGATCCCGCCTAGGGCAACAAACTCTTCCATCCCTCGTTGTTTGATTACCAGATTGTCTGGAAAGGATAAACAGTGAGTTATCCCACGACTGCTCACTGCTAGTCATTGTATGTGCTAAGCACATACTCAAGTTGTCCTCATGATATTCTGTAGAAACGAAATGCGTGCCGCATCCCACAAGGGGATTGATTAACGCCATGTTTATGCACTGCAACTATAGCTGTCTCTTAGGTATCGCCGTTTCTAAGAATTTTTCACATGCCATCTACATGCATACTTATATGGTGGGAACCGATGGGGACACAAAAAGGGTGAAAGGGCACTCTCGGAGTGCAAAGCCTGATGTCACCGTCGCCAACTGGTGAGGGTACTGTCAAGGTACTGCCGCTTGCACGATCGTCAACACCTCTTGAATGGATAAAGGATAAAGGACGGCGTAGAATCGCCTCCACGATATCCCTTAGAAGTAGAATGCGTGGCGCATCCCAAAAGGGATTATTCAATCCCTTTTGGGATGCGCCACGCATTCTACTTCTAAGGGATATCGTGGAGGCGATTTGAATGCGTATTTGGCATACAATGACTTGCGGTGGCCAGCCGATGAACAAGTCAGCGCTCCATCCTTCCTATACAAGTCTGGTACCAATTCACCGACCCCGGAGGGATGGAAGGCTTGGTTGGCCTGGGAGGGAAATTCGAACCAGGAACCTGGTATCGGGTGCACGCGACAGTCGGCGCCTCCTCCGACTGCGCTACACTCGCCCTTGAATGAATACTCAACATCAAAGGCTCGACACCTGGTAAACGCGATGTTTTCTGCTCCAGAGAATCGCCTACTGTTCGTATTGCTCAGAATGTGGTATTTTGGCCACTTGTGTGCGCTCTCAGAGTGCATGAAATAAATAAACAAAAAAGCAATAACAATAAATCAGCAGAGGTACACGGTCTACGTTCATCTCGTCTTCCCAAACGTGTCTGTTCTCCTGTGTTCAGTAAGAAATCAAGTGTCAGTCGACAATGTTGAAGTGTATAGCACCACTTGTCTACATACAGACTATGTGTACATATGTAGACATATATGTAGTCTACATGTACATATGTAGACACATATATGTCATATGTGTCTACATATGTACATGTACATATGTAGGCATGTATGTAGTCTACATATGTAGACTCAATCTAGAAGACCCCTACCGCGGAATGCAACGTCGCGTCCAGCATTATTCATGAAGCCCGAAAATGGCGGCCGAAACGAAGCGAACGCGGTGAAGCCCGCGGTGAGTCAGCACAGCAGCAACGCAATCAGGGGCAGAAGACGCAACAGCGACGGCGAGATACACCACTGGCTGACGCGTGTCTCCACTCTTCGCTCAGATCCGTCGAATGAGCCGGACCACCGAGCCCTAGGGGAAGAAAATGGACGATTCTACAGCGTCTCCATGAACAATCGCTGCGCTTGATGATCGGTGCCGTGTTTGTGAGGGACGCAAACGTCAATGAACGCCCAGGTTCCCTTGCAGACAAGGAGATTCTAAGGGGATCTTTACTGGAGGTGAAAGCTGGATCGCGATCGGTCCCAACACTCGCCTCGTTTTTTCTCACCAGCAGAAATAGTATTCGGCATCGGCAAAGTAGTTTTTCTACTCTTTGTGAGAACTGGAAATCCCGTAGTAAAAGTCTCTGTGGGGATGATGCCAGTTGCAGCACGTCGAAATCATACAACACGGAATCCTTTCCGTATGTGCTTCGGAGTCCCAACCGAAGGGCGATACCTGTCTGGTGCAAACAGCTTCTCCAGGTGGCAAACATGTTCCACGAAAAAAGGCTAGAAATGTCTCAAACCGTCTGTCGCTCCGCTGCTCGGCAGCCCATCGCAGAACCTACCTATTCAGTGCTACTTGGATAGGAAACGCTACCCTATGGTTAGTTTATCCTTATGGCTCTGATTGTAAGGCAGCTCAGTCTAATCGTCACTTGTTCCCCTCTGTCTAGCAGTGGGTGGCTTGGAAACTGTACTAATGTTGGTGCCGCGACTGATGGGATTTTTATAGTTGTGACCGAATGAATATTCGAACATTCGAATTTGAATAATTCTATTCGAAATCGAATATTCTTAACCGAACGTTCGGAAAAACGCGGTTTTCGAATGTATTCGAATTCGAATCCTCGAAACACTCGTGTTCGAATGTTCAAATTTGAATGCTCGTAACATTCGCATTCGAACGTTCGAATGCTACAAAATCTGCGATCCAACAAAATAATCTACATTTCTTGCTTTAAGCATCCCACGAGTAAATAATTTACTCTCCAATCAGAAATATGCGCGCCTTCATCAGACACTCAGGAACCGTATGTTCTTCGAGCGCAGAACCAGGCCAAGGAAGAGACTTCATGGTGTGTGCTCGTGTGGAAACTGCCTTCGTTGCTCGGTGGGAGTCCGCAGCTGGGTTCGCAGAAACGCATACATCTTGAAAATGCGCAAAAAACTCCAGCGAATTATTTAAACGTCAAAACCCCTCAAGTCTCAACCACTCAGCTGAAGTGCGAAAATCCCGCAACGCAGGAGAACCGAACCCCCGACCTCCCTCGCATGAAGCAGCGCCACTATCCACTCCACCACAACTCCGGGAGTGCCATCGCGGGCGTACAAGACATCGATGGAATGCCCACGTGGGGATCACGTTTAAAAGCACCCCTCCCCCCATGCAATGGATTCAATCAGGTGTTCGCGGTGGAGCGCGCTTGCGCAACCCACAGTGCAGCATTTCTGGCGGACTCAACTCTCTCTATGTATATAGCGGCAACTCTGACTATCAGCGTTTCATAATTAGCGTTTTTCCGAGTCATACTTCTTGTAATACAGTTTGCGGTCTAATCCTAGTTGGGGGGAACATGCTCTGTTGCTCCTCTCCATTATGCTTGCCTTCCCCTTCCCTCATACCACTGAAGTTTATTGAAACGTTAGACATGCGTGACACTGTGAAACGGTCGCTGGGCTCTCCAGGAAATGCAGGGAAAGCACAGAAGGGATCTCCTGAACTCATACGTAGATAAGACGACGTCTTTTTGAATTCACAGGCATGTTATCAACATCGGCAACATCGGCGGCACTTCTGCAGTGGTGGTTTTCTCTTATCGCTCAATATGTGGAAACCTACCTGATAACATAGATCTGGGATTATAAGCGGCAAGGGTTATGCATTTGTGGCAGGTCTTCTGACTGCCACTTGAGCAGTTGGGAGTCTGGAAGATGAGGATAAAGGACGGCGTTACTCGATCCCTTTTGGGATGCGCCACGCATTCTACTTATACGGGATGTCGCGGAGGCGATTTGAATTCGTATTTGGCCATACGATGACTTGCGGTGGCTAGCCGATGAACAAGTCAGCGCTTTACCCTTCCCAGACAAGTTTGATATCAATTCACCGATCCAGGAGGGATGGAAGGCTTGGTTTGGCTGGGCGGGAGATCCGAACCAGGAACCTGATATCGGGTGCAGGCGACAGTCGGCACCTCCTCCGGCTGCGCTACACGCGTCTGGAAGATACGGGCGGAATATCAGCTACGATCCCATTGAGAAGTCTATTTGCCTAAAATTTGAATTTTGTAACGTTTACAACGGCTTCGAACGAACTGTTAGGTGCAATGCCATAACGTTAGCCAAATCAAAAAGAACCTCATGAATTGGACGATACAATTCATCCCAGTGTGGGTGATCTTATTAGTGAAGCGAAAGTCGAACATCTAGCGAGGCAAGCAGGTTCGAAGCCC
Organism: Heligmosomoides polygyrus bakeri; assembly: GCA_947359475.1. NCBI lineage: Eukaryota > Metazoa > Nematoda > Chromadorea > Rhabditida > Heligmosomidae > Heligmosomoides > Heligmosomoides polygyrus. The sequence goes on from OX375865.1 coordinate 57,183,175, forward strand.
ACGCAAAGGTGGGTCAGGACAATTGCCATCAATATACAGGATGTCTCAAAAAATGTAGACACTGCTGGAAAAGTGACCATAACTTCGCTCACACTGAAGGTACTGACGAAGTTAAGGACAAGCATAAAAGCTATAAAAAATGGAAATATTAGACGTATAAATGGTGTGGATTGCGCCATGCACTCGTCTGAATTCTTCTACTTTACACTTGATTGATTGTATTTCACTTAAATACTTGTAGTTTCGTTTTAAAGGGGCCGCGTGGTTAATTTGTGCTTTTTCGAAGTCTAGAATTTAAAAACACACTACGGCTTGAGAAAAATGGAGGGTCTTATTAAAACATGCAAGTACTATTAGGCTGGCCGAAAAGTCATGAAATAAAAAATCTTTTTTTTTATTCAACCAAAATTTTCTAACTATAGTTTTTCTTCAAACTAGGGATCAACAATATATTCACCATAAGTCGGTATAATCTTATCCCATCTGCTCGTCAAATCGCTGATTCCTTTCATCCAGAAATCAGCTGATTGCGACTTGAAGAAGTTGTCGACTGCCATTTTGAGGTCATCCTACCTTTTAAATTTGTTCCCTCTTAGGTGGTGCTGAAGCGGTCTAAACAGATGGGATTCCAATGGCACAAGATCCGGCGAATACGCTGGATGGGCTAACGAATGCCAGCCGTGTTCGGCTATCTTCTCACGGGTTGTCGATGCGTGTGGGGGCGCATGTTGTCGTACAACAGGTGGACACCTAATTTTTTCACCTTTTTTCTCGCACTACATCGGCCAGTTTCTGAAGCTGATTAACGGGTATGGAAGCGGTGACCATCTTGCCAGCAGCCAGCAGCTCACGGTAGATTGTCCCTTTCGCATCCCACTAAAAGCAAGATAAATGTCTGCGTTGGTGCGGGTCTGGCTCCGGCTTGACTGGTGGTTCCGCGTCGCGTGGGAGCCAGACGGCGCGAGTGCGCTGTTATCGTAGACTATCCAGCTCTCATCTCCAGTTACTAGATCCTCAAGAAATTCCTTTCGATGCGGCTGCGCGAGGAGTGACTGGCATATGTTCATACGCACGTACCTCGGTCAGCCTATGAGGGACCCATTTTGTCAAACCTTTCCGATAGCCGAGGCCGTGCTGATACAGCTCGGTGGTGGAGGGGGTGCAGCCGAGGGTTGTTGCCAGTTTCCCCGTAGTTGCTTCTGGAATGGATTTGATAGCGAGCTGCAATCCACCATTATCGATAGCAGAAGGTCGTCCACTGCGCTCTCCGTCTTCAAAGCTCATATCTCCTGAATCAAAGCGAGTGGGCCAACGATGCACTGTGATGCGTTGGCCAATCATGTTCGACATGTCACCAAATTGACACGCGCACCTTCTTCTGGAACCTTCTACACGATCCCCACTGACCCAGGATTTTTGATTTTTTCAGGAATTTCTGAAGTTTCAAAAAAAATCAAGACTTTTCGGCCTGCTTAATATTTTAAAGGTTCTACCATTGCTGCTAGTAAAGCATTTAGAACTGTTTGACGCTCAAGAAAGCAGCAGTAAGAAAGCACAAGGTAGCGAAAATTCTGCGAACGGTCAAGATTGCGCCATGCACTAGTCTGAGCCCTAACATTTCAGACTCGATTGATAGTGGACCGAATGCTTGTTACAATCGTTACTACTTGGCCACACTAACCTGTGCTGTTTTTCTTTTATCATTTAGAACCTGACAATCACGTGAAAGACACGTAATATGTGAGTTTATTGATTTCACAGTTTGCCGTTCTCGCTATCGCTCTAATAACGCTTTCCACATATCTGAGCCCATAGCAAGAGTCATGCCCACCTCTAGTCTTCCTTTCGAGGAGAAGAGTTTTATCCTAAAGTGCCGAAAATCGAAAACATTGTCGAAGTACAGAGACGATTCGGCGACTACTTCTCCAAAGCACCAACTACTCGCGTCATCATGCACAATCAATCAAGTCTGAAATGCAAGGTTTCAGGCGGGGGCATGGCGCGATCTTGACTATTTGCACGCCACAGAAATTTCGTTACCCTGTGCTATAATTTGAGCCCCAAACTGCTCATTAAGCCTCCCTAGAAGCAATGCTAGAACCTTTCAATTAGTGCCTGCATTTTTAAGGTACCCTATATTTTCGCAAGCGACATTGTGATTTTAAGTTTTAACCTAAAAGAAAGCACAAATCCATCGGAACGACCACGTTCTGAGAAAAATATGAAAGGTATTCAGGCGAAGCACAATCGATCGGGTCTAAAACGCTAACTTTAAGACGAGTGGAGCAATCCATATGTACCGCTCATATGTCAGAAAATTTCTGTTACATATGTTAATCTTCCAAATAAGCCCTTAATTTCTTGAGCACCCTTACCGCGAGCAACGTTATCGCCTTTCAAACAGTGTGTACATTTTTTGAGACACCGTGTATTTGTTTTCTATTTTATTTCTCTCCCACAAAACGCTAGTTGCGCCCGAATGAATATTCGAACATTCGAATTCAAATGCTCGAAAAAACGCGATTTTCGAATGCTCGCAAAAACGCGATTTCCGAATGTATTTGATTTTCGAACCTTCGAAAATAGTCGCTATTCGAATATATTCGGTTAATGGAAATATTTAGGAGAGCGCAACTATAGAGATTTTACATTCACGGCTTCCGTAAAAAAGAAAAGAGGACCGTTGGCGTCATCACTTTCTCACTACGCAGGGCCTTCAGATGCTTCGTCTATAAATCAATCAAAACTGTTAAATGAATAAGTCAACTCATTTTCTTCAAGTCTCAAGTGGCTGGTCCTTAGGTTGTGAGTCCTAGTTCACAACCTCAGGCCACTTGAGGCTTAAAGAAAGGTAGTTGACTCATTTCTATCAAGACTTTCAGTCTAGCAGGTCCCCCGCTGAGCGCTTTCATTCCTATCAGCGACCAGCTCTCGTTCCTGTGTACGGGTGAGTGGAAATTGGTCTCACGAGTCGAGAGTGGAGTTTTCGCTCATTTCGGCAGCTGATCTGCTGACACCAGCTTGTTGTAGTCTGACTGCCAGCAGAATCGTTTGCTACAACGAGAGTGATGCACTTTCCGAATTGATGGCGATTTTTTCATGGCACGTGGCAGCAGTCTCCATGCACAGCCACAGGTGGCTTCAGCATCGTTCCGCGAGTACGACCAGGCACTTTCTCCAGCCCCGTCGTACAGTAGCCTCACTAAGACGTTGAGCACAGCTGAAGCCAATGGCCTCTTTTGGACAGCAAAATGCGAGCACAAGGATAAGTGACGAGCGAAAGGGAAATGAAAAAGTTTGCAGCGGTGCAGACAGTTTTTCAACAGATAAAACTGACGAGGGGATCTGTCGAAATCAGCTTTCCAAAGCTGGTCCTCGGGGTCCGAAAAGCAGCCTCATGAAGTTCCAGCACTGGTAAGAAGTAGTTAAAAATTGACCAGAAGACTACGCACCTCCTCAATGAAAGGATCTGCAACTTACTTTCTTTACCCTTGATTTCCAGAGATCAATGTAAAGTTAGGGTGCATGGTGCGCGGTTGAATGGATCCGGTTCTCATGCGCAGCGAATCGATCAAAGGTTCGGATCCCGTAGAACCAAGCAAGCTTTCCATCCCTTCGAGGTTGATATTTAATAACACCCGTGGATGGGAAAAGTCAAAGGCTCATTTGTCCATGGGGTAGTCATCGCAAGGCATGGGCACATGCCAAGCACGCAAACTAATTATGGAATACCCCGCATCGCACATTCCACAGAGGGACTGATTACCGGCGACATAGCTCCACGTATCTGTTAATTTATTGTCAGCACTGCCTTCACTGGTGAATCTGTGAGGTCTTCAACAAACGCTGTATGACCAGTAGAACGAAGAATATCGAGCATGCTGCAGTAACAGAATTAGACACCCGAACCTTCTAGATCCTGTACGGCATACCTTTAGCAGTAGTTCACCAGACCATTGCAAGAACCGGGACAGATATGTGTGTCGACGCTTTTCAGAGACCGCAAGCAAGTGCGGTAAACGTTCCGAGCATTTTTATGGCGTGGTGAGCAAACAGAGTTGAAGGGTTCAATGCAAACGTCCTGATCAGCTGGGCTAGAGATAAGGTCTTGGGGTCATTCTCCACTGCAACGTCACGAACAAGAGGTCGTGGGCATGAATAGAGGTCGAGGTAACCACGATAGCACTGGTGCGCTGATCCTGGAGGGTCAAGCGAGCATAGTCCAAGCGAAGTAGGACTGCGGTACACAACGAGTAGGAACCCACCGACGGCCATAAGGTAGACGACGAGGTAGCTGGACTGGAAGCGCTTGAAGTTGCCGTCATCGGGCGATTCGACCGCCGTTCGCGTGTAGTAGTAGAGGACGGCGCAGGCGACGCAGAGCACGTAGAAGCCGACGACGAACATGGCGGAGCGGGCCGCGGGCGACTGCGCCGGCGCCGCAGCTCCGCCACGCTCCGCCTCGCCGCCACGTGCGACCACCGCAGTGCAAACAGCGCGGACGGCCCGCGGAGGAGCCGATCCATGCTGCGGCCGACGTGGCGGCCGCGACCGCTCCCGGTCAGCCGCTGGAGGCTCGCCGTCGGTGCCCACCGCGCTGCAGCGCGCGAGCTCACGCCCCACCACCAGCTGCAGTTCTGCAGGACTGTTGCGGACGTATTCGGTCGTAGCTCGTCGCTGGTTCCGAATCAGTGAGTTTCTGGCTGCAGCGCAGTCCGGGCAAGGTGGCCGCCCTGACATGGCAAAACATTGGATCAGGGCGATCTTCGACTCAGTCGAGGAAACTCCGATAGAGTAGCAGTCCATCGACTCAACTACTATACTTATGCTCGAGTGACCTATTCAAATAGGTATTCGGATGATTTTCATTCGAGTTTGAGCATTCGAATTCGAATAATGAAATTCGAATTCGAAAAATTGCGTTTTTCGAATGTATTCGAATTCGAATGTTCAAAAAATCGCGTTTTTCGAGTATATTCGGTTTCGAGTGCTCGAAAATTTCGGTATTCGAAACCGTTCGAATATTTAAAATTTCCCAGGAAGCCAAAATTATTCGAGTATTCGAAAAGTGTCATTCGAATGCCCACCGAGAATTTGTGTAACGGCGTGTCCTGAAAAGGCTTGTTAGGTTTTTCGGGTAATTAGCATCTCCAAAACAGTTCTTTCTGTCTCTGTTACGATAGCGTCTCTTCGATTCTGGTCATTGCTGCGCCTGTGCAAAGCGGCCGAAGAAGAGTAGGAACGCTTCACTCAAAAACAAAAAAACTTGGAAATTATGATGCTAGCGGTGTTTCAAACGGACGCTACTTGTCCTTCACGCTGCAGTTAGGACTGACAGGTCATTAAATGTCTGCAGGATGGGAGTGAAGGTCAACAGGGGTGCGCTTCGGTCTTGTGCCACGTCCGATGTCTCCTTGTGCAGAGCGGTGCCTTATGGAGTCAGCCTTGTCATTTTATTTCAGTCATTTTCATCTCGTTACTCGTTATGATCTTCTGCTCCTCCGTGGTGACTGAATGCTCTTTTTCTGGTTTTCGTTTGTACAACTACGGTCCCGCAAAAGCTATATTATTAGGTTGTACGGAGTGGTTTCCAGCGTTTTGACTTCACTTTGAACTACGATAACCTTCTCAAAACTTATCGGGTTTAGTCGAAATAAACACCCTTCAAATCAGCACACTTTGCCAACGGGCCACCTTTCGACATTATTCCGTCAGCAAGAAAATTAGGTGGCTGAGATTCGACAAAATCCACGAAAGCTGATTTGTCTTGGTCCTGATGGGTGAAGGTTTTACAAGCAGGAAGGTTCTGAAAGTGTTTGAAAAGGTGGCAGTCGGTTGGTGAGAGCCGTGGAGAATATGGCGGGTGAGGCAGAACTTCAACTTTTAATTCGTTCAATTTTCCCATGGTGATTTGTAAAACGTGTGGGCGGGCGTTATCGTGCAAAACAGTCGGGCCTCTTCCGTTGACCAATGCTGGCTGAAGTTGACGCAATTTTCGGTGAATTTCATCGACTTCCTTACAGTAGGACTCTGCTGTGATCGTTTGGCCTGGTGCCAAAAAGTTGTAATGGATCACACCAGCCGCCGTCCACCTCACAGTGACCACTACCTTTCTTTGGTGGAGGTTCGCCTTTGGAAAATGCCCAGGGCTTCGTCGGCGTCCAACCACTGGCCATCCAGAATGTTTTCTGTTATCATACAGAATTTTTTTTTATCGCAAGCGATGATCCGATCCAAAAACGGGTTAACCTTGTTGCGTAAAAGTAGGGAAGAACAAATCTCGAAACGGGACGATTTTTGACACTCACTCAACTCGTGGGGCACCCACTTTTCGAGTTTTTTCGCCTTCCCAACGCGTTTCAAAACATCCGCAACAGCGGTTTTACTGACGTCCAGCTCTTCCGCGATATCGCGAACTGTTTGGGGTGGCTCACCTCCACCAATTACTTCAACTCGTCGTCCAGCATTGATCTAGGTCGACCGCTACGGGGGTCATATTCGAGGATGAAATCTCCGCTCCGAAATTTACTGGACCACTGACGCACAGTGCTTTCTTCAACACTATTAGACCCCCATGGTTGATTTGTCGAGCTGTCTCTGCTGCGGATTGTCCCAATTTGAAATTGACATAAAATATCGTTCTGAATTACTCCTTTGACATAGTCCAATAAGTCCTTCAAGAACAGAAATATAAAACAACGTTGAAACATAAGTTATTTCTTCAGATAGAGCGAAAAATTCTGTGCTGATAGCAATAATGCGCAACGCAAGTTGATTTTTTACTTAATAATAGACGAATGAAAAATAGTAACAGAAGTCGCTGAGAACTTTCCAGGCGACCTAATATATGGTTAACTTCTTCGTCGGTCAGTAGTTTTTGAGATTCGGCGCGCATTCTACGTCTATGGATGTCTTGGAGGCAATTTGAATGCGTATTTGACATAAACAATGACTTGCGCTGGCCAGCCAAGGAATAAGTCACTGCTTTATCCCTTGAAAAGAAAATCTGGTAGTTGTTCAGTGACCCCGCAAAGCTTACTTGGCCTGGACAGGACCGAAGCCAACAGCCATTGTTTGGGGTGCGACAGCCTGCATCTCCTGTTGTGCTTCAATGCACACGTGGAACTGTAATATAGACAAATTTTTGTCCAAGCCATATGGTAAAGAAAACGCTATAGTACTTAGCGGGCTGGTGCCCGCTGCGAGATTGCACATGCTCATGGAGCACTCACATAAACACGGTTTCTTTGAGCACAGACCTAAGCATGTGACGGAACTCCGGGGTGCGGCCGATCTAACTTACCCCTTTTAATATACCTTGCAGGTGTGCAGTGGGCACCAGCCCGCTCAGTACTCAAGTTATTGTTTTCCTTCTTCTTCTACAGTGGCACAGCGCATAGAGTTGTTTTTTCGACCGGCTGTTATCGATCGATTTTATCGATTTTTGTTCTGAGTTGCCCATTGGGAGTGGTAGGGAGGCGGCAGCGATACTCAAAAAGACGTGGGTCGCGCGCGCGTGTTCCCAGGCGGGGTCGGGCTGCCTTACTGATGAAGAGGACGAGATTCACGGGAACGCACGAGGTGAACTGGAGCGTAAAAGTATGCCATCAACCTCAACTGCACTGCTTTTGCCGATGCAAAAATGGGAAGGCACTGGAATGCCGAACGGGGCGGATGTAAGCTGGCGAAAGTTGATTGGTCAGAAAGATCCAAAAGAGAAATTGAGTGGCGAATTAATGACGAGAAGACATCGAGGGGCAAATGAATTTTGTGACTTTCGCGCGCGCTGCACGTTATACGAAAAAGGTTTATTGTACGTTTATTGCTACTGTTAAATCAGATTGTTTATTGAATTATTGTTCATGCTTGCTCTGCGACAAAGTAAACATTTTTTAAGGAACAGTAGCACTCCCAAGACTACAACAGCAAATATTTAACGTTTAATAACTGCAAATGTCTGAGTAGATAAAGAAATTATTCGTCCAGCGGCAGACGATGTTGACAATTCTCTCAAAGCCTTACGAAAGTTTTACGAATTAACGGTTTCTTGCAAGCTTGGATTGGCAGCAGGTTCAAATATCGAATGTAAAGAATTTCGGAAAATTTTCCTCAAACACCTATGAGAGTCTTCTTTGATTAATATAAAAATAAACCAAAAAGTCTAGTCTGGTCGCAGTAGCTCTCCTGTAAGACTATACAATGTGGTGGAGTACACAAGAACTGCAGATTTGCTGATAAGACGTTGGAAACTCCGGGCCTCTTTGGCCAAGACTTCTTCCTCCTGCCTCTCGAATAGGAAGTTTCACCATCATTTAATGTGCTAAAATCTTCTTCTAACCATCTTCACTCTAGTTACACCAATTTCCTTCAGTTGAAGTTATAGTTTTTAATGTGATCTGTAATTTCGTGGTAGCAAAATTCAGAGTATACGACTCGGTAACGTCAACTTTTTCTCAATCACCCATCTTAACATCATGATCTTCTTATTCCAATAGCGTACTCTCACTCTCTGCAATAATACACTCTCTGAAAGTCCTGAAACTTCTTTTCGGTGAACTATAAACTAGTTCTTGCTCTGACAGTTCCTATCTCTATCACTCTTCCGCTCATTTGTCGTAGTTTCCGTTTTCCTTGCTGTAGCTGCCTAGATATAGTAGGACGTAAGCTCACGCTCGAGCGCCTCAAGGGCGCATAGAATAACTCGCACGCATTCCTGCTGCGGCAAGAGGCGGTACTGGCTGCATCGCCGCGCCGCGACCGCACGCGTGGCCCGGTTGAGCATCGTTGCTCGCAGCCGGGAGTGGGAGTCGCGTGTATATTTATTTATTTATTTATTTAGACGTGCAAATAGATACAATTACACGCAGTGAAAATACAAAACACTCAACAGCAAGGAAAACAACAATACAACACAACGCATACTAATTACTTAGCTACTCTAGGAGATACCTGTCCACGAGCCTCTTAAACTGAGCTAATGAATTAGGGAGCGCATATTTTTTTGAGAATGTTAAAAGCTCAGAGCCGACCCTTTGGGTAAAAAAGGATGCACGGATGGAGATCTTGGCCTTGGAGAAATGGATTTTTCTCTGGCTACCTTTTGTGTTGGAATTTTGTAGCGTGTAGAACTCATCAAGCTTTAGTGCTACCGGTTCAGTAATCATTTTGAAAATCATGAGCAGATCATTCCGTTTCCTACGAGTCTTAAGACTGGAGATATTGAAAATTTTGGTACGATTAGAGGCAGAAGGTATGGTGGTGTAGTCATACCTATACCCATCATACCCATATGTCGGCCATGTAATAGACTTCACAAACGGGAGGCGGTGTAGGTCGACTGGCTGTTATTTATCGATCGATTTTTGTTAAGCTTACCGTTTGATCAATAATCAATATGTTGGCTGGAGAATAGTTAAATTCACAAGTTCTTGGCAAATAAGAAATATTTGTTTCTAACACTTTCTTGTATGAATCACCAGAAAGAAATAAGACCGGCCCTCATGGCTGGCCTACTCCTAGCTACCTGTAGTACACTTTGTGGTCGCCAAATTGACACTGTGATATTCCACCTTTTCGGATGATTACGACAGATTTGCTGCAGATTTACACATATCGCTTTTTCGTCAGTCCGTCATTAGCTGCCGTTATGCGGAAGCATTGTTTCATGAATTTTCAGACAGTCAGCTACCAACTCCAAAAATGATCGTTTTGAAGTGACCTAGAAGCTTGCAGTGGCTGAAGCAGATTGTTTTCCCTTCAGATGTCTTGTAAACGTTTCGTTTGTTCCTCATGAGTAGCACTTTACAACACCCAAGAACTCCTTTGGAAAAAATTCGAATAAGTTCTCTACCTCATTTTTACAATGTATAAGGGGGTTTATAAGAGGCCTGTCGATAAAAACCTCGTGCTTAACTAGGAAAGAATCCGTTATGTATTGCTTCCACTTTTTCTTCCGGGCTGTCGTCTATCATGTCTATCAGGCAGCCTGATTTTTCATTCGAATTCGAATATTCGAATTCGAATGATCAAAAAATCGCGTTTTTCGAATGTATTCGGATTCGAATATTCAAAAAATCGTGTTTTTCGATTGTATTCGAATTCGAGTATTCAGAAAACCACGTTTTTCGAATATGTTGGATTTCGAATGCTCGAAAATTTTCGCTTTTCGAAACCATTCGAATATTCGAAATTTTTACGAGAACATAAGTATATCAACTACTAGGCCACCGAACCACGTCGAACATGTCGCAGTGCCATACCAGGCACGGTAACATCTCAGCTGCAGTAGACAGCGACATTCCACTGGGGCCGGACTCATCAACGACTTACAGCAGTTTAACAGAGAAAATACAGCCGAAATCCGGCGCGGCGAAATGTTTCGCCGTGTCGCTTGATAAGCCGTTTATTCGCTCGACTAAATTGGGTCGAGAAAGCGCCAAAAAAATCATCATTTTTAGGTAAAAAACGCAATAAGGATGCTCATCCGACTCCTTATGAAACATGGCGAGGTATCTGACGAAAAACGACGCTAAGAATATTAGCTGTGCTAAAATAACACCCACGGATCTTCCTCGATAGAGCTCTCTTGTTAAGAGGGATCTCGGGCCGCTTGTCGCAGGGCCACGTGGCGCGTCCCCGGGTGGTGGATAGGGGAACTAAACGCGAACCAAATGCGACCGTGTACTGCCCAGAGACGCAGGTGGGATGCAGGGGATGGACTCCTTGCTCCTGCTGTGTCGGGTCGATGCGTTCCTTGTGCGTGGGAGCGGCATGTTCATGCACAGTGTGCGCGGATGTGTTTGCGCCTGTGCGGATTGTAACTGTGTCGGCTCGGCCAAAAGCTTGCACTCGGTAGACTGGGAGTACATCGTAAGGCGATACGAGGCCGCCTCAAAAGTCTCGCCCGGTCCCTTCGGGCGGTCTGGCTGGCTGCCCGGAGTTCTTCGCCCGCACGACAGAGCCCGACTAGCTACCCGTGTGTACTCAAGTCAAAAACAGCAGCATTAAAGGGCCTCATTCCCCTGACCCCGAAAGAGCCCCCATTTCTGCAGCGATGGGAAGGACGAGTACGGAGAGGCTGATAAATCTCAGGGCCTAACCAGGCTGCGCAAATTGAGAAGGACTAGGATGACGATCTGTACTTACAACGCCCGCACGCTTGCATCGGAAGCATCCGCCGAGGACCTGATGATGCAAGGCAGGAAGATCAAGTACGACGTCATCGGACTGACCGAGAAGAGAAGACACCACCCCCTACACGCCGCCTACGACTCCGGTAAAGAACTGTTCCTCGGAACATGTGACAGCAGGGGAGTAGGCGGCTTGGGTTCCTCGTCAACACGCACTTGGCCATGAACATCGATTCGTACGAGTCTCTGACAAGCCCAATCGGACGTCTGCGACTGAAGCGATGTGGTTCCGTGCCAGCTTTGACTGTGTTCGTCGCGTATGCCCCAACATCCGACTACGACGACGAAGAGGTCGAAGCCTTCTACGTGGAGCTGGAGAAGTTCTATAAGGAAGATCACACCTTCTACAAGGTGATCGTCGGCGACTTTAACGTCAAGATCGAGCCATGAAGGTTGCCGGAAGAACTCCACATCGGAACCCACGGTTTGGAGTGGAACGAGCAAGGTGAAAGGCTGTCTGAGTTTATCATTTCGACCAAGACCATCCATGGAAACTCACAGTTCCAGAAGCCTCCCTCCCTACGATGGACCTGGGAATCCCCCGGTGGCCAGTTCCACAACGAGATCGAGCACATCATCTTCAATCGCAAGTATTGCCTGACCGACGTTTCCGTTGTCCCCAAGTTCTACACGGGATCGGACCACCGCCTCCTTCGCTCAAGGTTCCGCTTTTCGCGTCAAGGAGAGAAGGCCGCGAAGTTCGAGAGGAGGAGTCCCAGAACGACCATCAACTGGGACCTCTACACCTCTCTTACCGTCCTTTGGGAAGATGCCGTCATGGACAACGTCGACGAGGAATACGACCGCTTCGTGCACCATCTCCACGATAGTGCTAAGGGAGCCGAGAGCTTGAAGACCACCAAGAGACGTCTGTCTCCGGAAACTCTCGAGCTGATACGCCAGCGTGGAGCAGCACGAGCGTCAGGCAACTACCATCTGAAGTCCGAGCTTGCGAAGCTATGCAGAGAGGCGATAAAGGAGGATCTTAAGGAGAGAAGGGCGGAAGTGTTGGCTGAAGCTGCAGAGGCAGGGTTGAGCATACGCAATGCCGCCGAGACTTCGCTAAATTCAAGACCAAGATGACCGCTCTCCGACGTCCCGACGGAACCGTCACCTCTTCCAGAAGGACCATGGAGAAGGTCATCCACGACTTCTACTCCGATCTCTTCGATAGCCACGTCCACCTGTCCCCATGCCATCTTCCGCAGGATGGGTACGTCGTCCCCTCTGTTCTCCCTTCCGAGATCCGACACGCCATCTCGTCGGTAAAGAAACGGACAGCACCCGGTCCCGACAGGATCAGACCCGAACACCTGAAGAACCTCCCGCCAGCGCTCATCAACACCCTGGCGCTGTTCTTCACACGTTACCTGTCGGAGTGCAAGGTTCCATCTCAGTGGAAGACCAGCAGAACCGTCTTGCTGTACAAGAAGGGAGACGTGCACGACATTGGCAACTATCGCCCGATCTGCCTGCTGTCCGTAGTCTACAAGCTGTTCACTCGAGTTATCCTGAATAGGAGCGGCCGAACGCTGGACGAAGGACAGCCACGCGAACAAGCAGGATTTCGGAGATAATTCAGCACGATCGACCACATACAGGGTGGCTGAAAAGTTCGGGCAATTTTTTGCGGCGCTACTTTTGGCCTTGAAATTGAGGTTTTTTGTTATTTCTGTTGTTTCCGTTGTATTCCTCGCGCAATTTTGATCTAGAATCTGTTGCTCCAGTTTTCTCGTTTTCAGTTGTGCTTGCGTTATGTCTCGTGAAAGTGAGCGTATCACCGTCGTCGAGCTGCACAAGACGGGAATGAGGACCGCGGACATAGTTCGAACAACCGGCTTCAAACAAAGGACCGTCTACAAGATTGTAAGACGCTACAAGGAGACTGGCGGGACCTCGGACCGTCCCCGCAGCGGCCGTCCCACCACTGCGACAACACCGGAGAACATCAACAAGGTTCGTTGTCGCATTCGCCGTAATCCTGAGGTGTCGATGAACAAGATGGCTACGGATCTCGGGATCAGTAGGGAACGAGTCCAGCATATTGCCAGGAGGAAGCTGGGATTACGCAGCTACAAAGTAGCTCGTATTCACTTCCTCAACGACGCGATGAAAGCTGAGAGGTTGAGGAAATGCAGGCGAATGCGTCAGCTGGTCGGCGATGGTCGCTTGTCGAAGGTGCTGTTCACCGACGAGAAGATCTTCACGGTCCAGCCGGTTCACAACCATCAGAATCGCCGGCAGCTGCTTAAGAAGGGTCAGCAGAAGACGTCGGCCGCAAGGACCATCAGCCGCCGCCATTTTCCAGCCTCGGTGATGGTGTGGGCTGGAATATGCGCTACCGGAAAGACGCCGCTGGTCTTCATGGAGCAGAACGTCAAAATTAACGCTGCCAGCTACCAGCAATATGTCCTCCGCGACGTACTGGTGCCGTGGGCGACGAGCCATTTTGGCGAAACCGGATTTTCTCTTCAGCAGGACTGGGCACCAGCGCATTCCGCCAAATCCACGATCGCCGTTTGCGAGGAGCTCTTCCCAGGGTTTTGGAGCAGGGACATCTGGCCATCCAACTCGCCTGATCTCAACCCGATGGATTATTCTGTGTGGTCGATCATGGAGCAGAAGATCTCCACTACAAGATACGCCACCGTTGAGCAGCTGAAATCGGCGTTGTTGAGATCCTGGGACGAGATTACAGCGGAGCAGTGTGCGACCATCATCAGCGACTTCCCAAAACGACTGCGAAAATGTATTGAAGCCAAAGGAGGAAATTTTGAGCACTTGTTGTGAATTTTCCTGTTGTATTATGTTGTTGTTGAACTAATGAAGTTTCTGTTATTTTTGTTTGTAAATCTTTGGCGTTTATGTAGTTTTTTCGTACTGCTGAAATACTTTGAAAAATTGCCCGAACTTTTCAGCCACCCTGTACACACCATTACGAAGCTAATCGAAGTGTCGCGAGAGTACAAGCTGCCGCTTTGCCTTACCTTCATCGACCTGAGGAAGGCATTCGACTCTGTAGAAACTGAAGCGGTCATCGAAGCCCTGCTCACTCAGGGCGTTCCTACTCAGTACATCAGAGTCCTTCGAGAGCTGTACAGTGGATTCACGACCAAGATCTCACCATTCTACAACGACGTCGTCATTGACGTGAAGAGAGGGGTTCGACAAGGGGATACCATATCCCCGAAGCTCTTCAGCGCCACCCTCGAAAACGTCATGCGCGAACTAGAATGGGATGACATGGGAGTGAAGGTCGACGGCCGGCAACTGCACCATCTTCGCTTCGCTGACGACATCGTGCTCATAACACCGAGCAGCAGCCAGGCGGAGCGAATGCTGACCGACTTCGTTCGTGTGTGTGGGAACGTTGGACTGCAGCTGAATCTTACGAAGACGATGTTCATGAAGAACGGATGGGTTTCTGATGCCCCATTGTCGCTCGACGGAACGAACATCTCCGAATGCTCCAGCTATGTGTATCTAGGTCGCGAAGGCAACATGGCCAACGACCTAGCACCAGAGCTGAGCAGGAGGAAACGAGCGGCTTGGGGAGCTTCCAAGAGCGTCGAAGAAGTCGCGAAGGAGACGAAGAACGTCCGACTCCGTGCCCACCTATTCGACTCCACTATTCTTCCTGCCCTAACATACGCCTCAGAGACCTGGGCTATATGAAAGCAGGATGAACACGCGATCAGCGTCGCGCAGCGTGGAATCGAGAGGACGATGCTCGGAGTGACACGACTCATGCAAGTGAGAGAAGGCCTCCGCAGTTCCGAGCTTCGCCGACGTTCGAATATCAGAGACGCTGTCGCGTGGGCCAAGTTGTCGAAAATTAGGTGGGCCGGCCACGTAATGCGCTTCGCAGACACCTGCTGGACGAGAGCCATCACCGACTGGATTCCACGGGATGTCAAAAGAACACCAGTGGCCGTATTCATGAACGTTCCCGGTAACGTTCAAGGCTTCCCGCGGGAAGCGACCTGGGCGGGAAGCAAAATTTCGTATTCATGAACCTGGCGGGAAGCAACGGGAGCCTCCCTCACCGATGGCGGGAGGCTCCCGGCCTACCCGCACTCAACCGTTCGGGAACACCGGGAAGCTGTGAAGAGGTGTGTGTAATCGCACGCAATAGGATTTCGATGGCTGTTTTGGCATCGAAAGCCATCTTAACGGGGAGTTATCTTCGCCGTTCGTCATGTAACGTTTTCCTAGGCCATCTTCGAGGGTGAGGGGTGGATATTCTCGTCCTATCAAGTGCGATTGCCGCTTTCGCAATTTGTTAGTATAAATTGCTTGTTAATTTAGGAAAGAGATAAATTGAAAGGCAAGTGCTTCAAAATGCATAAAACTAGACGACATTTGACACTACTAGCCATGGTGAATCAAAACTCGAGAGTCCGCACGAAGAAAATGAAGAATCGACCACCTTCAATGTTCCGGACAGCAAAAAGTTTTGCTGCTGAGAAGTGCAGCTAAAATATGCTCTGCAATCTATGTTGACCTAGAAATGCAGAGTATCCCAGAAAATGTCGTCACTGTCTTATAGCCTACTTTAAAAAGCAGAAAAAACAAACTTCCAATGGCTGGCTACGAGACGTTGAATCATATGGGGCTTTGATGAGACAGTAAAAATTCTCTAGATTTGCAACTTTTTGATAGAAACGTGTTTTTTAAGCCGCCTCAGAGCTTGATCGCGGTAAAGGATCACAAATTATTAGCGATCTATGTAACGAGCGATGAAATTATGCTTCATGCAAGCTATACGCGAATTCTTGGTTGATCATGGAGTAATACTTTCCAGTCGCAAATAAATTTTGGAGCGGATCAGAGCTGACTTTGTTGAAGAATTTCACGGATTCATCACAGGGCAGCGATCGTCTACCCGAGATGCACTATGCAATTTTCACTTTTCTGCATTTGAGTCTGTTGGTATTTGAACGCCGTTTCGGCCTGCGTAATGCATTCTCGCACCACTCGAAATCATGTTAGCCTTTTATTCGTTGTACACAAATCTGGCGTTAAATTACCTAGAGATCGTTGAAGAAAACCTTCGTAGAGGCAAAGGAATTGAACTCTACCTTGTTCGAGCATATATTTGCAGTTCCACTCATGTAATCTCTAAAAAATTGATAAAGCAATACCGTCAAACACTCCACATACAGATTCTGAACGGCTGCAGGAGGTGCCTATTGTCCAAAATTAGGCAAAAAATACACAAACTGGAGCGCGCTAGATGTGAGCGTCTGGTCACATTTATGAAAATTTACGATTTACGACTCAAAAATTGTCGTAAATCGTAAATTGTCGTAAATCGTAAAAAAAGCCGTAAATCGTAAAAAAATCCTCAAAAATCGCCGTAAATCTCAAAATCGTAAATAGTAAATCGTAATTGCGCACACCCCCGGAAATTTAAGAAAGAGGTAACGCAAACTAAACTCCCGACTGAAAACGGAAATCTCGAAATGTTGTTGTTCTTAGTGTGGACTGTAATGCAGCCTATTCCCGTCCACTGCGCTTCTGAGCCACAATTCCGTGTCCTTGAATTCCGGTAAACCCAGAAATACTTCAATATTCAGTTGAAAACCCTGAAATTTGAGAAATTAGTTTTTGAAATCTTGCAATTCCCGCCTCCGCTGCGATTCTAACTCGCGCGTCGCGGTCGCTCCTGCTTCCCGGTCGTTCATGAATAGCGACCGGGTTGCGGGAAGCCGGGAGCGGAATGCGGCGGGAGCGGGAAGGCATCTCCGGCCTTCCCGCTCCCGCCGTTTCATGAATACGGCTACAGGACGCCCACCAACGCGTTGGTCGGACTTCTTCGTTAAAGTCCTGAACGACCGATATGACGCTCTTCGTGTCCCTCGAGCGAGGAGGATCCATTGGACAACTCTGGCACGCGACAGGGACGAATGGAGACGCTGCTGGCACCCGCTCGAGCAATTCGATGATCAACGGGACGACAGGTGATACAGGTGAAAATAACACGTCGTCAAATGTGATTAAAGGGAAAGGATAAAGCAAGAATAAGGGACAGCGATATTCAGTCCTTTTGGGGTGCATCCACGCATTCTACTTCAACGGAATGGAGGCGATTTGAATGCGTATTACGCCATACAATGACCTGCGGTGCCCAGCCGATGAATAGTCACCGCGTAACCCTTCTCAGACGAGTCTGGTGCCAATTCAACGACCCTTTCGAGATACGACACTCCATCTCTTCGGTGAAGGAACGACAGTAACAGGATCAGACCCGAACACCTGAGGATCTTCCCCCATCACCACCCTGACGCGGCTCTTCACTGGCTACCTGTCGGAGTGAAAGGTTCCATCTCAGTGGAAGACCAGCAAGACCGTCTTGCTGTGTAAGAAGGGAGACGTGCACATTCACGACATTGGCAACTATCGCCGGATCTGTCTTCTGTCGTAGTCTGCAAGTTGTTCCCCTGAGGTATTCTGAATAGGATTAGCAGAAGGCTGGACGAAGGACAGTCACGCGAACAAGCAGGATTTTGGAGAGGACTCAGCACAGTCGACCACGAACACACCCTACTAAGCTCGTCGTAGGCTCTTCATCGATCTGAAGAAGGTATGCAACTCTGTCGATACTGAAGCGGTCTTCAAAGCCATACTTGCTCTGGGCGTTCCTACTCACTGCATTAGAGTACTTTAAGAGCCGAATAGTGGGCTTACGACCAAGATTTCGTCATTCTATGTAGAACGACGCCATCATCATCGTGAAGAGAAGGGATCGGCGAGGGCAGATCTTAGCATGTCGTATTTCAAATATATATTTTTTCAATTTATCACATACTGATGAATAATAGCGTTTTTACTCCTTTTTAGATATATGGACGATATACTTATTATACACAATATGTCTAACGACGATATAACCTATATTTTAGGTAGTTACAATTAAAGTTACAGTTTACAATTAAACATTCATTAAAACTTATTTCAATTGGGCACGTACAACTCTTCTGAAACATAACTATTTGGTTCACGAAATGGAAATTGTTGACAATAAGATCTCTACGAAACTGTATAGTAAGACGGATAAATTCAATTTTAGGGTGAAAAGACTACCTAATGCAATTATGCTCTCGCAAAAATTTCGAATACCGAAAAATTTTGAGCATTTGAAATCGAATGTATTCGAAAAACGGGATTTGTTGAATATTCGAATTCGAATGAGAAATCAGGATGCATGATAGGCATGATAGACGACAGACCAGAAGAAGAAGTGGAAGCAAGACATAACGGATCCCTTCCTAGTTAAACATGAGGTTTTTGTCGACACGCCTCTCATAGACCCATCTGAGAGCTTGGGGAGACAACCGCTAGACGATCTGCCCCCTTTTCTACGAAAAGTCGCGAGGTCGCACCGATGAACGACGCCAGACTGTAGGCAGGAGTCCAAACTTTTGCTGTCGCTGTCAGTGCTGTCAAACCACGGTCGTTATGTGCCCGGACGACACATCTTGACGACGTTCTATGCCTCAGCGACATGACAAAACAGTCAACAAGGAAGGACCAGGTCTACAATGCCGATCTCGCTGAGCTTTATGCAGCTAAACTCGTTGAGAGGTTTGACAGCTTTTCTACGACCCTTGAAAGATCTCTTACACGCTCCTTTGATAGCATATTGAATGTGTTGTTGGATATTCAGGAAGCTCAGAAACTTATTCTTAACCGCATGGCTGGATTGGAACGAAGTGTGGCTCTTCTCACACAGAAAACCAACAAGGACTCGGATCTGCTGCATTGCACGGTGGTTAGAGTTCGGGCAGATAGCGACAAAACCGACGGGAAAGCAAGGCGCATTGCTTGGATAGGGATAGGTGAGATGGCTAAGAGGGAGACCCGCCTGCTTGATCAGGAGATTTTAAAGGCGGTGGTCTATACCTCTGGTGCTCATAAGGTGCTTCGAGGAGGGAAGTATAAACCCTCATAGATTCCCTGCAGTTAGGTCCAAGAGTGGAGGTACCCGCGGAAGACTGCTGAAAATAGCTCTACCAACAAAACTTTACGTGATCGCCTGCTGGAGCATATGCGTTCAGGGATTTGCATTCGTTTGCGAGACGCGACTATACGGCTGAAGAATTACAATTTTCATTGGAGACAAGCCTCGTATGGCACCGACCGCGGGAGATGAAACACTTGGCTAACCTGGGCGGGACGAGAACCATGAACTTGGATTTGGGACGCACGCGATAGCCAGCGTATACTCATACTGCGCTACCACACGCAAACGAACAGCACACGTCGCATATACTAACATGCAAATGAGGGATTAGTCGTGTAAATGCTTCGTATGCGTCCTCCATTTGTCCCAGTTCATCAGTGTCACCTTTCACATGTAGTCCCGTTGATCATCGACTTGCTCGAGCGGGCGCCAGCAGCGTCTCCATTCGTCCCTGTCGCATGCCAGAGTACTCCAATGGATCCTCCTCGCTCGAGGGACACGAAGAGCGTCATATCGGTGGTTCATGGCTTTCACGAAGAAGTCCGACCAACGCATTGGTGGGCGTCCCGGTGTTCTCTTGACATCCCGCGGAATCCAGTCGGTAACGGCTCTCATCCAGCAGGTGTCTGCGAAGCGCATTACGTGGCCGGCCCACCTAATTTTCGACAACTTGGCCCATGCGACAGCGTCTCTGATCTTCGAACGTCGGCGAAGCCCGGAACTCCGGAGGACTTCTCTCACCTGCGTGAGTCGTGTCAGTCCGATCGTGCATCGTCCTCTCGATTCCACGCTGATCGCGTGTTCTTCCTGCTTTCGTATAGCCAAGGCCTCTGAGGCGTATGTTAGGGTAGGAAGAAAAGGAGTCGAAAACGTGGGCACGGAGTCGAACGTTCTTCGAGTTCTTCGCGACTTCTTCGACGCTCTTGAAAGCTCCCCAACCCGATCGTTTTCTCCTTCTCAGCTTCGGCGCAAGATCGTTGGCCATACTGACTTCGCGACCCAGATACACGTAGCTGAAGCATTCGAAGATGTTCGTTCCGTTGAGCGAGAAAGGGGCATCAGAAACTTGTCCGTTCCTCATGAACATCGTCTTCGTAAGGTTCAGCTGCAGTCCGACGTTCCCACACACACGAACGAAGTCGGTCAGCATTCGCTCCGCCTGGCTGCTGCTCGGTGTTATGAGCACGACGTCGTCAGCGAAGCGAAGATGGTGCAGTTGCCGACCGTCGACTTTCACTCCGATGTCTTCCCATTCTAGTTCGCGCATGTCGTTGTCGAGGGTGGCGCTGAAGAGCTTCGGAGATATGGTATCCCCCTGCCGAATCCCTGTCTTCACGTCGATGACGACGTCTTTGTAGAATAGTGAAATCTTGGTTGTGTATATGTATGTACAGCACTCGAAGGACTGTGATGTAATGAGTAGGAACCCCCTGAGTGAGCAGGGCATCGATGACCGCTTCATTTTCGACAGAGTCGAATGCCTTCTTCAGGTCGATGATCGTAAGGTACAGCGACAGTTTTTAATCTTGCGACACTTCGATGAGCTTCGTAACGGTGTTTATGTGGTCGATCGTGCTGAATCCTCTCCAAAATCCTGCTTGTTCGCATGGCTGTAGTTCGTCCAGCGTTCTGCTAATCCTATTCAGGATCACACGAGTGAACGGCTTGTAGACTACGGACAGCAGGAGGTCGGACGGTAGTTGCCAATGTCGTGCACGTCTCAATTCTTGTACAGCAAGACGGTCTTGCTGGTCTTCCACTGAGATGGAACCTTGCACTCCAACAGGTATCGTGTGAAGAACAGCGCCAGGGTGTTGATGAGCGCTGGCGGGAGGTTCTTCAGGTGTTCAGGTCTGGTCCTGTGGGGAAGGGGTGCTGTGTGCTTCTTCATCGACGAGATGGCGTGTTGGATCTCGGAAGGGAGAACAGAGGGAACGAGCTATCTATCCTGTGGAAGATGGCATGGGGCAGGTGGACGTAGCTATGGCCCCTGGGGCCGTATGCTATTCTCGCCCGACTCGGGGACGGGGACGGCGCGAAAAATCGATGGCGCATGATGTGCATACCGGGGATGTGGGCGGAGACCGCCTCATACCCGGCCGGGGACGGTTGGGGAGTGAATAGCATACGGCCCCTGTTATACTCCCGCGGGAGCTTCCGCGGATGGGCGGAAATCGCGTCGGGACCCCGCGCCGGGCCACTCGTCGCGGCCCGCCACGCCCGCCGTCCGCGGTGCACCCCTAGTCCGCGGACGTTCCGCGGATGCTCCCGCGGGAGTATAACAGAGGCCTATCGAAGAGATCGGAGTAGAAGTCGTGGATGACCTTCTCCATGGTCCTTCTGGAAGAGGTGACGGTTCCGTCGGGACGTTGGAGAGCGGTCAACTTGGTCTTCAAGTTGGCAAGTTCCGTCGGGCATTGCGGATAATAAAACCTGCCTCTACAGCTTCAGCCAACAGTTCCACCTTCTCTCCTTAAGGTCCTTCTTTATCGCCGCTCTGCGTAGCTTCTCAAGCTCGGACGTCAGCTGGTAGTTGCCTGATGCTCGTGCCGCTCTACGCAGGCGTATCAGCTCGAGAGTTCGGAGACAGGCGCCTCTTGGTGGTCTTCAAACTCTCGGCTCCCTTAGCACTATCGTGGAAATGGTGCACGAAGTGTTCGCATTCCTCGTCGATGTTGTCCATGACGGTACATATCTTCCCAAAGGCCGGCAAGAAATGTGTACATGTCCCATGGCTGTTCTGGGACACCTCTTCTTGAACTTTGCGGCCTTCTATCCTTGACGCGAAAAGCGGGGCTTCGAGCGAAGGAGGCTGTGGTCCGATCCCGTGTAGAACACGGGGACAACGGAAACGTCGGTCAGGCAATACTTGCGGTTGAAGATGATGTGGTCGATCTCGTTGTGGAACTGGCCACCGGGGGATTCCCAGGTCCATCGTAGGGAGGGAGGCTTCTGGAACTGTGAGTTTCCATGGATGGTCTTTGTCGACATGATAAATCCAGATAGCTTTTCATCTTGCTCGTTCCACTCCAAACCGTGGGTTCCCACGTGAAGTTCTTCCGGCAACCTTCGTGGCTCGATCTTGACGTTGAAGTCGCCTTGTAGAAGGTGTGATCTTCCTTATAGAACTTCTCCAGCTCTACGTAGAAGCTTCGACTTCTTCGCCGTTGCAGTCGGATGCAGGGGCATACGCGACGAACCCAGTCAAAGCTGGCACGGAGCCACATCGCTTCATTAGAGACGTCCGATTCGGGTTGTCGGAGACTCGTACGAATCGATGTTCATGGATAAGTACGTGTTGACGAGGACACCAACGCAGCCTACTCCCCTGCTGTCACATGTTCCGAGGAACAGTTCTTCTTGCATCATCAGGTCCTCGGCGGATGCTTCCGATGCAAGCGTGCGAGCGTTGTTTGTACAGATCGTCATCCTAGTCCTTCTCAATTTGCGCAACCTGATTAGGCCCTGAGATTTTAGCAGCCTCTCCGTAGTCGTCCTTCCCATGGCTGCAGAAATGTATGCTGTTGCGGGGTCAGGGGAATGAAGCCCTTTAGTGCTGCTGTGTTTGACTGGAGTACACACGGTTGCTAGTCAGGCTCTGTCGTGCGATCGAAGAACTCCGGGCACCCAGCCAGACTCCATTAAGGGACGGGGCGAGACTTAAGGCGGCCTCGAATCGCCTTACGATGTACTCCCAGTCTACCGAGTACAAGCTTTTGGCGCCGGGCCGACACAGTTACAATCCGCACAGGCGCAAACACATCCACACACAATGTGCATGAACGTGCCGCTCCCACACACAAGGAACGCTTCGACCCGACACAGCAGGAGCGAGTCCATCCCCTGCATCCCACCTGGGCAGTACACGGTCGCATTTGGTTCGCGTTTAATTCCCCTATCCACTATACTTGTGCTCGAATAATCGAATTCGAATAATTATTCGAATAATTTATTCGAATTCGATTTTCGATTATTTGATTATTCGAGTTCCGTAAATTCGAATAATTATTCGAATTCGATTATTCGAGTTTAGCAAAATCGAATAATTATTCGAATTCGATTATTCGAGTTTTGCAAATTCGAATAATTATTCGAATTCGATTATTCGAGGTTTGCAATTTCGAATAATTATTCGAATTCGATTATTCGAGTTTTGAAAATTCGAATAATTATTCGAATTCGATTATTCAAGGTGCGAAAATTCGAACAATATTCGAATTTCGAATACGTAATTGTTTCGAATGTGGCATAATGATGATTTTTGTGTGCGGCGTTCATTTCGGTGACGACTGTTTTCGATAGCACACTGTCGAGGAGCTCACCGTGACGAAAACGCATTCAATATCCTACTATACATAGAAGGGTAGTGTGTGCGCGCGTGCGTGTTTCCATCAGTCCATCACAACTGGCGTGGGGAAATGGCGTATTGGCGATACTGACCGCAGTTGATGGCGATCGACTGCGGTCCGAAGCTTCAGCCGTTGGGGTCTCGTCGATCTCGCTGAACACAAATTTGAAGTTCGTTTTTGAAATTATCGGTTGAAGTTGATCGACCTATTAATTTTCTATGGGGAATTCGTTGAAGCGTATCAATTGTATGACCGGTCTTCGTCGATATTTTCAAAATCTAACTTCACATTTGCATTCTTTGCGACCATGACTGTCATCGATGTCATACACTTGAATACTCTACGGAATTCGCACAATAAACACAAATTTTGACGGAAAATTAGAAAATGAATTCAGATTCGTGTTCAGTGACCTCGATTACCTCAGGCCTGAAGTTTCGATCTTATTGAGTGATGTTTGCGAAAAACCGATACTTTGATGGTCCTTTTGTCGGCTGGACGTCTTCTCAGCGGGGACCACAACTCTTCCAGACCGCTCGATCTCGGGCTGCTTGCATCCAGTGAGGCAGACTCCGCTCTCTGAAAGATCTTGAGAATGAGTCTGCCCATCGCGTTGGCGGTCGTCCCAGTGGTCTCTTATGGTCTCTCGGGAGCCATTCTGTGACACGGAGACTCCATCTATCGTCCATTCGTCGAAGCAGGTGTCCGGCCCAGCGATATTTGGACTTCTTGATGTACTGCAGCGGGTCTGATAATTGCGACCTCTCCCGTAGCTCCGAGCTTCGTAGGCCTTCTTGCGACTGCTGACAAAGGCTTGTCCTCGGAAGACATCTCTCCAGTGCACGATGCGTAGTTTGCATTGCTCTGGCGATTGTCTTGTTGTCGGGCCAGGTTTGCGTCGCGTAGCACATCGCAGGAAGTACGGAGGCGTTGAATATCGAGGCCCTGAGGCCGTGATCCTTGACCTGATCGGTGACTTCTCGAATCGAACTGAAGGCTGCCCATGCTGGTCTCCTGCGGGCGATTTTAGGAGCGAGGTCGTTATCCATGTTCAGCTCTCTTCCCAGATAGACGTAGGAGTCGACCTGTTGTAGAGCAACTCCATTTAACCTTACGATTCCCGTGTCACACCACTGGTTGACCATAAATTGTGTTTTTGACATATTCATGTCCAACCCAATCTTCATACCTGCCACATTGAGCTCGCTCAGCATTTCCTCGACTTCTGCCGTGCTGGTAGAGATGAGAACAATATCGTCGGAGAAGCGAAGGTTGCTGATCCGTATACCGTCGACAAGGTAGCCTTTATCGTCCCGGTTCTAGTCTTTCATGGCATCCTGGAGTGCCGCTGTGAATAGCTTGGGAGAAATCGTGTCTCCCTGTCGTACTCCTTTCCCGATAGGAATTTTAAGCTTTCGATCGAACAGCTGGATAGTAGTCGATGTGTTCGAGAAGCATTCGTCGAGAAGTCGGATGTAGGGCGATGGTATACCAACGTGCACAAGCGCGTTCAGAATGGCGTTGATTTCCACAGAGTCGAACGCTTTCCGGTAATCCACGAAGACAAGGACAAGTGGAAGGTGGTATTCGCGGCTCCTCTCGATGAGCTGTGAGACAGTCTGAATATGGTCCATGCAGGAGAAATCCTTGCGAAACCCTGCTTGTTCCACTGGCTGATATTCATCCAAGCAACGCTCCATGCGGTTAAGCAGTATCTTGGTGAAGATCTTGTACACAATCGAGAGAAGACTGATGGGTCGATAGTTGTTGATATCCTCCTGCTGACCTTTTTTGAAGATTAAAACTGTTTTCGACTCCTTCCATGAGTCCGGAATCCTACCAAGTCGAAGGTAGTGGTTGAAGTGCTTGGCAAGAAGTGAGCAGAGGGCACTGCCACCCGCACAAAGGAGATCAGCAGAAATGCCGTCCGGTCCGGGAGCAGTGCCCGGCTTCATCCTTCTGATGGCATGAGCAACTTCTGATTCCAGAATGGGAGGTACTTCCTCAGCTGGTGGCATCAAGCATTTCGGGACAGTGATGGAAGAACGGAACAGATCTGTGTAGAATTCTTGAACGATGGCCTCCATCGCTCTTCGAGACGTTTGCGTTGTTCCATCCTTATCCACAAGGGCTGACATTATTGCCTTCTGATCGCAGAGATCTCGTTTGCAGCGCTTTATGCTTCAACCTTTCCCAGCGGCTTCTAACAGCTTCAATCTTCTGTAGGCTTGAATGGACTCCTTCACTGCGATTCGACAGGCCTTCATGATGTGGCTTTTTCCAGATGGGAAGCATTAGGATCCAGTTTGACAGCTCTTCTTTGCTCCAAGAGTTTAATCGCATGTGCGTTGAGTCTTGAAGCAGACGGTGATGTGGCTTCGCAAGAGCTGCTAGCACATTTCAACAGTCCTTTGGAGAGAAGGTCGTAGTCTTCCGATGGATCTTCAAGAAGATTCCAATCGTACGACTTTATTGCATATTCCAACTCCTCAGACTTGAATATGGGAAAAATCGATAATTTGATTAATATCTCTTGATGTAGCCGTTACTGCAAAAACTAACTTAGGATTCGTGTTCAGCGACCTCGATTACTTCGGGACTGAAGCTCACAGTTTGCATCTATGACACGACTATATACCATTTTCAGTTGAAATTCAAAGTTTTTCAAATCAAATTCAACGTTGTTACACGGGGAAGATTCCAGAAGAACGTTGAAATTTATTCCAAAAACGTTGAATTTCGACTGAAAATGCCGTATAACTCTGCAATTTGATTGGCTGACGATTCCTGTGAGATAATGAAATGAACAATGAAGTGAACGGTTTTTTTTGCAAAGGTTTGCACTTGTGCGTAGATGTTTTGCACACGTAATTCTGTAGGAATTTTTTTGTAGGATTTTGTTTGCAGGGAAAAAAGTTCTCATGTCTTGCCATTTAACGAGTATTGTCAACGGTTTTGAGAAGATATTGAATATCTTCATTATTTGCTTTTTTTAAAGAATTCAAATCTTTTATTTTGTCTCTGGCAAATCTTCTTCTTCTTCTTCTTCTCCCGAGCGTTTAGTCCCGCGCAGTCGCAGGGTCCGCTGTTCTTATGATCCGTCGCCACCTCATCCTATCAAAGGCGTCGTCTGGCATGGCGCCGACTTCAGCGAGATCTTTCTTGATGACATCCTTCCACCTTTTCCTTGGGGCTCCTCTCGGACGCTTTCCGGGTGCCTCGAAATCTAGGGCCAACCTTATGGGGTGATCCTCTGGTCTTCTGAGGACGTGTCCATACCACCTCAGGCGCTGCTCCCTCATCTTCAGCTGGATCGGAGCTGTCTTCATCACTGCCCTAACATCCTCGTTTCGCACCCTGTCCCGACGGGTCCATCCACAAGCCCACCTGAGCATTCTCATTTCCGCCGCGTGCAATTGCCGCTCCTGCGCTTTACCTAGGGCCCAGCACTCACTGCCGTAGAGGAGGGCAGGCCTCACCACTGTTCTATAGAGCTTTCCTTTGAGTGTCCTGGAGCACCTACGGTCGCAGAGGATTCCTGTGGACTCCCTCCATTTGAGCCAGGCTGCGTTTATCCGTCCCCTGACCGCCTGGTCCACACTTCCTTCCTCGGATAGGTCACTTCCGAGGTAGCGGAATTCTTCCACCTTCTCGATCGCCTCCCCTTGGCAGTCTAGGATCGGTCTAGTGCACTGCTCAGAGCTGATAAACTTGGTCTTCTTCACGTTCAGCCGCAGGCCGTTATCCGCGAGGGCTACTTGCCACAGCCTCACCTTCTCCTCCAGCTCCTCCCGGCTGTCGGCTACTAGAGCGATATCGTCCGCGTAGAGGATGGTCCTGAGAGGGCCTTCCTCCAGGAGTTTCACTATGCAGTCAAGCGTCAGCACGAAGAGGAACGGACTCAGAGCCGACCCTTGATGTACACCCACTGTGATGTCCATCTTCTTTGTCATTCCGTGTGGGGTTCGTACCGCCGCTTTCGAGCCTTCGTACATGTCCTTTACGACTGTGATCAGACGTTCCGGAACACCTCTACCTCGGAGCGATTTCCAGAGCACGGCCCGGGGTAGCCTGTCGTAGGCTTTCTCCAAGTCCAGAAAGGCCATGTAGTAGGGCTTTCGTTTCTCCCGATATTTCTCCATTACCTGGCGAGCGATGAAGATGGCGTCTGTGGTGGACCTCTCAGGCATGAAGCCCCACTGCTCCTGGGAGATTGTCACCATCTCCCTCAGCCTCGAGTCGACCAGACGTTCGTAGATCTTCATCGTGTGCGAGATCAGTTTGATCCCTCGGTAGTTGGAGCACTCGGACGCGTCCCCTTTCTGTTTGAAGATGGGGACTATGATGCTGTCCCTCCAGTCATCCGGCATCTTACTGTCTATCATGACTCTGTTGAAGAACTGTGTCAGCCAATTGACTCCACAGTCCCCAAGCACCTTCCAAGCCTCTACTGGCACCCCATCAGGTCCAGCTGCCTTCCCGAGCTTCATCTTTCCTATGGCGTTGCGAACCTCTTCCCGCGTCCAGGATGGGATGGGTCCTTCCGTTGGTTGTTCTTCTTGAACTTCGCGACGAGGCAATTCTTCATTCAGGAGCTCCTTGAAGTACTCCTCCCATCTTTTTCTGACCTCGACTGGCCTCCGTAGTACCCTGCCGTCAGCACCCCTCACTGTCTTGACCACTCGAATGTCGGCGCAAGCTCTATGCCGCGCCTTAGCCAGCCGGATAGCAAACTTCTCTCCCTGTGGCCCGTCTAGCTTCTCATATAGGGCATCCATCTCCGCTCTCTTCGCTTTCGCTACAGCTGCTTTTGCCAGGCTCTTCATCTTCCTATAGACTGTAAGATGCTCGGGTGCGCTTGTCGTTTGCCACTGTTTATAGGCCTCCTTCTTTTTCCTCACCGCCGCCTGCACCTCTTCATTCCAGAACCATGCAGCCTTATCTCCTCTGATCCCTCCCTTTGTTTCACCGAGGGTTTCCTTGGCACATCGTAGAATCGTTTGGGTCACCCTCCTCCAGGTCTCGTTCACGGGACCAGTTGGATCCGGAAGACCTGCATCGAGCACCCTCCTTCGTAGCTCGTTGCGCTCTGAACCCCGCAGTTTCCACCATCGGATTCTGGGTTCTGTTCTTACCTTGGGTTTGGGTAGAGGTATGGCCAGGTCAGCTACCAATGGCCTGTGCTGTGGTGCTACATCTTCAGCCGGAAGGACCTTCACATCCCGGACAGTTTTCAAGGCAGGAATGTTGTCTCTGGCGAATGTTGTCGTTGAACTTACTTTACTACATTTGCTTGAGCCTACACAATGCGCTTTTGGAGTGAGTAAACGGTATCAAACGAAATTGGTTAACACAAAAATCGCATTGTCCTTATTAATACACCCCGGTGCAAAATTATAGATACCCCCGATTTGTCCATTAGTAGCCGAAGGATCCGCTGCCTATGCTCAGCGGTTACCGTCGTATTCCTCACTATCGAAAACCTCTATAGAGAATTTTAAGCAGGTTAACTCATCAGTGCAGGATACCACGAACTTTTATTGAAAATTTAACGAATGGAGACCGGTGCAAAATATAAGTTTCCTTCATAAAAAGCCTGATTAATCACAAAAGTCCCTACAGACAAAGTAAGATTAGTACTTCGCCACATCACCTTTGTTGCAACCATATCGAAAATTTTGTTTTTCGTAGTACTGATTAGGTTATCAATAACAGTTCGCTCAACATTGGCTCATGCATGAAGTATGGCGTTCTTCAGATCAGAAACTTAAGTGTAAGTAGTTCCATTTTTGCACACTTTGTGTACAAGAATGCCCCACAAGTTCTCTATCAGCGTGAGATCTGGAGGAAAACTAGACCACGGCAAAAGTTGAATTGTATTGGAGTTGAGCCAACCTCTTATAAACCTTGTGGAAAAGGTACAGAATAACTAACTACAAGGTTCTTATTCGCATTGGCGGGTTCCTTTACTCTATGGTACCTAAAGCATCGATAAGGAACAAATACCTGGGTCTTCACACATTGGCTTCTCGCAGGAATTTCTTCGATATTTGTCGGGTTTATACGTTAATCCACTTTTCGCGCTTTGTAGGCCCAAATTCTTTGATCTGCGTGCGTCTCAAACAAAAGGGGAGCCTGAGAAGCTTCCTATCAGACGACCTAGGAGTAAGCTGAAGCTGGCCCTTTCTCCTCATAGGATATTGGTTTGACTCGCTCTAGGTGTGTCTTCATGTTGTTGTGTTGTTGTAATACTTTTTTCTGCCGCTTGCGCTTATCGCGAACGTATTGAATAAATAAATAAATTAAATTAAATTAACCTGCAGTTGACTGCGATACGTGTGTGGATGCATTATCTTGTTTGAAAATTAGGTTGTGCCTAGGAAGTCTCCTTAAATACGTCAGAAGGTGATCTCGGAGCAATTCCTAGTAGTCTTCACTGTTCATCCTACACGAGACGAACTTCCGAAACGAAGGAGACAAGTCCGCATCCAGAAAACGCAGCCCAACCATGAGACTTTCACCGTCAAGGTTGCGCCTAGAGGATACTCGACCTTTTTTCTCAGATCTCTCCAGTAGTGTAAAAGAAGCGGAATCTTGATGGGCCCGACGGGTACAGACACTATTCGAGAGATTTGAGGAGAGAGAGAAGCGAGTATTCTACAGGTGTTACTTTGTCGGTGGAAGTCTCATGGTTTCGGCTGCGTTTTCTGGATACGAACTTGTTGCCTTGGAGTTCGTCTCGCGTAGGATGAACAGTGAAGACTACCAGAAATTGCTCGGAGATTACCTTCTGCCATATTTCAGAAGATTTCGTAGGCACAACCTTATTTCCCAACAAGATAATGCATCCATACACGTATCGCAGTCAACTACAGGTTGGCTCAACTCCAACAGAACTCAACATTTGAAGTGGACTAGCTGTTCTTCAGATCTCAACCCGAAAACTAGAAATCTAGTGGGACATTCTTGTACACAGTGTACAAAAATGGAACCGCTGAGACATCGGTTTCTGATCTGAAGAACGCCGTACTTAATGCATGGTCCAATGTAGAGCAAGCTGTTATTGATAACTTTATCAGCAGTATGCCAAATAAAATTTTCGATATGGTTGCAACAAAGGTGATGTGACGACGTACTAATCTTACCTTGTTTGTAGGTACTTTTGTGATTAATCAGATTTTCTATGAAGCGAACTCATATTTTGCACCGGTCTCCATTCGTTAAATTTTCAATAAAAGTTTGTGGTATCCTGCACTGATAAGATAAACTGCTTAGAATTCTCCTATAGAAGTTTCCCATAGTGGGGAATACGATGGTAACATTACTGGACCTCGGCAGCGGGTTCTTCGGGTACCAATGGACAAACCAGGGGTGAACCTATTTTGCACCGGGTGTATTAAGTTATAATAAAGTTTATTCGATTATTCGATTTTTTCGAATATTCGATTATTCGGAAATTCGAATAACGAAAAAATGGGGTTATTCGATTATTCGGAAATTCGAATAACCAAAAAATGGGGTTATTCGATTATTCGGAAATTCGAATAACGAAAAAATGGGGTTATTCGATTATTCGGAAATTCGAATAAACGAAAAATGGGGTTATTCGATTATTCGGAAATTCGAATAACTAAAAAAATGGTGTTATTCGATTATTCGCTCATTCGAATTTTCGAAAAATGGGGTTATTCGATTATTCGGAAATTCGAATAACCGAAAAAATGGGGTTATTCGATTATTCGTTCATTCGAAAAATTTTAAAAAAGCACAAGTATACTATCCACCACCCGGGGACGCGCCACGTGGCCCTGCTACAAGCGGCCCGGGATCCCTCTTAACAAGAGAGCCCGAAGGCTCTCTGTCGAGGGAGATCCGTGGCCCAATTACTTTTTTGCTATTTGGTCCCACCTCAAGGCTTATATGTACAGTTTAAACTCCTGGTCAACTGATCGAAGAAGAGGTCGCATTTCTCTGTGTTCATGTTCAGGTATTAGCGCGATAAGGAACTCCGAAACGCAGGCCATCTAACGCACATTCGTCAAAATTGGCCGCATCGAGTTCGTCTTCTTCCCTTCAGCCTTTACTGCCTTCCGGGCCTGTGGAGGAGAACAAGGAATCCAGCTGATTCCACAACACAACAGATACAGTCCAGTGATCTGCTTTTGTTTTCACATTGGTATGTTTCGTATTCTTCTAAAAAAATCCGTAACAGGGAAGGTAGCACTTCCGAATATAATGGTGGTGCATGGTGGAAGATTATAGGGCAATTAGTGGTAGTTCGGCGGGGAGGTCTGCTTTTCAGTGGTGGCCATACGAGTTCCTTGACAACCTCAAGCAACTCTTTCTTCTTTCCATTCTATTCCCCCTGTCTTTCCCCCGCTTAGCCTTATTGTCTGTACCTCCTCTGCTAGCAGTTTTCACTCTCCATATTCTCTTGTGATCTCATTCACTCTGCTGCTCCTCACTTGGCCTGGCCTTCTGGAAGAATGTCCAATTTTAGGTGAATAGATGAATAAACAAAGGCCAGGGTGTACACCTAGGGGGTCATCTCGATGACGTTCCTTCGTGCAGCCCGAGAAAGACGAACCTGCTTCTTGCCCTATCCGCTTGCGTCTGCCTCTTCGCGCAGCAATTGTTGATCTCCCCAACTCATCTCCCGTCCGACTCGGTGTAATTGCGCGACCTCAATAATGTATGAGGCTACTAGGGCTTTAGTCTGTGTAATACGCGACACATTATGGCAGGCTGTCTCCGCTGCGGGCATCTTCACCTGCGACAGCCGTCGCTTTCTCATTTCCCTTCCAGTCGAGAAAGTCTTGTTCCTTTCTCGTGATGCCATACAGCATTTCATGATTTTCTCATCGTTACAATAACCTTAACAATGGAGAGCGCTGGGGGAAAGCTTTGAAAGCAGGCGAGAGATTGTTCCTGCGCACGAATTGCCGAAAATTATGAATACTGTAGAAGATCAGCTACACACAACGTGATTGGTCTTTTAACAAATTATTCTAATAGTTTTTTCCTACGCCCAGGATATTGGAAGGGACAACAATTCCCTTTCTACTTTTCATAGTCTCTTCGTTAAGAAAAACTAAATCGGCTCTGAAGATGTAAGGAAAGGCAATAAAAACGTGTTGTCGAAGAAAAACAAATAACCTGCCGTTACTAGGCAGGTCCATGCGAGAGCTTCCTGAGAAACAACCGCTTTTCCTGTCAGAAGGAAGGGGTTGTGAAGAAACAAACATTGGAGGAATACGCATCTTTGGAGAGACATGCGCTCCGTTCCTTCTCCGTTTCGTTTTCCCTGAATAGGCCACACATGGCTACGTTTCATGACGTGCGAACGACGTTGGCCAGAAAACCGTGTATTTAAGGGTGAAAGCTTTATTTTACGGTGCTTTCGTCTTTGTTGCGAACAGATGAAAAGCCATCGCGTTTGCGTCTTCGTTTTCTAAAACGACCAGTTTTTAACACGAAATTAGAAGAATTTTCAAAATCGCCTTCTCATCCATATTTTTACCACAGAACCCAACATTTACTTGTCGGCCCTCATTAGCACTTGTGCATACATTTGCACAGTATCATTAATTGCAGCACTCGCTCCCTTTCTATGCGGGTTGCAGGGGATTATCGTTCCAAATCAGTTTGACCATCTTCTTTCTTCATACCTGTCAAAATGGTGGGACTTTTGAAACTAAGGTAGAAGGAATTCAAAAGATAGAAGACACTGGAAGCGGTATGTAGCTGCTCATCACGGCCTACGAGTTAATCATTTTTCTCCTTACGGGATAGGACTTCGAGAACATCCAGAAAGCTGGCGACAGAAAAGGTGTGAGTAGCAAAAACCTCCTTTTTGCACTGTCAGGTCGTAAGGATGTTAGGGTTTGAGGGAATAAATTGGGGAGCGCGGTCGCACGGTCGGAAGAGGCGCCGACCGGCGTGTATACTCCTGCTCGTTGTTTTTGGTTCCGAGTTACCGCTCAAGCCAAACGTTCCATCCCTTCAGGGTCGGCGAATTTGTACCAGACTTGCCTGGGAACCTCTGACCTGTTCATCGCCTGTCCCCTCAAGTCAATGTACTGGACAAGTACAAGTTGAAGTTGTCTCTACGATATCCCGTAGAGGAACAATGCTCGGCGCATCCTACAAAAGGTGTTCACCAGCGCCAACGTTTATCCATTGCTCTTTTAGGTCCTCTCTGATCAACAGACTTGAGAAAGTCATGCGGAAGGCTAGGCAGTGAAAGTAGTGCTCACTTTCTGAGCCCCTTCAGGGGAATTTTCATAGAAAAGTGAAAGAAGACCTTTCTTCTGAATGCGCGTACATTTTCGTCATGGGCTTCCCTATTCCAAATTCTCCAGCGTCCACTCCTGCCCAGCAGGTGCGTCGTCATTCAACACTGTGAAGTGTTTGAAGTCTCTATGATGTGGTGCTAAAACCTTCCTGAGTTTTGTCAGTTGACCGGCCTAGTGATTCAATGAAGATTTTGGTTCTCTCTCGTCTTTACGCCTGAGGTATAACACATTAGGAGGCTTGTGTAGAAAAAAGTCCCTTATTCTAGAAGTGAAACCCCAAGTGCTGACGACATTTTTGCCAAAGAAACGATTTCCTACTTGATCTGTTTTAAGAGGAGACTTTGCAGAGCCAGCAACAACAGCGGTTGGGACAGCAGATGGTTTTAGAGGAAAAAGGTAGGCAACAGACGTGATGGTTGTCGAGTACGCAGCACGGCGGTTTCTACAACACTGCACTCGACCACCTACAGTCTGGATGTTTACGAATTCCTGCGCACACATGCGCTAGTTTTGTTTCAGCAGAGAGCTGGGTATCAAGCACTAACCTGTGTATTTTAGATTTTGAAAACGTATTTCAGAAGTGGAAAATCCGATCCTATTTCTGGGCTTAGTCGATTTCCCAATTCCAATTCAAAACAGGCGCTGAGTTCTCGAATGTGCTAGAGCAAACCATGTCGGACTTTGGCGGGTTAGTTCCGGCTGACGCACAGGGCTGTAATTGCACTGCGCTTTTTGAAGAAGAGATCAGAGATTTGAGAAGTAGAGAAGTTAACGTGGTGGACTTCAATGAGAACCATACGAAGGAAGTTGGGAGGAAGGAGTAAACTCGACGTTAATCAAAACCTTTGCGAAATTGAAACTCTTTGAGGTATTAAGCCTCCACCATGCCTAGTGATGATAACCACATACAAGTCAGTGTTACGTCCTTACTACTAGACCATTGAGCTTGTAGCAATTTCCCGATTCTGAAGACGTGGGAGGCCTGAAGAGACCCAGCTAGCCTTAAACATTCGATGTACACACGAGGGCGGTCAGCTGCTCCGAGTGAGCTGTACGCGTTCGTTCATAGCGAGGTAGCAAGGCGAAAACAAAAGATGGACCGGTGCGGAGCTAACGCAGAGAGTGACATTGAGATGCGCATGCTTTCACAAGGTTTACTGCAATCGCGGTATCCACTGACTCCCGCTGGGCCAATCGACTCACACAGATCCTTTCTGGGTTTCTTTAAGAAAGGCGTTTGCTCGTGCGCAAGGACTCCAGTACATCTTTCCTCTCAAAACAGCATCATGTTTGTAGCAGGAATTTCTCAAAGCCCAGATCACCGATGGATCATCTGCACATTGCTAAACTCTTCAGTTCCACCTGCGCCTCCTCGCCAGAAAAAGCCTTGCACTAGAAGATCTATGTAAAGAGAGCTGTGGTGCTGCTCAACGTGCTCGCCGTGGTCGTTCGGTGTTTGTTCCGCTTTTCGACACTTCAAGCACCTTCACTCGCGCCTACGGAGCCCCTGATTAGATTCAGCCAGTCGCCAACGTCATTCAAGTGGAAGCTTCTCCTCTCCAAGGGCCTGCTTCGCGATTTTATGTCACAATCCTCGCCATCCAGTTACTGTACATAGCACTCGTCACGCATCTCTGCTTAAGGGCAAATCCCAGTTCCACTTTGATTGCTTGGTGTGGTCTGCCGATCCTCTGACAGACGTATAACCTTTCTCTCTCTTCTTTCCGAGCCACAAATTTCGTGGCAAGCGAGAACCACATTAAGCAAGATAGGCCCAGCAAATGAACTCACTTTATTTGCTTAACATGGGAGCATACTTATCAGACACCAGTTTGCAAGAAACACGGACCTATTGTTGGAAGACGTAAGCTCGTTAGACGTAGAACCCATTTTCCGAGAAAAACCTTGCAATAATTTCTTGTATTCAAAGGCCACTCGTGTTGAAATGATGAAAAGGAAAATTTTTGCCTTTGGTTAAATTTATAGTGAAAAGAGGGGCTGCAACTAGAAACTCTAAAATCGAGACGAAATTTGCTTTTTGACCAATGAGTACGTCACCACATTGTTTGGACATTGCTCACACATTGGCAAACTAGAAAACATCAGTGTGCTTGTAGAGATGGTTTGACAAAGAGCAGGCTCAAAATCGAACTACAGGAAGTCCCAATGCTTAATGCTGAGACTTTTAGGAAATGTTTGCCAAATCTGCGTGGTGCAGAACAGAAAACCTTTTCGGTTATTATCTGAACCTTAAGCGTGTTTTTTGGATTGCTTTCCGAACCCGAATTTTGAAAAAATTTCTGACAGGTTTTTCTTGACATACTGTCATACTAATAAATGATGACTCTGCTAATTGATACTTCACGTCTAGTTAAGATTCTCTCTCTCCCTCCCTCAAAACTTTGTTCCCATCACGTGTTGGTGTTCTCGTCGTTTTCAAGACATGGTAGGAAGTGAAAGGAAAAGCATTGTTACCATTGCACGAATTCGTCCCACTTGAAGAGTAGGTGGCATGAATTGACAACGGCACCTGCTGCTTATTTCGCACAGAAAGTTTTGTAGCTATTGCTCTGATTTTTTTTTTTACTAGTGAATTAAAACCGCGAAAGTATTCAATGGAAATTGCGCACGAAAAGCGAGCTTCGCTGTTGAAGAGTTTTCAAATTTGACAGAAAGGACAAGATGGCAGCGACATTCTGAGAACAAAATATTGAGAAAGCTTAAAATTGACACCCCTCCGCTTCTTCTTCATGCTTGATACTTAGCCGTTAATGGCTTAGATTGCTTCGTTACTATTTAGACGAGACAGTGTGATGCTGGACGAGCTCGGTCGGTGATGGATCTCTGGTCGCTGGTATTTCTCGCGCAGGTCGTCAATGCGCAGAAGCTAGTTCTGATCGTAGGTCCGTCCTTTCCGCTTATTTCTTGCACACAACGACACAGAGAGAAGACAAAAAGAACTGCTTTGTTGAATTATCGGCCAAACGGTGCGTTTGAGTAGCTCAGCCAAGCCGAGCTGGCGCCCCGGGTCCTGCTGAATTCCAGGGCGTTGCTTCTGATGATGGTGAGATCTAAGCCCACCAAGAGTAGCAAATTCAGTTTGATCTCCGGCATAAAGGTGACTCAAATCCTACGGCTTCTAGGAAGCTACTATGCTTCGTCTTTACTTATAACTACGTATTTTTCTTTAAACAGCACTACTCAAACTCCAATTGGGACAAGGAGAAGTAAAGCTTTATAAAAAGACGAGATGATTAGCATCGACAAAAGCAACGAAAACATTCTGCTCGGCCAGACTCTAAGCTATCCATCATATGGTGGTGAATATCTATGCCGTTGTATCTTCTGCCACTAATTGTTGGATTCGTGGAAAGTAAAATTTCGGCAACTGCTAAAAAGGAGCGATCAGCTAGAGCGACAGATAGGAGAACCCACGAATGGAGCTGCTCAACTGCCTGATTCGGTTTGTTCATAGCTCACTGAGCCATTCAACTACAGCTTTTCGCGGCAAAATAGCAACTTTTGCAAGGCTGCACTCACGCAGCGCTTTGAAATATGTCTTTCTGATTTATTTTTTTATTTTTCTGCGATTCTCTCTCACCTAAGCTATGAAAATGGCCCTCACTATCACCTGATCAGAAATTCCCGGCCGTTTGCTTCCGATGAAGCTCTTAACTGTCGGATGCGGCTGTGTCAAGGAGGAGCGCACCAAGTGGCCGCTAGTTGCCTTTCCTGCCCTTTCACGTCAAATTGGATCGTTCTCCTGTCATATCGGCCACTCTTCTAAACCAGCTTCACGCTTCTGAAATCGCCTTTCAAATCAAGGCGAGAGAGAGAAGTTTGTTACACATTAAGCTAGAGACTCTCCAGGAACGATGGAACAATTTTGTTGAAGGAAATTTCGTATAAATTTTTTGAAATTTTTTAGTTCACCTGCGAAACTGTCCACTTTAACGTGAAAATTGTATCATTTAGAGAAGCATTCAAGTGATTGCATTGATTGGTTCTACATTTCAGTCGACGGACTCAGCGGGTCGCACTTTCACCGCTACTCCTTCCTTCCCGGCTTCCGATTGTTTGAGGAAGAAGGCGTCTGGTCTACCCGACTGTTTCCCGTCTTCCCTTCTCTTCCACTTCCCAACCGACATACATTGCTCACAGGTGGAGATCGCATGGCCGCCCCTCCAGTAACTATCGCTCACTACTGCTCCGCAGTTGATAATTTTTGCTTTAGGTGTACCCCCACGAAAGCATGGTATCATAAGCGACTTCGTGCTGAACTGGAGAACGGGCCAGAAATTTCTCAATTTCACCCAGGAGTCCGACTTTCAGCAAAGGTAAGCAGAGATGGGTTACGTCGCGCAGCGTTACTTTGCAATTTTGAGCGAGGCTCGTCACGACAAACAATCCACTTGCAAATGGTGCCAGTGCTAAGCATCGCTATAAAAATTAATGAGATTAACAGCAATGAAATACACTCGGTCGTGCAACTGCAGTTCTCTGTTGCATTCCTATTTTTTACTTATTCCAGTGACTGGTGGTCCATTGATCCTGTCTACGTAACAGCCACGAAGGCGAAAGCATCCGTGGCCATGTTTTTCTTCCCTGAATGCCGTGTATGTTAGTTCAGCTGTTCACTTTCGACGTTCTTCAGTTGTTGATATCTCTCCAGCGCTTTTGAAATTTTTTGTTTTGTTTTGTTTCCAATGCTTCCTCCACCTTACTTGTTCAAGGTGAACTGGAGTCCGCCTCCTCACTTGTGTGTTCCTCCCAGGACCGATGGGCTATCGTTCTCCGATGATCGTGTGGCGAAAATCGTCGTCGAAGCTACGAAGTAGGTCATTTCACTGCACAGAAGGAAGGTGGGAGTCTAGCGCGGCATAACAAATTGATCTTTCCGAGTTAGGGTTAACGAGTCATTTTCCGAACCACTTCTGGTTACTAGTGGCGTTCCTCAAGGAGGTGTTCTCTCTCCAATTCTTTTCAATATTCACGCATCTGAGATTCCTACTTGATTGATCAGTATGGTATCTCCTACAAAGTATTTGCGGATGATATAAAAATTCACAAAAACATCGTCGGTGTGGAGGAACATGTTGCTCTTCAACCTGCAATTAATTCTATTGTGGACCGATCAGTAAGGTGGAATCCTCCAATATCAGCCCAAAAATCTCAAGTAGTACACCTTGGCGAGAACATCAACAGAAAGATCTATCACGTTGGTGGATCTCAGCTTGTCAGTAGAACCACTTTATGGGACTTGGGCTTTACTCTGGACTCAACACCGTCCTTTAGGGAACACTGCGGACTGATATCAAAGAGAGGGGATAGGATTCTGCATAGCATATTTAAGTCATTAAAAAGAAATTCGGTCGTCCACATGCTGCCACTCATAAAGCAGGCGTCAGACCTGTGCTTGAGTATATGAGTATACTATACCACTGTGGTCCTACGCATAAGCGTGAAATGGCTAAGCTAGAGCCTGTGCAAACAGTTTCACAAGAAAACTCTGAATAAGAGTACACGGCTGTGATTACACCTCCATTCCACATGCCGCTGTAAGGAACAAGATCTTGAAGTCTCTTGCTTGTCGTACAGTACCGGACGCGTCTCTTGAATAGACGCCACAAAAACCACGATTTTGCGGTTTTTGCGTCCTTTCGATATAACTCACCTAAAATTCATTCAATTCAAAAAGCAGGAATACATTTGAGCTCACTCTTATACTTTTATTCAGAGCTTTCTTGTGAAACTGTTTGCACATGCTCTAGCTTAGCGATTTCACGCTTGTGCGTAGGACCACAGTGGTATCATTCTCAAGCACAGGTCTGACGACTGCTTTATGAGTGGCAGCATGTGGACGACCGAATTTCTTTTTAATGACTTAAATATGCTATGCAGAATCCTATCCCCTCTCTTTGATATCAGTCCGAGTGTTCCTTAAAGGGCGGTGTTGAGTCCAGAGTAAAGCCCAAGTCCCATAAAGTGGTTCTACTGACAAGCTGAGATTCACCAACGTGAGAGATCTTTCTGTTGATTTGCTCGCCAAGGTGTATTACTTAAGGTTTTTGAGCTGATATTGGAAGATTCCACCTTACTGATCAGTCCACAATAGAATTAATTGCAGGTTGAAGAGCAACATGTTCCTCCACACCGACGATATTTTTGTGAATTTTTATATCATCCGCAAACACTTTGTAGGAGATACCATACTGATCAATCAAGTAGGAATCTCAAATGCGTGAATCACCTGTATCACCTGTCGTCCCGTTGATCATCGACTTGCTCGAGCGGGCGCCAGCAGCGTCTCCATTCGTCCCTGTCGCGTGCCAGAGTGGTCCAATGGATCCTCCTCGCTCGAGGGACACGAAGAGCGTCATATCGGTCGTTCAGGGCTTTCACGAAGAAGTCCGACCAACGCGTTGGTGGGCGTCCTGGTGTTCTTTTGACATCCCGCGGAATCCAGTCTGTGACGGCTCTCGTCCAGCGGGTGTCTGCGAATCGCATTACGTGGCCGGCCCACCTAATTTTCGACGACTTGGCCCATGCGACAGCGTCTCTGATCTTCGAACGTCGGCGAAGCTCGGAACTCCGGAGGCCTTCTCTCACTTGCGTGAGTCGTGTCACTCCGAGCATCGTCCTCTCGATTCCACGCTGCGCGTCGCTGATCGCGTGTTCATCCTGCTTTCGTATAGCCCAGGTCTCTGAGGCGTATGTTAGGGCAGGAAGAACAGTGGAGTCGAATAGGTGGGCACGGAGTCGGACGTTCTTCGTTTTCTTCACGACTTCTTCGACGCTCTTGAAAGCTCCCCAAGCCGCTCGTTTCCTCCTGCTCAGCTCTGGTGCTAGGTCGTTGGCCATGTTGACTTCGCGACCCAGATACACATAGCTGGAGCATTCGGAGATGTTCGTTCCGTTGAGCGAGAATGGGGCATCAGAAACCCATCCGTTCTTCATGAACATCGTCTTCGTAAGATTCAGCTGCAGTCCAACGCTTCCACATACACGATCGAAGTCGGCCAGCATTCGCTCCGCCTGACTGATGCTCGGTGTTATGAGAACGATGTCGTCAGCGAAGCGAAGATGGTGCAGTTGCCGGCCGTCGACCTTCACTCCCATGTCATCCCATTCTAGTTCGCGCATGACGTTTTCGAGGGTGGCGCTGAAGAGCTTCGGGGATATGGTATCCCCTTGTCGAACCCCTCTCTTCACGTCAATGACGACGTCGTTGTAGAATGGTGAGATCTTGGTCGTGAATCCACTGTACAGCTCTCGAAGGACTCTGATGTACTGAGTAGGAACGCCCTGGGTGAGCAGGGCTTCCATGACCGCTTCAGTCTCGACGGAGTCGAATGCCTTCTTCAGGTCAATGAACGTAAGGCACAGCGGCAGCTTGTACTCTCGCGACACTTCGATGAGCTTCGTAATGGTGTGTATGTGGTCGATCGTGCTGAATCCTCTCCGAAATCCTGCTTGTTCGCATGGCTGTCCTTCGTCCAGCGTTCTACTAATCCTATTCAGGATGACTCGAGTGAACAGCTTGTAGACTACGGACAACAGGCAGATCGGGCGATAGTTGCCAATGTCGTGCACGTCTCCCTTCTTGTACAGCAAGACGGTCTTGCTGGTCTTCCACTGAGATGGAACCTTGCATTCGGACAGGTAGCGTGTGAAGAGCCGCGCCAATGTGTTGATAAGCGCTGGCGGGAGGTTCTTCAGGTGTTCAGCTCTGATCCTGTCAGGACCGGGTGCTGTACGTTTCTTCACCGACGAGATGGCGTGTCGGATCTCGGAAGGGAGAACAGAGGGGATGACGTATCCATCCTGCGGAAGATGGCGTAGGGGCAGGTGGACGTGGCTATCGAAGAGATCGGAGTAGAAGTCGTGGATGACTTTCTCCATGGTCCTTCTGGAAGAGGTGACGGTTCCGTCAGGACGTCGGAGAGCGGTCATCTTGGTCTTGAAGTTGGCGAAGTTCCGGCGGGCATTGCGGATGCTCAGCCCTGCCTCTGCTGCTTCAGCCAACACTTCCGCCCTTCTCTCCTTCAGATCTTCCTTTATCGCCGCTCTGCATAGCTTTGCAAGCTCGGACGTCAGTTGATAGTTGCCTGACGCTCGTGCTGCACGCTGGCGTATCAGCTCGAGAGTTTCCGGAGACAGGCGTCTCTTGATGGTCTTCAAGCTCTCGGCTCCCTTAGCACTATCGTGGAGATGGTGCACGAAGCGATCGTATTCCTCGTCGACGTTGTCCATGACGGCATCTTCCCAAAGGCCGGCAAGAGAGGTGTAGAGATCCCAGTTGATGGTCGTTCTGGGACTCCTCTTCTTGAACTTCGCGGCCTTCTCTCCTTGACGCGAAAATCGGAACCTTGCGCGAAGGGGCTGTGGTCCGATCCCGTGTAGAACTTGGGGACAACGGAGACATCGGTCAGGCAATACTTGCGAGTGAAGATGATGTGGTCGATCTCGTTGTGGAACTGGCCACCGGGGGATTCCCAGGTCCATCGTAGGGAGGGAGGCTTCTGGAACTGCGAGTTTCCATGGATGGTCTTGGTCGACATGATAAACTCAGACAACCTTTCACCTTGCTCGTTCCACTCCAAACCGTGGGTTCCGATGTGAAGTTCTTCCGGCGACCTTCGTGGCCCGATCTTGGCGTTGAAGTCGCCGACGATCACCTTGTAGAAGGTGTGATCTTCCTTATAGAACTTCTCCAGCTCCACGTAGAAGGCCTCGACGTCTTCGTCGTCGTAGTCGGATGTTGGGGCATACGCGACGAACACAGTCAAGGCTGGCACGGAGCCACATCGCTTCAGTCGCAGACGTCCGATTCGGCTTGTCAGAGACTCGTACGAATCGATGTTCATGGCCAAGTGCGTGTTGACGAGGACACCAACGCCGCCTACTCCCCTGCTGTCGCATGTTCCGAGGAACAGTTCTTCTCCGGAGTCGTAGGCGGCGTGTAGGGGGTGGTGTCTTCTCGTCTCGGTCAGTCCGATGACGTCGTACTTGATCTTCCTGGCTTGCATCATCAGGTCCTCGACGGATGCTTCCGACGCAAGCGTGCGGGCGTTGTAAGTACAGATCGTCATCCTAGTCCTTCTCAGTTTGCGCAGCCTGGTTAGGCCCTGAGATTTTAGCAGCCTCTCCGTACTCGTCCTTCCCATCGCTGCAGAAATGGGGGCTCTTTCGGGGTCAGGGGAATGAGGCCCTTTCGTGCTGCTGTGTTTGACTGGAATACAACACGGGTAGCTAGTCAGGCTCTGTCGTGCGGGCGGGGTACTCCGGGCAGCCAGCCAGACTGCCCGAAGGGACGGGGCGAGACTTAAGGCGGCCTCGAATCGCCTTACATGTACTCCCAGTCTACCGAGTGCAAGCTTTTGGCCGAGCCGACACAGTTACAATCCGCACAGTCACGGACACATCCACGCACACAGTGCACGAACATGCCGCTCCCACGCACAAGGAACGCATCGACCCGACACAGCAGGAGCAAGGAGTCCATCCCCTGCATCCCACCTGCGTCTCTGGGCAGTACACGGTCGCATTTGGTTCGCGTTTAATTCCCCTATCCACCACCCGGGGACGCGCCACGTGGCCCTGCGACAAGCGGCCCGAGATCCCTCTTAACAAGAGAGCCCGAAGGCTCTCTATCGAGGGAGATCCGTGGAAATGCGTGAATATTGAAAAGAATTGGAGAGAGAACACCTCCTTGAGGGACACCACTAGTAACAGGAAGTGGTTCGGAAAATGATTCGTTAACTCTAACTCGGAAAGATCAATTTGTTATGAAGTTTCTTCTCCAATTAGTTGTTTTATTTATTATTATTATTACCCACTATTTTCACAACGAATTAATTTAACAATTTACGATTAGTTCCATAGGAACAGTAATTTTAGCTTGGAAATACGGACGGCATTACAAATTTAATTGGCTAAGCAAATATCTCCTGGTTATTTAAAATAAAAATAGCGATCAAAATAAACACAAATAACAATGCACCTCAAGGGAGTGATGGAAAATACGTTGCTTAGTAGCTCTATAATGCATGCTTCTCTGCCTCCTTTCCAGAAGCAAGATACTTTATGATAGTGCAATAGTGACGGAAGGCGCATCACTTTCTATCAAGGGAAACTATGGAAATGCGTGGAGTAGCTGTTAACATAGGCAAAGTAGACATAGGAGTGAAAGAGGTCAAGTATGACCTTCTCCAGTGCCTTTAAATGAGAAGCCACGGCTTCGTCGGTGTGCTTGGTGACGTGGTTATACTATGCAGGCCGGAAAGTCTTGATATTTTTTTAAAAAAACTTCTGAAAAAGAAATTATTACTGAAATTATTAATTACTGAAAAAGAAAGAAGAAATTTCTGAAAAATAACTCAAAAGTCGTGTCAGTGGGATCGTGTAGAAGGATCCAGAAGGTTTCGCATCATGAGTATATAGGGGCTCGCGCGCGTCACTTTGGTGACATGTCGAGCAAGATTAGCCAACAGCTCCGGGTGGTTATCTTCTACTAATGATGCCGAAGCTCCAACGCAAGCACAACGGTCTCTAAATGACCGATGCATTTGGAGAAGAGACTGTAAAGCGCATCACAGTGCATCGTTGGTTCACTCGCTTTGATTCAGGAGATATGAACTTTGAATACGGAGAACGCAGTGGACGACCTTCTGCTATCGATGGTGATGGATTGTAGCTCGCTATCAAATCCAATCCAGAAGCAACTACGCGGGAACTGGCAGCAACCCTCGGTTGCACTCACTCCACCATTGAGCCGGATTTCGACGACCTCGGCTATCGGAAAAGTTTGACAAAATGGGTCCCTCCTAGGCTGACCGAGGCACATGAGAAGCGCGAATGGACATGCCAGTCAGTCCTCGCGCAGCCGC
Organism: Heligmosomoides polygyrus bakeri; assembly: GCA_947359475.1. NCBI lineage: Eukaryota > Metazoa > Nematoda > Chromadorea > Rhabditida > Heligmosomidae > Heligmosomoides > Heligmosomoides polygyrus. The sequence goes on from OX375865.1 coordinate 57,227,863, forward strand.
ATCGATATGAACTTCTTGAAGATCTAGTGACTGGAGATGAGAGCTGGATAGTCTATGGTAACAGCGCACGCCATGCCGTCTGGCTCCCACGCGATGCAGAACCACCAGTCCAGCCGGAGCCAGGCCCACAACAACGCGAACATTTACTTTCGTTTGGTGGGATGCGAAAGGGCCAATCCACCGTGAGCTGCTGGTTGCTGGCAAGACTGTCACCGCTTCCATACCCGTTAATCAGCTTCAGAAATTGGCCGATGCAATTCAAGAAAAAGGCGGAAAAGATCAAGTGTCCACCTGTTGAACGACAACGCGCGCCCACACGTTAGGCCGACAGCAGAGTCTTGCGGGTGCCGCGGACCCGCCATGACAACGGCGGGTGGTGCGGCGCCGCAAGGGCTGCTGTACGCAACACTGCGTAGTTTTGCCAGCAGTTACAACCTCTAAGAATGTCAGAGATGAAGTAAGCAGAACGCTTTTTCTTTTGTAAAGAAGCGTTTTCTAAGTCAAGTTAGGAGTTCTTGAATCTAAGCCCCGAAATCTAATAGAACACTTCTTATAACTCAACAGTTCTGTGCCATTTTGCGCTTGCTCTCTTTTTTGTCGATCTGCCTCCACTAAAAGTTCCTCGCTTGTCAAGCAGCTCGAAGATAATGTGCTAGCCCTTGTGATGACAGCGTTCCGTCCGATGCCCTGTTGAGTCCGGGAGGTCTAATCGATGTAGTTATACCTCGTACTAAAAAGAACGGTCCGCTTTCTTGTTGCATTTCTGTACAAGGGTTCTCCTTGTACAGAACCTCCTCAGACGACTAACTTGTGACGGGAAGGTCACGTAGATTTTCCAAACAGTTAAGGTTACCTAACATCGTACTAAGGTTTTTTTGCGTTACGTTTTGAGTGCAGGATTCCATACACCTCCATTTGTCGACACTACCAGTGATTATATTGTTGGCTGTCAAGCTTCTTTATGGACAGAGATTATGCACAACCTACTATATTCCTAGCATGTAGATTCGTTTAAAAAAATGTTTAGAATAGATGAACCATAATGGACACCCATCTATCACGCCCTCCGGCGGGTCTCACCCGCAGCTCCTGGCGCTGCGGGTGAGAGCCGCCGTGAACTGCGGCAGCAATCGGGGACCTTTGCGTGCGGCGGCTCCGCGACAACTCGTCCGCGCCGCGGCTTCCACCACAGTGGCAGCGTGGGTCCCACTGCGGCGGGAGCGATATGGACGAGTTCTCGGAGTGCTGCCGCGAGACTCTGTAGAGGCCCTTACAGCGACAACCTGCGAGAAGATAGCCGAACACGGCTGGCGTTCGGTAGCCCATCCAGCTCATTTACCGGATCTTGTGCCGTTGGACTCCCATCTCTTTGGACCGCCGAAGTACCACTTGAGAGGGAACAAATTTAAAAGGTATGATGACCTCAGGATGGCAGTCGACAACTTTTCCAAGTCGCAATCAGCTGATTTCTGAACGGAAAGAATCAGCGATTTGCCAAGCAAATGGGAGAGGGTTATATCGCCCTGTGGTAAATATATCGTTGATTCCTAATTTGCATTCAGAAAACTATGGTTGAACAAAAAAGATTTTTTTGTTTCAAGACTTTTCGGTAAGCCTAATATTATATATTTAACGGTTAATGATTCAAAGATTTGAATGAATTACCTCATTTTCCGTTAAAATTACATTGAACGGTTCAGCGAAGTGTTTTTCAACTTTAAAGAAATTCTTTAAGAAAAATAAATAAAAGAAAAGAAAATTTCTTTTTTGTTGAAAACTGCAGTGGATCTGCGATCCATCAACAAATTCGCAGTTCTCAATCCAGTAATGTGTGCATGAAAAGTTCTAAAAAATCACCATAAAATAGAAAACGCTACCAAAAATAAGTGATGTGAGGACAAAATAGAGCGCCCTTAAACTTGGGAAAGTGCTGCACGTAGTACTCCCTCCCATATTCACCATATTTCTCCTAAGCTTGCTCGAGAGCCCTCACATATCATGTGGCAGCCAATGGGGATCTGGGAGAAGGAGGGCGTCGTGGAGTCAAAATCGACACAACCATTTCACGTTAAACTGAAAACCTTCAAAATCGAAGCATTTGTGATCCAGAGTTATCTGAACACTCTCCAGGAAGGTTAAGCATTCCTCGAGTTAAATAAAATTCACTGTGATTTTGGCTGGCTATTGCGAATCTCTAAGCAAATAGAATTTTTACTCTCAATAAAATGAATGTTGCACCGTGGTTCACTATACATTGTGCAATCGTTTATTGAAAACTATTTATTGAAAGCATATTGAAAAATTGCTGGTTTCCGCTCTTCAAAATAAGTTCAAGACCGTGCTTGGAGATAAAAGAACAAAACAGACATTATGACATTTTAAACATTGTATTCAAGTTTTGCGCGAAGCGAAATCAAATCGAAAATTCATCGTCCCAAAAAACCTAGTTCAATTTGAAAGACTGTCATTTTTACAGTCTCCATATTCTCTTATTTTGAAACCTCGGCATCGTTATCAACTGTGATGTTCCTGTTTATGTGCCAGCGAGGTTGGAAGGTGGAAAAGTTTATTCCAGCCTTTTCGACCGTTCGTTTCGACCTTTCGACTGTTTCGTTCTGTTTGGAAGCCTGAGGATAGTGCTATGTTTTTAATTTGCATGCTACTACCTGAACATACGCTTCCCGCGCTGCCACTTCTGACTTAAAGTCACTAACGCCGCGAAAAACTCACAAATGCTGAAGATGAGCTCACACGGGCTCTGCAGTCGAGAGGGTACAATAACACCATTGAGCCTGGATTTCTTTCTGGCGACCTTTCTTGTCGTGATTTTACATAGCAGTGATTGATCGTGGCAGATCTTTTTTAGGAATTCGCAAACGTCCTGCCTAACCGAGGAGTCGAGTCAGCAATCCATCAGATAACCAACACACATTTATAACCAGCGTTTGAAGCCCCTAGCGTACGCCTCTTCTCAACGTGTCAGTGCTTTCTCGTATCCTCCTCCTGCTAGTTGTTGCCGCCTGAAAATGTTGGTTGCCTTCACTGTCACTTTTTTATAATGTTCTTGCTCTCCTCATCCTGTTGACGCTATTTGTTGTCAACTGTTCTTGGTCGGCCTCCTTCGTTGAGGCGCATGCCAACGTGGATAATAAATAGATAAATGAAAATAAATGAATAAATAAACGAAAGGACAAACATCACGATAACGGAAATAAAGTAGCAACCGCAAAGGTTCACTGAGGAACGAGACAGCAATGCTTACATGTTCGCTTGATGTTAACTAATATTTAAGAAAGCTAAAATAGCTTTGTAGGACCTCCGATGGCACAAGCATTCCACGTCTTAGCACTCATGATCACTGTATAGTGTTTGGAGAAAATAACGGAAGGATCGCTATTTTACAGGATCCACGACTTGGTGCTGGTTTACCATACAAATATTCGAGAGGAGATGGAAGCGATCGGGCCGAGAAGGGCGAACGCCCGAACCTCCAGTGAGGTTGTCAAATTCCAGCAGGTTTGTCGGCTTCTGCCGGTTGCGTTTGCCTTCATAATTTCATTTTTCTTGATTTTTTTGAAATGAAAATCCCAAAATTATGATAGTGTGCTATATGGTTAGAAGAAATAATGCTTCGCAAGAGTTTTCTAAACGAAGCTTTTCATTCTTTGAGAAAAATTCGAATTGTTCATATTTGCTGTAGCCGTCCAACTGGTTTGCAAAGAAATTTAGTTTCGTAACCAGCTCCGACTTTTTCCTGTGCCACTCCTTTCACGCCACTCGTATTCCTGCAAACCACATCGAAGGGAGGCACTGCCTTAGTTCAGCGTCAAAGATCATCTTCGACGCTTTGAAGATGTTTTCCGTAGAGCTTCTGTATCGACATGTCCGCCTATTTCCGGTATCTCCACATCGTTGAACAGAGAGTACTACAACTAGTTTAAGGCTGCGCAGGTTAATCCTATACAAAGTCCTTCGCGGGTAGGAGATTTCTTCACACATAATGCTGTGTTTCTTCACAGTATAAGCTTGAGAAAACCCCTTATTTGGATCTTGTTCCGGAACGCTTTATTCGTGTGGAGAGGTCAGGACGCTCGTCCGACGACAAGCTCATTCTATGCAAAATTTTATTATTGAAAACAGAAGCAAAATTAGAACTTGGTAGCGACGTCCGTTCCTCCTCGTGGTGCCACTGGAAACTACTCGCTTTGTGAGCTAAGCTAAGCACGGACACTCGATTGCAGACGACAAGCCCTTGTGACAGACGGGTCTACGTAGACCCATGTCACATCACACATGGTGTATGATGAGTCATGCTTTTCGAGATTGTGCTACGGCGTCCGCGGAAGACGACGCGCAGAGCCCGGCGAGTGTGGAAAGTAAGCGAGGGTCCCTGATGCGAGGACGGCATCGGGGGGCAACTGAGCTAGTGCGAAAGTCTCGTAACGTATGCAGGACCCGCGTGGCAACGCTGAATGTGGGGTACGTTGACGGACCGCTCGTGCGTGTTGGTGGAAGCACTGGAGCGTAGAAGAGGTGATTTCTGTGCGGTGCAGGAGAAGAGGTGGTCCTGCAGCAAGTCAAGGGACATAGGACGAGGCTTCAAGGCCGTTCTATGTGGAAGTTCCAGGACCACCGCGGTGTCGGAGTAGTCGTCTCCGAACGATTCCGTGACTCGATTGTAAGCGTCGAGCGCTTTGGCGATCAATTGATGAAGAGTTGTCGCCGCTAAGGAGCGACTCTATCACTTCTTCTCTGCGCATGCTCCGCAGAGTGGCTGCTCCGATCAAGCCAACAATGAGTTTTTGAACCTGCTTGAGGTGAAGACAGTAGAGGTACCGTCGAAAGATATCATCATAGCGGTGACCTTAATGGGCACGTAGGTGCTACGAAGGACGGGTACAGCTGTCATGGTGGTTTCGGATACAGATTTCGTAACGCCGTTGGTGAGCGTATTCTTGAGTATTCGGAATCTCATAATCTCACCATTGTGAACACGTTTTCCGAAAAAGCGACTCCCACTTCATCTCATACTATAGTGGGAGCTCCAAGTCGCAGATAGACTTCGTCCGTGTGAGAGATCGCAGCCGAAGCATTGTCACAGATGCGAAGATCGTGCCGTATGACACGGTCGCCCTACAGCATCGACCGCTCATCTGCACTTTGAAGTTCGCCCCTCCGAGGCTGAAGCAAGTTGAGTGATGCGGTACAGCAAGAATCAAGTGGTGGCGAATGAGAGAGAAGGAAGCAGCTGTGATTTCTTGCGTGCGGTTACCGACAGTCACGATTGTCGATGAAACATGGAAGAGAGCAACCGACGCGATGCGCCAAGCTGCAAGATTGGAACTTGGCACTAGAAGCCTGGACGACGCAAAGTCGACAAGCAGACATGGCTGTGAACGGACGATACGAAGGCAAAGGTTCGAGAGAAGAAATAGCTGTAGTCGCGTCATGTGTTTCTCGGCGACAAAACAACCGATAACTGACAGAAGAATTAGAAGGCGAAGAAGACTGCAAAGAAAGCCTGGCTGTTGCGAAAGTCACTCATTATGGTGATATCTACCGAAAGCTCGAGCCGCGCGATGGTGAGCGGTATTTTTTGTACCAACTTGCTAAGACCCGCCATTGCCAAAGCGACGATGTTGAAAAGTTCTTTGGCATCAATGATGAGAACGGCCATCCTCTGACAAACCGCAAAAAGGCGCTAAAGCGATGGTACGATTACTTTGAAGAAATTTCCACTATAGAATTTCCTCACCCAACCATCCTTTCTGTGGGTTCTGTTCACGGTTCCGTTCTCAAGATAACCATGGAGGAAACAAAAGTGGCTCTGGAGAAGATAAAGCCATGCAAGGCGACAGGATGATCTGGTAGCCGATGTTTGCAAGTCGAAGCTCTGGTATCCTGCTGAGCGGTTGGCTGAATTCTTCAACCAGGTAGTGAAGGAGAAGAAAGTACCGAATGTTGGCACAACAGTACGACGATTCCGATTTGGAAGAGGAAGGGCAGTCCTGCAGACTGCTCCAATTACCGTCAGATGCGCTTGCTTTCGCACAGCATGAAGATATTCGAGCGAATCCCCGATAGAGGAATTCGTGATATCGTCAAGCTCTCCGACAACTAGTGCGGCACTGTGTCTGGTTGCGGGACCATTGATGCTATACATACACGCGGCCCGCATCCTGGTGGAGAAGCATCGCGACAAACAGAACCCGGTGCATGTAGCCTTTCTCGACTTGGAGAGGGCCTTCGACCGCGTACCGCGTGAGCTTATATGGTACGCCTTGCGACAACACAACGTACCTGAGGAACTCATAGAGTCGGGGGCGGATGCTCTACTCATGCCCAAAGACTAGAGTGCAAGCTGCAGCTGGAACCTCAATGGAGTTTCCCATCTCTATTGGGGTGCACAAGGGTTCTGCGCTTTCTTCTCTCCTCTTTGTTGTCGTCATGGATGCCATTAGGAGAGATCTTCAAATGTCTGTCCCATGAACTGCTCATGCTCTATGCTGATACGTGATACTCGCTCGGGAAAATAAAGATGATCTCGAGCGGCAAGTGCAAGCTTGGTGCGACTGCCTGGCGATGTTCGGACTCAAACTGAACGTCAAGAAGACCGAGTACCTAACGACTGACGTAAACGAGTCTGGCTCCATTAATACAAAACATAGAAAAATATAGAAGTTCGAAGGCGTAAAGAAATGTATAAAGTGCTAATTTTTCAAATTATAAAATAAATATTGCACAATATAGAAAATATCAAAAAGGTTCGTTTCGACACTTGCTAATTTTTCAAATTATAAAATAAATATTGCACAATATATAAAATATTAAAAAGGTTTGTTTTGCCACTATCTCCAGACGAACCTTTGTGTAGTGCTCCTCCCGTGGCTGTTCAGTGAAGAAGAGGAGCATATTTTAAGATATCTTTAAAATTTGTTTGTGTGTGAATAGAGAGAGGAGAATGATAAGGGAGAGAGATTAGATGTAGAAAAGAAGAGGAAGAATGAATACGATAAGATGAAGAATTAGACACTACTTGAGAAAATTCAATTTAAAAATGAAGACAAAGGAGAAGTAGAAAAAAATGTGAGTTAAACAGAAAGATATTACTCAATGAAGTAGTAAAAAATTATATATTTGATCGCAACAAAACAGAAGTTTTGATCGCAACAAAACATTGTTGTGACAGCTTACGACCTCGATACCAGCCAACTGAGGCTTAAAGAAACTGATTTGAATTGTTTCTATCAAGACCATCAGCTTAACTGGTCCCAGGCTGATATCAGCGGCCAGCTTATCCCGGATACGGGTGGGTGCTGATCGGTCCTACGAGGTGTAGATTTTGCGTTCGATCAAACGGCGCCGGTGGTGTAATGGCGTAGAGCATTCCCGCCCGGTCAGAGAGAGGTGCGGGTTCGAGTCCCGCCTGGCGCTAGAAGTTTTGAATGCAACAAAACATCGTTGTCACAGTATAAGAAAAAATTTTACTACTTTTTGAGTAATATAATATAATATCTTTTTGTTTGACTCACATTTTTTTCTACTCCTCCTTTGTCTTCAATTTTTAAATTCAATTTTCTCAAGTAGTGCCTAATTCTTCATCTTATTGTATTCATTCTTTCTCTTCTTTTCTACAGTCTCTGCGCTTTTCCCTTCTCACATAGTATTGCGATCAATAAAGATGACGGTATTCACCAGTCTTCACGCAACTCACGCAGACACATAGATATACAGATTTACTAACTACACATTACTACCTCTTAAGACAGACATGACTGCGAGTCACGCAACCAATCCGCCTACACTCACTAGGGGAATCCCCAACACCAGCCCGCTAGAGTCCGGCGAGGTCCTGCCTGGGGCGTGTGCCCACGAGGTGGTGTTCCTCGCCTCGCATCTGTGGTTACCTCCTCCTGGCGTCCATGTCAGGGTAGATTCTCCTGTTCCTCTGCCCTGCGCTCCTCGACACTGCGGTGGAATCAGCTCGTTCCAGACTCCGAGACGTCCAGCGGATTTTGACGAGAGAGGACGGCGACCGGGCACGATCGTCCGGGGCGGTGGCAGACGGGAGAAGAATGAAGCCCGCGCGCGCGCGTTCATACTTCGTCGCAGCGAATCGATGCTGCGTATTCGACAGGCGTGCGCGGCGGGACCAAGAGGGCGCAGAGACTCTGCGTCCTCCAAGAGTCGTGGTAGGGAGGTTCCCGTCAGTGACTGTCGGACCGAGAGGTCCGGCCGACAGTTGAGCGACGCAAGCTCGGGTCACGAGAGCAGAGTCAGGATGTGTGGGCGAGTAAGGACATATTCATAGTATTCGTAGTCATAATCCTCGCTAGCCGCCGATCCGCTCCTTTTATAGTGGGCCTGGGCTGGGCCTGCTGCCCGGACTCCGTGGATGACATCATGATCAGGTCACGGGTGATGACAGAAGTGGATGTCACTAGTTGACAAGTGGTCATAATATTTTTCTAATCACCCATGGACGGGACACGGAGCCTCGCTCCCTTAAACCATTCGACTCAACAGCGCAGTAAAATGCACTGAAACCTCTCCACCTCAGTAGGGGGTGCGACCTCCTGGGCTATCGATAGAGATCCGTCCATAAGCCGATTCAGGGGTGGGGACACATTTGCTAATCTGCCTTGTTCAAAGTCTTCCGCAGATTACCTGCTCTGCACATGTTTCCAGGCCTTGAAGCGTCTAACAAATGAGGCTCGAGATCGTATCGATCTCAATGTTATGGTCGTCTCCCCACACGGCCTTGTGGACGTATCGAAGCGGAACGTAAGGTGAGTAGAGAATAGTCCGCCCACCGAATCATGAGAGGTGTTTTCTTTCGCCAATCAATGCCCAGCACCTCTATTAAAACGTCAGATTTGTAAGCTTGTTATGAGGGCGTGTTAGTCTTGGGGCAGACACGGGGTTGTAGGTGAACCTCATTTCGGTCTTGTCCTTCTAATTGACCGCCTCCTTCAGAAGCTCATTTACCTACTGCAGGAGGTGGTCGCCCATGCTGGCCCGCTGGACGACAGCAGGACGACTACTCTCCAAAAGCGGTGAATTGGTGAATTAAAGAAGGCGGTGAAGCCGAAGCGTCAGACCCGAGTTGAAGGTCCTCCGAAAATGATGGGATCTGTTGTATGCTGTCGGATTAATTGATTACACATTCTAATGAAAATGCACATTTAACAGGGTTCTCGATGACTACCTTAGGATGGAGTTACTTCTGACGTCGGTTGGAAGCGGTGCCGTTAAGCAACTAATAGCGATGCCAGGCAAAACACATCAGGTCTACTCGCAGTTACGGAACCACACGCCCATACCCAACGTGAAAATCTACTACACCGCTCCAAAGGTACATCATCTGTTCTTGATATATGCTTGCATTCCTCGTTGTCTTCCAACACACTTGTTCTTCGTCGAGAATAGCGCAGTGGCACGTGAGAAAGATTGCGCGATTGAGAGCCTAGAACACTCTTATCGTTAGGGCAACTTGAATGAGGGTAAAAATTGAATATAAATAAATGGTCTTTTTATTAGGCAAAGGATATGCCTGACGATGCGGCAGCTTCTCGATTCCATTGGCACAAGCCTGCAGACGGTGACACCATCTGATGAGAATGTGGTCGATCTCGGTTCGAGTTCGGTCAGATCTCTAAGCTTGTCTGGAAGGTGAAGCTTGAAGGCGCAAAATAGGTGGTTGTCAAAAGGAGAAAAAGTAATAGCAAGAAGATCAGGAGGCGTACAAGAAGCGTGGGATACGGTTAAGTGGAGTCCGAATTCGGCATATGCCGATTCGACTTCTGACTTGAAGAAGGACGTTGTCGTGAAGTAGATAGACTTTATAGCACCTCGGAGGTTTTTCGAATAGCGTCGAGGCTTCCAAAGTTGACCAGCACACACTTGGCCTTTAATAAATAAATAAATAAATATGCAGTGATCCTCGACATTCTAACCAAATCCCGCATTTGATGTTGCAAACAATTAGGAAGGATTTTACGGCAGCCAGAACAGAGACTGACTATGGTCTTCTACTCGCACCCACATGACTCCGAGAATTCACCTGTGGCAGCTTCCTTTCCAGAGCATTGCTCGGCGTCTGCCTCGTCGTTCAAAGCGCTAAGGCGTTCAGAACCTATTCATCCTCGAAACACGTATGTCCCAAGCGGAAATGTTGGAACACGTGGGTACAGAAACGACGTCTCCTCACGCGCGAAGGCTCGCCTGCGGTGACTAATTGATGCCATGCTTACATTAAAGATTCTGAAAAGTTCATACTGAAATGTGGCAGACAATTCTCCAAAACTTGGAAGAGAAACGTATATGTACGTGAAGGCATGCTTAATACTGGTTAGCCCGGCCTCTCTAGGAAACTCTCCGGGAACTATTAATATCTCCAGCAGATTTGGTATTAGGGTGGCAAGAAAGTCCACCAGTTGATACAATTTTTTTGGAAACCCTTCCTGTCCATAATGGATTAGCACTCATGAATCAACACTTGTAGATCATTCTCGAGACTTCTCCGTGATAGATATATACATACATATAGCCACGTTGCAGCTCGCTTCAGAGGTGGAAACACGGACTTCGAAACAAACCTTGGTCGGCGCCCCACACAGGCGAAAACTTCGTTGCTCTAGACGTTTTCGAACAGGACCCGCAGTCTTGCGAAGGAACTCTGGTGCACCCATCCAACCGTGTCAGTCGCCGTCAGTCCCACGGCTACAGAACAGTGCTTACTCGACGAATCCCTCAGGTCTTCACTGATACCACGCGGTTCACCCGGTTACCCGTTCGGCAGTCTCTCTTCTGAGCCCGCACTGAAAGGAGTTTCCGGAAAATTCATCACTGGGCGTGAGGGTTCGGTGCTCTATGTATGATGCTATCGTTCCGAGTGGCTCATTCGAGAAGAAGGCCACCAGTGTAAGCCAAAATAGGCTTTCACCCCAACAATTGTCTCCTTTCCTGCATCTGGGATTCACTAGTAATGTTCTATTAAGGGTTGCTCCCGCAAGGACACACAGTCACCTGTAGCATTTACGCCATCAGCTTCAGAAACTGGCGGACGTTATTCGAGAAAAACGACTGAGATCTGCTTCTGATGACCTCCTTTACGACAACGCTAGACCGCCGCATGTAGCTAAAGAGGCGTGAAAAAACTGGAGGATCTGGACTGGGACATGGTTCCCCACCCACCATGTTCCCATAATATTGCACCATCTGACCATAATTTATTCCTATACTTTAACGCATTCCTAGATTCCTAGAAAAAATCACCAAAATTGAAGATGTTAAAGGGGCGGTCAGCGAATTCTTTGATTCCCAGTCATCCCAGTTTTGAGAGAAGGCAATCGCTTAGGCCTATGGTATAGTCCCGCGGGAGCATCCGGAAGGTGCACCGCGGACAGTCTTCGTCGTTCCGGGCAGGGGGTGCGTAAATGAAATGCGAAATTTCATAAATCATAAATCGTAATTACGAAAAAACCATCGTAAATCGTACACCAAGAGCCGTAAGTCATCTGACATGTAGTGCAGCATAGCTGAATTTTTATAGGGTTCCATGCTAATGTTAATACAAAACGATCCAATATTTGTCTAAGCTCGGCAGTTTTGTTGCCTTACATTTTCCTTTTTTACTTTTACTTTTGCTTTTGCTCAGGTGGAGGAAGAGGCACTTAAATCATACTTTACACGTTTTAAGAAAGTCGAAAAACCTGTTGATTCGAAAACATTGCCTTAGCCTGTGTATAGCGTTTTAACAGAAAGCTTTCATCTTTTGAATGACCAATAAATTTCCAACCTCTTCTGAGTTCCTTAAATGTGTATGAATCTAGCAGAAAGAAGCGATAGTAAAAAACCACTAGAAGAGCAAAAAAATCTAAAAACCATTTCACCGCTCTTTAAATTGGGGAAACCAGCAACTGCATACAGCATTCACAAACATTGCGAACTGAGCGCAATGCGTGGCGCTACTCTAACCTATGACGCATCAAAGCTCTTAGATTTTCTATTGGGTTTTCGGAAAACACGTGCAACAAAATTTTCAATCATTTTCAAGGTTTAACAAAACCTGTTACGGTCTGGATTAGTGCCACAGGCTTATAGCCCGAACACTAGAACATAATGTCATACACCCTGAAATATTCTAGAATATAGTAAAGGTGGATTTCGTGGCCCACGATCTCCGTGACTTAGACCGGTCATCGCAACTGAGCACCGCTCAGTCTCTCCTACTCCGCTTTCGTATTAAGACCTTTATAGGGGACGTACTCACGGAGTCCAGGTCTTCTACGACAACCGTACTCAGAAAGCCCAGTGGCTCTCCCAACGAGAAACACCTCCAAAGCAATCAAAATCCGACCTCCGCCAGAGGGTAATGCTATACTCTTGGTGGGACTCCCAAGAATGCTTTACCACGAGATCCTTGGAGCCGGGACCACGGTGACTCCAAACGTCTACGCCATCCAACTGCAAAATTGGAAAGAGTTCAGTTAGTGGCGAAAGAGTTCAGACAGCTCCTCCATGATGGAGGAATTTCTACTTTCTTCACGACAACGCTCGGCCACATGTTGCAGAGATGCCTCGCCAAAAATTTCAGTAAAGCTAAGTTGAACTCGAAACCACTCTGTCATGACGCCACATCAGAACATAAAAAAGTACGCCAAGACGAAGTGGGAATGAGCTAATAGAGAACGCAGAGTGAGAACATCATCCCTACCCGTGCTGTGTCACATTTGCACGTCAGGGCCCGTCGATCAATAACATTTATGAATATTTACGATTTGCGACCCAAAATGTCGTAAATCGCAAGTCGTAAAAAATTGCCAGGGATCGCCGTAAATCGTAAAATCATAAATCGTATTTACCCACACCTCTGGTACCGGGGCGGTTAGCGTCACACTGGAGCGCGTTTTTGGCGCCGAACTCCGCTGGACGACAGCCTTCCGAGGTGCACTACTCAGACATGAGCCTCAGACAGCCTTATTGCGTCCGAGCCGCGTCCCATTATCGTCTCGTGAATTTCGTACATCGCGGACGGGACGCTAGTGGAACGCGGGTGGGACGCCAGTCGGACGCGGCTGAGACGCAAAATGCGGATGAGCTCGCGCGGATTCGTTGCTCCCAATCACGTCACTGTGCCATGTGCTCTTATATCGGACGAGGTTCGCATGTGTGCCAACAACTGCCGGCTTGACGCGTGCTTCGACGTTTTCGTCGTCTCTGGTGGCTCAAGAATTCACCGTTAGAGCGACATGACGTCGGTACCAGCTTCATTGAGTATTATTGTGCGACAACAGTTTAATAGCACTTTCTTATAATGTTTTCTAGTGCAATACCACTAATACGGTTAATAATATTAAACACTCCAGCAAATTTATTGTTTTCCAGCACGTTAGAAGCAATCAAAGACAATTCCCTGTGGTCAAATAATGGACATCTAAACTCATTAGCAAAACATCCAAATTAATTCTACACTTGTCCAATTTTAAATTAAGTGAGTGGCTAGTTTAATATGAAAAATGTCCGGCTTAAAACGAAAAATATCTACTATGAAGTGAAAATATACGTATACTAGACACTGGAAAACAATGAATTTTCTGGAGTGTTTAATAGTATTGACCGTAGTAGTGGTATAGCACTAGAGAACATTATAAAAAAGTGCTATTAAACTGTTGTCGCACAATGGTACTCAATGGAGCTGGTACCGACGTCCTGTTGCTCTAACGGTGAATTCCGGAGCAACCGGAGACGACAAAACGTCAAAGCACGCGTCAAGCCGGCAGTTGTTGACCCACGTGCGAACCTCGTCCATCGAGGTTTCCTCGTGCATAAAGTATGCACGCTGTTCAGAACAAAATCTATCTGAAATATCGCTATCACTTCGACATGAAAACTAACTCCCGGCTAGACGGATCCCTTGCCTTAGTAATAACAAATGCTCGAATTGCGTAGTTTTTGTACGACTTAAAATACGCTAACATCTAGGTTCTGCTGCGTACTTTAATGGCATAAAGCTGTTTTCCGTGCGTTAGTCTCAAACACTCCCTCGACTGTCCAGTAACGCCATCGGCTTGTGCTGTGGAGTACTCCTGCCCTCAGGTTGCTCCTTCGCATATCCAACAGCTTTGTTCCCGGATATCATTGAAACGCCTTCCGAATCCGGACGCCGGGTTTCCCCTCACTCGTTTCTTCTTACTGGATCTAATTGTTGGTCCGCCCTTACTGGTCTTCCCCCTTCCCTGCCCCACCTTCCTGGTCCCAACTCCTGGCTCACTTCCTTGTTTCCACTATTGACCCCCTACTGGTCTCTTCTTGATGGATTCCCCGTCCTGGTCCCTCCTCCAGGTTGTTCCTTTCCTTCCTAGTAGCTCTCCTGGTCCACGCTAGGGGTTCCCTTCTCCACCACCCCTTAGTGGTCCTCCAATGCTTACGGCAGACGTCGATAACATGAATTCGGAATCAGGACGCCCAAAAACGCGTAAAGGCCGCTGTGTGAGAAAGGCTGCGCTTCCTCTGCTACGGCAGCATCCCATGTTGAAAGGCAAATTTTGTCCGCGCGGAGGCATATCTCACGCAGGTTTGACCACTCAAACGTCATCGAAGGCCAACTCAATTATTTAGTGGTAGATATCCTAAAAATTCACGTGTATTACACCGAGTACATCTGAGGTTACCGGCTGATATTCGAGGTACTGAGTGGTTATCCGTCTTGGTAGGAAGACACATGATTGCCAAACTACATTGGAAATGGCCAACCTCAGTTCACCTCTAGGGTAGAACATAGCAGTGCTGTGTAGAATCGTTATCGTTAATTTCGTGCAAAACAGAACGTATAAGCCGGACGCACAGTATACCTTTGTCCTTGGGAAAAAATTTCGAATTTCGAATGATCGAATAATATTCGATTTTCAAAATTTCGAATTTCGAATTATCGAATAATATTCGATTTTCAAAATTTCGAATTTCGAATGATATTATTATTATTTATAATAATAATATCATTCAAAATAATAATAATGATAATATTATTCGAATCTCAAAATTTTGAATTTAGAATATTCGAATAATCAAATGAACACCTTACTTATTGTGGTCACCCAATGATTGACATTTACTTATTTTTTATTCCCCACTGTAAACTGCGTTTGACAGAGCGGCATACACAAAGGCTCAGATTGTCATTACTCTTATACCAGTTGGTTAATTGCGAAAAGGATCGGTAATTAACAATTGCAGTGCATCGATTTCTATCAATGGATCTCCTGTCCCGTGGTCGACATACTCCCGCTACTATACTTTTGTCCTTGGGAAAAATTTCGAATTTCGAATGATCGTATAATATTCGATTTTCAAAATTTCGAGTTTCGATTGATCGAATATTATTCGATTCTCAAAATTTCGAATTTCGAATAATCGAATTTCGAATTGTCGAGTATTCGAATAATCAAATGAACACCTTACTTATTGTGTCACCCAATGATTGACATTTACTTATTTTTTATTACCCACTAAACTGTGTTCGACAGAGCGGCATATGCGAAGGCTTCAGATTGTCATTATTCTTGTACCAGTTGGTTAATTGCGAAAAGAATCGGAGGACCGAACCGAGGCTGTGGAAGTCGGTGTCCAGGCTCAGATGCCGTTGTCCAAGCGCCGCGAAGGCTGCTCCATCCATTTCCTTCACGAGACCAAAATACGGTGACAAAGCTATAATGAAAAAAAATGAATGCTTCCCTAAGAATTCGTGCCCCGAGAAGAGAGAAACACCTTGGAAGGCAGAGCAAGGTTGTTATAGATCTTGCTCCATAGCTTACTGCCTTTTGTTAGATTATACCGAAGCTTCTAGGTGGTAAAAGAATGGCTAGCACGGAAGAAGAAGTACCACAAACGCGATCTGGTGCGGAAAAGGCACATTGGAGGCTCATGAATGGTTCAGTCTGTGTTTTGGCTCCGTTGAAGAGCTTCGCTTCACTTGTAAGCAAACGGACCCGAAGTCCATGGTTGTAACCTAATCTCATAAGACACTACGACTTGGGTAGTCTTATTGTGAAAATGTGGATGACTCGCTTTCATAGGAAACGGAATCTTACTGGCTCTTGTATTCCATAGCGCTTGCTTGCTCTTACTCTCTTCTTTAACGTCTTTGCTGGCAGAAAGCAGGAGCTTCCCAGGCTCCAGAAAGTGCTACCTCCCTACCGCAGCTCCTTCCCGCTTTAATCGTTCTGTCGTTGTACTTGGGGTAGAAATACAAAACGGAGATCCTCCCGTAGTATACCGAAGACAAAAGCGTCATTGAACAGCGATAACCCGATTCATCTGTTATTCACCGATTCATGTGACTGGCCGCAAGACACTCGATGGCGTTCGAGGAAAGCAGGGACGCAGCGGAGGATCGCGTTTGCCCGCGCTTACCTCGCGTCGACTAACAAGGGAAGTGTCTGAAGCGTATGTCTGAACGGGAAGAGCGAGTCATATAGGGAGAATCTCCACCCCTCAATTAGTATAAAATGTGTTTATTTTTTGCCAAGTCGCTAAAGCCAAGGAGTAGGGGGTTGTTGTAGTTACAATGTAATCGGCGCCTCACGAGTTCGCGGTCTTGTATGCCCGCGATGCCTCTGCCGCAAGCGGGTCGCAGCGCAGTGGAGACGTTGCTTCATGCGAGGGAGATCGAGGGTACTAATTCTCCTGCGCTGCTGCACTTTTGCATTTCAAGTCATTGTTGAGATTTGATGGATTCTGACGTCTATACCATTTCAGAGGTTTTCTACTAATTTTTCCAGCTGCATGCAGTGGTATTCAACATAATGATGTATAAACATTCAACATCAGTGATATACAGGCACAACGTGCATGAAGAAGAAGCACTGGTCACAATAAGGACGGCGTATAAAGGCTACAGGCTCCTCACAGTTTGTTTCCCTAGATGGACCGATGATCTCGGGAAAACCATCCTGTTCGGATTTTCAAAGACCAGGAGTGGAGAGTGATGTCGCAAGTGGTTCAAATGAAGAAACGCGGTCTGTGGATCCCGCAAACTGACGTTGACCGCCATCGATACACCCTTTCCCTCATCTTTGCCTGTCAACTGGAAATCAAGGTAGCTGAACGTTTCTTAAACCTACCACCAACAATGTCTGCCGATGCTGAGTGGTGATCCAATTACTTACGCTGAAGTGTAGCCCACCTTTAGGCAAGGAACCTTCGAGGGAAGAAATCAAGCTGGCCGACGGATGGCCACCATACTCAAGGACTTCGAAGCACGTCAACTTGAAGTTGACGATGACGAACAGCTGGAGGTGGTGGAATAGGAAGAGGCAGATTGGGATCCGCAAGATGAACTGATGGACGTGGAGAGGCAAGCAAGCAGTGGGCATACGATACCGTTTTCGAGTAGTGGAATAATTTCACTCCACGTCATTGTGCAGGACCTTCCTTTTGACCTGCAAAAAAGGGACAACATCCTGAAGCTAAGTGTCGAAGCTGCTAGTAGCTGAAGGAGAACGGATTTGTTATAATGACATTGAAGGTGATGTCGCTGGTATACCTGTGAGGAGCCTGTAGCTTTTATACGCTACCCGATTATGACCAGTGCTTCTGTTTCATGCACTTTGGGCCTGTGCATCACTGGTGTTGAACGATTCAAATCAGTTTCTTGAAGTCTCAATTGGCTGGTATCAAGGATGGAAGCCGTTACAACGATGTTTTGTTGTGATCAAGACTTCTAGCGCCAGGCGGGACTCAAACCCGCACCTCCCTCTGACCGGACGGGAATGCTCTACGTCATTATACCACCGGCGCTGTTTGATCGAACGCAACATCCGCTATCAGCGGCCGGCTCACCTCAATCAAACATCGCCGGTGGTGTAATGGCGTAGAGCATTCCCGCCCTGTCAGAGGGAGGTGCGGATTCGAGTCCCGCCTGGCGCTAGAAGTTTTGATCGCAACAAAACATCGTTGTAACGGCTTACTGGTGTTGAACGTTTATACATCGTTGAGTAGCTTTCCCATTGCCTTGTGGTTAAAAAACCGATCAGTAATAATACCGAGTGGCAAGAAATTTCTTCTCGGCGTATATCTGGGAAATTAGGCAAAAACATCTGAAAATGGTATAGATGCCAGAATCGTTCAACACTCAACCAAACATGTGAAATGCAAAAACGCAGCAGTGCAGGAGAATCGAACCCCGACCTCCCACCCATGAAACAACGTCTCTATCCACTGCGCTCCGAGCCACTTTCCGGGCGTACAATACCCACGAATTCTACTGTAACGGACCCCCACCCCTTGTGCTTAACGACTTGGCAAAAATAAACCCATTTTTGTACTAACTGAGGGGTGGGGATTCTCCCTATATGACTCGCTCTTCCCCTTCAGACACACGCTCCAGACCTTTCCCTTGTAAGATTGCATACACACAATTCGGCCACTTTGAGTGACGCGCGAAACAAAACATCGTTCTTATCAAAATATTCGAATAAGGATATCCTTCATCATAGGGCAGGGACGCAGAGGTTGCGCCAGCGGCGAGCCCAGCGGCACCGCCGAATATGATTCGAATCACTCGAGAGCGGCGCCGGGAGAGTCTGTTTGCGGTCTGCCCTTTCGCGGGGAGAGGGGATCGGGATTAAGCACCAGTTGGTCCCGACTAGAAAGACTACAGTACCTCGCCGTCGCTGTTGAACGGCGTGACTCATCGATTTCGCCGTCCGCCGCTCGGCGCAGAAGTGTGGGGAGGCTTTTATACTTCCAGCCCGCGGGACAACAGCCGTCTGAGGGCTGCTGTCCCACGGGCTGGAAGTACTCAGACACTCGTTGCGCCCGAGCCGCTTCCCATAACAGCTGTTCCGTCCCAGCCGCGTACCTATTGGGACCGTTGCGCCCATCCGCGTACCTATTAGCGGCGTTGCGTCCCATCCTCGTCCCACAAGAGAAGTTTTCGGAAGTTACCGTCTCAGTTCCGTCTGCGCGTTATACCTTTGTCCTTTTCGAATAGTCGAATTTCGAATAAATTCCAATTTCGAATGTTCGAATATTCGACTATTCGAAGAAAGTCCAATATTCGAATTATTCGTTCATTCGAATATTCGAGAAAGTCCAATATTCGAATTATTCGTTTATTCGAATATTCGAGAAAGTTCAATGTTCGAATTATTTGTTTATTCGAATATTCGAGAAAGCCCAATATTCGAATTATTCGTTTATTCGAATATTCGAGAAAGCCCAATGTTCGAATGTTCGTTTATTCGAATATTCGAAGGCTTCGAATTTCCAATAATCGAATTTCGAATATTCCTTACCAATCTCTTAACAAGTTAATGGCAGTCCTCTTCGAAAACCAGGGAATTGTGACCTTTTGATAAGAACGATGTTTTGTTTCGCGCGTCACTCAAAGTGGCCCAATTGTATGTATGCAATCTTACAAGGGAAAGGTCTGGAGCATATGTCTGAAGGGGAAGAGCGAGTCATATAGGGAGAATCCCCACCCCTCAGTTAGTATAAAGATGGGTTTATTTTTGCCAAGTCGTTAAGCACAAGGAGTAAGGAGTCCGTTGCAGTAGAATTCGTGGGTCTTGTACGCCCGCCAAGTGGCTCGGAGCTCAGTGGTAATGACTTGTTCATGGGTGGGAGGTCGTGGGATCGATTCTCCTGCTCTGCTGCATTTTCGCATTTCATATGTTTGGTTGAGAGTTGAACGATTCTGACATCTATACAACTTTCAAATGTTTTGCCTAATTTTCCAGTTGTACACCGTGGAGAGTAACTTTCTTGCCACTTGTTTATTAGTGACCGGTATTTTAACCGCAAGGCAATGAGAAAGCTGCTCAACGATGTATAAACGTTCAACACCAGTGATGCATAGGCCCAAAGTGCATGAAACAGAAGCACTGGTCACAATCGGACGGCGTATAAAAGCTACAGACTCCTCACATGTACACACCACCTGCAATGTCACCATAACAAATCCGTTCTCCTTCAGCTACCTCGACACTTAGCTTCAGGATGTTGTCCCTTTTTTGCAGGTCAAAAGGAAGGTCCTGCACAATGACGTGGGAGTGAAATCGTTCCACCCGAAAACGTTATCATATGTGCACTGCTTGCTTGCCTCTTCATGTCTAACAGTTCATCTAGCGGACCCCAATCTTCTTCTTCTTTCACCACTTCCAGCTGTTCGCCTTCGTCAACTTTAAATTGACATGCTTCGAAGTCCTAGGGCGTGCTGGCCATCCGTTCGGCCAGCTTGCTTTCTTCCCTCGAAGGTTCCTTGCCTAAAGGTGGGCCACACTTCAACGTAAGTAGGTGGATCACCACTCCAGCGTCGGCGGACATTCTTGGTGTTAGGTTCAAAAACCTTGAGCTCCCTCTGATTTCCAGTTGACAGGCAAAGATGAGGGAAAGAGTGTATCGATGGCCGTTAACGTCAGTTTGCGGGATCCACAGACCTCGTTTCTTCATTGAAACCACTTGCGACGTCACGTCCTGGTCTTTGAAAATACGAGCAGGATGGTTTTTCCGAGGGCTTCGGTCCATCTAGGAAAACAAACTGTGAGGAGCCAGTAGCCTTTATACCCCGTCCGTATTGTGACCACTGCTCCTTCTTCATGCATATTGTGCCTGTGTATCACATGTTAAATGTTTATCCATCATTATGTTGAATACCAAAGCATGCAGCTGGAAAATGAGTAGAAAGCCTCTGAAATGGTATAGACGTCAGAATCCATCAAATCTCAACAATTAGTTGAAATGCGAAAGTGCAGCAGCGCAGTAGAATTGAACCCTCGATCTCCCTCGAATGAAGCAACGTCTCCACTGCGCTGCGACCCGCTTGCGGCAGAGGCATCGCGGGCATACAAGACCGCCGAACTCGTGAGGCGCCCATTACATTGTAACTACAACGACCCCGAACTCCTTGGGTTTTTTTTTTCTTGGCGAAAAAATAAACACATTTTTATACTAACTGAGGGGTGTCGATTCTCCCTAAGACATGACTCGCTCTTCCCGTTCAGGCATACCTTCAGACACCTCCTTTGTTAGTCCACGCGAGGTAGGGCGGGCAAACGCTCCGCTGCGTCCCTGCTTTCTTCGAACACCATCGAGCATCCTGCGGCCAGTGACGTGTATAACAAGTGAATCGTGTTATGGCTGTTCAATGAAGCTTTTGCCTTTGGTATTCTACGGGAGGATCTCCGTTTTGTATTTCTACCCCAAGTACAGCGACGGAACGATTAAAGCGGGAAGGAGCTGCGGTAGGGAGGTAGCACTTTCTGGAGCCTGGGAAGCTCCTGCTTTCTGCCAGCAAAGACCTTAAAGAAGAGAGGAGGAGCAATGGCTATGGAGTATAAGAGCCAGTCATACTCCGTTTCCTATGAAAGCGAGCCATCCACATTTTCGCAATAACACTGTCCAAGTCGTAGTGTCTTACCAGATTAGATTCCAACCATGCACTTCGGGTCCGTTTGCTTATAAGTGACGCGAATCTCTTCAACAGAGCCAAAACGCAGATTGAATGCCACTCATGAGCCCCCAATGTGCCTCTTCTGCACCAGATCGCCCTTGTGCTACTTCTTCGTCCATGCTAACTTTTCTTTTACCACATAGAAGCTTCGGTATAACCTAAAGAGACAGTAACCTATGGAGCAAGATGTATAACAATCTAGCTCTGCCTAACCAGGGTGTTTCTCTCTTCTCGGGGCACGAATTCTTAGGGAAGCAAAGGTGCTTCATTGTCGTTATACCTTTGTCACCGTCTTTTGGTCTCCTGAAGGAAATGGATTGAGCAGCCTTCGCGATGCTTGAACAACGGCATCTGAGCCTGGACCCTGACTTCCACAGCCTCGGTTCGGTCCGCAGCTCGCTCTCGCCTCGCTCGTAGCCTTCAGCCTCAGTAGCGCTTATCACTCACTGGACTCGCCACACTCCACTCTATTAGCCCTGATTATACGGAAGAGTAGCGGGAGTATGTCGGCCACGGGACAGGAGATCCATTGATAGAAATCGATGCACCGCAATTGTTAATTACCGATCCTTTTCGCAATTAACCAACTGGTATAAAAGTAATGCCTTTGTGTATGCCGCTCTGTCGAACGGAGTTTACAGTGGGGAATAAAAAAATAAGTAAATGTCAATCATTGGGTGACCACAATAAGTAAGGTGTTCATTTGATTATTCGAATATTCGACAATTCGAAATTCGATTATTCGAAATTCGAAATTTTGAGATTCGAATAATATTCGATCATTCGAAATTCGAAATTTTGGAAATCGAATATTATTCGATCATTCGAAATTCGAAATTTTGAAAATCGAATATTATTCGATCATTCGAAATTCGAAATTTTTTCCCAAGGACAAAGGAATTCGGTTCGGTCTGGCTTCTTGTGAAATGAACTCACCTCTAGCGGTTTCGGGTGTCTACTTATCGATTTTTAAGGGGTTGGATGTTTTTGGTTTTTCATTTTCGAATTTTTCGGAAATAAGCGGCTCGGAAGGGGGGGGGGTCACCTTGTACGGCAGGCCTATACGTTCTGTTTTGCACGAAATTAACGATAACGATTCTACACAGCACTGCTATGTTCTACCCTGGAGGTGAACTGAGGTTGGCCATTTCCAATGTAGTTTGGCAATCATGTGTCTTCCTACCATGACGGATAATCACTCAGTACCTCGAATATCAGCCGGTAACCTCAGATGTCCTCGGTGTAATACACGTGAATTTTTAGGATGTCTACCACTATATAATTGAGTTAGCTTTCGATGTCGTTTGAGTGGTCCAACCTGCGTGAGATACGCCTCCGCGGTTAGGGTGAGGTTTGGGATACGAGATGTCGTGTCGTGAGGGACGTGGTCCCACACGACGGACACGTGAGAATCGCTCTGGTCCTCAACGTGTTAAGAACTGATCGTTTGTCGCACTCTCGGATTTTAGGTTGGTGATCTCCCCGAATGGTACCACTACAAGAAGTCTCCCACGGTACCTGACCTGGTGCTGATTGCTCAGCCAGGCTACGCTGTCGTTACGGTATATTCTTATTATTTTCCGAGGTGTATATAGAAGTCTTGTGCTTTCTAGCTTTGCCGCGAAGTACTGTTGGCAAATTTACAGCGGGACGAATCGAAGCAGATACCGCAGCAGTCGCCGAACGAAATCGTGGCCGGCATGAGTGGTTACAACAATCACTACCCTGATATGCTTGGGGTTTTCCTCGCCTATGGACCAGGTATGGCTCTTTCTCTCTCTCCTCTCTCTTTCTTGTTAGAGGAAGTCCTAAAAACTTGGGTTCTCACATGGCAATCGAAGGGCGATGGTGAGAAGTGGAAGTAGTGTAGTAGTGCGACGTATCCTTAAGGCGAAACCCACTCCACACCAAGTTATTGGAATGGTGTATCGTTGGGTATCTTTGAACAGTACCTACTCTTGCTAGTTTCACACGACCCCCACGTGAAATAATCAGGCAAATACGCTTCGTTGCTTGCGCGTTCTGGAGCCCGGTGAACTGCGGGTACTCGTAGACGGGCAAGAGAGAGCTTTGTGAAGACTCTTGTGTGCGCTTGCTCTGTTGTAAACCTTTTGAACCAGACCTCCTGAAGTAGTTCGCATTCATAAGTTCGTTTGAGCTTCAAATGTGTGCTGAACAAGGAATATGTTCGAATCGCGTGCTTCCCTCTCAGAAGGCTAATCAACGCTTCACCGAATCTCTGAAGTTTTCTAGTAGTGTCGGCGTCATATTCCATTTACTGCAGTAACCGAGGCTTCTATTCATGGTGACATTTTCCGCAGAAAGAAACAGCCACCGCCAGCTGAGAGGGTCGCGGAGAACCTTCAATGAGCCTTAGTTGTAAGAGCTTTCCTTTGGCTCCACCTCGCTCTCAAAAGGTGCTTCAAGGGCCTTTCTAGAAGAAATCTCTGTCTTGCACTCGCAATCGTTACTGCCATGAACCTTGACCCTGTGCATATCCTTGAGTGTTAGAATGTTATCGCGTCGTTAACCAGCCAGGTACTCCTTAATGCAAACTCCTAATGGGTTGTTTCTTTTTCCAATATGAAAGCTACCACATGCACTACGCTTTATCTCGCAGACACCCTCTCCCCACTCTTTGCAAAGTCCCAGTAAAAAGAGGCGAACAGTTCCATTCTCTGATATCCACTAGCTGTTTGCCAACGACTGTGTGCTCTTCTGCCCGCAAGGTTTTTAGGTGGAATGTTTATTATTGGCCTGAAACTTCGGCGTTGTCGTCGTCTTCAGAAGTCTGAAGCGGCTCATGGCGTTAGACAGGTGTGCCACGCGGCCGAGCGCTCCACCCTAGCTAGTATTTCTGACCCCCGCCAAGAATACACGACGAATCCCCGAAATGTCTAGCATCTGCCAAGATAATCTGGGTTTTCGCGTGTGCTCTTACAAGGGAAGGATGCTAGATGACCACGGGACTTTGAGATGATACCTATATCACTGGATGTAGCTTTGAACACTGATTCCAAATATTGTTCCGCTTCTGCTATACGCATCTGTGAACGGAGTTATGGACCATTTTCATTTTCATAGCAGGTTCCTTTGCCCTCTACGTCCACGCAGAGCGTACCAGTCACAAGAGAGCGAGCTCAAGTAGGGTTGAAACTGCGTTGCCGGCCGCGGGGGCAGACATAACTCCAACGCCGCGCGAAGTCCCCTGGCGTCGCGCAAGGTGCGCGACGAAATTGGACTAGTTGTCGCGGTCCGACTCTTCGGACAGAGACGGCTAGTGACTCGCCCTAGAGCGCGAAGGTGTGTGCCAGCGACGTCGACCGGCAGAAGAAGGAAAGAGAGATGAGATGAGGATGAGACTAGTGTTATGCCTTGTGGTAGGGAAGTGGGAATGGGTGTTAACAAAGTGCGGGCAGAGTGGGACTCAATCTAGATAAAATAAGTGAAGGGAAACGGTCAAGAACCCGATAAAGGAAATTCGAAACAAAAACTGGGACGGGATTACTAACTAGATGTTTCGGAAACAAGCGTTCGTAAGTTACTATTGGGGGAGGGAATGTGCGCATTAATCTGGCTTCATCCCTTAATTCTAACTTGGCGCTACACTTGACCGTCACCAACTCATCAGAGTTCACGTGTAATGCCAATGGCAAGTACGCCTCCAGAAACACTAAGGACCTCCGTATTTCTTCAGCCTACAAGCAGAAGCAGAAGCATTTCACTGCTCCCTTTTTCTTCCTAGCGCCTCCACCGAGAGAGTTCCTCGTCATTTCATTTTCGGCTCCCTGTGGTGATACTAGGAGGGTTGAACATGCCAAGCAGCTGAAGTGTTTGATTGAGTAGCCACTAGCAAAATTTCGTGCTCCGCGGCTAACCTCTCACCACCGTGCACACGTCCGCGTTTCAGCGCCGCGACGTCGCATGCGGCGATGTCGCGTTGGAGTTACGTCCAGAAGCCTTGCCGGCCGAGCAGTGGTGGCGCAGGGGGTAGAGGGCGGCGTGGTGAGACGTGGTGGTTTATGGTTCGACTCCCCTGTGGTGCAGAATTTTCACACTTTCTAAAAAAAGATCTGCCACGATTAACCAAAGCTCTCTTTGTCAAATCGAAACGGAAAAGGTCACCAGAAAGGACTCGTCTTCATACTGACAACTTCATACTGGCATGAAGATACAATCTATCATGAATACTTGCTAAAAACATGGCGAGAAGACAAACAATGCGTTGCACCAGCAACTGTGAAATGAAATGCACCAGAAAGGACTCGTCTTCATACTGACAACTTCATACTGGCATGAAGATACAATCTATCATGAATACTTGCTAAAAACATGGCGAGAAGACAAACAATGCGTTGCACCAGCAACTGTGAAAAACACTACGAAAAGCTCAAAACATA
The DNA here is from genome assembly GCA_947359475.1 of Heligmosomoides polygyrus bakeri. Taxonomy (NCBI): domain Eukaryota; kingdom Metazoa; phylum Nematoda; class Chromadorea; order Rhabditida; family Heligmosomidae; genus Heligmosomoides; species Heligmosomoides polygyrus. The sequence continues at coordinate 57,253,717 of OX375865.1, forward strand.
ACAGCTGTTGGCAATGCGGATAAAAAATACGTCAGTGCAGTCGCTGTGAGAGCAGTGCTCTACGATGTCAGTCGGGAAACAATATTGAATTAATGTGTCATACGTCCCGGCGTGACTGTGCAGGTATCCTGCAGCGTACCATGAGCACGTGAGAAATGTTCTGAATCTTGGGGCAGAAAACTGAGTGCAAACCAGCGATTCGAAGAATTGAGTCGCGAGAGTGAAGTGAGAACGTTATACCGTGTGTCTATACATGAGAGGTGAAGCGTTTGTACATGCTTTTGAATGGCAAGAAGAAATATACGTCTAATGGTTGTATTTGTGATGTCGTTCCTACCGGAATGTTCATCACTTTCACTCTAGTAGGATCTACTAAAACTAATGAAATGGTTTTGCGATCCTTGAGTGGCTTCCAGCTGTCGATCAAGAGCAACGTTTGGGTGCTTTCTTCTCTTCTGATCCTCTTCTGATTCCGCACTGATACCTTCTTCATCCTCTACCTCGATGCCTCCGCATTGCGCGTTTCGCAAGATGGATGCGAAACTGCTGGCTCTTGCTTTGTAGGAACGCGCGAAGTAACGGAAGGACCGAACTCCTCCAAAAGGCACGCCAACACAAAAGCTGGTGAGAACATTGTTTGGATCATAAGCCGGCAGTATTGTCCTAACCGTCATTATTGGTCATTTCCGCCTGTTTTTGTACCGACCTCTCTTCCCTACTCTAGAAGTTTTCCGTTACAGATACGAGCCACTTTCACGACAGTGACCGACCCCGTGTGTCGAAAAAGAATTCGCCCAAGGGGGTTATTTAAGGCACTGACCACCCACTTGTAAGTATGGGTGGTGGAGTCATGGTAATCGATTTCGCCCAAACGTCGCAATTTGACATAGAGCTTTGGTTGATCGCATCAGATCTTTTTTAGAAAGTGCAAAAATTCTGCACCACAGGGGACTCGAACCACGAACCACCCCGCCTCTCGTAACATACACTAAAATGTGTATGTTACGAGAATGCTGAGGTTTCAAGACGAGAGATTCTGGAGTTGCTTGGAAATTTTTTTGTTTTTTCCCTCATTACAAGCATTTGTTTTTTTTTGCGTAATTTTTAGCGAGAATTTCCAGTGTTTCGAAGAGCGTATCACAAGGGACCCGTTGAGCTATGCGACATTTACACGCTGATCTGCTCCATCTTACGAGTTGACGACTGCCACAACTCCTGTGGAAGGTCTGTTCGGTGCGAATGCTCGGCTCGAGGTTTGCTCATAATGAGGAGCCCTCGTTGCAGGATCCTGCAAATAGACGATGTTCTCGCAAGCGATGCACGGGAAGCAGTCCGCTCGAAGCTGCGCAGAGCTAGTCGAGCACTGGTCCTCGATGTGCTCTTGTCCGCTGTTCTTACAGCTGCTTTCGCACTGTGAATGATGCCTGGAAACAGAGCAGGCACCAGATTTGCTCTCGTGGCGGCACTTCTCTTGTTCAACAGCCTGACTGTTTGTTGTATCAATATAATTGTATAATATAGCTAATATATCATAATTATATATTGATGCATAGAAATAATTTTTCGATGAGTGCAAAATTTACTGCTTTATTGATGCCGAGTCCTCTACAGCTCGCTGGCGGTGCATCTTGGAGGGGCATTTAGAGTCACTTTCAGTATCTGCAATTATCTTGAGAAAAACTTAGCTATGTATGCGTCACCTTTTTCTTCTCCATCGGGGATCTGTAGGTCTGCTACCTCCAAGAATTTACATTAACCAAATGACACTCCTCGATAAAGCCGTAGTTGAAATCGCTGCATCTTGACGTTATATTTGTTATAAGCTACATTAGAGCAAAAGTACTGGTCAGGTGGAATAAGGCATTTGGTACTATTTTGAAGAAGGTTCCATTCAGGAGGTTCCAATCTTATCCCTGGAATTGTAGGACTGTTAGTGTAGCTTCCATTTTTTGAACAAAAAGAGCATTCGAAGAATGTTTAAGGAAGTAACTTTTACTACATATCGAGACATGCAGAGCATTTTCGGAAAATCAGTGCGGATTTTTGGATAGAAGGTCCGTACTTATTAATTCGCAGCTCCATTAACAATTGGTCAAAGGTTCGCGGAGTAACTTCTGAAGTGGACATCGATTTTTCGAATGTTTAAATGAAATGTTCTTTGATAAATTGACGGCGAAAACGGAAAAGCACATTCTATGATTATAAAGTGGACATAACAGTTCTTATTCGATAGGTCGTGTCAGATTATGATTACGGATCAGGGCTCTGAGGACCTCGCTACATTTAGCGGTGCATCTCATCAGAGTGGAGTATTCTTTCCATCGTTGTTCCTGCTGCTACGAAATGCCAACTTGTGATGGAAAATGCCGGGTCGCTAGGGCGGCACTTACAAGGAATGGTTCCCAAATCAATGTGAACTTTTGTGGTGCTATTTGGACAGGGTGTAGGGCGCTGTGAGCAGAGTGCAGAACCACAATCAGTTTTTGCTGAACGCTTATTTTAAGACCTGAAAAAGAGGTGAGGACATGTGCGTAACACTCGTCAACCTCTACGCCACCCCACCAAATGTGCCTTGGTGGCGCAGTTGGTAGGAGTGCCGCCTCCTAGAAGTACACCGGCGGGCTTTTCAGTTTCAGTCCGAGTGCTGCCAGTATTTTTGCACGTATTAGTTTGTTGTTATTTCTCATGATCACAGGAGTCAATTTTGTACCATCGATGCTTACAACAAACAATGGCTGTCTGTTTACGTCTTCATATGTGTGTATGTGTAGTTTTTCAACTTTTCATATCTGTACCACCACCATATCATACCGTATCACCAGTGATCCCGTAACTGCACACAAATACGCTTTTTTAAAAGTAGGTCACCGTAAAAAATATCCAGTTACCTAATTTTGTATTATATATATTCTATTAGGGGCGCGTGGAGCGCAGTCGGAGGAAGCGCCGGCTGTCGCCTGCACCCGATACCATGTTCCTGGTTCGAATTTCCCGCCTAGGCCAACCAAGCCTTCCATCCCTCCGGGGTCGGTGAATTGGTACCAGATGTGTCTGCGAAGGATAAAGCGCTGACTTGTTCATCGGCTGGCCACCGCATGTCATTGTATGGCCAAATACGCATTCAAATCGCCTCCACGACATCCCGTAGAAGTAGAATGCGTGGCGCATCCCAAAGGGGATTGAATAGCGCCGTCCTGTACCCTTTTATCCTATATATCCTATAATACAAAAAATGCATAAAACATACTTACATTGAAAGTAGGTCACTGTGATAAAATATTATAAAAAAGAGTACCACGCGTGACTTTTCTTTTGATCGCACATTATAAGCCAGACCTACCGACAGTTCTGCGCTCCGGTGTTTCGGCTGTCTGTCATGCGTGTGGGTGGCAGTTGGTTACATCGATGTTCACTCAGGGCGCGTCTCTCCACCCGCGGATTACGCGTTCAACGAAGAAGAAGTGGTCGTTCCTTACCAGGGAGAAGATTGTTCCTCACTGGCTCTTGTAAGATGCTGCTGCTGTGACAAGCCTCTGCTTTTTACTAAAAGGGAAATAATAAATAAGTTATAAGTTATAAGTTTATTACATTTGCAAAAGGCAAACATAAAAGAAAAACAATATCTCAAACACAACAACACTAATAAAAGCATAAGATAACATTGTATTATGAACACAACAAGCAAACAATAGTAATCAATAGTAATCGGTATTACTCTAGGTTCACCTAGAAGCATCATACTGAAATAATTTTTTGCTGACTAACCTCTTAAACTGGTTTAGGGATAGCCCATTTGGCAGACTCTTCGTAACCTTGATGTATGCAGTTCCTGCTCTATACGTAAAGGACTTAGCGTATAGTGTGGCTTTAGGACGAGTTAACGCGATTTTGGATGCACAGCCTCTGGTGCTTGAACTCGTGACACGAAACAACTGTTGCATACTACACATCTTGCCATTGTATCCGTTAAGCAATATCTCATGAACCATGCATACGTCAATTACTTTGCGCCGAGAAGCAAGCGAAGGCAATTCAAGGCATCCATTCCTGACTAGAGCGTTTGGCATTCTATCATACCTGAAATCACCGGTGCGTACCATCAGTTTGCGCGTAAAATTATTCTGTACCCTTTCATTCTGAAATTATTCTGTAATAGATGTCTTTTTTCCTGCAAGGATTGAATACTGTAGTGCTAGATTCCACTATAGGACGGACGTACGTTTTGTAAGCTCGTAGAAGGACAGCCTTGTTTTTACTAGAAAGTCCTTTGAAAATATGATACGTTCGCATAATTGCTTGCCTACATTGAATTCTAATATGCTCCGAAAAATCCAGACTGTCACTATAATGAAATCCTAGGTCTCTTACGGAACCAACGGGTGAGACCATAACACCATCTACTTTGTATATACGCGCACAAGTCTGTGAGTTGGCATTTAAGTGCATGAAATTTGTCTTCTCAGGAGATAAAGGTAACTGTCAATCCTTTGCCCACTTAACTAGTGAATCAATAGCTGTTTGGAGTCTACTAGAGTTATCTGGTGTCATAACTATACTATAAATTTGGACATCATCAGCATACATTTTTATAGAAACATCAAGATTTTGGACTACAAGAGGTAAATCAGCTGCATAAATATTGAAAAAAAAATAGGTGAAAGAACACCACATTGTGGAACTCCACTAAGGATAGGCTTAACATCAGATAAGGTTTCCCCTATGTTCACCTGGAATGTTCTACCAGATAGATAATTAGCAATCCATTTAGTGAGAACCGGATGAAAGCGTAACATTTCCAACTTTAATAGGAGCTTTCTGTGGCACACTCGATCAAACGCTTTTGCGAAATCAAAATATATGATGTCGCAACTGTGTTTGTTATTAACTGCATTTGACCAATCATCGAGACATTCAAGCAAATTAGATTCTACAGAACGCCCTGGAACAAATCCGTGCTGTTCCTGACTGACAATTCCACGAGAGAGAACATAGCTGATTATGTGGTTCTTTAGCACCTTTTCAAAAAGCCTACACAAGATGGAAGTTATACTAACTGGTCGATAATTCTCCGGGTTATAAGCCGGTTCCTTCTTTTTAACGGGCGTAACAAATGCATGTTTCCAATGCAGGGGAACCTCACTGTACATCAATGACTGATTGAAGAGATATGCTAGAGGACCACATATAACAGTAGCAACTTTCTGAAAAAAGAAAAGTGGGATACTGTCAGGTGTTACAGATGTAGACCTCGGCCATTTCATTAATAAATCATAGATTGTTTTTGTATCAAACCAAGGAAAATCAGGCATTGGATCGAAATCAGGCGAAGTAGTAGATGGAGTTTTGCCATCGTCATGTTGAAAAACTTTTACAAATGTGTTTGCCAGCAAATTCGCTTTGTCCAGTGATTTTATCGCAATGCCTTTCTCATGTTTCAAACTCCCTACGTAACTTGGTTCACGAGTTCTGCTATTTATGTACCTATAAAAACACTGCTTATTATGAGATTCAACTACTTTCTTCTCCAAATGAGCATTGTATTTTCTTAATTTTTTGAAGAATTTTTCAGAAACTTTTTTATATTGAGCCCACTCGTTGGAACGTCTGGCTTCATGAAACATACAATTACGATGGTCCAGCATATTCTGTAAATATTGAGGTAGATGTGTAGACTTGAAAGATGTAACCATCTTCCATGGAACACAATGCTCAATAGTGTCATGAAGTATCGATATAAAAAGCTCATATTTCCCATTTAAATTTGTTTCGCATTCAAAAAGTCCAATCCACCTAATTTTAGCAAGATATGCATCCACTTCCTGAAAGTTGCATTTTGAATACACTCGGTTTTGATAAACCGGCAAGCTATGAATTTGGATAGATGTAATGTCGAAAGAAATACTGCAGTGATCACTCAGACCTACAGGACTTAGCACTTGGACGCTACTGATCAGTAAATCATTACTGGAAAAGAGAAGGTCCAGTATGTTGCTCCCACTCGTCGGTTCCGTTACATGTTGAGAAAGGTTGTGACAATCTGCTAATTCTTCTAAGCATGCGAGGTTAGATGAAGGCGAGGAACTACCGTTCTTAAAATTGGGCATATTGAAGTCACCTACAATAATAGAATGCAGTTCACAAGCTATTAAGTCGCTCAGTACTTTGCATTGTTGAGCTGCCATAGCGGCTGTGCAGGAAGGAGCTCTATACAATAATATTAACCGAAACTTAGAGCCTTCGTACATAATATCAGTAGAAAGAATTTCATACGACTCTTCAACGGATTCCATGAAAACAACAGTAACTGATAGCCTACGATCTACCAATAGCATAACACCACCACCAGATTTCTTAGGTCTGTCACAACTATGAATTTCATAATTGTATATCATATTTCCTAGAATTGAAGGGATGCTGTGACTAGGCTTTAGCCACGTTTCCGAAAATGCATAGATGTCATAGGTGTTTGAAAGTATTAGAGCTACGTGTTCGGAATTTCTTGAAATAGACCTAATGTTCGCATAAAAACACTTCAAGGCACCAGAGCAATACCGACTATTTAGTTTCCCTGAGCAGCAGAGGGACGTCCTACTACAGGTGTGGTCGAGGTAGACGTGGCCGGTAACCCCTGGACTTGCCCAGAAGTTGAACCACGGTTTGTGTCCACACTTGCAGTGTTCCTCTCTTCACGCCGGCGCTTCAACTCTTCTGGTGGCAACGATTCCCGAAGCAATACGCGGAAATCAGAGAAGAAGCGCAAGCGACGCGCACGATTAACCGCAATTCGTTGAAAAACCCTAGCGGGCAACACAACCTTTAGCGGTCTGTTATGAGAAGGAGAGCTCTTCTTACCTAAGCGGTACACCGAAACAGGACTACAATCGATATTAAGAAAACCGATAATATTACAGACATTAACAAAATCATGTGCTACTCTTTCCCTTGATTTTGATGAGTCGCTTTCCCGCACTCCGAACACTACAATTGAACGTTGCCGCTCCAGCTCCTCAGCAGATGCGTGACCGCAACGGGATGGCTCTGATTGTAGAGTAGTATTCAAGAAAGATGAGGACTTTTCCTGGGAATAGGCTTCAGGAGGAACCTTACTGCGTAAAGCATCGAGCTCCTTCTTAAGCTCTTCGTTCTGGGCTCGGCAAGCACTCAACTCCGTCGTGATCGCATCAATAACTTTCTTTACACATACCGGAACTTTGCTCGATCTTGAGATAGCTTCCACCTGATCCATCAGCGTTTTTGAAAGTCTCAGTTCGGCAGTCGCAGGAGCTTGTAGATCCATGGCAGTCAATATCAGGAATAGATCAACTCCAAAATCGAATAGAACCAGACCACGCGGCACTGACGAGGCAACAGAATAGTACCAGCTTCGTAGGCTCCGTCGAAGAAGAATACACTACAGAACCCTTCAGAAGCGAGATCAGGAAGGGAGCTGAATACAGAGTAGTTTCCGGCAGACAAACGGCAACACAAACTCTTTGCAGGGAAGGAGTTGCAGAGCTGGCGGGGAAGCGACCGCTCAGAATGGCAGGAATGCTCAAATGTGAAAAATGAAAGACTTTTAGTTTAATAATATGTAGGACTTTTTATTTCCAGAGAAATGATATGGTGCAGATATGGATAGAGCAAAAACTAGCACATATGAAGGCGCAAATGGACGGCCTTGGTTTGTTGTAAGCATTGATGGCCCAAAAATGACTCCTGTGATCATAAGAAAGCGTAATAACGACAAACTAACACGTGCAGAGCACTAGCACCACTCGGGCTGGAACTGAAAAGCCCGTCGTTGTACTCCTACGAGGCGGCACTCGCACGGACAGCGCCACCGAGGCACATGTGGTGGCGTGCCGTAGAATGACGAGTGTTACGCGCATGTCCTCACACCTCTTTTTCAGGTCTTTAAAAAAGCGTTCAGCAAAAACTGACTGTGGTTCTGGACTCCGCTCACAGTGCCCTGCAGCCCTACATCCTGCCAAAATAGCGTCGTGAAAGTTCACCATGAGTTGGGAACCTTTCCTTGTTAGACTCCATTGCTAATTGTAGCTGTGCACTAGATATCTGCAGCGGACATCGTGCAACGCAGCCATCGACTTCACCACATTGCTTTGCTAGCGCTGTGCTTGCCGTCGGGGTCGGTCCGTCACAAGAGACGGCATCTAAAATAAGGCGAACAAGGCTGGCGAAGTAGTTAGAGAAGCGGCATAGTAGGAGCCAGACAGTTTGCGCTTGGAACGACATGTGGAAAGCAACGTTTGCAGTTCCATGAAAACACCTGGTGTGACCTGTAAAAGCTCCACATGTGAAATCGCAAAGAAATATCCGCAGGGAAGGAGACATGGTTCATCGTGAACCGTCACGACTCCACGTACGATATGCGTCTTAGAAAACGTGACAGAATTCGGAATGTTACGGTAGGTTTGAATGAGTAAAGCAGTAGCGTCACAATCATAGACTTCGCTGAAACATCGCCTTAGGGTTCGTTTAAGGCCCATATCACGATGATGGTATCTGTTTTTGGTGTTGCGATGCAGCACAGTGATCATAGAGGAGAATATACATATTAATTGTTCGTGAAACGTGGGAAAATTATCAGGACATATTTGATTCTTTGTCCAAGGCATATCACAACCGTGGTCAGGGCCTCAAACAAATAGCTTCTGCGAAGATTCGGCAAAATTGATGATCTAAACATCTTTACTGCTACTTATCCACTCCTTCCGTTACCTAGCAGAATTGACCGAAAATTGAAAAACAAATATCGCATAGATGATCAGCACCCCGAATAAATTCCTTGGGCGAAGTTCGCGAGAAAAACGTTTTCCAACTTGTAGAAGCGTGGGTTGCAGTAGTTCAAGGAACTATGGTTTCCCTTCCACAAAATTTTTCGTCTTTGCTGCGAGATCTGCACAAGGGAGTGTGAAAATCACGGGCTAGGTGGGAGTACCTACATCCTCACCGTGCTGCCTCTGTTCACCATCTTCTTTGATGGAGGACTGATGGGGCCCATGAGTAGAAAGGTCAAACAGCGTGTGTCTGTCACAAAACAGGATTGACAACTGAGTTCTCGACCTACCTTATGGGACTGTGCGGAACGCAACTTGTCTCTCGGTAAATACGACAATGAGCCGACAACTGCTGCTCATACTTGGACCAGAGCTATTGCGTGTTGAAGTTTGTAAATGTGATTGACGTCGGCATATGTGCGACATTACTGATGGTCTACTGTTAATACTTTTGTTCTTGTTTTTCAATGTTTTCTTGTGCTCCTATGTGCGTCTCAGATTTGCGCCTTAAAATATGAGAAATAAATGTGTCCGCTCCATACACCACAAGTGGCCTTTCCGCTGCAATTTTCAATCTGAATGTATATTATTCGCTTTGGCGGTGGCGATGTCCGTTCCTCCACGTGGTGCCACTGGAAACTGCTCGCTCTGCGAGCTAAGCTAAGCACGGACACTTGAATGCAGGCGACAGGCCCTTGTGACAGCTCGACTTACGAAGACCCATGTCACATCATATGGTTGATGACGTTACATGAGTATCGAGAAAGTGCAACGGCGTCCGCGGGAGCCGACGCGCACTCGCAGAGTGAGCTAGTGCGAAAGTCTCGTAACGTAAGCAGGACCCGCGTAGCAACGCTGAATATGGGTACGTTGACGGGCCACTCGTGCGAGTTGGTTGAAGCACTGGAGCGTAGAAGAGTTGATTTCTGTGCGGTGCAGGAGACGAGATGGTCCTGCCGCAAGTCAAGGGACATAGGACGAGGCTTCAAGGCCGTTTTATGTGGAAGTTCCAGGACCACCGTGGTGTCGGTGTAATCGTCTCCGAACGATTTCGTGACTCGATTGTAAGCGTCGAACGCTTTGACGATCGATTGATGAAGGTCGTTGTCGCCGCTAAGGAGCGACTCTATCACTTCTTCTCTGCGTATGCTTCGCAGACTGGCTGCTCCGATCAAACCAAAGGTGAGTTTTGGAGCCTGCTTGATGAGAAGACAGCAGAGGTGCCGTCGAAAGATGTCATCTTGGTCGCTGGTGACCTTAATCGGCATGTCGGCGCGACGAAAGATGGGTACAGCTGTCATGGTGGATTCGGTTACGGGTTGCGTAACGCAGATGGTGAGCGTATTCTTGAATATGCGGAATCGCATAGCCTCACCATTGTGAACACCGTCTTCCGAAAACGCGACTCCCACCTCATCTCATATTATAGTGGGAGTTCCAAATCTCAGATAGACTTTGTGCTTGTGAAGGATCGTGACCGGAGTCTTGTCACAGACGCGAAGGTCGTGCCGTATGAGACGGTCGCCCCACAGCATCGACCGCTGATCTGCACCCTAAAGATCGCCCCTTCGAGGCTGAAGCAGGTAGAGCGATGCGGTGCACCGAGAACCAAGTGGTGGCAAGAAGGAGAGAAGGAAGTAGCTGTGATTTCTCGCGTGCGGTTACCGACAGTCACAACTGTCAACGAAACTTGGAAGAAGGCTGCCGACGCGATACGTGAAGCAGCAAGGTTGGAGCTCGGCATCATGGTGCATCGACTACGCAAGGTCAAAAAGCAGACGTGGCTGCGGACAGACGACGTGAAAGCAAAAGTGCGAGAGAAGAAGTCGCTCTATCACGTGTTCCTCAGCGCCAAGACAGCCGATAACTGGCGGAAGTACCAAGAAGCGAGGAAAGCTGCAAAGAAGGCCGTGGCTGTTGCAAAAGCCACTCATTATGGAGATGTCAACGAGAAGCTCGAGTCACGCGATGGTGAGCGGTATTTGTACCGACTTGCTAAGACCCGCCATCGCCAAACCGAGGATATAGAGAAGTTTTTTGCATCAATGATGATAACGGCCATCTTCTCATGAACCGCAAGAAGGCATTGAAGCGATGGCGCGATTACTTTGAGGAAATTTCTACGGTAGAGTTTCCTCATCCAGCCATCCCTTCATCGGCTCCAATCCACGGCCCCGTTCAGAAGATCACCGTGGAGGAGACTGAAGCGGCTCTTAAAAAGATGAGGCTAGGCAAAGCGACTGGGCCCGATGACGTGAAAGTTATGGCATTCGTGGCATTTATGGAAGTCCAAGTACTGGTACCCTGCTGAGTGGCTGGCGAAGTTCTTTAATCAGGTTGTTACGGAGAAGAAAGTGCCTGAGTGTTGACGCCAATGTACGACGATTCCGATTTGGAAGAAGAAGGTCAGTCCTGCAGACTGCTCCAACTACCGTCCAATTCGCTTGCTTTCGCACAGCATGAAGATTTTTGAGCGAATTGTCGATGGACGAATTCGGGACATCGTCCAGCTTCCCAGCAATCAGTGCGGCTTCGTAGCTGGCTTGGCACCATTGATGCTATACACGCCGCCCGCCTCCTGGTGGAGAAGCATCGCGAGAAATAGAAGCCGGTGCATGTAGCCTTTCTCGACTTGGAGAAGGTCTTCGACCGCGTACCGCGTGAGCTTACTGGCTGTGGTACGCCTTGCGACAACACAACGTACCTGAGGAACTCATAGAGTGGGTGCGGATTCTCTACTCATGCCCAAAGAGTAGAGTTCAAGCTGCAGCTGGAACCTTGATCGAATTTCCCATTTCTATCGAGGTACATCAGGGTTCTTCGCTTTCCCCACTCCCCTTTGTTGTCGTGAAGGACGCCATTACACGGGATCTTCAGAAGCCAGTCCCCTGGACTTTGCTTTATGCTGATGATGTAATGCTTGCTAGCGAAGATAAAGGTAAAGTCGAGCGAGAGGTGCAAGCTTGGCGTGATCGTTTGGAGCGGTTTGGACTCAAATTGAACGTGAAGAAGACCGAGTATCTAACGACGGACGTGAACGAGTCCAGATCCGTCATGGTTAACGGCATCGAGCTCCCACGTACTTCGGTTTTGAGTATCTGGGATCAGCAGTAGCATCCGATGGCAATCTGATGACTGAAGTGAACTCACGCGTCAGTGCAGCTTGGTCCAAGTGGCGCTCGTTGGCTGGCTGCTCTGCGAAAGGAAGATACCGGAGCGCTTGAAGTCGAAGATCTACAGAGCAGTCGTCCGGCCGGTAGCAGTGTACGGCGCTGAGTGTTGGTCTGCGACTAACGAAATTAAAACGCGCCTCAGCGACAAGACTCAAGGGTGTGTTGTTGTTGGAAACCTCAACGATCACCTGGCGGCTCTCTTTGGTCATACTTTTCATCACGGATTCTTTTGCTACGGACGTCGATCGCGCCGTCAAACGATTGGGGCTTCCTATAAGCCTCAGATTCCGACCACCTCCATCTTTGCGACGCCTGCTTACATCATCCATATGAGAATCAGTATGAAAGATCAGATTGTTCGATGTGCGAAGGGGATGTCAAAATGTGCTATCTGAAAGGTGTTGTCTACAAGATGGCCTGCGCCTCCTGCGATCAATTTTACATCGGCGAAGCAGGAGGGACACTTGGAAAGAGAATGGATGGTCACTGTTCGCCAATGTATTTAGGCGCCAGAAAGAACACTGCTCTTCATTGACGGCCAAACCGCCCAACAGAACCCCTTGCCTCCCCCATCCTCCTACCCCACTGTTTCCAGGTCTGTGATGAGTTGTATGTCTGTATATTGTATATTCTGCAGCACTGTTGTTTTTAGAACAGAAAAACGGCTTAAAGCCCGAAACGTTGTCAATAAAGCATTGACTAAATCGAGCTTCACAACTACGCAACCGAAGTTAATTAATTTTTCTTGAAAAAACGAAAAGTTTAAATACGATCCGCCCTAATCATATCGGAGATCGCTGCAAAGAAGCTCAGCTTTTTACTGTGTAATATTCATAACTTAAAATTCCATGAAGCACAATTTCACTCTCGCGTATTCTTTCCTTCAGAAAATTTTTCCGCGAGAAGACCATCTTCAGTGGCGATCGATGATACTGGATAACGCAATGGCTGCACGTATCCTACCATATTTCGGAGCACGTTTGACGACTCTAAAAATCTAAAAATTTCACAGTTTTTAAAACTATAAGAAGTGTAGATTCTACGCTTTAAAAAGCAGGTTGTAAAAATAGCGGTCCCATGTAATAAACAGTGTCAAAAATTTTCTACTACAAATGGTGCAAATTGGAGCGTCTGCTCATACAGAGGATCGTTTCAGAAAAAAAGGTTTTATTACTGTGTGTCAAAATGTGGCTTAAAATTTTATTTTGTACAACTTCACTTTCTGGTGCTGATTCCTGCAGAAGAGAGAAAATTAATTCTGTTACAAGTCCATCCTTCGGCTGTCATTCCGTCATCGCTTCGAGGAGCGTTTCCAAAAAGCTTGTAGGAAAAGCACTTAATTTTCCTTAGTAATTGACACTTCAAATTTTGTTGACTGCAATTTAAGACGTAAATGTCGCTCGTTCAGGCAGAAAACTGTTGCGTCCATGACTTCCCAAAAAATCTGAAAAAATCTAAATTTCTCATTGACTCCAAATCTAAGTGCACAAAATCTTTATTTTTAACAAGTACTACAATCATTATTTGAAACTTTTTATAATAATTTTTCCAACTTACGACAAAGGATAGGCTCCAAGCCTTCGTAGACATTCCTGGAAAAACAACTTATTAAGACTTAAAACATCGCCTAAAATCCTAAAAAATAGGAGCGAATCCTCTGCCAAAACCGGAAGAGTACGACCCCTACCCTCCAGACGAGACCACAGTACGACCCCTCCCCCATGAGGACGATATCGACCTAACTCCAAGTAGGTAGAAGACTACCTCGGTATCGCAACGATTTTGCGAAAGCTTATCCAAAAAAATCGTCCAAAGTGCATTTACATGAAGAGGAAAAAATTTAAAAAATGACGTGTAAAATGTCGTTAATGCCATTTAACGGAAATTTTCGTCGTTAACTTTCTGTTAAAAACTTTTAACGAAAAGTGCCGGTAAATCCGGTAAATCGGTAAATCATTAATCGTTAAACACACACCCATCTCACAGATCGCGTTTCATGGTTATTAAATATGGTCCTCAAAAGATCCTCAAGTTCCCGCCGGCCCATCTTCCCAATACCGCCACTTTCCTGGGGAAGCTTAGGGGAGTCTCATTGCGAGAAGGCTGCGTAATGGAGTCGTTCGATGTCACATCACTGTACATGAATGTCCCCAAAAGCAGCGCAAAGCAGGCGGTATATGAAATTCTCATGGCACTTCAGGACCAGCTCAATCTTTATGGACTATCTATAGCACGAATTATGGCACTCATAAGTGGGTGTCTGGAATGCAATGTTTTTAGATGGTTCAACAAGTACTATAAGCAGGTTGGAAGACTAGCCATGGAGCAGCGCCTGGCACCGGTATTGGCTATTGCGTTCATGTCTAAAATAAAGCGATCCGTCATGGATGCGGACCTCTACTGTACTGTCGCTACATTGATGACTGCTTCATTGTATGTGCGACCCAAAACGAAATGGACATGTGTTTCGAATTGCTCAACCAGCAGGCAAAGCACATCAAGCTAACGAGAGAAAACCCACTGCTAATTGCTTGCGGTTCTCCAACGTCCAAGTCAGTTGCACGCGGGGCAGACTCCATAGAAATGGTATCGTGAGCCCAGTAGCAAGAGCACCACTTCACTTCACTTCAGCTCTACTCACCCCTCTCAAATTAAAAGGGCCACGATGTTCCGAACGCGGCCGCGGTGTCTTCAAACAGCGATCTCAAACAGGTATCGTTGCAAATGGCATCTCGAATCGCGGTGTCCAACGCATACCCGTAACCTGAGTAAAGGTACCGAACACCGGCAACAGCAGCGAGAGATCAAAGCGACAATAAAATTCTTTTTAAGGTGCCTTTTGTCTCGGATGTTTTCAGTACCGAGTGCGAAATTGCATTTGCATAGCTGGTCTTGATAGCATGGTCCACATGATCGAGGTTCCGCCGGCTAATCTGAAGGCACGTCTCGTTAGGAATCGACTATACGATACCAGCTGTAAGACTCACCAGTACATTATTTGCCCATTCGATAAGGAGGGAGACTGCATGGTCTCAGGTGTGGTGCCCTTTTATACATAAAGGAGTCTGGGTGTGTTTCCGTCACAACTGGAGTGGGAAAGAACGCATTGGGGATATTACAGGATTAATGGCGATCAACAGCGGCCCGGCTTCAGCCCTGGAGGTAGTCGAGGTCGCCGAACACAAATCTGAAGTTTGTTTTTGAAGTATCGATCGCGATCAATCGATATTGGTCAAATAATGGTTTTTGTGGATATCATTCATTTTTTCAATTTCTCTCTAACTGGCCCCAATCGACGTAGTTAAGCCGTTACGTTACTGGCGATTGCCGTTTTCTCACTAAAGAAGGAAACCATACGTTGCTACTGGCATCCCATTTCTCGAGGCGCCATATCCTAGAGTAGAAATTGAATGAATTTTTTCTTTTTCTTATGCAAGGAGGCGACTCACCAAGACATTTTTGATACCTTAAACACTGGACAAACTTATAGGGGTTTTGTTTCTACCTATTCCTCTAGACGATTATTCTGAGCAAGTGTTTCTGTTTCGTTGAGGTTGTGCATTTCCAGCTGAGAGGAACTGATGTCGTTATTCACTGCTGAGCTTGAGGCAAATCTTCATTAGCGCCTGAATTTCGATTCGTTTCTGTCCTCTCTGTTAGCCCTTCAACGCTATTGTCTCATCTGCAATACCGGGGATCAACTGATGGTGGAGGCGGCAAATTGTTGCCTGCCATCACATGCTGTCTTAGTTTTCAATCACCGGAAAGTTTGAAGATTATCCGGGACAAGAAATCCGTTTCTGAAAAGGTCAAGAAATATCTTGGCTATCTATGTAACTCCACTTCAAAGAGCATTTGTCGAACGAACATTGTTACTCAGCGCAACAATCGACGCCGATAAAATTGCACAGTGCATGACTGTGCGGTCTACTACCTGATTTGGACACCACATATAATGGCTAGCAATTTTAGCTTCGAAAAATCGTCAGTATTCTCGTGAAACGATAGAGACGATTGGAATTTTGACATCCACTGAGAACGGATGCATGCGTAACAAACAGTGCGGTGAAAACCGGCGCATACAGCTCATGCACCTCATTAGCGGTATTTTCGCTCTATAATCTCTCTTCGCAGTGATTTCGCCTCATGAGCTGTGCCAGCCGCAACTTCCGCGTCGTCTCGTTACGGCTAAGTCTTGTCGACGCCTGGGAAGCCTTTCCCGACTTCCTACCATTTCGCAGATGCAAATAGCTGGTCTCAGCCTCTATCTTATGGGGATCTCTCAATCATCGTTTTCTTCTTGCTCCTCAGCGTTTGCCCTGCTTGGCGGCGGGGGCCGCTCTACTGGTGTGCTGACGCCAGATCGCACGATCAAATGCCTGATGAAGATGGATATCAGCGTCCTTCAAGTCCACATGCAACGTATCAAGCCAACGCTGCTTCGGCTGCCCTTCATTGCGTTTTCCCTGCACATCTATGTTAACGGCAATCTTTCAAACGGTGGGTGTGTCACCATTCGCGCGAAGAACATGGCAATACCTCCGTAGACGGCCACCGTAGACGGGAGAGTTTCACGGTCGAACGACGATTCTGAAGACTTTCGATTTAAGGCGTTCTGGTATCTTCCTGGGTGGTAAGACGTTAATAAAGCAAGCGCCCGTCATGGACGCCACTTGGACAATGCTGCGCTTACACGTGAGCTCACCTCAAACGTCAGACTACTGTCAGACGCAACTGCAGACTCAAGACACTTGAAGTCTATAGCTCGTCCATGGACCTGGACCCTCAGTCTCGTTTACGTCTGTCGTCAGGTACTCGGAGCTTTGACGTTTAGCTTAACCCGCTTGGCGGCCCGAACGCCGCCAAGCGGTCACACTGAGCTTGCGCTTGCCGCTCAAGTTCGGCTTTGTCGTCGCTGGCAAGCATTACGTCATCAGCATAAAGCAGCGTCCAAAGAGTAGGCTTCTAAAGGTCTCGCGAAATGGCACCCATTACAACAACAAGAACGAGTGACGAAAGCGCAGAGCCTTGGTTAAAAGCGATGTGCCTCGCTTAATTGCGTCTCCTCATCGAAGTGTCTACGGTGGCGGAAGTATTCTTGTCCATATAATTGCGCAGCCTCTGCAGTTAACGTCAGCAATTCACCAATTCAGCCGCTGTTCATACCATTTGTCATAGATATAAACTATGACAACAACAGGCCTACTTTCTGCGACGACGTACAACTTCGATAAAATGGGTGGGGGACAGTGTCCCTCTTTAACGTCTGTTTTTTCTCTTCTGATTTTTTGGTCATTTGGACGCTTTCTGTTATATGCTGTTTGGGAAAATTGGTAGAATTGGTCAAAACACTCAAAAAACTGCTTTGTCGCAGGATTCTGATCTCCAGAATTCACAAAGAATAGTGTTATGAAATTCGCATTCAAGTTCACAGCAAAAACGGTTCATTCCAGCATCTTTCGATTTTGTGGTGCGTATATAACGTTACAGACCGTTTGAGAGAGAAGGATCTGCTCTACTAGAAGACATGTTTCGCTTTTTGGCAATTTCTATTTTTGTCAAGTTTTAGGTAATTAAAGTGGAAAGTCAGAAATAAAGATGGCCATCGCCGACAGCTCCTTCTCGCTGCTTACGTTTCAGCTTTCTGCACAAATTGTACACCTGGCTTTTCTTTTGCGCTGGGGATACGTATCAAAGAACACTTGGCTGGGAAACGACGTGGTAACCTTTTAACACCACTCGGCAAGCACAGAGTTGAAGTTCACAACGGTAATGACTTTGATATCGAGGGTAAGATTTTGGCGTTCGAGACCGAGATTTCTTCGCGCGAATCGCTCAAAGCGCTTTGGATTTCTACCAGAAATCTAAGTGTGAACAACAGAAATGAGTGCCTGTCTATCACTAACGATCCGCTCCCGTTTGCACCACTCTGCGAGCTCCACAACCAGGAGTGAGATGGGGTCCTAGTGAGTCTCATTCGCTACTGTCTGCTAACAACGAGTCGCAGCGACTGCTACACCCAGTGGTGGAAGATCGTGTGAGTTCATCTTCAGCATTTGTTTAGTTTCGCGCCGTTCTTGACTTTAGGTCAAAATGGCAGCGGGGGGAGGCGGCGTTTGGTGGGGTAGGCTACAAATTAAAAATTTCGAGCCATCTGGCCTCTGAAGACGACCAAATGGTCGAAGCGTCAAGCTTAGAATAAACTTCTCCACCTGCTAACCTCGCTGGCACAGAAGCAAAAACGTCACAACTTGTACGTCAATGGAAAGAGGCTGATTTGCAATACAAGAAAGCATCTTTTTTCGGTCATTCTCTTTAATTTTAGGACGTTAAAATGGAGTGTCCAGAAGACACACATTATCTTTACCAACGGCTCATACTCTATGAACTTTATGAACATAAGTAAATTAATAGAAATTTTTGAATTTGAATTTTTCTGGACAATGTTGTTGGGAAGAGAATGTTTTGTTCCACCAAAGAGTGCGCTGCGCTTCTTTGCCCATGCTGATTTTTGTCAATATTTAGCGGAATGTTGAAAAACAGAAGAATGACCTTTACCATTTTTTTCGCACAATGTCGTATGACATTTGAAAGAGAATGTCTCGTTCTATCAGAATATATGTTTTGTTCTTTGGTAAAATGGAATTTTGCAAATTTTTAGGTCATGAGGTTCAACTTCAAGAAGTTGACCAAAGAGTAGGATCTGTTGGTAAAAATAATGTATGTATTCTGCGCACTCCATTTTAGTGCCCCTGAAAACCAACGAAAATTAAAATGAACGAAAAGATTCAGCACTCGTTCAAATCTCGAGCAAATCGTCCTCTTTCAATGGATTATAACGTTTAAAAACGTAAGCAGAGAGAAGGAGCTGTCGGCAAAGGTCATTTTTCGTTTTTGACTTTCGACTTCAATAAAATATAAGAAAAACAGTGGGGACTTAGTTTTCAACCTAACACTTGGGAAAATAGTTAACATTTTGAAGATCGTGTGTGTTTGTGCTTTATTTCGTCCACTTTTTTGACGAATTACTTGCCGTACTTCGTTCTTTTCATTTATTTCTTTGAACGGAACTTCATTTTCTTTCTCTGCAAAATTTCAACCTTGAACCTCATAGTTTCTTCAGTAGCCTTTGTTGTAATCGAGTAGCTTGATTTACACGTAATTTTAATCGTGGGCTGCATCAGCAATACGATGCAGCCCACGATTAAATTTACGTGTAAATCGTAGATATGCTGTGTGCTAATGCTAAGCAGCAATACCCCACATGTTCGTCATGTTCAGGCGCTTATTCGAGGGCTTGAAGGAAAGCGGCCAGTCAGCCGTTTATTTCCATCCTTTTCAGAGTCAAGACATGACAAAGTTCCCCGCCGTGGCATGCCTGCTCATCATGATTGGAAGCCAAGCGTGTAAAGTCTTAGACGAGCACATGTTTGTTTGGACGCTCAAGGATCATTCCAGACGCGTCCTGCCCTCGAATAGCAGACTCTCCATCAGCACGTCTGGCGTACACCCTCGGAGGCACCATTGAAGTGGGGCCCAGTTCAGACCTCAAGGAAGGAACAACGGCTTCCCTCAAATGTCGCACCGGCTACAAACTAAACGGTGAGAGCTTATGGCACGCAAATCGAGCCAGGCCAGTCAAGCAATATGCATCTATCTTGAAATGAGACACCTAGTTTATTTGACGAATTCAAATGGACACCTTGCAACCGGTCAGACTGTCAAACCCAGTCGATCTCGTTTATTCGGGGCAAAAGTCCCGAAGGCTCAGTTGTTTTTGCGTAACAACTAAACAGAGCAAGTCATCGGCAGCACCACGAACCTTGTAGTAGAAAACTCAGAAGTCAATCCTTTTGCCACACGGCGAGTACTCTTATTTGGAATGCTCGGCGCACTCCAAACCGATCCATTGTGCAAGCCTCATCCTTCCGAAAGCAAAGCTGCATCGCAGTTCTTGGGCCAATGTCGGACTTTGGAAAAATAGCTTATCAGAGCTATTTTTCCAAAGTCCGACATTGGCCCAAGAACTGGAACCGACAGTCCGACATTGGCCCAAGAACTGAAGAAAATGGGAAAAAATGTTGTAACAGGAAAGAAACCACCGAGCGTCGCTTCAGGAAACGCCATGGCGACGTGCACCGATGGAAAATGGAGTGGTCTTCCCATTGGCACGTGTCTGCAGGAGTAGTATAGTATGCATCTCTCCGATCGAATTTCTCTTTTGTCTGAATAGTAGAGTGTTCGATGTCTGCTGTCTTGTTGATATGCAGTCAATTTACTGGCAAGGCTTCGGCTCAAAACGATTTTCCCTCTGATTCAGTTTCTCCATTACTTTATGGGCACAATCACCACACCCGTTCGAAAAAAATTGTACCCCGGTTCTCTTCTGTCATTCTATGGCCGACCATTTTAACAAGCGATGATAAACCATACCAAAAAGGAAAAGGCAAAAAACTCTTGCGATGGCTCATGGCTAGGCAAAGCTTTGACATGGAAACTCTCTTTTTGGTTGAGGCCACCAAGAAATTTGAAGGCCGCGAATTATGGCGTGACTTTCTGTGAGAGCAAACGAATGGCATACGCGTCTGTAAACTTCCGATGGCTGAAAGGTGCACATCAACAGGACTTGCCATCGCCTCTGTGCTGAGCCCGCATCAGCCGAAATTCTTGCACTAGTAAATCAAGACCTAGATATTTGGGAGATCGGCAACTTATTCTACAAGGATCGGCACATGTGTCACCGAGTCTTTTGACGACGTTGGAAATAATGGCAGTGTTCCTAAAACTTTGCCACAATGGGTACATTTCCTTACTGGGATTGAGCTTTCGCACATCTCACGCTTTTCAAGAATTTGGCAAGGTCAAAGAGCGATTTAAGAAATCGCACTTCCAGATGCCATTTAAAACGGAACAAGTTCACTGTTGTCCTAAAGCAATTCACATTCAGCACAGCTGCACGGCAAACATTCTTCATGGAGCAGAAGATATCCTCGTGACGCACTTTATTTCTATGTCTAAGACATTTAATGACTCACTGCCGTTGCCTACTCTGCAGTCTGAACTCAACTAAGCCGCTGAGTTCGCGCTCACAACAAGATGACTGTTAAGTGCCTTCAAGGGCCAATCGGAGGTGCGATAACGTAGATCAATGTGTGGAGGTGGCAAGCAGAGAGAAGACGACGAGGGAAGGGTTCAAATCCCTGCTGAGCGAGCTTGTCTCATATTCGCTGCTGTCTCGCTGTACTTTGCACTCTGTAACTGCCAAAAACTGAAAGAATGCTTAGAGCCCAACCTGCCCTCTAGGAGAGTCGCTCACTTCACCGCACGATTGATTTCGACAGCAAACAAGCCAGATGCTTGCCGTTGCAATAGTTTATTAGAAAAATTGTGATTATGAAGACTGCATTTTATTGCTTCCATGTAGCAGATGGGTCCCTCAAGCCTGCAACCTTGGTCTTTAAAGCCTGCTATTCTGGAGGGCTCAGTACATGTAAATGCCCAGTGCCAATGCAAATGAGCAGCAAACAAAAATCACCTAATTCACAATTCGAAGAACACAGTGCGCGTTATGATTACAGCCTCAAAATTAGTGAGTACTAAACTTCCCTTGGACTTTCTAAACCTTTCGTTGGAACCATCACACATATTGTTTAGAATCTTCTGACAACGTAATTCTATCATATAGTAGCTACAGGTCTTCTTGAAAAAAAACAACCTTTTCTTGCATGAAGGCAGTTTCGCCAGGAGTTGAAAATGGACTAACAATTGTGGTGTTTCTGCTTATGCGCCAGCGAGGTTGGTAAGTGGAAAAGTTTAGTCTAGGCCTGACGTTTCGACCGTTTCATCGTGTCTCCAGACGCACGGTCTTCGACCACTGAGACGTACGCGCCATTAACAACGATTACCTCTCGAAAATAACAAACGGTGTTTTAGCACTATCTAGAAGTTGTTTAGTTCACTAGGTCGATGACGAACTGCAGCTCATGGAATGAGCGGACCGCAGAATGTTCCTTACCACTATCACTTGTGAGCGGCCACAGGATCTGCTTCCGCCAGATGCATGGAGTCCTTATGAAGACTTCTCCAGAGTCACTGTGCACCTTCTCAACTAAAGCAAGGCATGTTTCTTTGCTGGAGTGAATCGGAAACCTGCTATGTTTAGTACAATTCTGAACGGTAATGTAAACACCGCTTAGGTCGCTCCCTAATACGACGAAATTAAAAGCGGAAATAGATAGTCCTGTACGACTGTTGCAGCATTGAAGAGCATTTTTAGCGTTTTCAAGGGGTTATTTTCGAACAATTTATCATTACTCTGCAAGTGTTTTTCTAACACACAAGGATTTATTTTCCGGACGAACATGGTACCCAGTGAAGAGCAGATCATTCCTTTATCCGGTATCAAGTCTAAAAGCTTCATTCTTAGTGTTCAATTCGAATGCTGGAACCAGTTTTTCTTTAAACAGAATAAAACCCCTTGAAATATTCAGACTCTTCACGAAAAGCACCTATGGTGGTGTTTGCGGAAAACCTCTGTTCAACACTCTCCATTCCAGCTCGACTTTTAAACCTGGTTGAAATAAAGAACATGAGGAGTAGCCCTACAGTTATAATACGGTCAAAATACGTTCTGAAATACGTTTTAAAATTTTCCAGAGGAATCTAGAAGTCTAATTATCTTCGAAATATTCTAACACATTTATCTAAGCCTGAAGTGGCTGACATCCCGATATACGGGAGGGTGCTGAGGCGCCTCGAGGGTATTGCGGATGTTACGTGTGGTCAAATAGCGCCGGTGGTGTAAGGCGTAACATCGTTGCCCGGAGAGCAGAAGCTGCGAGTTCGAGTCCCTCCTGGCGCAAGAGTTTTGATCGCAACAAAACATCATATAACCATATATTCGAAATATGAGTAATAGGATTTTTCGCCACAAAAATAATGATGTCTGAAACAAATGGAATGGAAGTTCTAACACGAGAAGAGGCAGAAGCGTGTCTGAACGGGAGAGCGAGTTATATAGGAAGAATCCCCTCTTAAATCGGTACAAAGCTGTGTTTCCCTTCGACCGAGTAGGGGATCCTTACAGCTTGCTATGGAGTTGGAGCAGTGCTCATGAGCTGGTGCTACTACGTCGACGATGTCAGAGTCTGCAAAAGTCTTTCAGAGCGAAGGGGACAGTGGCGCTGCCTTGTGGAGCGAGTTCGGCGGCTGTGTTCTCGTGCGGTTTAGTATTTCTGCATTCAACTGATCGGCTAAGATTTGGGAGTCTTGACGGCCACGCAGTGTTCAGGCGTTTCCTGCAGAATTTCGACCTGTATGCTGTGGAAAGTGACCTCGTTGCGATTTACTTTTTCGTGACCGGTTTTTAACCCCAAAGCAATGGGAAACATGTCCAACATATTTACTGATGATATGTGAACCCCGCACTAATGATACAAAGGGAAACAGAAGGACTGGTCTCAATTCTGGCATATATAGAAACTGCAGGCTCTTCTTAGCTTGTTCCCTACATGAACCAATGGCTTCGGGAGAAACTATCCTGCTAGGATTTTCAAAGTCACTACTGGATGTAGGATGCAACGTCTCATAACCAACTTCGAACCAGGTAGAGGCTACCCGAGGGATGGCACATGAGCCGGTATAACAACGACGCGACCTTCAATATCATTATATCAGATCCATTCTCCTCAGCGACCCATGACTTCGACACTGATCTTCGTGATGGTCTCCCTTTTTCCAGATCAAAAAGAAGGTGGCGCACAATGACGTTGGAGTGAAGTCGCCTCATAGGCGCTTTCTGTTACTGAACAAGCCCATGTCGGCTTCCAGAATCTCGCCGGTGACACCGAACCGAATACGCAATTTCTCCCCTCAAGCATAGTTTCATGAGTCGCCATGTGATTCGGGAATCCGAAAAAGCCGAGAATAAGCGCGCTGTTACCTGGCATCTGTGTTACGAGGACGAAATTTTTTCGAATATTCGAATGGCTTCAAATGCTCCCAAATTTCGATTATTCGGATTCGAACATTCAAATTCGAATAAAATTCAAATGCCTATACGAATATGTAGGTCATTCGAGCACAACTATAGTTCATACATCATGATGTTTAATATCTTTCTCATTGCCTTGTGGCTAGAAACCGATCAGAAACAATCAAGTCGTTATAGAGTCGTTATAGTAGTTATGTCTCACAGCACACAACCGAAAAATGTGAAGAAAACGCCCGAAAATTGTGTAGACGTCAAGAGCCCTCAAATCTCAAACGATCAATTGAATGAAAAAAGGCCGAAACGACGAGAACCGGACCGCGAGCACGCAACTGTCCGCTGTACCTCGAGCCGCTAGAAGACACCAACATCGTGGGCGTACATCTAGCCATGGCGGGAACACGTACGAGTTGCACGATGTGGTCAGCGTGCTAGAAGGCGGATGCGTCCAGACCTGTCGCCCAGACCTGTGAACCATCCCAGCTTGAGCAAGAGAGTGAAATACAGGAGCACCACACAAGCATGGGACGTGACCGATGTCTTCTGGAGCTCACCCTACGCAATGAAGAAATAAGCTTCCCACCTGAGTACTCTGAAGTAGTGAGAGACCTAGAGTGGCGTGTGGACCTACTTCGGATGAGTGAAGAAGAAAGAACGTTTGATGTTCAGTTACGGGATTGGAGTTGTACTATCGCCTTATTCATTTTATTTGAATACTTTACGTAGAATCTTTCATGCGCTTTTGGTTGTTTTAAAATCCACTGCAGGGTCCCTTGGATACTTGGGCGTGTAAACAGGCCAGTTTATCACCTGGAACTATTAAATTGTGAAACTTTTATCAGGCCCCTAGTGATTATTTAATAACGCTGGATGGATGTCTCACGCACTTTAGGACTTTAAACCAACAAGGAGAAAAGAAGGGTGGCAACAAGCGTGATCATAATTTCACAGAAACCTTGAAACTTCCCGAAAAAGAACACCAAGTCCGATTTTTATAGGTTAGCTAACCTTTTATGCACTCAGCCTCTGAACACACAGTACAATATACTGAGTGCGCAACCATTGCAGGCAACGCTCGAAACATACTAGATCTACTCTTCAAATGAATATTCTAATTTAATAAAAAGTAAAAATTTTAATAGAAAATTTAATAATTTTTTTATCGAACGCTTTCGCATTTCATGCCAGCAACCCTAAACTTAAAATAAAGGTTTGTTCCTCTGAAACCCTCGATCAATAATCCATTATTCGGTTTTTGTTTTTGCACCTTCCTCACCATTAATCTTTCACCAGTTCCTCCTCCCCCACTCAGCTGACATAGCTCAGTACCGCTCGGTTGGTGAGCACTAACATGCCCCACCTAGTCCTCTCTACCAGACGAAGTTTAGGCATTCTACCGTTTCCGCACCCGCGCTCTCGCCCACCAGCGCATCTGCCGGCTCTCGGACTCACGCTCCAGCCCGACCAGCCTCGGCGCGGTCGCGCAATCCCTCCGCGTTCTCCTCCGCCGGCGAAGCAGCGAGCAGTTCGCCCGCCCGGAGCTGCGCACTCTTCAATTTGCGTATCGCTGCCCCCCCCCCCCCCCGCCTCCCCCCAGTTTTAGCTGCCGATACACCATTATATGGTCGCTCCCAAGGTCAACGATGTGGGAAACGGTAGCAACTAGCGTTCTATCGTAAATCTTTCATGAATTCTTTAGGTTGTAAAGGCAGTGTGTGTATTATTAGTGTAGACGCGCTCGTTCCACCTCTTTGTGTAGATGTTCTACGACTCAGTCCAAATGCTGATGAACTGAAAATCGCTTTTTGCTGCCAGCTGCTGACAATTTCTCCGTGAGTGCTGCGACGGGGATGCTTCATGTAGCCGCGAGGTCGCAAAAAGTTAACTCCTTTTCTCGAACATTTTGGCATCAGCTCCGTGCGGCACTGATTATCAGGGCCAGAAGAAATTATATGGCGGACAACTGGAATGAGGTTTCAATGAAGTCGGCCACAGCTAAAGGATTCGAACTTTAGTAATAGATGCTTCAATATGAATAAGTTATGCTCCTCTAGATTATTTCCTAAAACGAAAACTCACATGTTTCAAAGCAAAATCCTGGGTAACATACAAGCCTCTTCATGCACCAGATCTTTTATTGGTTGGCATGATATGTAATGTTCAAAATTTGTTCAAAATTATGTAATGTTCAAAATCAAACGGCTACAGATCAATCTAACGATAAGATAAGCGCAATTTGCAGGAGTCATGCGACAGTTTTTTGCAATTTTAGGCGTCTAAAAAAGGTTACTTTGTGATGAATGTTTATGAGGGATATTCTTGACATTAGGAAAATTTAGGAAATGCCATTTACTTTGAAGAGCATGACCTTAGACCAAGTCGTAGCACTCTTTTTGAGAGCTTTGAGCAACATTTTCCGACGGCGCACAACAGTAGATGAGCTGCCAAATGAAGTGAATATCATTTACTCACTTCTAGAACTCTGGTTGGTCCGTGCATGTTCATCTTACGATTAAAGAGTGAAATCGATTGATATAATGCGTCCACGTTGGTGTAGCCCGTAACGTTCGAATCTATTAGCTGTAGTCAACCCTCTTATGATGAGGAAGCCCCGCTTCACTACTTGGTATAGTCTCGAATTATTGCGACTGACCGTAGAAATCGATATATTGCAATCTTTTGGTCGGGTTCTCGAAGCGAGGAATAAACGTTCAGTGATTCTTCGGTTACGAGGTTATGGAAAAAGCACGCGAGATGATGAAGTTATACCATGCTTTCCTAGCGATAAGACGGAAGGCGAATGGTGCTTGCATCAGGAAGCGATGAAATCGCAGAGGGGTATGGTCGCTGCAAGAGCCACTCATTAAAATGAGCCAACAAGAAACTTGATGGTGAGTTGCGCGATAGTGAGCGATTACCTTGTCGGCTCACCAAGGTCCGTCATCGCCGGACCGATGATGTTGAAAAGTCCTTTGACATCAGCGATGAGAATGCACGTCTTCTAGTGGGCCGCAAAAAGGCCTTAAATCGATGGCGGAACAACTTCGAGGAAATCTCGACGGTAGAGTTTGCTTAGAACTGTGCTCTTTCCGGATGCGGTCCCGTTCAGCAAATCACCGTTGAGGAGTCAGAACCAACTCAAAAGCAGACGAAGCCAGGCAAGGCCACGGGCCCTGACGATTTGAAAATCGAAATCCTGGCACCTAGCTGAGTGGCTGACGATGTTCTTCAACCAGGTGGTTGCGGAGAAAAAAGTGCCGGATAGTTGGCAGAGAAATAAGACGATTCCGGTTTAGAAGAAGAAGGGCAGTCCAGCAGACTGCACAATCTATCTTTCAATTCGCTTTCTTTCGCATACCACGAAGATCCTTGAGCGAATTGTCGATGGTCGCAGTCTTGACGTCGGTCGCTTTCTGCCAGCTAGTAGGCTTCGTAACTGGCTGTGGCACTGTAGATGTCATACACGACGTTCGTCTTCTTATTAAAAACACCGCGAGGACTCAGGAGCCAACGCATCATGCCTTCTTCGACTTGGGGAAGGCATCTCTGTCGGAATACATCCAGGGTCTGCACTCTCCCAGCTGTTCTTCATCGCCGTTATGGATGCCATACCACGTGATCTTTAGCAATCTGTCCTATGGGCACAGCGTTATGCTGTTGGCATAGTGCTCGCGAAGGTAAGATTGAGCTCCAACGGTAGGTACAAGCTTGGAGATGTTTGCTCGTTGAAGCTCACTCACGCGTGAGTGCAGCGTGGCCCAAATGGCGCGCGCTGTCTCACGGGTGTGCTCTGTGACAAGAAGATACCGGAGCGCCTCGAGTCGAAGATCTACAGAACGGTCGTCCACCCAGTAGCTATTTACAGTGCTGAGTGCTGGCCGGCGACTAAAGAAGCTGCGAAGCGCCTCAGTGTAATGGAAGCGAAGACGCTGCGGTGGACGGCAGGAGTCATGCGTTTGGACCAAGGATGCTACGATTCCATTCGGCAGAGGTTCGATATCACCCGCTAGTTGAGAAGCTGCACAAAGCTCGTCTTCGGTGGTTTGACCACGTTCTTCACGCGAAAGGTGACGCTGTCTGAATCATTGAACTTAACCTCGAGGTGACCAACAAGCAGCCTAAACCAAAGCAGAGCTGCCTTGATGCGCTGCATATGGGCTGAAGCTAACTATGATACACCTCGACCAGACATTCGATCTGGAGAGCTGGCGCGGACACATCAGGAATGCAGAGTCTGCCACTAAATGGGACAAATGCTGAAGAAGAAGTAAACAAGTAATTAAGAGCCTGCGGTTATCTATTGTAATCCTATAAGAGGAAGAAAGCAGAGTATGTTCGAGATCGAGCTACTAGCTGGTATTCACGAAGGGAAATCACCAATGACTGTCGGCAAATATCGACATACAACGAATCTACATTGCAGCAACTTTTGCGGCTCAAAATTCGTCTACATCACTTTCAATCAGTTCAAGCTTGGCAGCAACCCAGCGGCGTGAGTGAAACACAATGAGAAAGTCACCAACAAGTTCGCTCCCCAGCGAATAAATTGCTGGAGACCGCACGAGAGATTCCTTTCCGCCTGAGCAAAAAAGGCAAACCACCCCCGGGCAAGCAACTGCTGCAGAGAAGAGGCTTCTACCAAAATCCACCAGGTGGAATCCTTCGCAAACCGCACGAGAACTGGCCGCTGCTCTCCGGACCTCTCAGCGAACCATCGCTCTTCAGCTGCACAAGAATGGAAGGTCGCCGAATCGCCGACGACATGCCTATTGCGTTGACGAAAAATCGCTGTGCACCCAACTGCCAAGAGCTGCAGCAGCAGTTCAAGCTACAGGGATTGGATTGAATCCTTACCAGCAATGAAAAGCGGATTCTTCGCGACACCATAAAGCAATGGCTAGAAAGCAACGAGCCGGGGTCCTGCCTCAGAACCGAAGCTCTACCAAAGGAAGGTCCCGCTGGGCATTTGCCGGATGTGCAATGGTCCAGTGCACCGGGAGCTATCTTCTCAACCATACGGCCCAGACATTGCACCGTGCGGCTACCATCTGCTCCGGTCGAGAAATCACTCCTTAAGTTGAGGGCGCTTCACCGAAGTCGATGAGGTCACGACGATGATTGTCCACTTCCTCAGGTACGAGCTTACGAAATTCTAGAGATGGAATCCAATCAGGGCATGAGAAGTGGAGGAAACTCATTGAGAATAAAAGCGATTGCTTCGTTTATGTCATTGTGTCGTTTATGTTGTTTATGTTCTTTTCTCATAATGCTATCTTCTACTGGAAGAGGAATTTTGTTGCAAAATTCATGCACGAACCTAATACTATGTTTTGTTCGTGCAAAAGTGAAAACTGCTAGCTTTAAGGTGTGTCTATGTATACTTGAAATACGCACTGAATGTACCATGTAGAACGCGATCGAACATAGAATCGGAGTGCGGAGTGACGGTGGAGGTTAAAAGCATTGCTACCAATTTTTAAATGATCAGAGTTCGCCACAGCGGAGTGCTGTTCTGACGCGGCGTACTATATACCGGGAAAGGCCAGTGGATGGCCAGAAAAGCAGGCGTGCAAAGTAGGAGCTGCCTCGATTGTCGGACTTCTCCGCAGTTAAGATGCATTTATCGCCACTAATGGACAAATCCAGCCAACTGCGGGGAAGCCTTCTCGCTCTCCACCTCATCAAGTTGGCGTTCGGTATCCTGAAAGAGGTGCCTATTAGAATTTCTGCAAAACGGGAAACAGTGCTGTGTAGAGTGTCAGCCGAAATTCTCGTTTTTCATGTTTCTTATAGACGTCTAAGGAAACGGCTGTAGGAATGTTGCTGCCAAGGAGTTGTGGCTTGATTTTGAACCTCTAATAATCTAACCGAGAGTGAATTAATACCCATTTCCTAAATTTCAGCGTAGTGATCACTAACTTTGGTATTCGCGTCGATTTCAGGCATTTGTACACTAATCCTACAGCCACGCTTCGAAACCAAGAGGATCATTCTTGTGGAGGTTGTGGGAAGAGTGATACGGCTTGTACTTCCCTTGCGAGCTCTGCAGTTTCAACACTGAAAAACATTCAGGTGGGTTCCGCGATCCGCAAGCCACGGTTAATTGAACTCCGCTAACATGGAACCACACATTCCAGAATCCCTCGCAAGACATGTCTACAGAAATGAGTGACGGCAGTGACAGTTGACTAGTAACCTCGTGTCATAAATAAAATCAGAAAATTCCCAACACCCTTTGTTTGTGTTTCACTTCTTTTTCACTTTGCTAGAGCTACGCTAGGTGTCCAGGTGTTCAGTGGAAGCTGCATGATTTGAATTCTATTGAACACAACGTCTCAGCTAGCGACAAAATCTTACCTACCCTAAAAATATCTCTTCTTGCAGATTTGAGAGGGCCGGTTTCGTCCTATATGAGTACTCCTGAATGTCACTGTTCGCCACACAGCAACCTCTCATTTTAGGAGTTGGCTACACTTGTCTCCTTTGGAAGACTGGAGGACAGCAAATATATCGCCGACAGATACTGCATATCCGTCCCAAATTCCTTTTTCCTTATTTAGCGTGCGCCAACAAACAGTTTTCTTTCACATTGAATTTTATTTGCAAATGTTAGACCAGTTCTAAGAGAAATTGTTCACCGGCGCTTTGTTAAATACCATGAGACGTCCTATGGGCAAGTGGAGGAAGATGTCATTTCCCAATGCAGGGACGAAAGCTCAATTCGTCCAAAAGTAGAGGCCTCCTACACAATTGGATGATGAGCGCTGTTAACTGACGGACATAGTGAGGGTCTGCAAAGGGTACGACATTCTCTCTCCGCAGTTAAGGTGCATTTTTCGCCCACTTAGGAAGAATACAACTAACGGCGGAGAAAGCAGTGAGGTACGTGTGGCGCTGGGCCGGGATGCTAGGAATGGAGCATTAACCCGAGGGAGCGGCAGGTCTGGTCATACTCACTTGCGATCAGCGGCGGTCCGAAGTGGAGTTCGACTGAAGCGGACGAGATGACGAGGGTGGCATGGTCACCGCTGCTGGCTGAGCTGCTGTTACACCGGTCTGTCGTCGAACTCTGTCGTCGTCCAGGATGAGAGGTATATGGGGAGGAGTCGCGCATATCAATCAACCTACAGGGGCTTACAGTGCTGTCGCTGATTTGCCTAATCGGGTTACGGTCGCTCGCTCGCAACTCTATCTTCAGAATGATTAACGAACTTGTCGAAGTACATGAATACAATTAACCCGGAACCGTCTCGCCGCCACTCCACAGCGCAGTCACCATTGTCGACGCCAGTTGGGTAACATTTGCGCTTGGCATAAGCCGCAATTAACCCTAACAGCGCCGTCCCGAATCCACAGAGGCTAATCTGCATGCCACTCATTAGCCCACCGGAGCTCTTCTAGTTGGAAGTAATGTAGACCAGGTAAGGCGTTCACACAGTGAAGCCACTCTTTCGTGACAAGCCTCAGAAGTTTAAGCGAACAGGTAAATTTTGAGGAGGTGTTTTTACAAGAATTGCGATCCTGTTAGCATACTAACCACAAGTTTTTGCCTTGAATTGTGTAAAAGTAAAATGTTAGGGTACAAATCCACCTTCATGAAAACCATCGCTGAATAATTGCAAACGAAAATAGGAAGAAACTATTATAATACAGGGAAACGGAGAAAGGCAGACTTGACGAATTTCTGCTAAAGTGCACTGTGCTTTAATTGATATTCTCCACTGTCTGTTAAACGGACGTGGGTATAGCTATACATAAACATAATAGGCAGCGCAGTCATAGGAGGCGCGGGCCGATGCGAGCACCCCGAATCGAGGTTCTTGGTTCATTTCCCCGCCCAGACTAACCAAACCCTCCATCCTAGTCCGACCCACTGTCACGCTACTGAAAGAAATTTCTCCCTTTTCTCGAAGTTGATTGATGCAACATGGTCTCATAGTTAGTAGGAAGTTTTGGGCCTGAAGTGAGCAAATTGTAGCGAAAATGTGGAGCAGAACCCCTCGTTTGCTCTAGAAAGTCGCCCGTCTGAGGTCATACTATTGCAAGGTGCCTAGTCTTTCAGCTGACGAAGACGATTATACCCCACATACCACCCATCCCACGCTTTAGGACATCACCGCTATCGAAAGTATACAATAATGGGGGCGTTCATAAGCTTGCTAGCGGTTCTTCCAACCAAGGTCTGTTTCGGAAATACTGTGCACATATATACAGTGTGTATGAAGGTTGGAGCTCCACCCACAACTTTCACCTACTCAACCTCTCAAAAACATTCTAAACTTGTGATGAAATTTATGATGCTTACCGTGTGGTAGAAAAACCCCGGTAGACGTGTTTTGAGGTAAATTAGAGTGCTGCTATTTTTCAAACTGTGCTGAAGACGTACATATTTTAACTGTAATTATGGCCATATGTGGAAGAAGATATCATTTCCTGCACGAAAACACTGATAGAGGGGCGTTAAAATTAAACTGTAAATTAATAAGTTGTTACAGGATGTTTTGTTCAAGCATTGTAAATTAATACTCTTCATAGCTCCTTCAAGGATCATGGAAGCCTTACCGGTAGAATACTGACTAAGTCATTCACGTCGGCTGCCTACAGATAGTCCACGCATAGTCTCCTCTGTCTCACCAAGCTCTTTGCGAGGATGTCAAAACCTCAAATGGCTAATTTTCCGGCTGAATCGCCTTCCTCAGAGCCTGAGAGGGTCGAATCAATAAACAGTTATCCCGCCAATTATCGCTCCAACCGCTTCAACCGCTTTCAACGGTTCCTTACAAAATTAAATGTCAAGCGTTTGAAAGCGTGTCCAATGAAGAGAATCCCAACACATCGTGGTCTTTGTTCGCCGATGTTGGTTCTCTGGAAACTTCATCTCAATGTTAACTCCTCATTGATTAGGCCCTTCCAGGCTCTGATGAAGGCGGTCTAGTCAATGAAGCCTGCCTTTAGCAACCTCGTGAAGAGCTTAGCAGGACAACAAAAAGACTACATATAGAGGTCGAACGCGGCTACTGCTGCTACGACGTGCCAGCTCAACGCCACAGACTCATCAAATAAGCGTTGTCATTAAGGGGGATGATAGCCTTGAACTAGCAAGAAATTCGAATTCTTGAACATCGTCTTCGGAATCGTGTGCCGGCGAACCTCGCCTCGAGAACACGACCTATATTTCAAACCATGGAACAATCAGCAACTAACGCAGGCTAAAAGGGAACTACATCTACCGCTGCCTTGCACAACAAATAAGATATATTGTCTTCGATGTTGTGCAAGTATGGGGTCAAAGAATGTTGTGTGAAGCTTTTGGAGAGGCGTTTCTGGCAGGGAGCAGTGGAGGAGTTCAAGTCAATTGGTGAGTGTATGTGGTCGGATATCAAAACTTCAAGAAACTCGACAGTAGCCAAGAAGCGGAATTATCGAATACGGTAACTAGCCTTGGGCTATCTGAGCCAATCGTTCCGCGCCTCAGTCTACCATTAGGCTCATAGGGCTTGCAGGAAATTTTGCAACCCGCGAGTCAGGGAGACAAGGCTCATTGGATTGCGACCAGCTATGATAGACCGCCTAACAATGGAGTGTCTTAGTTATTCGCCCTTACATTTACTGATTAAAGCCCACATGTTTTCACTAGCCGGCAATTTGACCTCATTCATCCCAATTTGACCTCGAGTTAGGCCATCCCTCCTACTGATCATTGGCTGGGCAGCCGACAAAACAGCATGGCTACGGATTCAGTGTATTCCAGCTGCTCAAAATTATTGCAGCCACCTTAGTAGCACCACATTTTCCTTGAGCAGTTTCGAGGATCAGAACGCAGTTTAGCACCACCTGCCTCACGGAGTCAAGGTAGGTAGGCGTTACGGCACTCTGCAATATATTTAACGATTCCACGATGGAAACCGTCTTCGGGGTACTCAACCAACACTAGGGGAAAATTTTTTTTAAAGTTTCACCAATGACTAATGCGCCGGTTCCCTGCTCTATCCTGCACTTGTAAAATTTCGAAAACTTCATAACGCTTTCAAGACACGCGCGATTTTCAGGTGTCTGCCGCGTGGGACAGCGCGCTTTTTTCCAGCTCGGTGATTATTTCTATTATTTTATTTATATTATTTGTTAGGTAAGAAAAACAGTAACAAATAAAGTTTTCCATGGACCGTCTTGACTGTTGTTATTAGCGGACCCACTGATTAAAATTGTTCTATAGAACTATTTATTTAACTACTTTTATGATGGTGTTCGACGACATCGTCGGACAATGTTGTGAAAGGGGTAATA
The DNA here is from genome assembly GCA_947359475.1 of Heligmosomoides polygyrus bakeri. NCBI lineage: Eukaryota > Metazoa > Nematoda > Chromadorea > Rhabditida > Heligmosomidae > Heligmosomoides > Heligmosomoides polygyrus. The sequence goes on from OX375865.1 coordinate 57,287,961, forward strand.
TTGCTCTACCATTTAATAACTCCCAGCACTCGCACGGGCTACCCTTCGCCAGCTCTGTAACGAACGTTTGCTTTTCGAGAGCCTGCAGCATCGTAAGCGGATTAGATAGGGAGAATACGACAAACTCAATCACATCACTAGTCATGGGATCCGAATCAGGCATTTTCGTATATCCGGTCGGATTTATCCGGTTTCGGATTATCCGAAATCCGGCTCGGTCGAAAATGGCGATATCTGAATCATCCGAAGATCCGGGCTTTTTAAAATTGCCCTCATCTGAATCATCCGAAAATCCGGAGTATTGAAAAACGCAATGATTCGGATAAAAGCGGGTAAAAATCGGATAATAGGTGGTTTGCGCGCCCTGCTGCGCCGTTGATAACCTGACGTTTTCGGCAAGATTTTGCCATCATTTGGCTCGAATTCTCTCACAAGGGAAGGGTCTGAACCGTATACGGGGAGAGCGAGTCATATAGGAATAATCCCCACCCCTCAATTAGTATAAAAATGTGTTTCTTTTTTGCCAAGTCGTTAAACCCGAGTAGGGGGCCTTTGAAGCTAGAATGGTATGGGCGCCTCGGGGTTTTGTACGCCCGCGATGCCCCTGACGTCAATCAGCTCGGAGCGCAGTGGAAGTGCGGTTGCTCCATGCGAGGACGGTCAGGGGTTTGGTTCTCATGCGCTGCTGCATCCTTGCATTCCAACTGATTGGTTGAGATTTGAGGGATTCTGACGTCACTTTCATTTCCAGATGGTTTGTGGGCATTTTTCAGCTTCATGCTGATGTATAAATGTTCAACACCAGTGATACACGGTAACAAAGTGCAAGAAGCAGCACTGGTCACAATAGCAGCATATAAAAGCCACAGGCTCCTCACAGTTTGTTTCCCTACATCAACCAATAACCTCGAGTGAAACCATTCTGCTCGGATCTTCAAAAGCGACAAGGATGTGACGTCAGAGGTGGTTAAAGTGTGGAACGAGGTCTGCGAATTCAGAAAATTATCCTAAAGGGCATCGATGCACTCTTTCTCTCTACTTTTTCTGTCATCTGGAAATCAGAGGTCGGCTGAAGGTTCTCTAAAGCCCAACACCGACATTGTCACCCATGCTTGAGTGGTCATCCACCTGCTCACGTTGAAATGTGGTCCATTCTTTAGACAAGGAGCCTTCGAGTGAAGAAATCAAGCTGGTCGAACGGACGGCCACCATACTCGAGGACTTACAAGCGCGTCAACTTGAAGTTGACGAAAACGAAGAGCTGGAAGTGAAAAAAAGGAAAACATGAAGAAAGTTGGGATCCGCAAGATAAACTGATAGACGTGGATAGGCTAGCAGGAAGTGGACATCTGAGACGTTTTCGGTTGGAAATTTTGTTTCGTAGAAAAGGGTACGTCTTCAATTGCGTTTCGTCTATGGATCTGATGTAATTGGTTATGTATGTTTAGAAACTATGAGGAGCTTGTAGCCTTTATACGTTGTCCGTATTGTGACCAATGCTTCTGTTTACGCACTTTGTGTCTGTGCAGCACTGATGTTAAACGTTTATACATTCATCATCATTTTCAATAGAGTTTGTCCCGCTTGGTGGCGGGGTCCGCTCTTCTGGTCTGGTGACGCCACTTCTCCCGATCAAACGCTTGGTCGGGATGGACACCAGCTAACTTCAAGTCCATACGCAACGTATCTAGCCAACGTTGTTTCGGGCGTCCTCTGGGCCGTTTTCAAGGGACTTCAAGATTCCGGCTAATCTTACACACGGTGTCATCCTTAGCGCGAAGGACATGACCATACCATCGTAGACGTGCTTCGCGCAACTTGTCAGCTATCGAGGCGACACCAAACCTTTGTCGCATGGTTTCACTGCGAACGCGGTCCAATCGCGTTACTCCACCCGTCAACCTTAGCATTTTCGTCTTCATTACACTGAGGCGGCTTTCAATTTCCTTCGTCACAGGCCAGCACTCAGCACCGTACGTCGCTACTGGGCGGACGACTGCTCTATACACCTTTGATTTGAGGTACTCAGGAATTGTCTTGTCGCAAAGCACCCCAGTCAACGACCGCCATTTGGACCAGGCTGCACTCACACGTGCGTTCACCTCCAACTTTAGACTGCCATCGGACGTGACTTTTGATCCAAGATACTTGAAAGATGTAGCTCGTGAGAGCTCAGTACCATTGATCTTAATGGATCCATGCTCATTCACATCCGTCGTCAAGTATTCCGTCTTTTTGACGTTTAGCTTGAGTCCGAACAATGCTGAGCGATCGCACCACGCCTGTGCCTGTCGCTCGAGCTCTGCTTTGTCTTCGCATGCAAGCATGACGTCATCGGCATACAGCAGCGTCCAAGGAGCTGCCCTTTGGAGATCGCGTGTAATTGCATCCATGACGATCACGAAGAGCAGTGGGGAGAGCGCAGATCCCTGGTGCACTCCGACAGAGATTGGAAACTCCATCGAGGTACCCGCTGGTGCTTGCACTCGGCTTGTTGGGCACGAGTAGAGGATGCGCCCCCACTCAATAAGCTCTTCAGGGATACCATGTCGTCGCAACGCGTACCATATCGCTCCCCGCGGAACGCGGTCGAAGGCCTTCTCCAAGTCCAAGAAGGCAAAATGCACCGGTTTCTGTTTCTCGCGGTGTTTCTCTAGCAAAAGACGAACAGCGTGAATGGCATCAACAGTGCCACAGCCAGAGACGAAACCACTTAAACGTTTATACAATATTATGTTGAATGCTTTCTCATTGCCTTTTGGTTAAAAAACCGGTCAGTAATAAACTAGTGGCAACAAAGTTACTCTCCACGGCACACATCGGGAAAAATTACGCAGAAAACATCTAAAATAGTATAGACGTCATAACCCCTAAAATCAGCGGCAGAAACCCCCGACCTCCTTCTCATGGAACAACGCCGCTATCCACTGCGCTCCGAGCCGCTTTCCGCCAGCGACATCGCCCGAACTCGTGAGGCGCCGATTCCATCGTAAATTCAGGGACCCCCTACTCCTTGATTTGAACGATTTTGCAAAAAAGAAACACATTTTTATACTAGCTGAAGGGTGAGGATTCTTCCTATAGGACTCGCTCTCCCCGTTCAGGCATACGCTCCAGACACTTCCCTCGTCAGAGCTCGAGAAATTTCTTGCGGGACGTTTCGTAATCGTTTCATTGTCCATCACACGGCTTCGCTATGCATTGCCAACTCACTATTGAGTGGGTATTGGCTCGTTAGGATCTTAATGCTGTCTTTTCCTTATTCTGGAGGCGAAAGTAGCTCTGAGGAGGGCGCTCCAAGCTGCTTTGCGTGCTCCTGACTTCTATTGGTCAATGAAATAAACGCAGAGTTACTTATGTGTTTCGTTTTTAAGAGGTTACGTGCCCCTATTATATCACTTATCCGGTTGTATCCGAATCGGATATCTGAAATCCGGCTCGGCCAAAAATGGCGCTATCTGAATCATCCGAAGATCCGTTGTTTCTAAAATTGCCCGCATCTGAATCATCCGAAGATCCGGGGTTCAAGAAATGGCCTATCCGAATCATCCGATTATCCGGAAAATCGGCATCGGATCCAATGTCTACACATCACCGAAATTGGAGAACAAAACCGTCGAGACCAGTTCGACCCATTCTTGAAGTGCTATGCGCTCGATTTTACCGCTCTTTTTATACCAATTTGGTCAACCCTGCAAAGCACAACGGAAACCGATAGAACCATAGGTACATGTAGCGAAAGTGTACAGCATTGGTAGGTGGTAGTGCGCCAGCCAATAATAACCAGAACACGACCAAACACATTCCAGCCGATCAGGGTTCCAATTGTACATACACGCCCTCTCTGAATGACACGTCCATTTGATGATGCGGTTTGATTCGGTGGGGAGTTCCCATCTCACAATGCTGCCCGTCCTCGCGACATATAACGTTAGTGGTTTATCCTTTCAACACGAGTGTAGCAACCCTCTAGACCCCGCTTGCAATCACGAATGATGCTCGATCGTGGATTTGTGCCAATTCTATTCGATGGGATTTACATGAATATAAAAGAATAAAGGACGGCGTTATTCAATCCCCTTTGGGATGCACCACGCATTCTACTTCCACCGGATGTCGTGGAGGCGAATGCGTATTTGGCCACACAATCACTTGAGATGGCCAGGCAATGAACAAGTGAGCGCCCTTCCCAGACAAGTCTGGTACCAATTCACCGACCCCGGAGGGATGGAAAGCTTGGTTGGCCTGGGCGGGAAATCCGAACCAGGAACCTAGTATTAGATGCAGGCGACAGCCGGCGCCTCCTCCGACTTCGCTCCACTCGCGCACATGAATATATTATAAGCAAATTGAGTAGACGTTACCACCAAACAGGTGCAGATCAAAGAATACTCCTTCTCTTTCTCTAAGAAACTGCCTCCAATGGCTTTCTGTGGACTGGAATGGAACAACCTTCGCCGGTAGGAATGCCTTGCTAGCTCTGGACCGGTAAAGGAGAATCCGACCCTCCCATGCCTTATAGACATGAGCTTATCATACTATATAATAATCTACCATACTCATACTATATAATAATTATCTTTACTATATTACTATATATAATCGGGAGAGGCATGAGTCATGTCTGAAGCTTCGCGGCGCTGTCCGAGGCCCGCGGCGACAGCGGGTCTGCCCTGGTGACGAAACATAAGGTATTGACGGGAGATGTCGATCAGCTCATAGCATCTACTGTGTTTGTGGAGTCATCATTATCATCATTATCATTATCATGACTATCATTCTGAAGCCCACCGCGCTGTAAGAGGACCGTCGCGCCATCCGAAGCCCGCCGCGCTGTCCGAGGTCCGCGAAGACAGCGGGGGAGGCCTGCTGACGACACCTTAGCTGTTGAAGGAAAATGTTGATCGGTTCATTGCATCTAAGGTGTCGACGACACATAAACTGTAGACGCGGCATGTTGATCACATGTAGGGTGTTATCGACCAATTACCAGAGAGATGGAGATCAAAGAACAATCCATGAGGTTTCGAAAGACGTATCTGTTGGGTGTACATTTGCGTAACGTACGGGTTTATTCATCTTTTCACTTCGTTTCCCTTTCATTTTAGCATTCGATCTTTACTGCAGTTTCCACACCTTACGGATAATCCTTTTTGTTAGCTTTTGTGGGTTCTGATAGAAGTTTTTATAAACTACAGAATTATTGACCTTTATGACTTTGGTGCTTGAAAGGATGTGCCGCAGACATCGCTCAACGGGTGCCAGGATTCAGAAGACTTGCCGCAACTGTCACCTAGGTGCGTCGAGATGCAGAAGACTCCCTAACACTAGCAACAGCATATTATGATGGCCGTTGGTGTTTCGATCGGGGAGTCGGTCCTATTAGTCGCTCAAAAAATCAATATCGATCGATATTATCCATTCTTGAGCGGCGTTGTTGGTTCTCTCCAGACTTGATCGATCTAGGTGGGTGCTCCGTGATCATGATAGCCGACAGAAGGTCGATTAGGAAATCAGCCACCATGACGAAGTTTCCATCAAGCAATCAATATCAACCGATATTATTGATTGGACAACGTCATGGTCTGGAAGGCGCATCTTTTGATTTGAAAATTGTTCACTTTGATTTTAAGAGCATTCATATTCGCGCGCTGAATTATTAAGCTATTTCTACCTGCCTAGGTCCTCCATTTTCAAGGGGTGGACCAGGAGAGGTCAGCGAATAAAGTCCGTCGAACGTACGCTCGGTTCGACTACGGTTTTAACCAAGCCTTGCTCCTTAGTCCTCCATTTTCGGCAGTGCTTTGACCAGTTTCCATACTACTGTATGCAGAGGAGGATAGTTTTTGTATTAAGTCACCATTTCCGAAATTCATCACACCTCGTGGCTTAGAGCATGACGACTGGGCAGAAATTTTGCCAGAAATTCGATTAGGCTTAACGAGCTGCAATAGGTTGTGAACACAACCTCAGACGAAGCTGGAGCGCTGCGGACATTTTTCTGAGCGCTGTACTGGGATGTGACTGATATTCAGCAAGGCATCAATCGATCTGTAGTAGGTGTTCACTTTAACTTCGACGCTAGGGATGCTTCCTTACCCAGAGTTGGTTGCTGGCGAAGTCGGCGACCGCCGCTGGGTGAGGAATCATCCCTAGCTAGGTTTGGGCTACGTTCCCAGCGTGGCCCGCCATATCCGAAGCCAGCGAAGCCGGCCAGCCTGGCGTGGCCCACACGTCCAGCGTCAGTCTCCGGCGAAGCCGGCGACGGACGCTGGGTGAGTAAGGAATCCCATCTAGGTTTGGGCTACGTCCCTAGCGTGGCCCGGTAAGTCGGTAAGTACATTAGATTCGATAAGTAGATTAGATTAGAAGCCGGCGACGGACGCTGGTCTATATAATAATCTAATCTACTTATCGATGACTCACAAATTTGTCATAAAATCGGAGGAAAATATGGGGAAAATCGGGGAGGGGGAGGGAGTTACGGGCCACGAAAATAGCGAAAAATATACAAACGCTTCTACGAAAAAATGGAACAATGGAATGGAACAGAACGATGAATGGAACAGAACGATTTGCGTCCAGTGACTTCGACTACTCCTAAGGCTGAAGTTCCATTGACGAAAATGTCAATGGAACTTCAGCCTTAGGAGTAGTCGAAGTCACTGGACGCAAATCTGAAGTTCGTTTTTTTCGATCGCCATCAATCGATATTGATCAAATTATCGATCAGTACCAGTGATGGGAAACCACGTCCAGTCAGAGGGTGCCAATAGTGCTTGACCACTACAAGTAATGGGCGAGTTCCAGTAAAGGGGACAAGTGGTGGGGGATACTGTAGCGGTCCCACATGGAAAAAATTTTCAGTTTAACGTAGCGTTAGAAGGGTGGAATCCTCGGTTTAGGCAGAAGGCCTTTCGTCGTGCGACCAAAATCGATCAGATCTATCGAAAATGTCGATTTTAGCCTGAGGTTGACCGTATGAGGACGAGAAGTGAAGGCGTCTGCAGTCAACCTGGCGCTAGAGTATTCAAATATTGCCTTTTGTACTGTTAGGCAGGGAATAAAGCTGGATAAGCAGAGCAGCTAGTTTGATATTACCGTTCTATTCCAGATATGAGCTCAACCGCCAAGTTGCCAGATGCTTCAACCAGACGTTCAGCGATGCTGTCTTCCGGAACACGTCAATGCTCTTCTTTCCATTGAAATATCCCGATTCTCGATGCATTCACAAGTACCGAACTAGCTCAGCTATATCTGATCTCTCAATGTATAGCGTAGTGTACCTCATTCTCCCGATATCGCTCCCTATAACCTCTCCAACCTTTGCTGTTGTACAGATTGTGCAATGTGGAGCGTTTTTTACGAACTTTAATGCCTGATACACTGGACTTTTCGAATCTTATGTCGATCACCTTGCGCGAGTTTGCAAGGGCTTATGACCTCCCATCAGGGTAGCCTACTGGGGTGCGTACCATCTTCCCTTGTCTACACTTAAAAGGTCCACCCCACATAGGCTACAGCTAGTCTGGCACCTATGGTTGTAGTATCGTAAGCCCTTTGCTTCGCCTCGCAGTATTCCTTTCTTCACGCGCACGGCTTATTAACTGTCTCACCAAGTACAAGAAGCCACCATTTTCCACATACGCGATGTGTGCATCAGTAAAGTCCTCTGTTTCCCCCATCTTCATCAATTGCTCGCGAATCCTGCCCACTTTTCTTGTCTTTTCTTTCTCATTTTCCCTTTTCTCTTATTTCATGTCATCTTTCATTAGCCAATTTAATTTGCTTCTTCTGCGATTTTTCTCCCCTTGTAGTGAATGGCTCGAATTGGCAATAAATAAATAAATAAATATGATTCTCTTTAGCTTAGTGATACTGCAACATCGTGCGAGGCACGCCGATTGGCGTGACGGAGCCCCTGTTTTCTAATATTGCATTGCACTTGTTTCTCCTCTTGAACCTGTACGGTTCCAAATGGGAGCCCTTACAATGTCAGTGAAATGGGAAAGTTGGTTAAGCGAAGAGAAAAGTCGGATTCGAGAAGCCTGTGCATAGGACGATATTGTTTAACACTGTAACACATTAGATCATCAGAAATCGACCCTAAAGAGAAGTGGGAATGAGCTACATATAAGAAGGAACCATTAGAGTGGGTACATCTTTGTAGCCCCTCCACATAAATTTGGTCGCCAGTTGGTTGTTGATCAAAGATCACATTTACGAAAATTTACGATTCACGACCCAAAATGCCGTAAAATGTATATCGTGGATCGTAAATCGTAATTACGCACACCCTGGTCGTAACAGAAAAAGTTTCCAACTGTGAACCTTTGCGATGCTATTTTGACAGCATGTAGGGCCCTGTGAGGGCAGTCCAGAACCGCAGTTAGTATTTGCTGGACCTTTTTTTAAAGACCTGAAAAGGAGGTTTAAAAGCTTGCGCGCAACCATCATCAACCCCTACGACACCGAGAGACGTGCCTCGGCGGCGCACTTGGTAAGAGCGCTGCCTCATTGATGTACACCGGAGGGATTTTGAGTTCGAGTCCGGGTGCTGCCAATGTTTTTGCAAATATAATCTCGTCGTTATTACGGTTTCTCATGATCATAGGAGTTAATTTTAGATCACCAATGCTTACAACAAATCAAGGCTGACTATTTGCGCCTTCATATGTGATAATTTCTCAACAATACCTATCTGCACCACCACCATATCACACCATATCACCAATAGTACCGTACCTGCACACAAATACGCGTACCTTACGGTTGAATATTATGAACCCGGGCTATATCGGTACAGAAGTGGGCTGATAATGTCATTCTCACCTGGACGTGTTGTAGGCCAACTACTTTCCACTTTACACCGGATTTAACTTCTCCAACAAGGAGAGGGATTGCGGTTGCGGATGCCATAAAAATACTCCTGCTGGACGTTATATGCAGATATCGACCGCCAGAAAGAAGAGGCAGTTCAGGTTAGAGGTAGTATAATGAAAATGGGACCTTCCTACATGTATCGTCCAGCTGGTTTCATATTCATATTCAATGAGGAGGTGAATGTCGACTGGACACCTGATGATGACTGTGAAGAGGAAGACAATAGTTAACAATCATCGTTAGAGAAATCAGTCCTCTTTGACGGCAAGCACGTTTCGGAAGAAGAGGTCCTGTGAAAGAGCATCTTCTTGTGATTTCTCGCAGCACTGATTGTAGAATGGTTATTGTTCGTACAGTTGCAGCAGGCACTTATTTTCTATCGTGGGACAGAGGAAGGATGTCGCTCTCTTTCCTTCCGGTGTTTCTGCCGTGTCTGTCATACGCTTGGGTGGCAGCTGGATACGTCGATGTTCACCCAGGACCCTTTACTACACCCACAGATTACGCGTTCAACGAAGAATAAGTGGTCATTCCTTGGCAGGGAGAAGATTGTTCCTCACTGTTATAAGATGCTGCTGGTGTGACAAGCGCTTGTGTTTTACATGTTTCATAATTTTGTACCATAGCTGTCAAATAAAAGGAAGAGCAAGACAGGACCTTTTATTCCCAGAGAAATAATATGTTGCCGATAGGCACTGTTGAGAAACTAGCACATATGAAGGCAAATAGACAGCTTTGGTCTGTTTTAAGAATTGACGGTCTAAAGTTGACTCTTGTGATCATGAGAAAGCGTAATGAAAACAAACGAATATGTGCAGAAATCCCGGAAGTACCCGGACTCGAACTCAAGATCCCGCCGGCGTGCTTCAATGAGGCGGCGCTCTTACCAGGTGCGCCGCCGAGGCACGTCTCTCGGTGTCGTAGGGGTTGATGATAGTTGCGCGCAAGCTTTCAAACCTCCTTTTCAGGTCTTTAAAGATGCGTTCAGCAAAAACTAACTGTGGTTTTGGACTCTGCCCACAGGGCCCTACATCCTGCCAAAATGGCGTCGCAAAAGCTCACCATGAGTTGGGAACCTTTCCTTGCAAGAAAAATGCATTGTAGCAGGGCACAATTTTCATTTCATGGATAGTAAAAATTCTGTCTTCATGGAGGTACGCGCTAGTCAACGGCAAGACAGAAAAAATGCGGAAAAGAGACATATCTTCACTTCGAAGCTTCAAGTAAGCAACGTCTTCACTACCAGCCGCCATCTGTAGCGGTCGCTTTGCCTGACCTCGTCTCCTTCAGACCCGCTTCTATTCCCTTGACCGTGATCTTATGAACGGAACCACATTGAAGTCGCTGAAGGGACAATCGGATGGGAAATTTCTATCGCTAAAATTCGGCTGCCCCGGACGCCGTAGCACTATTTCGAAACGTGTGAGGATTCATACATCAAGTGATGCGAAAAGCGATCTTCGAGACCTTCAGGTGTATGTGCTATGAGATCCTGTTACAATCGTTTGAAAATTGAAAATCTTGATTGATTCGAACACTTCCCAAAAAACCCTTATTTTTAGACTTAGAACACTCAGCATTCAAGACGTTATAGAATTCAATTCCATGTCCACAACATGCTTTCCACAGCGAACAAAGCTGCGCGCGGATGTCCACAATTTCGAAATCACACTTCACAAGAACAAGTTATTACGAGATGCACCCAGAACTGAAAAATAAGAACAGCTGAAAGTTAAAAATGAAAACAGCAGAAACTGAAATAGCGTTGACGACCAGGGAGTTGCACAGAGTCCGGAAAGGGCCGTGAATTTTAAGGAAAAATCAAGCTCCACACCTGACGCTGCTCGAGTGTCCGTGTTCAGGTTAGCACGCCAAAGCGCGAAATTCCCACCCAGTAGCACCACGTGGAATGACGGACATCACACCTACAAATAGCATCTGAATCGGCGAATTGAGGGAACTTGCTGAAGGATAGGATACCCATTTGTCAATTTCAGCATATAACCACGTCCCAGTCCGAGTATTCGAGAAGCTAGGGGGAAGGTTCAAGTCTAGAATGAGGAGCCCACCCTAGAGTTGTCCACAAAACTTTAGGGTAAACCTCTTTTATGGAAAAAGTGCAAGTGGAACCCCGCTCTAGACTTGAAGTGTTTGAGTTTGTTTGGCTCAGCGTAAGGCCGGGGGCATACTTCCATCGCCGCGATGCCATCGCGGCGCTCAGTTCATGACCATTCCGCCGCACGCGGTCGATTAGTCAAAGGAAACCTCGCCGCGGCCGCCGCAACAGTAACGGTCGGCATGCGCGATGGGTTCCCGCGCCCATCGCGGGCATGGCATACTTTTTCGCGCCGCGCGCGGTGTTTAGCGTTTGGTCCTGGACGGATCGCCGTCGCGCCCCATTGCAGAGCGATGGGCGATGCGTCGAGCACAGAGAAATTCAAATTCCTTCGCGTCGCTCTGCAAAACTCATCGCCGCGATGGAATCGCGGCGACGGGAAGTATGCACGGGGCCTAAGCAGAATCCAGATTCGATCGTGGTATCACCTCCTACCCACTGCACTACGTGCAACTCTCATTCAGCGAGTTCGCAAGAGATATCTTGGCATACCTCCTAAAGAATGACACTCTCCTAAAGTTTCGTTGAGACAGCACCAGTGGAATACTTTAGTAACCTAACCTAACCTAAAGACTGAGCGTAAGCGCTTCCTTGGGTCGACCTTTTTGGTTTGACTCCTTGATAGCTACCGACAGAGGTTTTGAAGGGTAGCCCATAAGTAAGGATAAAGGATAAGGGGCGGCGTTACTCAATCTCTTCTGGCGTCAAACATTCTCCCTCTACGGGATCTCGACGAGGCGATTTCTAGTCGTATTTGGCCCACTGGGTAAATGATGAAAAATCAGTGTTTATCCTTCCCAGGTAAGTCTGCTACAAATTCAGCGATGCCGAAGGGATGGAAGAATAGTTAGCCCGAGAGGGAAATTCGAACCAAGAAACTGGAATGGAGTGCACGCGATGGCCGACATCTTCCTCCACTGCAGTGTCATGCCCACAAATAAGTAAATAAATAAAAGCGGTATGGCCTCTAAGAAGGGAGGACCTGAAGCGTATGTCTGAACGGAAAAAGCTAGCCACACAGGAAGTATCTCCACCCCTCACTTAGTATAACCATTTGTTTCCCTTTTGCCAAGTCGTTAAACCAAACTAGTTAGAGGTCCACGGAGTTTACTATGGAATCGCCGACACCCAGTGCGAGCAAGAGAAGGAATGGTCACAATACGGGAGCCTATAAAAGCTACAGACTCGCAGAAATATTCAAGTTCGGCTTTCTATGAATGTTGGTATGGTGACTCATGGTCAGACAAATGCGATGGATGAAGAAGGCGAGGGCGCCGAAACGTAGGCAGAAATAATCCGTGCAACAATCCTGGTCATCAGCTCGAAGAAGACGTCGTATTTGTCTGAGCTACATACGGACTCTTCACGGCCTGGTTCCTTAGATGAATCAATGAGCTCGAGAGAAACCATCCTCGTTGGATTTTAAAAAGAAACCAGAATGCGATATCGTGTAACCGCTTTGGCAGCAGGCATAAGCAACCAGCTTTTCAACGCGAGGATCGCACTGGAGTCGGCACACCAGCGAACACGACCTTCAATATTATGGTGACGGCTCAGTCCTCGTTCAGCTAGCCACACTTCCAACGCCCACCCCCAGGATGTTGTCCTTTTTTTGCAGACCAAAAGGAAGGCTGGGAGCAGCGAGGTGGGGGGGGGGGGGGGCGCTTCATATGCAACTTCATTTAGCAGAAGTAGCCTCGTCGGCTCTTGCAGATTCTAGCCGGTGGCTCCTTAGGTATAGTGCGAATATGCAGGCTCTTTCCTAGGGGCATAGCAGCTTGGGTGTTGTTGGAGAAGCCGGTCCAAGAGTGGGGAATAAGGGCACAGCTTTGGGGGTATCTGTGGCACGAAGACCTGCTCAGTTAAAGAGAGCACGGTTCGAGTTTCATGACATGTGAGTAACCTGCCCGATGAAAACATTCTTCGCCTGGAGGATACCGCATGCGCACACCGATAGAAGCCATTTTTCCATGGGAGGAAACAAGCTGTGAAAAGCTCGTGACTTTTATACGCTGCCCGTACTGTGACCAGTCCTTCTGCTTCCCGCACTTTGTGCCTATGCATCAGTGGTATTGGACGATCATACATTATTACGTTCAATATCCTTCTCAATGCCTTATGGTGAAAAACCATTCAGTAATGAGCAAGTTGCAACAGGGCTACTCTCCACAGCATACAGCTAGAAGATATGCAGGAAACACCTAGAAATTGTATGGACGTCAGGATCCCCCCCCCCCCCCCAGATTCAACCGATCACTTGAAATGCAAAAGTGCTGCAACAGACCAACACCGAACCCCCAAGTTCGCACATACTAATCGACGCAATTACCCACTGCACCCCGAACCTCTGCGTGTAGGGGCATTGTGGGCGCACAAGAGACTCCCAGCGCTCGTGAGGGCACCCTGTCGCGATTACACAGACCTCAAGGATTTCCTACTCTGTTGGATCGACGACTTGGCAAAAAGCTAGCACACTTTCCTTCTAATCGAAGTGTGAAGATTCCTCAAGATAACCAGCTTTCCCGGTTCAGACATACGCTTGAGAGCCTTCCCTTAAAGAAGGCAAAGGTGAAAATTAAAATTGTCAAAGAGCATTCTCTATTTCCTATTCCATTTGTTAAAAATGAGTTAGGTATGGATTTCGATCATTTAATTTCTTGCCGAGTTGAGTATATGGCATCGCAGCAAGAACTCAAGACCCACAAAGAATGGCGGTTGTTCCAAACAGTTCTTTTTGGACATGGTTAAGCCGAGACGATGTGTCGTTTCTAATTATACCTCAAAGTTACGAGAAAGTGTACTATCAAGGTTCCTTGACAGAATGCTTGAACGAATCTGGATTCGTTTATCGTGCTTGAAGTATAGCGGGGATACGAAGGCTTTGTCGTAATTATCGAAATGCGGAGACTACGAGGAAGCAGTCTCAGCAGTGCCGTCGCTCCTCGCAGAAAGCCCGTTCCGTGAGGTGCGCCGTCTCGTTTTTGCTGAGCACACTAATGAACAACACCGCATAATTGTGGGCGAATAATCAGTTAGGAGAACGGAGGAGCACACTTACCCGAGCCCTGTTCTCCGTTGGCGACCGAGATTGTGCTTCCGGCGTCATCGGCGCGTTTACAGCGACGAGTCGAGAAGCGGCAGATGACGACGGAGCTGCGAGATACATTGACGAAGCCCAACGTACAAAGGCATATTGCCATGGTTTCAGCTCTGAACTCACCAGCCGGCCGGCCTGGTGACTGGCGAACCACAGTCGGCTGCCAGCACTGCTACCGTATCGATTGCCGGCACCGGCCCCGCAAGAGGCCATCGGACGGTCTGATCTACTCAGAGGGACCATCGGCCATCCGAGGCGCCAGCGGTGGTCCACTGTGGGAGGCGGTCGTTGCTATGGCGCTTTGTCCTCGCCGGGCCACATCCTCCCGCGGAACAGGGACTTCGGGTTTTTTATGGCCCCTCGTCGCTTCCCTCCCCCGTCACGTCCTCTAGCTGAGAGTAGCGGTGCGGACCGGCTTCGACGGGCTTACAGGGCTCATCAATTATCTGCCAGTAGTAATTCACGCTCACAGACGTTTCGATGGATGCAGAAAACACCGGGGCGGACTCTTGCTACAGTGCCAGCCAGCCATTCCTTTGAAGTCTCTTCTCATGTGGTTTAGTTTCAATCGTCATTGCAGTTGCATGTAGCATTTGGTAGTATCTCCTCCGAACCGACGACAAACGATTACAATTCCGACTCGGCAACCAATTTTCGACATTCTTGTTGTTGATGCTCCTTTTTGGAGTTGGTCCACAAGACTAGTTACATTTAGCCCTGGTAGCTGTTGTAGCAGGTAAACGACCTCAGCATATTTTTGCTTCTCGCAGGCACCTTCTCGTAGACAAGGTTGCTCTTGTGTCGCTACTGAAGTAATATGTGTTTCCTGAACAGCTCTGATGAGTGCTGTGGCAAAATCTCCGGAGAAGACCTGAGTTGCCCCGCAGCCTTCCGGCTGCATTTATCATAACAAAAGTGATCGGTAGGATTTCATGCTTCGTTACCAAACATGGATGCGGTGAGACGGTGTTCCCGTCTTTCCATTTCTAACGCGTTGTGCTGTGAGTTCCTTTGTTCGGAACCTAGCTTTGTTTCCGGGAGAGCAGAAAGTGATGCCTCATGATCAACCTACGCGGTCTTCTTGATCCACAAAGTTGCTTCTGTTGTCAAAGGAATTTCCAACCGACTTCCTCTATTTTACCTTATAAAGCTAAAGTGACTCAGCCAGCTTTCTACCGCCTGTAGAATCGACCCTACCGTTTTTGGAAAGCTCTGCGTTTCTCTCTCCTCAGAACTGTCAGTACTGTGGACAGAAGGAAAACGCGGTGGCGTTGAGCTTGTTGAGGTATGGGAAGGTTTTCTCAATTGGTAGGGCATTGAACGCGCAGAACAGCAGACACTGAGTTTCGTGGGAATTAGTGGTGTGCGCAGTTACGACTTACAATCCTACTATATATAAAGGAGCAGTGTGTGTGTGCGTGTTTCCGTCCGTCACAACTGGAGTGGGGGTACTGCGTATTGGAAGCGGTTGTTGAACATCGACGTGTCTGCCGATGCCATAGACCTGCCGAACACGTCGGCAACCGTGCATGGCGAGTCGTAGACGTGCCGAACACGTCAGCAACCGTGCATGGCGAGCCGTAGACGTGCCGAACACGTCAGCAATCGTGCCTGGCGAGCCGTAGACGTGCCGAACACGTCGGCAACCGTTCCTGGGCATTTAGATGATCATCGACGGGAGGGGTTTTTGGAGGCAATCGATATCGATCGATATTATATTATTTTTTAAGGATGACGTTCAAGCGGCACGAAACTTTAGCCGTGGGGGTAATCGAGGTCGCCGAACACGAATCTTAAGTCGACCAATCGATATCGATCGATATTATCGATTTTTGAGGATGACGTTTAAGTGGCACGAAACTTCAACCCTGGGGTGATCTGGGTCGCTGAACACGAATCTGAAGTTCGTTTTTGAACTGTCGATCGCCATTAATCGATATTGGGCAAATAAGCGTTTTTGTGGCTGTCGTCCATTTTTTCGCTTTTTTTCTAGCTTGCCCTAATCGACGTAGTTAAGATGTTCTTCTTGAAGAAACCATGACAAAGGCGTCAGCTACAATTGATGATGAGAAGTTATTGCCACGGCGAAGCCGTCAAAAAGCTGTCGGTGCGGCCGAGAGGCCGCACGCACAGCTGGTTTGATACATAATTTACGACGATTTTTGGCATTTTTTTACGATTTACGCTTTAAGAAATTTTAGGTCATAAATAGTAAATTTTCGTAAAAGAAGAAGAAACGGAGTCTAGAACAGTTACTGGAAGGTTCATGTTTCTTACGGATTAACAATGAACGCCATAAAGCGGAGTGAGTGGATAAGCGAAATGCGCTGAAGTCAAACTTGTGATATACTTACTTTGATACTTTGATGGTCCTTTTGTCGGGCGGAGGTCTTCTCAGTAGGGACCGCATCTCTTCCAGACCGCTCGATCTCTGGCTGCTTTCATCTAGTGAGGTAGACTTCGTTCTCCGAAAGATCTTGAGAATGAGTCTGCCCATCGCGTTGGCGGTCGTCCCAGTGGTCTCTTATGGTCTCTTGGGAGCCATTCTGTGACATGGAGACTCCATCTATCGTCCTTTCGTCGAAGCAGGTGTCCGGCTCGGCCCTACTGCAGCGGGTCTGCTAATTGGGACTTCTCCCGTAGCTCTGAGCTTCGTAGACCTTCTTGCCATTGCTGACGAAGGCTTGCCCTTAGAAGACATCTCTCCAGTGCACGATGCGTAGTTTGCATTGCTTTGGCGATTGTCTTGTTGTCGGGCCAGGTTTCCGTCGCGTAACACATCGCAGGCAGTACAGAGGCGTTGAATATCGAGGCCCTGAGGCCGGGATCCTTGACCTGATCGGCGACTTCGCAAATCGAACTGAAGGCTGCCCATGCTGCGCGTCTCCTGCGGGCGACTTCAGGAGCGAGTTCGTTATCCATGTTCAGCTCTCTTCCCAGATAGACGTAGAAGTCGACCTGTTGTAGAGCGACTCCAT
The DNA here is from genome assembly GCA_947359475.1 of Heligmosomoides polygyrus bakeri. Lineage (NCBI taxonomy): Eukaryota > Metazoa > Nematoda > Chromadorea > Rhabditida > Heligmosomidae > Heligmosomoides > Heligmosomoides polygyrus. Next base: position 57,305,035 of record OX375865.1, read on the forward strand.
TTAACCTTACGAGTCCCGTGTCACACCACTGGTTGACCATAAGTTGTGTTTTAGACATATTCATGTCCGATGCAATCTTCATACCTGCCACATTGAGCTCGTTCAGCATTTCCTTTCCTTCTGCCGTGCTGGTAGAGATGAGAACAATATTGTCGGCGAAGCGAAGGTTGCTGATCCGTTTACCGTCGACAAGGTAGCCTTTATCGTCCTAGTTCAAGCCTTTCAGGGCATCCTCAGACTTGAATGCGGGGATCCTCACCGGTGCCGGTTTATGAGTATCACGCTTGAACATCCTCTTTTTGAGAGTCAGCTTCGCACGGACAAGACGGTGATCCGAGCCGGTATCAAATGAAGGCAGCACGGAGACGTCGAACAGACTCCAGCGTCTGTTTGTACCAGGCTGTCCAATAATTCTTGTCCGAAAATTTCACCATTATTAATTTTTTTTCAACTTTATTAAAAAACAAGTCTAATCAACAATATAATCACCACAGTTATCCACAACAGTGGCACATCGATTGGGAAGGTCGCCGATGCCCTCGCCCAGATCTTCGGGGGCTGCGACTCGAAGAAGTCCGCGATGTCGGATTTGAGGTTGTCGTAGTTGGTGAATTTTCTTCCGGCCAAATGGTGCTTCAGCGGGCGGAGCAAGTGGTAGTCGGAGGGGGGAGGTCCGGGGAATACGACGGATGGGCAACCGTCTCCCAGCCGAGCGTCGCCAACTTCTGCTGAGTCTCCTTCGCCACGTGGGGGCGCGCGTTGTCGTGCAGCAGGTGGACCGAGGCCCGTCGGGGATGCTTTTCTCGGATGGCGACGGCTAGTTTCTCGAGCTGGTCGGTGTAGATGGAGGCGGTGACCGTCTTGCCCTGCGGGAGCAGCTCGAAGTACAGCATGCCCTTGGCAGTAGCAGAGCATGATCTTCAGCGGATGCAGGTCGGCTTTCGGCGTCGTCGGCGGCTCTTCTCCGCGCGGGATCCAGACGGCAGGCGGACGTAGAGGACCCAGCTTTCATCCCCAGTGACCAGGTCCTCGAGAAACTCCTAGCGATACCGACGAAGGAGGAGGGACTGCAGACGGCCACGCGGCTCTGCTTGTTGGCGTCCGCCAGACGATGGGGATCCAACGGGCCAGAACTTTGTGGTAGCCGAGTAGGTTGAGTCGATTGTGGATGGTGGACTTGCTGCAGCCGAGCGTCATCGTCAGTTCACGGGTGGTGGCTTCGGCTTCTCCTTGATACAGCGACGGACTTCGTCATCATCCACCGTAGAAGGCCTCCCGCTGTGCTCCCTGTCCTCGAGGCTCGTGTCGCCGCTCTCGAAACGATTGAACCAGCGCCTGACTGTGTGTTGGGACACTGCATCCTCCTTGCACGCTCTGTAGATGTTGGCGACCTCGGTGCCCGTGTCGTTGCCCAGCAGCCACTCGTAGTACACGAACGTACGAATTCGACCTTGGTCCATTTTAGCTTGTACTGGTAGCTAGACGCGGCGACTGCGCCTTATATACCCCTTGCGTGGAACTCTGGAGAACCTTCTAGAAGGTTTTTACACTTGCCTGATATTATAACACTTTTAAAGAAATTTATAGAATTTTGATAAATTTCGGACAGGAATTACTGGACAGCCTGGTAAGAACATGGTCAATCTCCGAACGTGTTTCTCCATTTGGGCTTTACCAGGTCCATCGTCGTTTTGAAGGCTTCTCAAACATAGCATTTCTGTGGTAGAGACGGCACGCAGATAGGAAGTCTATCAGGGCTCTCCGTTTTTGTTCCTTGAGGAAGTTCCATGTGGTCCTAGCCTCCATTCGTCATGATAGTTCGTACCGATGGCAGCGATAAAATCCCCAACAACAAGTTTGTAGTAGCTCTTCACGTCGTTGACAGTCCTTTCGAATAGCTTGTAGAATTCCCCCTTTTCTTCGTCTCTGGCCGCAGATGTTGGAGCATATCCTTTTATGGCTTCCAGACGAAGAACAGCTACTCGCGGACTGATGATCTTGTAAGAGTCTACTTGGTGGTGCACTGTCGAATTGACGAAAAATCCAACTCCGCCAATATTCTTTCTGTCCAGCTTTGCTCCGATAATGAGAAGCTCGTTGTGGTCTATCCTTCTTATGGTTCTGCCTTTCGTTTCCTGCAGGGCGATAACGTCGTATTTGATGTTGCGGCTTTTGTAAAGCAGTGTCCGAAGATCCTGCTTAAATACGATCGTACGACAGTTATAGGTGCAGACGAATAGGCAGTTTCCGTGTCGTGGTGGGAGGGAGTTTCCGGTAGTCCGATTCCAATGACGTCCTGATAGTTAGCTCCGAGATTAGATGGCCCCTCGCCGGAGGTGGATGCAGCCGACGTCGTAGAAGTCCACCTCCGGCGCACGGAGAACTGGGGCCCGGGTTTAGTTGTTTGAGCCATGGCGGTGGTCTGGTTACTCACATGTTCCTGACCAGGGATACGTGAGAGCCGCCCATACACGACAAAGCATCGCGTACTGCGTGACCATTTGTGTCGTTAACCATCACTAAGTGATGTTCTCCCCTTCACCGCGGTGAGGTGGCACATGAAGGGGACTTGTGATATATTTCAAGAAAAGACCGAGCTGTCCCTTTTAGAGATGGAATTGAGATCTTGCATTTCTTTCGTTTACCGTAGCTAATTCGTCTATAACCCTGTGTACTCGCTATTCGCATAAGGCATTCGCTTTTACAAGACTGGCCGAGAGTTCCCGAGAGAGTACAGACAATTATAAATCGTAATGAAATGATAGTCGACTGATATTGTCGATCGACATTTCTGAAATTGTGTGACTCATTAAAGCTCAGAAGCGTCCTTGCTACAATATTTCTACAGTGATCTTACAAGGGAAGGATACTAGGTGACCATAAGACTTTGAGATGAGGTGCACATCACGGGATGCGGCTTCGAACGCTGAATCCAAGTGTGGGTTCTGTTTCTGCTGTGCTCATCTGCGAACGGAGCTATGGACCATTTCCAGCACTGCTCCGAGCTCAGGTAACCTGGAAACCGCGCTCGTGGCTGAACAGTGGCAGCGCAGGGATGAAGGAGCGGCAGACGGGGTGGTTTATGGCTCGACTTCCAGTGGTGCAGGATTTTTGCACTTCCTAAAAACGGTTTGCCACAATCAAACAAAGCTCTCTGTGCGAAATCGCTCAGAAACGCTGCGAGAAAGGGCTCGTCTTCATACTGGCAACTTCATACTGACAAGGAGATCCAAGTTAATAGGAACAAGTGCTCCGACACGCCTATCAGCGTGTCTCGCACTTGCGCGCTTCGCGCGACTTTGTAGCATCACTGACCTATGGAAAGTAGTTTTGTAAAACATAGAATTCGCTAACATCAAGGACCTGGTGCGTACTTTGTCGGCATCAAGCCGGCCAGCAACGTTATTGGTTTGTGCTGCGCAGTACTTCTGTCTCTCAGGTTGCTCCTCCACAACCGTTCTCATGCTCAACAACTAGCGTTCCTAGATATCGATAACATGTCTTCCGAAGCCAGGTTTCCCCTCACTCGTTTCTCTTTAATGGATCTAATTGCTGGTCCGCCTTTACTGCTCTTCCTTCCCGCTCGCTAGTCCCCCACCTTCCTGGTCCCAACTCCTGGCCTACTACTTTGTTACCACTATTTGCCCCCTACTGGTCTCTTCTTGCTGGTTTCCCTGCCCTGGTCTCTCCTCCAGGTTGTTCCTTTCCTTCCTGGTCGCTTTCCTGGACCACCCTAGAGGTCCCCCTTTCTGTCATTCTCCACCACCCCTTAGTGATCCAAAAATGATCACGGCAAACGTCGGTGCGTACGGCTCCCTTCTTGTTGGTTCCCCGTCCTGGTTCCGCCTCCAGGTTCCGTCTTCCAGGTAGATCCTCCCTCCGTCGGATTCTTAATCAGCAGCCCAAATAACCCCTAGATGATTTTGGAGGAGAAAATTTGGCCAATTTCGAAAATATCGATTTTCGATGACGTCATCGTCCGCGCAAGCTCGGCCTAGAGCGATCCCGTCCCGACGGGAAATTGTCAAAAAATCGACTTTTCTGAAAATGGTCGAGATTGAGACCATTCGATAGAGCTTTTAGTGCTGAAGCTAATGGTGTTATTGAGAGTGTCGAGAACTCAAATTAGGGCGAGTAAGGGGACACCGCTAAGTCTGCCGCCCTAAAATGGCAGCTGGGCTAAGGCAGTTTAATCAGCTGGGGAGTTGTGAGCTCATCATCTTAAGACATCTTAAATGTTCTGCTTGCTCACGTATTCTAAGGCCGTTATCTCGTCGCGTCTTCCCGCAGTGGTCCACCGAAAAAATGCGTCACACAAGCCTCACCTTCATTTTCGCATAGCTGTAACTTGGTCGATACATGAGTTACAACGCCGTGCTTTAGAGCACGTCAAGAACCTTATGCTGCCTACAAAGTCCTCAATTGCAGCCGGAAAGATCAGAACTTTATAGGGTTATTGCGCTACGAACTCGTCCGCGCGTGCATTTGCCGTCGCCCCTCTCGATTCTATATGCATTTTTCCCAGCGCACTCTAAATTCTTGCCGTGACAGATTGGAGCAATTCCTGGGTAAAGCGGCTGAAAATCCTACGAATATAAAAGCGTTAGTCCGTCTGTCTCTGCGTGTGTTTGTCTCTCACAAATCTGTGTATGCCTGTGAAACGTGTCGAACATGTGAGGGTAACCTGCACGTGTAAAAAAATCTAAAAAAAATCTCTCAAGGTTACCCTGTAAATTCTTTCAAGGATTACCCTCACGCGCAATCAACGAAAATGAACAAAATTGGCGTAAAATGGTCAGGTTGAAAAAAGGATGGAGAGATTTGATCGGGCGATCAATATCAATCGATATTATCGAATTTCCGCCAGAGTTATCGGTTTTCACTCAGATTGTTCGATTGGAGTGGGAGTCCAGCGACTATGATGACTGATGGATCGACTTCACAGCAGGCTGTAGGGTTCAGTCAAGCAACCAATATCGATCAATGGTATCGCTTTTTCGGTCGGAGTTGCGGGTTTTGGCTCAGATTTGATCCAATGGGGTGGGAATCACGTGACCGTTTCTTCGAGAGAATTACTATTGCTCGCTGGAATAACTCCAGTATGATGGCGCCGGATTCATCAACGACTTACAGAGATTTGACAGAGAAATTACAGCGGAAAGTCCAGAAAAAAAAGCGAATTAACGCGAGTCATCATCAAGCGACATGGTGAAATGTTGGCGTGATCAAGATTTTTTGCTGTAATTTCTTTGTCAAATCTCTGTAAGTCGTTGATGAATCCGGCCCCATATAGGATCATCAGCAACTCATCTCAACCAGGGTGAGCGGATTATCCGTTATCCGTTATCCGGTTTCCGGCGGGTTTTGGCCCAACCGTTTTGTTGTTCGTTATCCGGTGGTTATTGGCCAGATAATGGACAACAAAATCTGGCACCCTTATGATTTCTTAGTTAAATATAAGGACAATTTTTAAAAATCGATTTGTGTTTTTTCCACTGATAGTCGAGGTACGTTTGCAATGCTAGGTCGGTGCCTTCTCTTAGTTCTCGATGGCATAATTAGGGCAAACTATCAACCTGCTCATAGTGCGTTCTGAAATGCAGAACACTGCCTTGCTCATTTCTATCTGTGCGGTTTTCACCAAAATTCCTTCTAGCATAATGCACTGTCTGGAAAAAACCTGTCGGTTAGAGGAGAAATGAATAAACCTTCATACGAATCACTTCCTTTCAAGGACGTGCCAGATATTCATCACCTATGTACACGATCTTTTAGCTCATTGAAACTATGTTTAGCATGTGCATAACTTCCGAGTGGTGGGTGGAAAGCCAGTACTTTAATATTCTATCCTATCCTACAATACATAAAAGGTGTAGTCCGTCTCTACGTGTATGGGTGTCACAAACATGTGTGGACCAGTAAAACATGTCAAACGTGTAATGGTGACCCGCGCGTGCATGTAGAACCTGTCAAGGCTATCCTCATGTGCAGTGGATGGAAACGAACGGTGGCGACGTCCGATCCACCACGTGGTGCCACTGCAAACTGCCCGCTCTGCGAGCTTTGCCAAACACGGACACTCGATTGCAGGCGACAGGCACTTGTGACAGGCTGGCCTACGAAGACCCATGTCACATCACATGGTGTTTGATGTCTCCTGCTTTTCGAGATAGGGCTACGGCGTCCGCGGGAGCCGACGCGCACTCGCAGAGCCGTCGAGTGTGGAAAGTATGCGAGGGTCCCTGATGCGAGGACGGCATCGGGGGCAACTGATCTAGTCCGAAAGTCCCGTAACGTAAGCAGGAGCCGCGTGGAAACGCTGAGTGTGGGTACGTTGACGGGCCGCTCGTGCGAGTTGGTTGAAGCACTGGAGCGAAGAAGAGTTGACTTCTGTGCGGTGCAGGAGACATGGTGGTCCTGCAGCAAGTCAAGGGACATAGGACGATTCAGATTCAAGGCCGTTCTATGTGGAAGTCCTAGGACCACCAGTGGTGTCGGAATAATCGTCCCTGAACGATTTCGTGACTCGATTGTAAGTGCCGAACGCTTTAACGATCGGTTGATGAAGATCGTTGTCGCCGCTAAGGAGCGACTCTATCACTTCTTCTCTGCGTAAGCTCCGCAGACTGGCTGCTCCAATCAAGCCAAGGATGAGTTTTGGAGCCTGCTTGATGAGAAGACAGCAGAGGTATCGCCAAAGATGTCATCTTAGTCGCTGGTGACCTTAGCGGGCACGTAGATGCTGCGAAGGATAGGTACAACTGTCATGGTGGTTTCGCATACGGGTCGCGTAACGCCGATGGTGAGCGTATTCTTGAGTATGCGGAATCGCATAATATCACGATTGTGAACACCGTTTTCCGAAAACGCGACTCCCATCTCATCTCATACTATAGTGGGATCGCCAAGTCTCAGATAGACTTTGTCCTTGTGAAGGATTGTGACCGAAGTCTCGTCACGGACGCGAAGGTCGCGCCGTATGAGACGGTCGTCCCACAGCATCGACCACTGATCTGTACCTTTAAGATCACCCCTCCGAGGCTGAAGCAGATCGAGCGATGCGGTGCTGCAAGAATAAAGTGGTGGAGAATGAAAGAGAAGGAAGCAGTTGAAGCTCGCTTGCAATGGTACGGCCACGTTCTGCGTGGGAAAGAAGACAGCGTCCGCAAGATAGGCCTTGAGTTGGAAGTGCCAGGAAAGCGGCCTAGAGGACACCCGAAGCAGCGATGGTTCGATACGTTACAAATGGACATGAAAGTTACTGGCGTCCACCCTGATGAAGCACAATATCGAGAAAGGTGGCGTCACGACACCAGAAGAGCGGACCCCGCTACGAAGCGGGACAAACGCTGAAGAAGAAGTGAATGGAATCGAACCAAAATTAGCGGAAAATGACCAGGTTGGACAAATGAGTGGAAGTATTCGAACGGACAACCACTGTTCATCGATAGTATCAATTTTCGATCGGAGTTGTCGTTCAACACCACGATTTAACCAATCGGGATGCGATTATGATTATGCCGATGAGTAGACCAATATTAATCGATGGTATCGATTTTTCGACCGCAGTTACCGGTTTTAGCCCAAATTTGACCAATTGAAGTGGGAGTCACACGTCAGTTTTTTTTCGAGAGAACTACTCCCGCTTGCAGGAAATACTCCAGTATAAAGAGATTCACACAGTTTCTAGAACAAGACGACAGTATCGATTGACCGAATAACCGATCGACTATCAATTTTTCTGCAGATTAGACACTTCGGAGTGGGAACAGCACTAATGCGGTGGGCAGCGGACAATGCTTACGTCAATCGTTTTGAGGATCTCCACTTACTCTATTCTGTGCAATAAGCAAGATTAGTTTTTTCTTCTCTAATGGGGCCGAAGGGTCAATAAACCGTCGTGTCCAAGGCGTTTTGTTTTCGGAGTTTGGGCAGAAGTCCCAACCAGACGTTTTGAGGCCGATAGGTTTACGGGTAGTTGCTGAGCTGTATAAGCAGCTGTTGACGAGCTGCAGTTTCAATACTGGTATAAGTACTTGGGCAATGGCTTGAGGTGACCTGCCAATGGACAAGTCAGCGCATTAACATTCCCGTGAAATCCGTGCAATTCTGATACCTAGACTGGAAATCCGAAAAAACAACATTCAGTTGGAGTGCATGCGAAAGTCGGCGCCTTCTCAGAGTGCGCTACCTTGCACCTCGAAGAAAAAACCGATAAGAAGGTTAAGAGTGGCTCATTTGACATGTCACGAGGACGATATTACAAATCCCGACCTACTACTAGAGAAAGATTGGCTTAAAATTAGTTTTCATTTTTGTTGTTTGTTCGTTATCCGTTTTCCGTTATCCGGCCATTTTTGGGAAAAATTATCCGTTCTATGTTATCCGGGTGTCAAGATTTTATTATCCGCTCATCTCTGATCTCAACTCAGCCCAGTTTTTCCTCTTTCATGGGAGTCGAAAGGTCAGCAATCCAAGGTTTTGTTTTCGGAGTTTGTAGGCGAAACCCCAAGCAGACGTTTGCGGTCGGTAGGCGTCTGCTATTTATATAGATAAATCGAGATGTTACGTGCGATCAGACATCCCCAGTGGTGTAAGTCATATCATTCTGCTCGGGGAACAGAGGGTATGGATTCGAGCCCCGTCTGGCGCAAGAGTTTTGATCGCAACAAAACATCCTGAAACTACGTTTAGCCTCTCTAGCAGCCGCTCCAGGCTTAAACAAATGTGTTAAGACATGGATTAATCGTCTTCGTACATCTCGAGATAACCGCCAAAGTAGGCCTCGAACAAAAATACCTTTTCTGCATCTCTTTATCTCAGATACAGTTTGAGTACTGCAGATCGATGTTGTCTCAGTCAACATTCCCAACGATATCAAAAAAGCTGCATCTGGTTTCTAATAAAACTCTACAAACGCTCACTCTGCAAGCTGTCGCCCCACATGATTGAAAGGTTCGATTCTATATGCATTGTGCACGGCGCACTCCAAAAGCTAGCTGGACAGCCTTAGAAAAATTCCTGAGTAGGGTGGCCGAAAATTTATGATAAAATTCTCCAAACAGTTTGAAATAGTCTTGAAGACTTTGCATTTCCCAGTAAGGGAAATGGAAGCGCAGTGGCCATGCGTTCGCCTCATTCCTGGCATGACAGAGCATTGGCATCGTACGCCATGCTTGAGATACTCCGAAAGCACGCATGTCCTGGGAAACAAGCTGATTTAATCGCAAAAGCCCGCTCCGGTCATTCTTGGGCCTCCCTCGGCGAAAATAAGGGTGTTCTGGCAACGTTGTACACACATTTGTGTAGAACTCGAAGAGAAGAATCGAATGATGACAACATGTTTTCAAAAGGCATGAAACTGAAGAAGTTATGAGCATGCGACGATTTGCGACGGTATCTTTCCGTCGCAAACCGCCGTGTTGACTGTGCGACGCCAGCGGTATTGTATGTTTTGAACATTTTGTAGCGTTATTTCACTGCTGCTAGTATTATGCAGTGTTTATCTTCTCGCCATGTTTTTAGCAACTACCACTTATATATAAAAGAGTTTGTCCGTCGCGTGATCTACCTAAGTGAAATACGCCTCATCATCTACTGCGCAAAATTTGCTATTGCACGTTGGACGTTGTTGCAGCAGCGGAAGCGCAGCCCTTTACTGCTTAACACAACAGCACCTACGCGCGCTTCTGAGCGTCCAGATTCAGAAGCCGTACCGTTGGCTTTGTACCATTAGCGTGAGAAGACCACTAAAGGGTAAGAGCAGAAGGGGGATTTCGAGGTTGGAGAACCGATAGCGATCAGGAGGGATCGACCTGGAGGAGGCATAGGGATCGGGGGGGGGGGGCCGATAGTGAAACAGTTGAAGCAGGCCAGGAGGTGGCACCAAGAAGGGCTTAGGCAATAAGGAGGGACCAGTAGGGAGTTACCAATAAAGAGGGGGCAGTAAAGAGGATCAGCAAGGGGATCCATAACCAGTAAGGGAGGCCGGATCTGGAGGATGTGACACCGATGTGGCGCAATGGGCGCTCGCTCGCCGTCGTCGTGTCGTGAGCGAGAGAGGGCTACTTATTGGGGTAGAGTAGTGAGGAGGATCCCGAGAGGGGGGGGGGGGGGGAGGATCTACCTGGAAGAAGGGACCTGGAGGCGGGACCAGGACGGGGAACCAACAAGAAGGGAGCCGTACGCACCGACGTTTGCCGTGATCATTTTTGGACCACTAAGGGGTGGTGGAGAATGACAGAAAGGGGGACCTCTAGGGTGGTCCAGGAAAGCGACCAGGAAGGAAAGGATCAACCTGGAGGAGAGACCAGGGCAGGGAAACCAGCAAGAAGAGATCAGTAGGGGGCAAATAGTGGTAACAAAGTAGTAGGCCAGGAGTTGGGACCAGGAAGGTGGGGGACTAGCGAGCGGGAAGGAAGAGCAGTAAAGGCGGACCAGCAATTAGATCCATTAAGGAGAAACGAGTGAGGGGAAACCTGGCTTCGGAAGACATGTTATCGATATCTAGGAACGCTAGTTGTTGAGCATGAGAACGGTTGTGGAGGAGCAACCTGAGAGACAGAAGTACTGCGCAGCACAAACCAATGACGTTACTGGCCGGCTTGATGCCGACAAAGTACGCACCAGGTCCTTGATGTTAGCGAATTCTATGTTTTACAAAACTACTTTCCATAGGTCAGTGATGCTACAAAGTCGCGCGAAGCGCGCAAGTGCGAGACACGCCGATAGGCGTGTCGGAGCACTTCTTCATATTAAATTGGATCTCCGTGTCAGTATGAAGTTGCCAGTATGAAGACGAGTCCTTTCTAGTGGCGTTTCCGAGCGATTTCACACAGAGAGCTTTGGTTGATTGTGGCAAAACGTTTTTGGGAAGTGCAAAAATCCTGCACCACTGGGAGTCGAGCCATAAATCACCCCGTCTCACCACGCCGCTCCTCCATCCCTGCGGTGCGACTGATCAGCCATGAGCGCGGTTTCCAGGTTACCTGAGCTCGGAGCAGTGCTGGAAATGGTTCATAACTTCGTTCGCAGATGAGCACAGCAGAAACTGAACACATATTTGGAATCATCGTTCGAAGTCGCATCCAGCGATTTGCATCTCATCTCAAAATTCCATAGTCACCCACTACCGTCCCCTTGTTAGGTGAATTCGTGTATTCCGCCACAGATATTGCTAAATACGCTGTCATTTAACCGAGTATGTTTGCATTTTTGTAGCAGTTTAGATAGCATCATAGTGGACAGCAGGTGCGTGTAGCGCAGTCGGAGGAGGCGCCGGCTGTCGCGTGCACCCGATACCAGGTTCCTGGTTCGGATTTCCCCCAGGCCAACCAAGCCTTCCATCCCTCTGGGGTCGGTAAATTGGTACCAGACTTGTCTGAGAAGGATAGAGCGCTGACTTGTTCATCGGCTGGTCACCGCAAGTCATTGTATGGCCAAATACGCATTCAACTCGCCTTCACGACATCCCATAGAAGTAGAAAGCGTGGCGCATCCCAAAAACGATTGAGTAGCGCCGTCCTTTATCCTCTATCCTTATCCAAAGTGGACAGCTACGGAATCAAATTGACGACGTATTAAGAGAATTACACATTACACTTCCCATCTAAAAGAACTGCAAAGGTGCCCAAGAAATATGATCATATTGTTTCGATTGTCACGAGTTTCCTTTACGTGTACCATACAAATGATATAGGAATTACTTCAAAACGTAGAAATGCGGAGAACTCATGACGCATCATTTAATAGGATTGCGCCATGCGTTCGCACAGTCTTCGTCTGTACAACGCCTTTTCGCTAAAGTCTCTGCCAAATCCTGGATTTTTTCACAAGCTAAAAACTTACGCCGTTCAACCGATGTAAGCTTTTTGTTGGGACATCCTGCATAAGCTAAGGTAAAAATTCAAATCAGCAATTTATTTCGACTTTCTTAAAACGTGTGAAGCCTGATTTAAAAAGTTTTTGGCAAGAAGATAAATAAAAAGGAGGATCTAGTAATAAGACTAAAAATAATACCCTAAATATTCAAAATAAGCATTGGATAACGTAGGCAAAAAACAAAACATTTGTGCTACACTAAACATCCGCTAAGTCTTACGACCTACGGTTCACGATTTATGATTAACGACGGTTTTTCGTAATTACGATTTACGATTTACGAAAATCGGGATTCCATTTAAGCACACCCCGGTGGGCATGGAGTCCACCGCGGCCAGAGAGGAATTGGATTCGAGTTTCACTTCGTAGACAGCCTTCACGGGCCTCTTGCAGAATATGACAGTTACAGTTTTTCCAATTTACAGCAAGCCCTCCTCACTTCCAAAAGGAATGATGAAACCTTCATCGAGTTAAGGTCGTATTCTGAAGGAAATGATGAGGGAGGAAAGGGCGTAACTACGCCTGCTCCTTGATGATATGGCACGAGGGCAATTCTTGCCAGTATATTGCTTCCGATGAAAAAGTGTGAAATCACCTTCGACTACGAATATGAACATACAAGTTCGTCCCTAATTCAAGGAGTTTGTCAAGGTGCGCAGGAACCAGCAACAGGGTGTGCGGGATTGTCGTTCCGGTGTTCCGAATTCCCGTTCACTGCCGCTTTAAGGCCTTCCGTTCCGTGTTCCGTTTTTTGCTCGCCTTTTGATCTTTACGATAAACAGAAGGCAGAAGAAGAAATACTTCTATGCGTCGCCTTCTTTGTGGTTGCTTTCCAAAACGTGTGGTTCACTGTTCTTATGTGGGAACAATTTGACCACAAGATGTATAACTATAATATGGTAGGCTCAAAGTGCATGGGAACAAACGTCTTATGACAGAAACTGTTCCGTTTACTTATCCAATACATTGCTACGTTCATTTGGTCTGCGGTGTATGTAGGGCGGAATTTTACTTACCGAAAGCTGCTCACGAAACTTTTGCTAGGTAAACTATTGCATCAAGAAGCTCAACGAAATTGCATATCCCTACCACGAAAGAAGTTTCTCCGATCAGACGACATGAAGCGTGGAACCGTAGATCAAACAAGGAGCTATGGAACATACGTTATCCACTTTCGAACTTGGAAATGAATCGTTGGTGCATCCTTAGAATGGAAGAATGAGTTGATTTTAAGCGTTGAGACTATTGGAAAATACTACACAAAATCATTGCTATTTACGACTGATGGAATTCCACATATTATCTTTAAAAATGTGCCGCTTCCCTCTATAGACCTCTGTCGATGATTTTAAACATTTCTTCAACCCGCTGTGAGGTGCCTGCTATATGGAAGGAATTCATTGTCACTGCCATTCCAAAGGATTGAAAATAAATGGAAGTATTGGAAAAGATTGTGTGAGATAAGACTGCTGCATGGTTTTCTACGAAAAACTTAGTTCGGTATGAGTAACATGACTTCACGAACCCTACACTTCTACTCACCAGCTAACTGCCTCAGGCGTATGTCTGAACCGTGAAATGAATAGGAAAACTATCGGAGTCTTCACCCTTCACATGGTAGGAAAGTGAGCACCGTTTTTGGCAAAGTCCTTGAACCCTAGGAGCTAGAGACCCTCAAAGTTTACTATGGGATCGTTTGCACAAGTGATAAGTGGATATCATATTCGTGGTCAGCGCCCCTGATAACCCCCTTAGGCCTATGTTACACTCCCGCGGGAGCAGCCGCGGGACGTCCGCGGACGGAAGGTGCACCGCGGACGGTCGTCGTTGTCCCGGGACGGGTAGCGTAGCATTGGAGCGCGTTTCCCGCGCCGAACTCCATTGGACAACAGCCTTCCGCGTGCACAGCACCGCAGACGGGTACCGTCCCGAGGGCGGGAGGTATAACAGCTCCCTCGTCGTCTGTCGGCGGCGATCCGCGGACGGCGGGTGTGGCGGGCCGCGACGAGTGGCCCGGCGCGGGGTCTCGGCGCGATTTCCGCCCATCCGCGAATGCTCCGGGAGTATAACATAGGCCTTAGGCAATGTTTGAGTGAATTTTTTTGTTCCTCTTTTCGACATTGACCAAGGAGCTAGGAGTTGCGAAAGCGTAATAGTGCCGCTTCAGAATTACACATTGTGATCAACTTTTTGGAAGATATCTCTGGACACCCATCTTCAATAAACAATCTTTCTATGCTTTACAGTTTTTAAATGGTCGGCTCACCAGACGATTCCAAGGCCATGGCGCTGCCATCTTGCCATACGCTGGAAGAAACGGTGACCTATACTCCCTGACCTGCTGCAACTGCAGTAGCTACCTGTCCGTCATCATCAGTGTGTCAATTTTACACCTTCAACGGGCAGTATGGTACAGCAGGACATGTGCAACAATTGGCTGCTCTTCTTTTAACACGTGGGGCACATGTTGGTGAGATCAACTGGGCATCCATTCTCGACCTGTGGACTGGTTCCATCATATGCTCTCGTAATTGCTTTATTTATGTCTAGTTGGAAAGGACAAAGTGTCGCATATAGAGGGAGCAACTGATGAAAATCTTTTACTGAACACGTACTTGGCAGCCTATAGTGGAACATATGCATAGGAAAAGTGGGGCAGGTGACTGATACTAATCAAGGAATGAGCCTTAACAATTCGTCAAGGCACGTGGATCGAACATCTAACCCTGCACTCATGAACCACTTTCACTCCCGCTGAGCCACCGAGCTGCTTGCATTAGTATCTTTCACAACTTCCCTTATCTCCACGTAGGGCGCGAAAATACCTGTTAGGTGCGTGCTAACAGTATTACTCCACACAGGACCTTCAGCTGCCCTAACTCCTTGGTTTTAATGACTTTGGGAAAATGATACCTACCTTCCTGCTATTTCAAGAGTGGAGATTCTCGTGGTGGCATTCATTTTCGCCCTTCGGACCTACGCCTGAGTTCCCTGGTCAGCTAGCTTACTGCATCTTTGACCGGAATTTGGCTTTTAGGTTACGTTGACATCGAGGGGAGGTTTTGTTGATGTTGTGTATTTTAAATCGTCAAAAGCTTTCCATGTGCCACCTCATCGCAGTAAAAGGGTTAACATCGCTTTAGTGAGTCCAGCGGCACAAATGGTCACGCAGTACGCGATACTTTGTTGAGTATGGGCGGCTCTCATGTTTCCATGGCCAGGAACATGTGAGTGATGTCAGCCCACGCCAAACAACTGAATCCGCCGCCTTGTCCTCCGCGCGCCGGAGGTGGTCTTCTATCTTCTACGACTTCGGTTGAATCCACCTCCGGCGAGGGGTCATCTAATGTCGGAGTTGAACTATCAGGACGTCATCGGAATCGGACTACCGGAAGCCCTCTCCCACCCTGACACGAAAACTGCCTATTCATCTGCACTTATAATTGTCGTACGATCGCATCTAAGCAGGATCTTCGGGCATGGTTTACAGAAGCCGCAAAATCAAATACGACGTTGTTGCATTGCGACCACAGAGGAAGAAAAGGAGGAAACGAAGGAAGGGCAAGACGGAAACCATAAGAAGGACCGACCACAATGAACTTCTTATTATCGGAGCAAAGGTGGACAGGAAGAATATTGCCGGAGTTGGATTTTTCGTCAATTCGACAGTGCACCACCAAGTAGATTCTTACAAAATTATCGGTTCGCGAATAGCTGTTCTGCGCTTGGAATCCAAAGATCAATGAACCAAATCCATCATAAATGGATATGCTCCAACATCAGTGACCACAGACGAAGAAAAGGAGGAATTGTACAAGCTGTTTGAAAGGACTGTCAACGACGCCACTACAAAGTTGTTGTTGGGGACTTTGACGGTACCGTCGGTACGAATGATCACGACGACGAATGGAAGCTAGGACTGCATTCTTCCTTAAGGAACAAAAACGGAGAGCCCTGATAGACTTCCTATCTGCGTGCCGTCTCTACCACAGAAATGCTATGTTTGAGAAGCCTTCAAACCGGCGATGGACCTAGGAAAGCCCAAATGGAGAAATACGTTCGGAGATGGCCATGTTCTTACAAACAGACGCTGGAGTCTGTTCGACGTCTCCGAACTGCCTTCATTTGACACCGGCTTGGATTACCTTCTTGCCCGTGCGAAGCTGACTCTCAAAAAGAAGTTGTTTAAACGTAACACTCATAAACCGGCACCGGTGAGTATCCCCACACTCAAGTCGGAGGAGTTGGACTATGCAGTAAAGTCGTATGATTGGAATCTTTTTTAAGATCCATCGGAAGACTACGACCTTCTCTTCAAAGGACCGTTGAAATGTGCTAGCAGCTCTTGCGAAGCCACATCAACGTCTGCTTCAAGGCTTAACGCACATGCGATTAAACTCTTAGAGCAAAGAAGAGCTGTCAAACTGGATCTTAACGCCTCCCAGAAAAAGTCACCACCTCGAAGGCTTGTCAAATTGCAGTGAAGGGTCCATTCAAGCCTACATAAGACTGAAGCTGTTAGAAGCCGCTGAGAAAGTATACACGCTGCAAACGAGATCTCTGCGACAAGAAGGCAATGACGTCATCCCTTATGGATAAGGATGGAACAACGCAAACGTCTAGAAGAGCGATGGAAGTCATCGTTCGAGAATTCTACACAGATCTGATTCGTTCTTCCAGCACTGTCCCGAAGTGCTTGATGTCACCAGCTGAGGAAGTACCTCCCATTCTGGAATGAGAAGTTGTTCATGCCATCAGAAGGATGCAGCCAAGGACTGCTCCCGGACCGGATGACATTTCTGGTGATCTCCTTCACGGGTGGCAGTGCCCTTGCTCGCTTCTTGTCAAGCACTTCAACCACTACCTTCGCCTTGGTAGGATTCCGGATGGAAGAAATCGAAAACAGTTTAATCTTCAAAAAAGTTCAGCAGGATATTCCATGTTCGACTCTCGATGAACCTTGGCATCTTTGATGTTGCAATAGTCGAGTAGTTTGTTTAGCGTAGCCAAGATTGGTACAAGGCTTTATTTCGGCTGACGTTTCGTTTTTTTACATTTCGGCGTTGTCGCCTTCTTCAGAGCCTGGAAAAGTCGAAGTCATTTGAGAAACTACCCTCCCAAATGCCATTTCATTCTGCAGGAGCCCATCCAAAAGGCTAAGAGACCAAGAGAACGGCAACGTAGAAAGTCAGTAAAAGGCTAACCTTTATGAGTGGACAAATGAGCCCACTGACACCCTAGCTGAACGGATGATGGGAGAATGACATAGAGCCGTTGGGATCACATGCCTTAGGGACCTAACGGGTCATGACCCAGAGGTCAAAACCCACACAGGGCGACGTACGGCGCCCTGTGTGGGTTTTGACCTCTGGGTCATGACCCGTTAGGTCCTTAAGGCATGTGGTCCCAAGGGCTCTATGTCATTCTCCCATCATCCATTCAGCTAGGGTGTCAGTGGGCTCATTTGTCCACTCATAAAGGTTAGCCTTTTACTGACTTTCTACGTTGTCGTTCTCTTGGTCTCTTAGCCTTTTGGATGGGCTCCTGCAGAATGAAATGGCATTTGGGAGGGTAGTTTCTCAAATGACTTCGACTTTTCCAGGCTCTAAAGAAGGCGACAACACCGAAACGTCAGCCGAAATAAAGCCTTGTACCAATCTTGGCTACGCTAAACAAACTACTCGACTGTTCAGCAGGATGTTTTTGAACTTCCAATAGCACTTCGTGATAAATTTCTGCTCTTCGAAGAAAAGCCTAGAGCTGGGTCGACTCTTGTTACAGACTCAGATATGTAGAGAGGGTTATTAGAGCAATAGCAAAAGTGGTAAATTGTGCAGTCAATAAAGTCTCATGTCACGTGCCTTTCACGTACATAGTTGTCAATTTCTAAACATTAGAAGAGGCACAGCATAGGTTAGTGTAGCCAAGTAGTAACAGGATTTTAACAAGCAGTCAACCAATGCACAATCAATCGAGATTAAAATGCAATGTATCAGTCGAGTGCATGGTGCAATCTTGACTCTTTGCATGACACAAAAATTTCATTACCTTCGCTTTTATATGAGTTTCAAACATTTTCAAAAGCTTCATTAGCACCAGTGTTAGAACCTCTCAAATAGTACATGCATTTTTAGGATACCCTTCATTTTTCGCAAGCTGTCGTATGTTTTTAATTTCCAAACCTTCAAAGAAGCTCACGCCAATCGAAACTGACATTTTGAGGAAAAATTACAACAAGTATTCAAGCGAAACACAATCAATCAAGTGCAAAATGCAAAGCTTCAGACGAGTGCATGGCGCGATCCATACCGCTCATTTTTAGAAAATTTCCACTTTTTTAGTCTTTTATGTGTGCCAAGTTCTTCAGTACATCTACATTGAGCAAAGTTATCAACTTTCAAACAGTGCATACATTTTTCGAGACTCCCTATATTTGTGAGCACGAAATTCGTGATTGAATTCTGCGTGGAGTGTTGGCTTGGAGAGATGTCTTAAGCGGTGAGATACATACAATCTTTCTTTCAAAAAATGAGATCTTCTAGAAGGTATATAGACGATGTGGTTGAATTTTGTGTGAAATTTTAGCCTGGAAATATACCTTTCACAGCTTCGTGGCAGGTCTACGAAGAATATTTTTTATTTTGGGGAATATCGCGTCAACGGTAGTCTTTATAAACTTGAGGTAGAACTTACTATATAGAGCTTGAAATTCTGATGTAGAGTTATGTTTGTTTCACACCAATATGTATCTTTACACTGGTTTTCTAACACCTCTGAATGCCTTATTGACTGCAGTCCCAGCAAATCTGGTCGACATGTGTGCTCCGCTCGTCCCTCGGCCGTCGTCGTGGGCCGCCGACGACGGCCTTCGTCACACGCGTGTCCGCCGCACGCGCGACGGGTGTGCCAGCGGTGAGCGGAGCCGGCGAGCAGGAGAATAACGCTGCAGGTATGGCCACCTGAGAAGACCTCCAGCCGACAAAAGGACCATCAAAGTATCAAAGTAAGTAAGCCTTTGACAAAGTTATCCATGGAAAACTTCCGGGTAAACTTTACCATCTGAGCGTTAGAGTGGCTGTGCTCATATGTGTATGGAAGGCGTATACGTGCTAATTGGAGGTTCTTTTTCCAAATACTCTCGTTGCAATTACAGTGTACCTGAAAGAGAAGTATTGTCGTCAGTCCTTCTCCTTGCGTACTCCTTCAGCATTCCAACAATTTTAGACACTTGTCCTCAAGTGGAGGTGCAGATGCATGCTGACGATATAAACAATTACGGAAGCTACAACAGGGGAAATAAAGAGCAAGTTTGTCAAGCTTTAACTAAATCCATAAATATGATGACGAAGTGGTCTGAAACTTGGGAAGTACTAATAAATCAACAAAAACAACATGGCCTTTCATGTTAAAGGTTTAGCAGCTACATAATTCAAATTTAACCATAGATTGGTACCTTCCGTAACGGAATCCTGTGACCTCGGTATTTTCCTGGACCGGGAGTTGAAATTTTCGCCTGAAATGTAACGATAGCTCGATTCCGATTACCTTGTATAAGACATACATCATTCCAACTTTGGAGTATTGCTCTCAGGTTTGGAGCCCCTACATAAAACAGAGTCGGGAAAAAATTGAAAAGGTTCAAAAGACATTCACAAAAATCTTGTTCTATAGGTGCCTCCCAATTACCTTCCAATTAGAATAATAGTACTAGAATAAGTCCAAGATACTGGAAAGATTCAAAATTTTTAATCTCTTCATAGCAGTGTCTTCAATGATTTGATTCTGTTTCAAAATTCTCAAGCGTGAGCCAAGGCTGAGCGCTAGCAAATATTGGCTTTTCGTGCTATCGCAAGGTCGTCATTATAAGTATTGTGGTCACTACCCCAGGTAAAGAAGGAAAATAAGGAAAAGCGAAAGATGGTGTCAATTCACCGACCCCAGTAGGACGGAAGGCTTGATTTGCCTGGGTGGGATTCGAGCCAGGAAGCTCAACGAGGAATGCAGGCCTCCCCCGGATTCGCTACCTGCACTTCAGTGAGATGTTTAAGACAAGCTAGTATGTAGGGTGCTAGGAGGCACTATTTTCCTTATTCCCAACTTTAAGAAGAGAGAATTTGGGAATAAGGTAAAGGTTTTGTATTCACTTTCTGTCGTGAAGCTCGTTGGTACCTTTTAATTACCTTACTTGGCCCAACACCAACGTTTTTCGAAGTCAACTGAAACAAATTGACATGCTTCCCTCACTTCACATCCCAGTCCTTGGTTAGAGCTGAGGAGCAATTTTTTGCGAATTTATTTTTGCATTCATCACGTATTCCTTTTCATTCATCAGAATCAGTATCACCAGCTTGTTTTTCAAAATTAAATATATACATACCTTTATGTGCACTCTTAGCTTCTTAGCTGGTTGTTTAGTGTCTCCTAGTTGCTCTTCTTCATAGTTTACTTTTCTTAGCTTTTTAGTTACTCTCATACCATTTGTTTACTGCTTGATAGTTTCATATACTTCTTGCTCAATCACTTCGTTCCCTACTGGTCTTGTATGATTGGTCAGACTGAATATACATACAACTCTTCTGTTGTTTTCCCGAAGACATGGTTCTTATGGAGTTAACAGACCTTCTGAATTTGTGTCCGGAACCAATTTCACGACTTACAGTGTTCCACTGCTCTTCTCCTTCAAATCCCCTCCTCAATGCTCTCCTATTCAACTCTTTCTAGTAGATTTTTCGCAGTTTTTGCTGGATTTCTTTTATAACTCGCAGCTTCGCCTTTCCTTTTTTGCAGAAAGTTTAGATAGTTTAGTTAGCAAACCGTTTCACGACACGCGCGATACTCACGTGTCTGTTGGGTGGGACAGCGCGAGTTTTCCCGCACATGTAGATAATGAATAAAAGGGGATAATATTTGGCAGGGCATCCTACTATACATAAAGGAGCAAGTGTGTGTGTGTGTGTGTTTGTATGCGTGTTTCCGCCACACTGAGTTGGGGCGCGGCAGCCGAACACGTCGGCAACCGTGCATGGCGAGCCGTAGACGTGCCGAACACGTCGGCAACCCTGCATGGCGAGCCGTAGAAGTGCTGAACACGTCGGCAACCGTGCATGGTGAGCCAGAGACGTGCCGAACACGTCGGCAACCGTGCCTGGGCTTAGATGATCATCGACGGGAGGGATCTTTGGAGGCAATCCGTCATCCTCAAAAAATCGATAATATCGATCGATGTCGATCGATATTATCGATTTTTTGAGGATGACGTTCAAGCTGCACGAAACTTTACCCCTAGGGGTAATCGGGGTCACTGAACACGAATCTGAAGTTCGTTTTCGAACTGTCGATCGCCATCAATCGATATTGGGCAAATAAGCGTTTTTGTGGAGTCGTCCATTTTTTCGCTTTTTTCTAACTTGCCCTCATCGACGTAGTTAAGATGTTCTTTCTGAGGAAACTATAACATAGGTATCAGCTACAATTGATGTTGAGAAGTTATCGCCATGGCGAAGCCGTCGGTGCGGCCGAGAGGCCGCACGGACGGCTGGTAGATAGGAATAAAGCAGTAACCAATGGAATTTCCCATGGACCATCTTGACCGTAGATATTACTGGACTCAGCGATTAATACTGTGCTACTAAATGCTTGATAACTTTCCATAAACGCTAGTCAGTTTAACTTTCTGTGCCAACATGAAGTTCTAGGTGGATCTTTATTTAGCAGGGCCTGACGTTTCGACTTCTCGTCGTCTTCAGAGGCCAATTGGATTCACCGCAAGGGCTGATGTTCGCCCACGTCAGTAAGCCAGTAGGGACCTTACTGACGTGGGCGAACATCAGCCCTTGCGGTGGATCCAATTGAATAAATAAACAAATAGTTTAAGTCTGCAATAGGTCTTAAGAGTGTTTGAATCGAGGAGCTATATCCTTAGTAATATATGGTAATTCATAGATAGTGCTTCCCCTTATTCGTATGGTTAGGTCTAGCTTAGAGCATCGGTTTAGTTTTTAGGTCCATATTTAACCTTATGCTATTAACTTTGCTTCCAGTTGGAAAATGCAGTTAAACATGTTCGGCATGGAATAGTAGGACGCGTGAAGCGTAGTCGGATGAGGTGCCGGCTGTGGCGTGCACCCGACACGTTCTACCATGTTCCTGGTTCGGATTTCCAATCCAGCCTAACCAAGCCTTCCATCACTTCAGGGTTGGTGAATTGGAACCAGACTTTCTGGGAAGGACAAAGCGCTGACGTGTTCATTGGCTGACCATTGCAAGTCATTGTATGGCCGAGCACGCATTCAAACCGCCTCCACGGAATCCCGTAGAAGTAGAATGTGTGGCGCTTTCCAAAAGGGATTGAATAACGCCGTCCTTTATCATATCCTTATGGAAGAGTGGCAAAACAACTACATGTAACTTGTAGGATCATTAAATCAATTACGTATACAGTGCTCTTTTACAGTTCAGAAAGAGTTGTAGATGCTTTTTTTAGAAGTTCATCAGCAACAAAGCAACTTCTATATCCATTTTTAACATAGTTATAAGAAATTAAATAAGGTAGTGAATTTTGCCTTATTTTCGTTTAAATGTAACGTACTTCGCGATCATGTTCTGTGCACTGACTCATTGCGAAGTAATAACAGCATTTGATACAGTCTGACAGTGTAGCAGCAATCAAGGCATGAGTGAAGAGCTCATTCGTGTTATATTCAGTACTTTTCAAAAGTGTTTTTATGTACGTTAGAAAGTATAATTCTCAATTAGTTCTAACGCTGTCAGATGGGTCTTTGCTACTCGGCATCAATATTCGGTTCTACCGAAGACTCTGCCCATATCATTTATAAAGAATAAAGGATAAAGGACGGCGCTATTCAATCCCTTTTGGGATGCGCCACACATTCTACTTCTACGGGATATCGTGGTGGCGATTTGAATGCGTATTTGGTCATGCGGTGGCCAGCCGATGAACAAGTCAGTGCTTTACCCTTCCCAGACGGGAAATCCGAACCAGGAACCTTGTATCGGGTGCACTCGACAATCGGCGCCTCCTCCGACTGCGCTACACGCGCCCATATCATTTACACAGTAAATATTAATTGAATTCTTTGCTCTCATTTGTGTACCATTCACATCGATCGGAAGCCTCCATTCTTCCATTACTCTGTCAATTGCTCTATCATCAATTGCAAAATATTTGTGCTGCTCTCTTTTTCGTCTCAAATTCTTTTCTACTCACTGCCGTTCCAAATATGGTATCTGCTTATCGCACTCTGTTGTTCGACAATTAGAGTCGTTTTTTCTCATAGATGGCGCGAACTGCATATTTTTATGTAGCAGTAGCGCACGTTGGTGTCCTCGTCAACACGCACTTGGCCATGAACATCGATTCGTACGAGTCTCTGACAATCCGAATCGGACGTCTGCGACTGAAGGGATATGGCTCCGTGCCGGCTTTGACTGTGTTCGTCGCGTATGCCCCAACATCCGACTACGACGACGAAGAGGTCGAAGCCTTCTACGTGGAGCTGGAGAAGTTCTATAAGGAAGATCACAACTTCTACAAGGTGATCGTCGGCGACTTCAACGCCAAGATCGGGCCACGAAGGTCGCCGGAAGAACTTCACATCAGAACCCACGGTTTGGAGTGGATCGAGCAAGGTGAAAGGCTGTCTGAGTTTATCATGTCGACCAAGACCATCCATGGAAACTCACAGTTCCAGAAGCCTCCCTCTCTACGATGGACCTGAGAATCCCCCGGTGGCCAGTCCCACAACGAGATCGACCACATCATCTTCAATCGCAAGTATTGCCTGACTGACGTCTCCGTTTTCCCCAAGTTCTACACGGGATCGGACCATCGCCTCCTTCGCGCAAGGTTCCGCTTTTCGCGTCAAGGAGAGAAGGCCGCGAAGTTCGAGAGGAGGAGTCCCAGAACGACCATCAACTGGGACCTCTACACCTCTCTTGCCGGCCTTTAGGAAGATACCGTCATGGACAGCATCGATGATGAATACGACCGCTTCGTGCACTATCTCCGCGATAGTGCTAATGGAGCCGAGAGCTTGAAGACCACCAAGAGACGTCTTTCTCCGGATACTCTCGAGCTGATATGCCAGCGTGGAGCAGCACGAGAGTCAGGCAACTACCAGCTGACGTCCGAGCTTGCGAAGCTATGCAGAGCGGAGATAAAGGAAGATCTCAAGGAGAGAAGGGCGGAAGTGTTGACTGAAGCAGCAGAGGCAGGGTTGAGCATCCGCAATGCCCGCCGGAACTTCGCTAACTTCAAGACCAAGATGACCGCTCTCCGACGTCCTGACGGAACCGTCACCTCTTCCAGAAGGACCATGGAGAAGGTCATCCACGACTTCTACTCCGATCTCTTCGATAGCCACGTCCACCTGCCCCCATGCCATCTTCCGCAGGATGGATACGTCGTCCCTCTGTTCTCCCTTCCGAGATCCGACACGCCATCTCGTCGGTGAAGAAGCGTACAGCACCACGGCCCGAAAGGATCAGACCCGAACACCTGAAGAACCTCCCGCCAGCGCTCACCAACACCCTGGCGCGGCTCTTCACACGATTCCTGTCGGAGTACAAGTCCTATCTCAGTGGAAGACCAGCAAGACAGTCTTGTTGTACAAGAAGGGAGACGTGCACGGCATTGGCAACTATCGCCCGATCTGTCTGCTGTCCGTAGTCTACAAGCAGTTCACTTGAGTGATCCTAGATAATATTAGCAAAACAATGGACGAAGTACAGCCATGCGAGCAAGCAGGATTTTGGAGAGGATTCAGCAGAATCGACCACATAGACACCATTACGAAGCTCACCAAAGTATCAGGAGAGAGCAAGTTGCCGATGTGCCTTACGTTCATTGACCTGAAAAAGGCATTCGACTCTGTCGGGACTGAAGCGGTCGTCAAAGCCCTGCTCACACAGAGCGCTCCTATTCATTACATCACAGCCCTTCGAGAGCTGTGCAGTAGATTGTGACCAAGGAGTCACCATTCTACAGCGACGATATCAACAACTGCACCATCGTTGCTTCGCTGACAACACCGAGCATCAGCCAGGCGGAGTGAATGCTGACGGGCTTCGATCGTGTATGTAGGAACGTTGGAATGGAGCTGATTCTTAAGAAGATTCATGGAGAACGAACGAGTTTCTGATGCCCCATTTTCGCTCAACGAAACGAATATTTCCGAATGCTCCAGCTACATGTATCTGGGTCGTGAATTCGACATGGCCAACGACCTAGCACCAGAGCTGAGCAGGAGGAAACGAGCGGCTTGGGGAGCTTTCAAGAGCGTCGAAGTAGTCGCGAAGAAAACGAAGAACGTCCGACTCCGTGCTCACCTATTCGATTCCACTGTTCTTCATGCTCTAGCATACGCCTCAGAGACCTGGGCTACACGAAAGCAGGATGAACACGTGTCCGTCGAGCGACGAGTATCCACCAGAGTACTCTGGCACGCGACATGGACGAATGGAGACGCTGCTGGCGCCATATCGATCAACTCGATGATGAACGGACGATAGGTGAAACAGGTGATACAGTGCTTGCGCAGCTTGCAGTATTACATACTGTTTTAGAGGATGGATTTTAGTCTATCTTCTGTCAAAAACTGAGCGTCAAAAACTGGGTGTAGTAAACGCAAGTTGGTAAAAAAATTAAGTTGAAAATGGACAGTCCAAGATAGCATTATCGGCATATTTAATTGTTTTAGTTCTTAAGGAGCGAAAATAAGATGCAAGCTCGGAAGAAATTATATGAAGTTTACGGTGAGGAGCGCCTTTCCGAACATGCGCTGGTTTGCTCGCTTTCGCTCTGGAGATTTCAATGTGCAAGATGCACCACATACCAATCGTTTTTGACGAAGACAAAATAAAAGCGTCAATCGAAACCAACCGTCTTATGGCTACTAGAGATGGCGAAGAAGTTTGACATGTCGAATTCCACCGTTTACTTGCCTTACAGCGCCGTGGTTATCTAGACAACAACGGATTTTTGGGTTCCTCAGGAAGTAAAGGAATTCCTCCCCATTAAACGCATTAACGATGCGACTCTGCGAAATCGTAACTAAAACGATCCATTTCTAGAAAGGGTCACAATGGTTGATGCAAAATGGACCAACCAAAACACGCCCCCACGATAGACATCCAAGGCCAACATCTGGAAGGATTACAAAAAGTATAGCGTGTATTGGAGCTGCTAAACCAAGCTATTCATTCGAATGTTTACCGTCGTTAACTACCGAAATTGAACGAAGAAATCAAGAGAAAGTGTCCTGAGCAAGCCAGTCGCAGAAACCTGGTGTAGCGTCCTGGTAACGCCAGACTCCACACATCTTTGATAACCCAGCAAAAATTAACAGAGTCCAACTGAGAACTGGTGCCACACCCACCCTACAGCCATGAATTTCCTTACACCATCAGATTACCATTTGTTCCGCTCCCTGAAATGGCAAAACTTTTGATTGCGATCAAACTGTTGAAAATGAGTTGCACCAGTTCTTCGCTTCTAAAAACAAACGCTTCTTCGAACGTGAAATTTCTCAACTTCCCGAAAGGTCATTCAACGAAATAGGCAATATATCGTTGATTAGTGCTTGTTTTTAATTAAAGTACACTCAGTCTGAAAAATATGAAAAAACGGCATTAATTATTGAACAACTCAATACGATGGTTATTGCTAGATGAAAATGCAGCATATATTTATTATCTGATTCGACTGTCGTCCTTTTTCTCCGCAGAGCTGGTAGTTTGTGCTTAAAAATTGCTAAGCCATTCAGTCTCCCTTAGATCCGGGACCAATGAAAGGCCGTCTAGATATTATTCGGTTGGTGCATAAGTTCTCGGACATTTGGGGCATGAAATATTGATTATCACAACATACGAACAACAATATCAAATCATTTGAAGTAACCACCCTTTACATCAATTGTCTTTCGCCAACGTGCTGGTAAGTCATGGATGCCTTTTCTCCAAAACGTGGCCGGTTGTGATTCGAAAAATGTGAGCAGTGCCTCCTTGACATCCACTCGGTTCCTAAATTGCTGGCCGTCCAAATAGCGTTGAAGGCTTGAAAACAAATGATAATCAGAAGGAGCGAGATCTGGTGAGTAAGGTGGATGTGGAAGAACGGTCCATCCGCAGTCCGCCAGCTCAGCCGCCGTCGCTCTAGCAATATGCGGTCTAGCGTTGTCGTGTTGAAAATACACCTTCATTTGCTCTCCTTGTGTGGTTTGAAGGTGGGCCCTCAACTTCCTCAGTTGGTTGACGTAAACCTCTGCGGTCACTGTTATCCGTTCGTCCAGCAGCGCCCAGTACTCTACGCCAAGAACGCTCCACCAAATGCATAGCATCACCTTTTTCACGTGAAGGTCGGGTTTCGGAACGTCCTCTGCCTCTCCAGTTGCGTCAACCCACTGTGCACGCCGGTGATAATTAGAGTAGAGTATCCACTTCTCATCCCCGGTGACAAGTTTGTCCAGCCATCCGTGGGTACGTCTGAGGGTAAGTAGAGACAGAGCGACATCGGCTCTGCGATCCATGTCATGCTGTGTCAAGTGGTGGGGTACCCAGCGACCCAATTTTTGCACCTTGCCAATCGACTTCAATCCTCGAACGACTGTTGAGTGAATAACACCAAGAGTGCTTGATAGTTCGCGAGTGGTTTAGTATGGGTCCGCTTCCACTCTACAGTACCGGACATGCCGCTGCGTCCAACAAGCACAAGCGGCTCGAAAGATGAAGAGCGGCGCAAAAGGCCGCCGGAGTGCGCCGTTTTCCGCTCGCCACGCGTCGCATGTGACGCAGGTCGCGTTAGGGCGCTGCGCCCTCTACTTCTGGACATTAGGCTGATGGAAGGAGCCTACCCATGCGCTTGGACGAGCATAGCCTACTGTTTGGAGCTAACCGCTGGCATGGCGTGCTGCAAACAATGCGTATAGGCCGGACGGAATCAATAGAGTGGGCGCGACAACCCATAGAGTGACCGACAGCATGTAGAGTAAGCGTATGGGAAGTTTAAAAAAAATCCTAGCCTGGCTACTTAGGAATTGCTCTAAGACTGTCTTGCTTGCATATGGAGTGCACCGTGAACAATGCATATGGAATCGAACCTATCAATCGAGTGGGCGCGAAAGCTTGTAGAGTGAGAGATTGGGGAGTTTTATCAGAATTCCCTAGCCGCCCTACTCAGGCATTGCTCCAGGACTGTCCAGACTGCATCTGGAGTGCACCGAGAACAATGCATATACAATCGAGCCTATCAGTCGAGGTGGCGCGACCGCTTCCAAATTGCACGCGCGGGCGAGTTTGGAGCGTGATAGCTCTGTCAAGTGTGAACTGTTCCGACTGCAGCTTGTGTATTTTGTAGCCAGTAAGATTCTCTAGCAGTTCGCCAAAGCACAGCAATGTAACCTAAGAACGGGCAATGCCTAATCTGGCTTAGTTACAGCTACTGTTTTATAGCGGCGTACGGCAAGACGGCGAGATCATTTTTTTCACAATTTCGCATCGAGGGTGAGGCCGCGGCGAAGAGCCGACGACGTCACCGAAAATCAATATTTTCGAATCTAGCCAGTTTGGGCACCATTCGATAGCGCTTTTGATGGTGAATGGAACGGTGGTGCTTAAAGTGGCGAAAACTGTAATGTGGACGAGTAAGAACGAGGGGAACATCGACCATTGTTGTGCTAAATTGCACGCGCGGCGTGTTCTGAGCGCGATAGCTCGGTGAAGGTTGAACCTCTCCGGTTGCAGTTCATGGGTCTTGTAGGCAGTAAAATGGTCTAGTAGTACTCTAAAGTAGAATGGTGTAGCTTAGGAAGAGGCAATGTTACAGCGCTGCAAAAATGCAGGTTTGCAGGTTAGCCTTGTGGGGTACGATTTTTTCCAATTTCAGTCGACCCCTGCGGGAAGACGCGGAGAGCTAACGACCTGCAAATGCGCAGGCTAGCAGAACACTAAAGGTACTTTACGAGGAAGCGCTCACAGCTCTCCAGCTACCTAACCTGGCTTAGTTACAGCTACCAGTTTAAAGCGTCGGAAGATAGCCGTTAGAGTTTCTTGCGCTCTTACTCGCCAAGATTTGAGTTTTCGACACTCGAAATGGTACTTTTTTGTTCAGCATGAAAAGCGCTATCGAATGGTATCAATTTCGACCGAGCGCTGTCGAATGGTGCCCAAATTGGCTAGATTCGAAAATATTGATTTTCGGTGACGTCATCTGCCCTCCACTGCGGCCTCACCCCCGATGCGAAATTGTGAAAAAATTGATCTCTCCAAAATTGGTCATGATTGACACCGTTCGATAGAGCTCATCGAGCTGAACAGAACGGTGTCATTGCGAGTGCCGAAAACTCAAGGAATGAAGGAGTAAGGGCGGAAGAAGCTTCACTGTTGCCGTCCGCCGCTCTAAAACGGTAGCTGTAACTAAGCCAGATTAGGCAGCTGGAGAGCTGTGAGCGCTTCCTCGTAAAATAAATTAAGTGTTCTGTTAGCCTATACATTTGTAGGCCGTAAGCTCATCGCCTCTTCCCGCAATGATGGACTGAATTCGAAAAAAAGAGTTGTACAAGCCTGACCAGTATTTTCGCACCACCGTAACTTTACCCGTGCTTAGGTTACATTGCTGTGCGTTGGCAAACTGCTAGAGATTCTTACTGACTACAAAATACATAAGCTGCAGTCGGAACGGTTCAAACTTGACAGAGCTATCGCGCTCCAAACTCCGCCGCGCGTGCAGCTTGCAAGCGGTCGCGCCACCTCGACTGGTGGGCTCGATTGTATATGCATTGTTCTCGGTACACTCCAGATGCAGTCTGGACAGTCCTAGAGCAATGCCTGAATAGGCCGGCTAGGGAATTCTGATAAAACTCCCCAATCTCTCACTCTACAAGCTTTCGCGCCCACTCGATTGATAGGTTCGATTCCATATGCATTGTTCACGGTGCACTCCATATGCAAGCAAGACAGTCTTAGAGCAATTCCTAAGTAGCCAGGCTAGGATTTTTTTTTAAACTCCCCATACGCTTACTCTACATGCTGTCGGTCACTGTATGGGTTGTCGCGCCCACTCGATTGATTCCGTCCGGCCTATACGCATTGTTTGCAGCACGCCATGCCAGCAGTTAGCTCCAAACAGTAGGCTATGCTCGTCCAGCGCATGGGTTGGCTCCTTCCATCAGCCTAACGTCCAGAAGTAGAGGGCGCAGCGCCCTAACGCGACTTGCGTCACATGCGACGCGTGGCGAGCGGAAGACGGCGCACTCCGGCGCCCTTTTGCGCAGCTCTTCACCTTTCGAGCCGCTTGTGCTTGTTGGACGCAGCGGCATGTCCGGTACTGTACTTCGGAGGCCATCCAAATCCAGTGTCATCTGGCGCCCTTCTCATTATCTTCAACGGAGAATTCACCAACTGCAAACCTCGAGAACCACTGGTACACAGTACTTCGAGCAGGAGCACTCTCGTTGTAAACATCCTTCAGTCGACGATACGATTCGTTTGCATTGAGGCCATATTGATGCAGGAATAACATGACGTGCCGAATATGCGTCTCAGTTGGGATGAATTGCTTAGCCATAATAGCTGACGTTAACAATGCAGAAGTAAATGTTAGGAAACAGTTTTGCAGCCCTTTCCTTTCTCTATCGATCGATCATTTACGCGTTGATACATGTGAGAAATTTGGCGGGAAAATGCGCTTCCAGTTCAGGAGGGATCAAATGTCCGAGAACTTATGCACCAATTTAATATATTGCTTAGGAACGAGATTTCTTATTGTTAGACAGTATATGACTTTGCATGTTGGCGTTGCTGTTGTCTGGTTCTTTGTTCTGAATTAGCTTATTTTCGTTTTTTGAAAGGTTTTAAATGCAGTTGTCGTTGTTCATTGACTGTTTGTCAACGACTGCCTCATGCAAGAGTAATAAACATAAACATAAACACAAGTTCTCCGAATAGTTGAAGGGGTTCCTCGCGCAGCATCAGGCAATGCTTGTAGGACAACCTTGGGACACCTTGGGACACGTTGAGCACCGCCTAACTAAGAGAAAGAACTAGAGCGTGGGAGGCAACTGTAACTGCTTCGCTCTTGTTGAATTTCATGCATTACATGTTAACGATCTCACATAATCTTTTCGTCTTCTTCGAGGGCTCTCTTTCTTTGGGAGAAGCACAGTCAGTGCACATATAAAGCAGTGAACATATGTACGTAGAAGTAGTCAAATTAAACTAAAAAGGAAGGAAGCCGATGACAACTCTCCGACAGTTATTATATATGTACCATTTTCACTTTGAATTGTACACTTCTCAAATTAAATTGGACACTCTTCTAACAAGGGTGCTAGGTGACCATGGGACTTTGAGATGAGATGCATAGCACTGGATGCGGATTCGAACGCTGATTCCAAATATGTGTTCCGTTTCTGCTGCTCGCATCTGTGAACGGAGTATGGACCATTTTAAGCGTGGCTACCAGCTCAAGTAGCCTGGAAACTGCCCTGGTGGCGCAGATGGAAAAGGAGCGGCTTGGTGAGACCGGGTAGTTCATGGTTCGAATCCCCTATGATGCAAGGTTTTTGCACTTCCTAAAAAGGATCTGCCACGATCAATCAGAGCACTCTATGTGAAATCTCAACGGAAAACGTTACCAGAAAGGACTCGTCTTCATAGAGACAACTTCAGACTGACACGGAGATCCAATTGAAATATTGCTAAAAACATTTATTTATTTATTTCTTCATTACGCTACATAAGGTAGACGTCAGAGAAAAGACACAAAAAAACACAAACACCAAACACAACACAAACAAAACAGAGCACTACCAGCTAACAACTTAAAAGTCGACACCTAGTTTTGCGTCGAAAAGTACAAAAACATGGCGGAACAAACAACAGCACACACTGACACCTTCTTCATGACCTACATCGATGCTCCCGCATTGCTCATCTCGCAAAATGAATGCGAAACTGCTGGTCTTCTTCTCTTGCCTTGTACGAACTCGAGAAGTATCGGAAGGAACTCATCCAAAAGACGCCAGCATACAATACTGCCGACTTATCTAGTTTGGAAAATTAGTCGGCAGTAGAGTCCTTACCGAGTCCGTGTCTCAAAAAAAATTCGGCTAGAGGGGCACTGTTTAAGACAATGATCACCCACATGCAGTACAAATGGGTGGTTTTCTGTTGCGATTTGACATAGAGAGCTTTGGTTGATATAGCAGTTCTTTTTAGGAAGTCCAAAGATCCTGCACCACAGGAATTCGAACCTTAAACCAGTCCTTCTCACCACGCCGCTCCTCTACCACCTGCGCCGCCACTGCTAGGAAGGCAGCGGAGTTTCCAGGCTACTTGGGCTCGTAGCCATGCTGAAGATGGTCATAACTCCGTGCATGCGCAGCAGAAACAGTGCACATATATGGAATCACCGTTCGAAGCCACATCCATTGATATGGATCCCATCTCAAAGTCACATGGTCACCTAGTATCCTTCCCTTGTAAGCTAGCTCTAACAAGGGAAGGGTCTGAAGCGTCTGTCTGAACGAGGAGAGCGAGTCATATAGGGAGAATCCTCACCCCTCAATTAGTATAAAAATGTGTTTATTTCTTGCCAAGTCGTTAAACCCAAGGAGTGGGGGTCGTTGAAGTCACAATGGAATACGGCGAATCACGAGTTTGGGGGTCTTGTACACCGCGATGCCTCTCCCGACAAGCGGCTCGGAGCGCAGTGGAAGTGGGGCTGCTTCATGCGAGGAAGATCGGGGGTTTGTTCTTGTGCACTTCTGCATTTTTGCATTTCTATCTGATTGATTGAGATTTATTGGATTCTGACGACTATACCATTCTCAGACGTTTTTATGCCTAATTTTCCAGGTGAATGCTGTGGTATTCTACACGATGATGTAGAAATGATCAACATCAGTAATACACAGGTACAATGTGCATGAAGCAGCACTGCGCGCAATACGGGCAGCGTATAAAGGCCGCAGTTTGTTTCACAATTTGTTTCCATACATGCACCCATGACCTCAGGAAGAACCATCCTGCTCGGATTTTCAAAAGAGACCAGGATGTGACGTCGGAGGTGGTTCAAGTGAGAATCGAGGTCTGTGCACCCCGCAAATTAACCCAAACCGCACTGATACACTCGTTCCCTCATCTTTGCCTGTCACCTGGAAATCAGAGGTCTGCTGAAGGTTTACTAAAACCTAAAGCCAACAATGTCCGCCGATGCTCGAGTGGCGATCCACTTGCTCACCACCTGCTCTCGCTGTAGTGTGGCTCACCTTTAGACAAAGAACCATCGAGGGAAGAAATCACATTGGCCGAATGGACGGCCAGCATACTAAATGGCTTTGAAACACATCAACTTGAAGTTGATGAAGAGTTGTGGTAAAAAACCGGTCAGTAATAAACAAGTCGCAAGAAAGGTACTCTCCACAATGTACAGCTAGAAAATGCGCAGAAAACGTCTGAAAATGGTGTAGACGAATCCCCCAAATCTCAACCAGTCAGTCGCAGCGCACAGAACCAAACTCCGACCTTCTTTGCATGAAGCAACCCACAACACAAAACCAACACAGTACAAAACCCCCAAACTCGTGATACAACGTATTCCATTGTGACTACAAGGACCCCCTACTCCTTGGGTTTAACGACTTGGCAAAAAATAAACACATCTTTATACTAATTGAAGGGTGAGGATTCTTCGTATATGACTCGCTCCCCTCGTTCAGACACACGCTTGCGACCCTTCCCTTGCAAGAGCTTTGAAATCAAAGCAAACTCTTCCAAATCGAAATGACCATTTGTGATTATTATGTGTTTGTTATTTTCAGCTGTTTTTGTCTTGTGTTAAACTTCATGCGAGCAGCAATTCTGCTATCAAATCGGTAAAATCCTTTTCTTTCTTTGGCACTGAAAAATGACGGTATTCCTACTTTTTAACACTAGCTTTGAACCAGTATTTTCTCAAATAATACAAATGTTATAAAATTGCAAACAATATGTTTCCTATGGAAGCAGCATTGAAGGAAAGCGGTTGTTTATTGGAAAAGTCAACTAAAACTTCATAGAAAGGTATACTAAAAATTTCTTTGAACAAACAAATATTCTGCCTTTTTGGCGAGTCTCTATTCTAATGTAGAAGGGACTCATTTTGATTTGGAAGAGTTCGTTTTGATTCCAAAAGTGTTAGCTGGTTCAAAAGGGTGTCCAATTTGATTTAGTGTCCAGTTTGATTTGAAAAGTGTCTAATGCAACGGGAAAATTGCAAGTATGAGATTAGTATAAAAACTGGCACTACATGTAGCCTATTGCATAAAGTTCCTTTTTAAAGTTCTGTAAAAAAGAATATTTTCAAAGGTCTGCCTCTAACAAGAAATTCTCTTTATGTCTATTAATTTTTTCGTTTAATTTTCGAATTTATTTATTTATTTATTTATTTATAACTGCGCCTTGAATGCGATCTTTAAAAAACAGAGTAGAAACACAAAACAAAGCAATATGGTCGATAACGTTGATCAACAAAGAAAAAGCATAAAACCATCATGCACTGCAATTTTGTATTTTTCGGTAAGGTGCTGCCATTAGAAAAAAAACGAAAAAAAAACTAAGTAAAAGTAGCCTGAACGATGAGTAGTCATAAGACAATGATAATAAGAGTAATAAGTTCATTTCATTTGATATAACTAGATCAAATAGATTCGTTGTTGTATAGCAATGCAAGTCTCAGGCTAATCAATCAGTATGTCCTATGGCGTGATTCCGAATGAATGAGATCACTTTCGAGCAGCTAAAAAGAAGGAAGCGCCTAGGGGTCCGGTCTAATTCCGGTCATACCTACTCCATCATTACGCTTCTCTTCAATGCTGCTTCCATAGGAGCCGAGTTGGCCTAACCGATCTTGCAATAAGACACTGTTGGGTAGTAGAGACGTATACGATATTGACTCAGAAAAAACAATAAAAAATTGAGAACAAAAATATCTGGGGGTTACATGGGCTTCTCCGTATCTAGCATCTGGACAGCAACAAATAAAGAATTTAGTACAGGGTGCGCCAAAATTATGACGACAAGGTTTTCAATTCGCCAAGAGAGAAAATGCGGTACTTTCGAGAAACCAACGATGAGATAATGTTTATCAGTCTATTGTAAACTATACGTAACATTGACATTCGAAGATATCTCCATCGGCATCGATATAGACTTTGAGACGCTTCGGGAAGGCATCGACGGCGGCACGCAAGTAAGGCGCGTTGAGCTCATCCCACGCCTTTCTTCAAAGGATCCACGGGTCGGTGAGGTTTCCCGCAGGCTTTGGCTTCCAGAGCTAGCCAGACCGTATAATACATCGGATTCAAATCCGGAGAGTTGGATATCCACTCGTGGAAGCTGCTGAATGGCAGAAAGTTGCCTTTGCACCAGTCTTGCAGCATTCTTGCTCTGTTAGCTGGAACTCCTTCCTTTTTGAAGGTCCAGGAGGGCGCACGTGGATCTCATTTAGGCCTTAAGTCCCAGTTTACGGAAGATTCTTCTCAACGACGTCTCCATGATGTCCATTTTCCCGACAACCGGCGGACCGAGCGCGCCGGCTTCCTGCGAATTCGTTCACCTACCCTCCTAATGTTGTCCGTAGTTGTAACAGATAAGTGTCTTTCCCGTCCGGATCTATTATCCTCGGTTCCCAGGTCTTCTTAGCGTCTGATGGACCTATTCATATTACTCTGATGACTCCAAGACGGTGGTGGATGTAGCGTGCCGAGAAGCCTTGACGGTAAAGCTCAATGATTTAAGAAAGGTGGCACGAACGCTTCACTATCTTGAAAAACGACTTATTGTTATGTTTGACTGAAGTAAGCATAAACTAATTGACTCAATAAAAACAATAAGAGCACGAAAAAAAGCGGACGCTCCGAATAAAAGGTCGAATTGTTTGCGCATGTGCTGTCGCCATAATTTTGGCGCACCCTGTATAATACCGTTCACCAATCCAAAGGGTGCTCTGCAAAAATTAGAAGAAATTGAGAAACACAAAGCACACTCAAACCAAAAAAAGAGGAAAGGGAAAAAATCAGAGGAATCAGTTGCTGAAAAGCCATAAAAGAGTGAAATAGTGCGGCAAATATCATCTATATGGGGGAATTAGGAATGATAAAAACAAGATGGACCACTCTTAAGGTATAGGAATTTAAAGGAATGCCTTTTTAATTGTGTGGCTTTTACGCATTTCGTTTGGAAGGCAGAGGAAAAAAGCTTAATGATTGAAATCTACCCTACTTGTGACAAACACAAAAGTTCTCAATGTAGTAGAATTCGAGTCGACCAAAATTTGATCAACTGTCCGTGGATGTTTATTTTATTCTCTGTTGTCATCAGCAGTAAGAGCAAGACTGTGATCGACAAGACGAACCATGCTGTGAAACAGGCAGATCTGTGGACTTCGTAACTCTCTTCCAGAGACCTATATACTGTATCAAATAGTTCGCGCGTGCTCACTGCCTAAGCTAAATTCTTCAACAAATCAATCTGTAGCTTTCATAAGGTGGTATAAAAAAATCTTGGGCTGGAGAAGTCTTCTTGCCCAAGTTTTGCGAAAAAAATTGTCAGAACAAATGAGAACACTCAAGAACGTTCAACAGTGCTAAAGTGCATAGCACTTTGCACCTTCCCAGACGCTAGACCGCGTTCCACAAATTAAACAAACAAGGCATAGTAAAGCATTTGTTGTTTGGAAATAGTGGTTACTGCTTGGTTTCGGAATCTAAATGGTTTTTCTCGTTTAGCAATTTTGTTGATGATAAATGGACTTGTTATTTGTTGTGATGATGAAGACGTAGTCATATAATTACCGTGAAGATGGAGTCGATTTTCTACATAAAATGCAGCCAAACTAATTGCAGCTAAAGAAAATGTTACTACACGCATTTAACGGATTCGATGTAAAAAAAAAGTTCGTTACAAATAGTCGTTGAAAATTTACAGAAAAATTGTGAAAAAAACACACTCCCGTTGGCGACTCCATGATCAATTCTGAGAGTGCTTCAAAGAAGTCTTTGTAGGTAAAGCACTTGAGCTCAGCATTCATTTTATAGAGTACAAGTCAAACCGCGTTCAGGTGGAAAAATGTATCGTGTTCATGATGTCCTGAAAGGATTTGCAAAAATTGAATTCCTTGTCACTGACTCGAAATCTGACCGCAGAATTTAATCGCTCAAAACTCTACTCTTAAGTACAGTATTGTGATGGCTCCTACCTCGGTAAAAGCCAGTCTGAACATAAACATTTTGGAATAGACACTTCACTTTTATTGATGCTTCCAACTTAACCGTCTCCTCCCTGCTTCTATCAGCAGCCGGCTCATCTCGATATCATGGGTGAGTACCGGGGCCGGATTCATCAACTGCTAACCCGCGGGGATAGGGGGTAGAGATACTCACGATGAAGCCTACGTCTCTGACTCTTACCTTATCTCTACCTGGCTCTTATCTCTACCCCTTATGCCATGCATACCCAAGGGTTTAATTGTTGATGAATTCGCCCTCCGATCACTCAACGAGGATGTCATGGATGTTGCGGATGTGTAGTGGTGCAGACGTGCTGCCAGGACAGCAGGAGACCCGAGTGGGAGTAGTTGTTTGGTGCAGAAGTTTGATCGCAACAAAACATTCTTGTGGCAGCTTATAACCTAGGGGACGACCGCTGCAGGCTTAAATAGGTAGAAATTAATTATCTAACCACTTAAAGGCAACGGGTAGCTGTCGGGCGTTGTCAGTGTTCTTCTGCTATGTGTTGCGCATTCTTGATTCGAGTTGCAGTAAAGACACTTTAAACGTTCATCAAATCTGGGCGGTGCGAAGTTTCCCATCCCTAATACTCTACGAAGTTTCTCATCTCATTGTTGGCATGAACGCAAAACCTACATAAAGTTAACCGCAGTGCTCGGACTGGCGTATGTTATATTTGGGCGACACGTCGGAGAAGCTGTTGGCGACAGTGTTGAGCGGGTCCTACGCAGTGCGTAGTATACATTGGACCCGGGTGAATCATTTTCGGATATCCGATTCGGATATCCCGATCCGAATCATCCAATTATCCGGCCACCCCGAATTTGCCTTTATCCGAGTCATCCAGAGATCCGGTACTCGCAAAATCACTTTTATCCGAATCATCCAAAAATCCGGGGTACGTGAAATTGCCATTATCCGAATCATCCAATTATCCGGACCCTGGATGATTTGGATAAAATCGGATTCGGATAGTCTGTTCAATTTTCTCGCTCCATTTTAAAATCGCGCACCTTGGATAAAAGCACATTCAAACCAATTTCGCGGGGGAGAGGGACTCACCGTGTAGACCAGCCCCATACCGCACTTGCATGAAAAATGTCATTCAACACCTATGTGTCTACCATTTGATGAACTGTATTAGACCATTTCTGATGTAATTCCACATTCATGAGTCTTCTTATGAAGGAGGAAAAGCATTGAATACATGTTGACCCTCCCTCATTGACCCCCCATCCCTCATTGCGTCATTTGATTATGGCATTTTGGAAAGCCCGGATCTTAGAATAATTCATTTTGGAAACAGAGATGTGAGGATTTTTTGAAAAAATCCGAAGACGGAATACGGAACGAAAGAGCTCGAAAATGGGCACAAACCGGAATACGAAACACCGAAACGGAAATTACCCAAACTCATTACTTCGTTTAATTTTTCATAAATATGCATATATGCACAATCGTAGTAATAACTGAGATGCCGTTAACGAATTTGGATAGCGGGCAAGGCAGCATGCGACTCTTTTTCAGCAACATATAACAATAACAGAATCCTTGTATTCGTTTTATTACTAACCAGAGAAGGGTCTCAGGCGTAGGTCTGAACGGGTGAAATGAATAGTACTGCGAGAATCTCCACCCTTCATATAGTAGAAAAATGTGTTTCGTTTTTACTGAGTCCTTGAACCAAAAGAACTACGGGCCCTTGAAGGGGGGGGGGGGGGTGGGGTATAGTAGCGCACCGTCAGCACGTGACCACGTGCATGCGTGCGCGCGCTGCTTTACATATTTATTTTACTCTAAATTGTCAAATAAGGATCAGATTCGTGCTCGACGCGAAGTTTGGGCAAAAACGGTGACCTTACCATTAATCACCTTTACCTACTCTACTTTAAAATTTATAATAACTCCAGGGTAATACGGAAAACGGATGTTTCATGATCACCATCCCAAATAACCCCCTTGGAAGAATTTTGGGTGAAATCGGTGATTATGACTTCGATAGCCCTAGTCACCAGTACCTGCTGTAACCCGTACCTGTTGAAAGGTCATGTTTTTCGCTGAAAAATGCAAAACATTGTATAATTCAGAAACTGAGAAAAGTGAGTGAAGCACAGCTCACAGAAACCCTTACTTGACAATTTAGAGTGAATAAATGTGTAGGATTTATGTAGGAAGTAAGCTGATTTACACTGCCGTAAGGCACAACTTTCGCGACACTACTTTCACGACTCCGGAGGTCGAGCAGAGGTCGTAAAAAATTTTCGCCCAGACCTTGCCCAGGGGGCTATTTGAGGTGCTGATCACGAATCTGACATCAGTTTTTCAAATTTCGGCCGATGACGGTAGGTTGTGGTGGGCACGTGTGACGGTGCAATACTGTACCTCCACTTTCGAGGGCCCGTAGCTCTTTGGGTTCAAGGACTCAACAGGACTGTCTGAACGGTACGCCGGAACGGCAAGAACGAGTACTACAGGGAGAATCCCGTCCTCCAAATAGTAACAGAACATGTTTTGTTTTTGCCGAAACCTTGAGGCAAACGAGTACGAGGGTGTAATGGTTAAGGGTCCGCAGAGCGAGCTCTTCACGGCAGCGCAAGGTCCCTGTGTCGTGGAGTGGGCGTCGCAGTGGTAGAGGGCAGGCCCCATGTTTGTGAGGTCTAGGGTTCGGTTCCCATGCTACTCGCGTTTTTGTACTTTTAATATAGTATCGGATTTCCATAGGGATTTCCATATCTGAACTTATGTTTGGCTTCACAGTTCCTGCCCAGTGGTACCCCGCTGCAGCCCAAGCCTGGAATCGCGATACAGTCCACTTTCCCCAGTAAACTTGTATAGAATAACAATTCTAGTATAGCCAAACCTTTTCCTCCAAAACGATCTGTCCTCTCGAAAACGTGATAGTGCCTTCACTGGTTAGTAGTGTCGTGACTCCGGCACAATCCTCTTCTGGTTGAAACTCTTGGTCCTCTTCTTCCACTACTTCAACCTCTCCTCCTTGTCGATTTCCAGCTGTCGCAGTTCGAAGTCCTGTAGGATACTTGCTATTCCTTCCGCCAGCTTCATTTCGTCTTTCGAATGAACAGCATCCAGTGGAGATCCGCATTTCAGTGTCAATAGCTGAATGACCACTCGAGGGTTAGCAGACATTGTTGTGTCGGTGTTGGCGGCAGAAGCTTGTTATAACCGCGCGACTTTGTAAGCATAACAGAGGCGAGAATATTGATCGAGGTGGTAGGTCAAGATGAAGATCATGTGGCCTCTCCTACACAGTGAATAACTGGTGGCAGTCACCTAACCGACACTAATAAATTGCATTTGAAGCATTTTTTGGCACTCTGCCGCTGTTTCATGTTGTTCCTGTGTCAAAATTTTTTACATTGACAATGAGAACAATTTATTGGAGTAAAAGTTTCATACAAATCGCATTTGGCATATTTCGGACACTGCTGGTGAATTACGAGATGTCGACAAATAATAAGTAATAAAAACATCTTACCGTAGCAAACTCCAAAAACAAGTTCAGATATGGAAATCTCTATGGAAATCCGATACCATGGTAAAAGTACAAAAACGCGACATAGCATGGCAACCGAACCCTTGACATCACGAACATGAGGCGGGCCCTCTACCACGGCGCCACCCACTCCACGCCACCGGGATCTTGTGCTGCCGTGAAGAGCTCGCTCTGCGGACCCTTAACCATTACACCCTCGTACTCGCTTGCCTCATGGATTCAGCAAAAACAAAACATGTTCTGCTACTAAATGGAGGACGGGGATTCTCCCTATAGTACTCGTTCTTGCCGTTCCGGCGTACCGTTCAGACAGTTCCCTTGTCAGCAAAAACTAAACATGTTTTTCTACTACATGAAGGGTGGGGATTTTCGCAGTACTATTCATTTCCCCATTCAGACCTACGCTTTAAACCCTGGTAAGATGAATTTTCAAACATTGCTAGTGTAACAAATCGAAGTTTGTGCAAAATCTCTCTGCAATAGGAAGAAAATATTAGGTTGTCCCAATAGTCCCCGCCGTTTTTCAACGATTCACTGCAGATTTCGCCGGCGGTCTCTTGCATAGCGCTCATAGTGCTCCAGGACCTAACTCCAACGCGACGTCGCGGCGCTGAAACGCGGACGTGCGTGTTTAAGCTCCCAGACCACATTTCTAGCAAGGAACTTAAGATCCCACAGAATGTGGTAGGCAACAGTCTGCAGTAGGACAGTTGATCCGAGAATGGGTGATAGTGACCCTTTTCCGTAGTATAACCATAACCACGGGTAAAAATTGACCGAAGAAGTTGTAGATGGCAAATACTGACGCTAGAAACCATCCACATGACCAAGATTCCTGAATAAACTGTCGCTGATCGTCCTATTGAAACCACATTCATATACCATCTCCAAGAAACGTTGAAATAAGGCAAAGGCGTATCGCATGTCCCTATAGGAAGCGTTTCTAGCCGTCGGAAGCATCGGACCGCGACAACTTGTCCAATTTCGTCGGGCATCCTGCGCGACGCCAGGGGGTTCACGCGGCGTTGGAGTTATGTCTGTCCCCGCGCACATAGCTTTCGAAAGAAAATGATTTGCTCTATCAAAACATCTATTGCGTTTCTTTTTTCATCATAAATTTTGTCAATTTTTAGGTCGTTGAAGTGAAAAGTGAAAAGGTGAAAAAGTAGCCATTTGCGCACTTGTTCTCTCCGCTTAGGTTTGTAATTTTTTGAGCAGTTTTTTATAGCACTTGGAAGACAATGTTCTGTACTACAAGAATTTGTGTTGGTCCTATTTTCTCACTTGCCTTTATTGATTTTTAGGGCATCAAATTGGGAATTCCGACTTTTCCGCTCGAATTTTTACCAAAACTCCGGTTCTGTGGTTGGACTTTTTTTTGCTTGGTGTTATATGTCGTTTGGAAGAGGATGTCTTGCTCAGTAAGAATTTGTGTCGCGTTTATTGGCTCACGCTGATTTCTGTCGAATATCAACAACTGAAGAAGGAGAAGGAGTTGTTGGTGGAGACGATTTTTCTCTTTTTGGCATTTTGTTGATATTCAATAGAAATCAATAAACGCAACATACATTCTTATAGAGCAGGACATTTTCTTTCGAATAACATATAACACCAACCCAAAAAGTCCAACCACAGAGCAGGAGCTGTCGGCAAAAATAACCATCCTCTTTCGGACGTTCCAATTTGATGACCTAAAAATCAATAAAGGACAAATGAGCGAATAGCGCTAACACATATTCTTGTAGTACAGAACATTGTCTTCCAAATGCTATTTAAAAAACTGCGCAAAAAATTACAAACCTAAACGGTCTTGTAGTACAGAACATTGTCTTCCAAATGCTATTTAAAAAACTGCGCAAAAAATTACAAACCTAAGCGGAGAGAACAGGTGCGCAAATGGCTGCTTTTTCACTTTTTCACTTTTCACTTCAGCGACCTAAAGATTGACAAAATTCATGATGAAAAAAATGCAATACATGTTCTGATAGAGCAAATCATTTTCTTTCGAAAGCTATGCAGCGCTATGCAAGAGACCGCCGGCGAAATCTGCAGTGAATCGTTGAAAAAAACGGCGAAGACTTATGGAACAACCTAATATTTTAAACGCAATGAACCCAGCTGATGAGTAAGATACCAGAGATTTTGCCACTCATAGCACTTATCCGGCCTTATTGAATGTCCCAGATCTATCCCAAATAGGAGGGGGCAGAGTTAAGGTTACTTTTGCGTTCAGCACCCACGACATGACACCCACGCTCTGAATACACATAGGTGCAATTGTATCCTTTGACAGTAGCTGAAGTTCTAAAACAAACTCAGAGGAGGGGATTGGAGAGGCAAGTCTTGATTCAAACACTCATGAAAGCTTTTGTGGCCTTATACTATTCGGTAGTACATGGTTTCAAGAAGGAAATAGAATCCAATTTGGTTACTGTTTCGACATCAGGATGCAGCACCGGATTGGAAGCAACACAATCACAAACGCATAGTTAACCTCTTTCTTCAGCCTTTCGTTTATGTTCAAGAGGTGAATGAAGGCAGTGCAAAGCAATCAATGAGAGATTAGTCACCATTTTCGTTTCGGTTTCCGGCCTAAAAAAGGCGGAACTCGGAGGGAACGATGGGATTAAAACGGCCGGAAATCGTAACACGGAAATGGAAATTCCGCACGTACCTGTTTGGAATGATACAGCTCTTCTTTCCTTGACGAGAATGTTGTTGTTGTTGTTAAAGGATGGGTTCCTCTTTAAGGAACGGTAGTATTCTGATAAACTGCATCTTGTGTTAATGAGTCGGATATCCGATTCGGATATCTGAAATCCTGGGTCCGCGAAATTGCCATTATCCGGATCATCCAAAAATCCGGGGTCCGCAAAATCGCTCGTATCCGATTCATCCAAAATTCCGGGGTCCGCAAAATCATTCAATTATCCGAAGATTTTCTGTCGGATTCAATGTGTAGTGCGTAGCAACCTGCGCAACACTGTCGCCGACAGCTCCGGTGGGGTGTTATACTCCCTTTTCCAAGTCTGTCTCCGTGCGCAGCACAGCAACACGTTTTTGCTGGCCGTCGGGCCGCATCTGGAAACTGTGGCCTAGACAAACGTTTTGAATCAGACTTCAAGACACAGCACTATCTGGGTCCATTTAAATTTCGCCTGTGTATGCATTAGCTTTTCTTCATATTTCGAGCAGTCCTTGACCCCTGAGATCCCTTGAGCTCTGCAGTGTTTGTATGGGCAGTCGAACCCATTTTAGGTGATCATTGAGTGACATGGAAGAAAGAAGTTGCGAGAAGGAAGTCCATTTGCAAACTACAGTTTTGCGCCAGGCAGCACTCGAATACCTGGCACAAAAGTTTGGATCGCAACTCAAGATCCCTTTAATAATTGCTATGATTATTTCCCTAAACACCATTTCATCCTAGAAAATATTCTTTCTGAGGAAATTAGGGGCAAGGTCCGGTCCATATCTTAGGTAAAACTCACCATAAAAGCACGAC
Source organism: Heligmosomoides polygyrus bakeri (assembly GCA_947359475.1). Taxonomy (NCBI): domain Eukaryota; kingdom Metazoa; phylum Nematoda; class Chromadorea; order Rhabditida; family Heligmosomidae; genus Heligmosomoides; species Heligmosomoides polygyrus. Next base: position 57,349,214 of record OX375865.1, read on the forward strand.
GATGTCGCCAGACTGCCAAGCACATGTGGCTGGCTGAGCTTCAGACCTATGGACCGACCAGGTTGAGTACGATGTAAGCCACGGAGATGTCCTACAATCCCCTTGTTCCGATTAAGATGAAGTAAGCAAGCAGTAAAAAAGGGTTAGAATTCCTTTCTGACTTCTCTAGCACCTTTCAACTGCGCTACTCTTGTGCACTTAACGGAATACCACTTCGATACTGCACCATTTATTGCCGCTTCTATGAAGTGCTCGAATTGCTTCAGCTGTATTTGTTTAACAACAGCTAGGTGCTTCCACATAGTTTCGTTAGTCGCTGAAGTGTGTTGCAACTGGAGATGCAGCTTGCGCTCAAAACCGTTCACTCCATTTGGATTATTCATGTTAGGTAGAAGTCTGAGATTCTTAATTCTCTGAAAGGGCATTTCTTCTGGCAGGGATAAAGCACAAAATTATTTGACACCTACATTATCTCATTGCACGAAATGTTGTATTTTTATATTCATATTTTTCTGCGCTGTACTTTCGGCTTAGGCGCGGATCGCAGTTTCGTCGTCGTTCTATGTCGCTTGAGCTCCAACTTTGTTAATTGCCGTTCACAGCTGCTCACCCAGTTTGCAGAGCGCTTCTGTTTCTGGCGAAGTTCAAATCGCCTTGTCGCATCACCTCCACAGCCAACTACCGTTGCTGGTGGTGCCCCATTTGTTTATGCGGTTCTCATGCAACCACGGACGGTGCTTATTCGAATTGCAGTGCCTGGCAGCTGTCGAAGGGAAACTGGCGATCTGAATCAGCTGCGGCTTGGGAATCGGTTCCCGTGAATGCTACACGAGCCTTTGTGCTCCAATCGAGGCCGCGCCGCTTTTTGCAGCCATGCGTCTCATCTCGAAGTCGTCACTGTTCTTCTGTGGGGAACGTACATTATCGTTGTCCGGCGTGCCTCTATCACACCTCACTCACATCACTATTACCTCGAAGTTCACCTGTATCACCTGTCGTCCCGTTGATCATCGACTTGCTCGAGCGGGGGCGCCAGCAGCGTCTCCATTCGTCCCTGTCGCGTGCCAGAGTGGTCCAATGGATCCTCCTCGCTCGAGGGACACGAAGACCGTCATATCGGTCGTTCAGGGCTTTCACGAAGAAGTCCGACCAACGCATTGGTGGGCGTCCCGGTGTTCTCTTGACATCCCGCGGAATCCAGTCGGTAACGGCTCTCGTCCAGCGGGTGTCTGCGAGGCACATTACGTGGCCGGCCCACCTAATATTCGACAACCTGGCCCACGCGACAGCGTCTCTGATCTTCGAACGTCGGCGAAGCTCGGAACTCCGGAGGCCTTCTCTCACTTGCGTGAGTCATGTCACTCCGAGCATCGTCCTCTCGATTCCACGCTGCGCGACGCTGATCGCGTGTTCATCCTGCTTTCGTATAGCCAGGTCTCTGAGGTGTATGTTAGGGCAGGAAGAACAGTGGAATCGAATAGGTGGGCACGGAGTCGGACGTTCTTCGTTTTCTTCACGACTTCTTCGACGCTCTTGAAAGCTCCCCAAGCCGCTCGTTTCCTCCTGTCAGCTCCGGCGCTAGGTCGTTGGCCATATTGACTTCGCGACCCAGATACAGCTGGAGAATTCGGAGATGTTCGTTCCGTTGAGCGAGAATGGGGCATCAGAAACTTGTCCGTTCCTCATGAACATCGTCTTCGCAAGATTCAGCTGCAGTCCAACATTCCCACATACACGATCGAAGTCGGCCAGCATTCGCTCCGCCTGGCTGATGCTCGGAGTTATGAGCAAAATGTCGTCAGCAAAACGAAGATGGTGCAGCTGCTGGCCGTCGACCTTCACTCCCATGTGTCCCCATTCTAGTTCGCGCATGACGTTTTCGAGGGTGGCGCTGAAGAGCTTCGGGGATATGGTATCCCCTTACCGAACCCCTCTTCACATCGATACGTCGTTGTAGAATGGAGAGATCTTGGTCGTGAATCCACTGTACAGCTCTCGAAGGACTCTGATGTACTGAGTAGGAACGCCCTGAGTGAGCAGGGCTTCGAGGACCGCTTCAGTCTCGACGAAGTCGAATGCCTTCTTCAGGTCGATGAACGTAAGGCACAGCGGCAGCTTGTACTCTCGCGACACTTCGATGAGCTTCGTAATGGTGTGTATGTGGTCGATCGTGCTGAATCCTCTCCGAAATCCTGCTTGTTCGCATGGCTGTCCTTCGTCCAGCGTTCTGCTGATCCTATTCAGGATGACTCGAGTGAACAGCTTGTAGACTACGGACAGCAGGCAGATCAGGCGATAGTTGCCAATGTCGTTCACGTCTCCCTTCTTGTACAGCAAGACGGTCTTGCTGGTCTTCCACTGAGATGGAACCTTGCACTCCGACAGGTATCGTGTGAAGAGCCGCGCCAGGGTGTTGATGAGCGCTGGCGAGAGGTTCTTCAGGTGTTCGGGTCTGATCCTGTCAGGGCCGGGTGCTGTACGTTTCTTCACCGACGAGATGGCGTGTCGGATCTCGGAAGGGAGAACAGAGGGAACGACGTATCCATCATGCGGAAGATGGCATGGGGGCAGGTGGACGTGGCTATCGAAGAGATCGGAGTAGAAGTCGTGGATGACCTTCTCCATGGTCCTTTTGGAAGAGGTGACGGTTCCGTCAGGACGTCGGAGAGCGGTCATCTTGGTCTTGAAGTTGGCGAAGTTCCGGCGGGCATTGCGGATGCTCAACCCTGCCTCTGCTGCTTCAGTCAACACTTCCGCCCTTCTCTCCTTGAGATCTTCCTTTATCGCCGCTCTGCATAGCTTCGCAAGCTCGGACGTCGGCTGGTAGTTGCCTGACTCTCGTGCTGCTCCACGCTGGCGTATCAGCTCGAGAGTTTCCGGAGACAGGCGTCTCTTAGTGGTCTTCAAGCTCTCGGCTCCCTTAGCACAATCGTGGAGATGGTGCACGAAGCGGTCATAATCCTCATCGACGTTGTCCACGACGGCATCTTCCCAAAGGCCGACAAGAGAGGTGTAGAGGTCCCAGTTGATGGTCGTTCTGGGACTCTTTTCTTGAACTTTGCGGCCTTCTCTCCTTGACGCGAAAAGCGAAACCTCGCGCGAAGGAGGCGGTGGTCCGATCCCGTGTAGAACTTGGGGAAAACGGAAACGTCGGTCAGGCAATACTTGCGATTGAAGATGATGTGGTCGATCTCGTTGTGGGACTGGCCACCGGGGTTTCTCAGGTCCATCGTAGAGAGGGAGGCTTCTGGAACTGTGAGTTTCCATGGATGGTCTTGGTCGACATGATAAAGTCAGACAGCCTTTCACCTTGCTCGTTACACTCCAAACCGTGGGTTCTGATGTGAAGTTCTTCCGGCGACCTTCGTGGCCCGATCTTGGAGTTGAAATCGCCGACGATCACCTTGTAGAAGGTGTGATCTTCCTTATAGAACTTCTCCAGCTCCACGTAGAAGGCTTCGACCTCTTCGTCGTCGTAGTCGGATGTTGGGGCATACGCGACGAGCACAGTCAAAGCCGGCACGGAGCCACATCCCTTCAGTCGCAGACGTCCGATTCGGATTGTCAGAGACTCGTTCGAATCGATGTTCATGGCCAAGTGCGTGTTGACGAGGACACCAACGCCGCCTACTCCCCTGCTGTCGCATGTTCCGAGGAACAGTTCTTCTCCGGAGTCGTAGGCGGCGTGTAGGGGGTGGTGTCTTCTCGTCTCGATCAGTCCGATGACGTCGTACTGGATCTTCCTGGCTTGCATCATCAGGTCCTCGACGGATGCTTCCGACGCAAGCGTGCGGGCGTTGTAAGTACAGATCGTCATCCTATTCCTTTTCAATTTGCCCAGCCTGGTTAGGCCCTAAGATTTTAGCAGCCTCTCCGTACTCATCCTTCCCATCCCTGCAGAAATGGGGGCTCTTCCGGGGTCAGGGGAATGAGGCCCTTTAGTGCTGCTGTGTTTGAATTCCATACAGCACGGGTAGCTAGTCAGGCTCTGTCGTGCGGGCGAAGAACTCCGGCAGCCAGCCAGACTGCCCGAAGGGACGGGGCGAGACTTAAGGCGACCTCGAATCGCCTTACGATGTACTCACAGTCTACCGAGTGCAAGCTTTTGGCCGAGCCGACACAGTTAGAATCCGCACAGTCACAGACACACCCACGCACACTGTGCACGAACATGCCGCTCCCACGCACAAGGAACGCGTCGACCCGACACAGCAAGAGCGAGGAGTCCATCCCCTGCATCCCACCTGCGTCTCTGGGCAGTACACGGTCGCATTTGGTTCGCGGTTAATTCCCCTATCCACCACCCGGGGACGCGCCACGTGGCCCTGCGACAAGCGGCCCGAGATCCCTCTTAACAAGAGAGCCCGAAGCCTCTCTATCGAGTGAGATCCGTGGACCTCGAAGATAAGGCCTATCTTTCGGACGCCGTCTTCTTTCTCACGCAGAACGTGGTCGCACCGCCGCAAGCGAGCTTCTTGTCAGCTATCGGCGCGACACCGAACTTCTGCCTAAGGGCATCGTTTCGGACCCGGTCCATGCGCGTGACTCCAGCCGTCCAGTGCAGCATCTTCGTCTCCATGACGCTGAGGCGCGTTACAACCTCCTTGGTTGCTGGCCAACACTCAGCGCCGTTGCTACTGGCTGGATGACTGCTCCGAAGATCTTCGACTTAAAACGCTCTGGTATCTTCTTGTCGCAGAGCACGCCAGTCAACGAGCGCCACTTGGACCAAGCTGCACTCACGCGTGAATTCACTTCGACCATCAGTTTGCCGTCAGACGCGACTGCTGATCCCAGGTACTTAAAGACCGCAGTGTGTGGAAGCTCGATGCCGTTAACCTTGATGAAGCTGGACTCAGTAACGTCTGTCGTTAGATGTTCGGTCTTCTTCACGTTCAATCTGAGTCCAAATCGCTCCAAGCGATCACACCAAGCTTGCACCTCTCGCTCCAGTTCATCTTTATCTTCGCAAGCGAGCATTATGTCATCAGCATAAAGCAGTGTCCAGGGGACAGGCTTCTGAAGATCTCGTGTAATGGCGTCCATCACGACAACAAAAAGGAGTGGGGAAAGCGCAGAACCCTGGTGTACCCCGACAGAGATGGGGAACTCCATCGAGGTTCCGGCTGCACCTCGAACGCGACTCTTTGGACAAAAGTAGAGAATTCGCACTCACTCTATGAGCTCTTCAGGAACTCCATGATGTCGCAAGGCGTACACATCACTTCACGCGGTACGCGGTCAAAGGCCTTCTCCAGGTCGAGAAAGGCGATATGCACTGGCCTCTGTTTCTCGCGATGCCAGGAGGCGGGTGGCGTGTATGGCATCTATGGTGCCACAGCCAGCCACGAAGCCGCACTTATTGCTGGAAAGCTGGACGATGTCCCGAATTCGTCCATCGACAGTTCGCTCAAAGATCTTCATGCTGTGCGAAAGCAAGCGAATCGGACGGTAATTGGAGCAGTCAACAGGACTGCCCTTCTTCTTCCAAATCGGAATCGTCGTACTTTGGCGCCAGCACTCAGGCACTTTCTTCTCCGTCACAACCTGATTAAAGAACTTCGCCAACCACTCAGCAGGGTACCTGTACTTGGACTTCTATAAATCAGCCGTCACGTCGTCGGGCCCAGTTGCCTTGCCTGGCCTCATCGTCTTCAAAGCCGCTTCAATCTCCTCCACGGTGATCTTCTGAACGGGGCCGTGGGTTAGAGCCGTTGAAGGGATGGCTGGATGAGTAAATTCTACCGTAGAGATTTCCTCGAAGTAATCGCGCCATCGCTTCAATGCCTTCTTACGGTCCGTAAGAAGATGGCCGTCCTCATCATTGATGGCGAATCTTTGCAAGTCGATACAGACATCGCTCACCATCGCGTGACTCGAGGTTCTCGTTGACATCTCCATAATGAGTGGCTTTTGCAACAGCCACGGCCTTCTTTGCAGCTTTCTTCGCTTCTTGGTACTTCCGCCAGTTATCGGCTGTCTTTTCGCCGAGAAACACGTGATAAAGCGACTTCTTCTCTCGCACTTTTGCTTTCACACTGTCTGCCCACCGCCATGTCTGCTTGTCGACCTTCCATCGCCCAGGCTTCGTGATGCCAAGTTCCGACTGTGCAGCTTGACGAATCGCGTCGGTCGCTTTCTTCCAAGTTTCGTCGACAGTCATGACTGTCGGTAACCGCACGCGAGAAATCACAGCTGCTTCCTTCTCTCTCAATCGTCACCACTTGATTCCTGGTGCACCGCATCGCTCACCTGCTTCAGCCTCAGAGGGTGATCTTCAGAGGGCAGATCAGCAGGCGATGCTGTGGGGCGACCGTCTCATATGGCATGATGAGTCTTGCTACTCCCACTGTAGTATAAGACAAGGTGCGAGTCGCGTTTTCGAAAGACGGCGTTTACTGTGGTAAGGTTATGCGATTTTGCATAATCAAGAATGCGCTCACCATCGGCGTTTCGTGTTCCGTGTCCGAAATCTCCATGACAGCTGTACCCGTCTTTCGTAGCACCTACATGCCCATAAAGGTCACCAGCGACTATGATGACATCTTTCGACGGTACCTCTTCTGTCTTCTCATCAAGCAGGTTCTAATACTAGGTTCTAATACTCATCCTTGACTTGATCGGAGCAGGCGGTCTGCAGAGCACACGTAGAGAAGCAGTGATAGAGTCGCTCCTTAGCAGCGACAGCGGTCTTCATCAATCGATCGCCAAAGCGCTCGACACTTACAATCGAGTCTCGGAATCGTTCGGAGACGACTATTCCGACGCCACGGTGGTCCTGGAACTTTCAAATAGAACGGCCTTGAAGCCTCGTCCTATGCCACTTGACTTGCTGCAGGACCACCTCGTCTCCTGCACCGTACAGAAATCAACTCTTCTACGCTCCAGTGCTTCAACCAACTCGCACGAGCGGCCTGTCAACGTACCCACATTCAGCGTTGCCACGCTGGTCCTGCTTACGTTACGGGATTTTCGAACTAGCTTAGTTGCCCCCGATGCCGTTCTCGCACCAGGGACCCTCGCACGCTTTCCACACTCGCGGGGCTTTGCGAGTCCGCATCGTCTCCCGCGGACGCCGTAGCACTGTCTCGAAAAGCAGGAGACATCAAACACCATGTGACATGGGTCTTCGTAGGCCAGCCTGTCACAAGGGCCTGTCGCCTGCAATCGAGTGTCCGTGTTTGGCTTAGCTCGCAGAGCGGGCAGTTTGCAGTGGCACCACGTGGTGGATCGGACGTCGCCACCGATAGCGCGGCGAAATGTTTCACCATATCGCTGGATGAACCGCGCTATCAGAGATTTCGGCGGAGTGGTGTTCTACCCCACGCCCTTTAAACAAAGGCGTGGCAAATGTCTGGGTTTCCACTATCTCGTGAGGAAACCACTGGATTCTCGAGCAAGCCCAGGGGGTTGGGGTGGGCGTGCCAGAGAGACGAAGGGGTAGAACGCTCGTCCCCCGATTCTCTCTGTTAAAATGCTGTAAGTCGTTAATAAATCCGGCCTCTGGTTCGCGCCCGAGCAGTCAAACCATCCGCTCGCCGCCGGGCCACTTGTGATCACCGATCTACACCCTGCTGCTCTTTAAGGGCACTCGCTGGTGAGCCACTTCCAGCGTTCCTTGCCCTGACATCCTCGCTCACCGGTTTGCTAAAAATTTTAAAACCTGATAACCGTATCGACCGGCTACGCCTTGCTTTGTGTATTTTGCTCGATCCTGCAAGAGATTATCAAAGTTCCCTATCGTTAATCGTAGAGAACTTTAATTGCCTCCGCGTTTGCTTCAAAGAGTCGTCAAAAACAAAACATGTTTTCTTACTAAATAGAGATTAGGGAATGGAGATTTTTCCTATAGTATTTGTTTATTTCTTCCTTAGTACCGTTGAGGCAGCTTCCCTGTCAGCCTTTCTTGTAAACTTAGTTGTAAAGCGCTCTTAACATGAAGAAAGACGAAGAGTGACTGTGGAACCAGTCTTCTGGTCCGCCTTATGCAAGAACGTTTCCAGCGACAGTGAACGCCTTCAAGGAGCTGAACTTTCTCTACCTTCTGGGGACGACATTGAGGAATATAAGGTTCTTTGCCCTGCAACTGTTCTCACAGGCATCTGCATACAAAACACGTTCGGATGATTGCTTCAGCAGAAGCTGGACGTTGCTGAAGCAAACCACAAGAGTTGTCTCCACAGCTTCAGCGAGTATGGCTCCTAACCAATTTTGTTACAGTTTTCCTTCGTAAAGCTAATAAGTGCAAGTATTGTCAAGCCTCTTGAATTCATTTACCGTTTAAGCTTTATGACGTGAACTGAAGTTCCGCATAGAGGAAGCACGCTCTAGTTACACCAGTACAGACCCCATTTACGACACCGCATAATTATCGTTCGGTTAGTGTTCATCTATACTCGCCTGTCTTTTCAAAAAAATCTTAAGAAATTAAAATCTTAAAAATTGCTGGTTGGATTACCACTATGACCTCTCCTAACCACCATGGCTTCTAGAGAAAAGTTCCACTGAGACGACCATGCTACGAGCTTTGAATGATTAAGTGATTGGACTGCGCCATTTAAAGGTGTGAAAAATGAAAATGAATCGCGCGCGGTGCCCGACGCTACAGAAGCAAACTAACCCTTTGGTCAAGCGTCAGATGATTCGCATTGGAACGCGATATCCTCTCGTCATTTACGGCTGCGCTAGAACAGATTGTTTTTGTCTACTCTTGCCGATTTCAATAGTTTTTTTTTAAACGGTCTTAAAGGGAAGAGTGAGGCCTTCAATACTGGCGATGACTAAGACGGAGAGTTAACTATCTTATTTAGAAAGATGCGCATTAAAAATTCCATTAAATCTCCAAAAATTTCTGTTCAATCGTAAGCAAAATTTTAACGAGAGATGCCGTTAGTTCGTTAAATTGGTTAATTCTTTAATGTTAAATGTGCACCCCTGGTTACCGCTCATCTGTTTCTCGTCAATATAGCCTTCATAAAGTTCAGCTGCAACCAGCGCTTAAACGTAAAATAGTAACCAGAAAGTCGCATTTCAGAATTCGTTGATCGCACAGCAAGGCATGAAGTCAGTTCGCCAGAGCGAAGAGACCGAATGATTTCTCTGCTGCGCCATGTGGTTGTGGTTGTGGCCATGTGCGCCGTGTGGTCGGGTTTGAGGGTCGAATGATCCAGAGTGAAGGTTCACTTCTCGGCTTGATCACGCTAGGAAGAAGTCAGCATGCATTCCATGGTGTCAAGTTCGCCGCACTCGATAGTAATTAATGTAACACGCTCAAGCCCCTTCCCGTTGCTGTTGACGACGAGCTTCTCACTTGTTCTCGAGTGCGTCCTTTTGCTGCATGGAGTCCCTGCTTAAGAATATATTCAAATGCGCAATCAACTGTTCTCTATGATGCATACCTACCCCACTTTCAATTTTTGCGCTGCTGATGTCGTTTGAAATAGCGCTGTGCAGCTATCATGAAGCTGCTCCCTTTCGCTCTACCACTTTTTGATCCCTACTTAGCAGTGCACATCTATAGTTACGCGAAAATATATTTGGGTTTGGCGGCAACAAATATAACGTACTATTCAGAAGCTACGGCGTATGCCAGCCGGATGTTCCGTTGAGGTTTATCAGGTGTGGCTACCACTGAAATAATGAGACACCACCAATGTTCGAGATGCTCTGACAATTTCGCAAAACAACTGTCCAACGCCGCTCAAACTGTATATGAGAATGCAATGGGAGCATTAAGTACTTCTGGATGTCTTCAAGAGATACTTCTGAAGATTAGTTATGAGCGGCCAAGTGGCAACTTACTGAAAGGAATCGGCTAATTAAGCACTATCAGTGAATGAAATGAAAAGGAGGGGGTCGCTGCAGAACATTTTTAAGGAAGAGATCGTGCGAGCAAGCCTAACCAGGAAACTATCTCAACGGTAGGTCGGAACGGCCAATGTGTTGTATATGGGCAGAATCGCCTCTCTTTGTGAAACAAGAAAATGTAAATATCTCGACCCCAACTCTGCGCAGAGTTAGGGACGACAGAAGTTGGGACGTTGGAGGCGTTAGCCCTATGCCTGCACGCGGAGGGAGAGCTCAAGTTGGCTGGAAACAGTGATCGCGGGGATTACTCCGCCCCTCTACGCACTCTGCCACCATCGCTCGCTCGTCATCGCTGTTTCCAGCCAAGTTGAGCCCGCTCTCCGCCTCCAGGCATAGGACTAACGCAGCCAACGGCCCAACTTCCGTCGTCCCTAACTCTATGCAGAGTTGTATTGGGGTCGAGATATTTGCGTTTTCTTGTTTCCCAGAGAGAGGCGATTCTGCACATATACAACACATGGGTCGTTCTGACCTACCGTTGAGATAGTTTCCTGGTAAGACCACAGAAGATCGTGGAAGTGCTGAGCCAGCTGAAAAGCCATCACCACCCATGTGCAGCAAAACAGTGCTTCTAAACTTTGGATAAGCGGCCTGTCTAAGGAGGCTGAGAAGTGACGCAATATTTTGCATATGTATGCGACTGCGCCTGGCGTGCTCATGCGTTTGGCAGAAGGCTAATCTCAAAATTAAGCTCCCTCCAATGCTAAGGAACACACCAATCACCAATAATTTCTCCGCTAAGCCTTTTTTGGTTACACTTCTCTCGTATGTGATATTGCACGGTACGATATTACTCCTCGACAAGGGCAGGTGCAAAACACATCGCAAGATGTCTCGCAGCACTTCTGTACACCATTTGAGGACCTTTTCCCCTGCCAATGAAGTTCTTCTACGTGCCCATCCAAGAATCGTTGCACTTGGTTGATAGCGTCTTAGCGTTGTTGCTCCATTGCTAAGCCTCCGAATCCGCTTCCAGAATCCTCGCCTGACGTCGACGTGAAATCCTGCTTATCTTTCGCCATGAGCCGCTCAAGAACAGCCGCTATGTGTCCAGAAGCCGCTGCTGCACTAGTCTGAGCGTCTGTGAGGCACATTTTCTCTCATTTCTTTTAAAAAATATTTTCACTCTTTTATCAGTCTAACGAGTGCTGTAATGGAGCTGTTCATCACAGGCCGACCACATTTCGTAACAGCCTCCCTCAGCCCTTTATAAATGCAGAGATCCACCTTTAGAGTGACGAGACTGCATCCCGCTCAGCAATCTCGCCATCACTTGGCTGTCGCTGATAACTGGCTTCCAGCTGGTTTCAATCTCTCAAAAACGCCATGGCAACGCTGTCGCAAGAGGTACGCATATGACTTTCCATCGAAAGCTTTTATTCTATATGTAAAAACGCCCAAGGGGAATGAGTTCCACATAGTCTCGCTCAATGTCTCCTCTCAAAATTTTTTATTTCGCACACAAATCTGCACTATCCTGCCACTTTAAGCCTTCATCGGCCTAAGCAGCATGGAATCGAGAAGGCGATGCTCGTAGTGACACAACTCACGCAACTGAGAGGCCTTCGGAGTTCCGACCTTCGCCGATGTTCGAAGATAAGAGACGCTGTCGCCTGGGCCAAGTTGTCGCAAATTAGGTGGACCGGACACGTAATGCGTTGGAGGAGATGCCGCTGGACGAGAGCCGTCACCGATTGCACGTCAAAGGAAACCAGGATGCTCCCACCAAATACCGTTGGTCGGACCTCTTCGTGAAAGCCCTGAATGAACGATATGACGCTCTCATTGTCCCTTGAGCGAGGAGGATCTATTGGAGCTCTCTGGCATGCTACAGGGACGGAGTCGCTGCTGGCGCCCGCTCGAGCAAGTCGATGATCATCGGGATGACAGGTGATACAGGTGAACAGATTTCCATGGTCCGCTACAGCAGGATTTCACTACATGCATTCAATAACGAATACGCCTAGTCTGCCACATGTAACGTGAATTATGTGGAGAAGCCAATCTGTCTGCTTATTGCCGTCTCGAGGTTGGTGCACGGTAGCTTGCACTGCGAGGCGAACGCTTACTCTAAACGCCCTAAATGTGGGGGATTCGCTTTGGAATAGGAAAGGAAGGATCTTCTATTTGATGTGGGTTACACGGCTCACTGCTGTGTATCGAGGGCGCATTTTAAAAACACTTACTGGTAGCCTTTCCATAAATTCCGAAAAAGCAGCATTTTCGCGGAAATATGGCTTTTTCAGCCTTTTAAAACGACTCCCTTAAAGTTACTCATTCGAGAAAACAAGCACATTTTTGAGCTCAGAAGCTCAAGCTCTTTCAATAGCGTAAAAATGTCAAAATTTTCAAAATTCCACGAAATTTCCCTAAATTTTAATTTTACTTTCAAAATCGTGCTCCATTCCGACGGACGAGTTGTCCGTCGCGAACCATTGGATGGTCATAACTTCTCTAGTTTTAGGTTTTTTGAGAAGCGGTTGGCACAGTTTGATTCGTCTTCTCTATTCCTACGTATATACAGCTTTACCAGACCGCCGCGTTTCCGTTGTGGGGTCCAAAAAAATGACTGGAGCAGACTTAGAGCAGCTTATTTCCCAGGACTTGCATTTTTCGGAGTATCTCATGCATGGCGTACGTCGCCAGTGCTCTGTCATGCCAGAAATGCTCTGAGAGTGCGCTGTGCACAAAACATATAGATCCCTTATCCTATATGCACTAGATCCCATTTTATAAAGGATAAAAAGGATAAAGGACGGCGTTATTCAATCCCTTTTGGGATGCGCCACGCATTCTACTTCTACGGGATATCGTGGAGGCGATTTGAATGCGTATTTGGCCATACAATGACTTGCGGTGGCCAGCCGATGAACAAGTCAGCGCTCTATTCTTCCTAGACAAGTCTGGTACCAATTCACCGACCCCGAAGGAATGGAAGGCTTGGTTGGCCTGGGCGGACCAGGAACCTGGTATCGGGTGCACGCGACAGTCCGCGCCTCCTCCGACTGCGTTACACGCGCCCAGATCCCATTTTATGTACTTTAAAAAGGAGAAAGGGGAATTCGCAATTTGTACCTTTTCATGTGTGACTGTGAAATCATGAAGACGTCTGACCTAGCTAAATTTGGAATCTCGCCGCTGTAGAAGTATTAGGGTGGTAAAAAGCCTTGAATGATTTCTTGAAAAATTCTCAACTCTCAGTTATTGATCGGCCCCATGATATAAGAAGTGGCACTTTTAGATCATTCCCGAAACCTTTTTGTGATAGGTATATGTGGTCACTAGAGTTGAGCTTTTTGATTTTTTTTTGAAAAGTCGAACAATCGAATAGCTCGATTTGTCGCTGGTTTCGAATACCGAACAATCAAATAACTCGGTTTTTTGCGGTATTCGAAAACCGAACAAACGAATAACTCGATTTTCGAGGTTTTCGGAAATCAATAATCAAATGACTCGATTTTTCGAAAATTTCGAAACTCGAACAATCGAATAACTCGATTCTTCGCGGTTTTCGAAAGCTGAGCGGTCGCATAATCCGATTTCGAAGGCTCGTTTCCCTAGAGAACTGAAAGAAGACAGAACAAAACCACAACTGTTGATAGAAAGAATTGAATTTAAGGAGAACTGAAAACGCGTTTACAATCTAATTAACAAGGCCTGAATAACAAGATAGTTGGTCATTTCTTTTGCAAGTAGCGGACATTCCTCGCCGCTAGGCGTAATTTGCTACGTGTACATAATCTCGTCCTCGCCTGATGACTCGTTGTTCTCCTCCGGCTCTTCGCTGGTGAGCAGTGGTTCCCAAAAAGAGGGTTTTCTTTCGCAATAATTTCTTTTCTGGATGTCCACAGAACCCTCATAGGTGAAATGTTTTAGAGCGAGATTAAAAAGACAATTAAAGAGAGTGTGTAACAAAGAAGTGCAAAACTCCAAACTATAGTTTTTGTCCACAATCTTCTGGCATACGAAGGCGAGGCCTGGGTCGAGGAGTATAGCCATTCTTATAGTTTCATTGGAGAACCAAATAGAGAATTGTCTTGCCGTCTTCTCTAGCAAACACTCACCAAGCAGCCGCATTCTTGTATCCGCCAGCGTTCTGAAGGTGTTCAACACGGAGGCGTGTGTGATCCGTGAGACCCCTGGAGGGAACCTCGGAGATAGTGATGGGATACGAAAGGTTGTTAGATACACCACTTTCGGTCTCGAGTAACTCAAACAGTTTTCCACTAAATTGTAGAAGCGAACCCGCTCATCAAGTCATCTATCAAGCCTTCATCTTCCTGCCTATTTTGCGGAAGTTCGTTCACATTTGGTACCCACTTACAAGTGTTGTTAGTGTGTTTCTGATACAGCCACTCTTCACCTCTGTCTTGTTTGGTATTGGGAGTGAGGAAGAGGTCTCGATACTACCTCGCATGGAGTGAGAGGGATAAGTCGTAGCACTTACAATTCCTCCTGGGCTTCTTATGAAAATATTCATGTTTGACATAAGGTGCGCTGTAAATCAACGCAAATCCTCACTCAGAGTCGCCTATGTACTATCGTTGTGCCCGAACGAATATATTCGAAAACTTGGGGGGGGGGGTGGCACGTGATTTTCGCTCTTAATGAACCACTACTTAAAGTGACTCATGCCTTCCTCTTCGGTGAGATTTTCTGTCTCCGATATTGATTTTCCTTCCTTCAATGCATCTGAGAGCAAATCAGTATCGCATTCAAAATATCGATAATACCGATCGATAATAACTGCTTGGTCGAAACGCCCAATTGCTGTGAAGTGCTTCCGTCGACCAGACGAATCACGCAGCTCCCACCCCGATTGGTTAGTGTCAGGGAAAACCGATGTCATCACTCAAATGATCGATAAATATAACAGGATAATATTGATCAATATTGACTGCCTGATCGGAACGTTTCCCCTATTGTGAGGCGCTTCCGTCAGAAACCATAGTCCCAACACACGCTGGGTATTTTAATGAAATTCGGCGGGGCCTGGAACAGATCGCGAGTGAAAAATCACCGCAAGCCAGCATGGACTCATCCCCAAAGAAAAATGTGCTTCCCCCGGCACCCGGCCAGCCTCTATCCAAATTGTCCGCGAAAGCGTCATCTGAGTCACCCAGTTATCCGAAGGTTTTCGATCGGAGCGATAACAGCGGCCTAACAGCGAAACAGTAACGAATGGGTTCTGAGCAATTCCGCATCGTAGACCTCTTCTGCAACGCTTCACGTGTTCTCTGAACCCGGCAGCGGCGGCTTGTCACATCCATGGTGACGTCTTGCGAAAGCTCATCAAGTAGGTGTTGTTTGGTGACCACCCCGGAGTGGAAACGTCGTGGTAGTCAACGCCGGCAGCGGTGGCTGCTTGCCATGCTGCCATGTTGTGGAGCTAACGGTTGATGGCGGCGATACAACGAACGTGCTGGGTGTAGCATCAACTGTAGACAGATGTTGACAGCTGTCACTCGTCAGTGATTCATGCCTCTCCGCTTTCTGGAATAGGATTGAGTACCAACGTAGAGCAGACACACAAAGCAGTATTGGAAAGGATATTTCTTCTTCAGTTCTGTTTGTTCGTTGATATTTGACCATCTTCCCTCCTAAAATCTGCTTTTCGGGATCCAGGAGAGTCACAGAAATGAATCAGAATTGAAAGTACAGGTCTAGAAGAGGGGCGAATCCTCGTCTTCTCCCATACAATCGTGAGAATTTATCCTTCTTTTTAGTCTTTTCAAGCGGAGACATTAAGCTTAGGCACTTAGACCCTAAAGCCGTGGAAGCTCATGGAAGCCCGTTTCAACTAGAGTAAACCCTCCCATCTGTCAAGTGCATCGACCTCTAGAGGTTACGGATCTTCTGTCAAGTGGCGCAAATGCATCCTTCCAGCTACAGGCTTATTCGATATTTTATTACATATAATCGATCAAATACAGTTTAGTTTTTCGATGTTCGTATAACATTCGAATATGGCTTCCTTCGATGTTCGAATTCGAGCGAATACTCTACTTTTGAAAATCATCGATATTCGAATGCAAACGAGTATTCGACTTTTGAAACTCGTCGATGTTCAAATTCGAACGAATATTCGAAAGTCAAGAAATATAGAATTCGGTTGCAAGTTTTCGGTTGCATCGGGCTTTCGTATGTAATTCTCCCCCTATGTCCCCTCAAAATTAGTGGCCAATCTCATAGTCTGGAAGACGCTTCATTTGATTTGAAAATTGTTCATCTTGATCTCAAGAGCATACTTACGTCGCGCGCTGGGTTACTAAGCTATTCCTACCTGCCCAGTTCCTCCAATTTTCAATGGTGGACCACAACAGGTCAGCGAAGAAAGATGGTGGGACCTATTCTCGGTTCGATTACCTTTCAACCAAGTCCTGCCACCTAGGTCTTTAATTTTCGGCATACTTTGACCAGTTTACATGCTACTATATGCCGAGAAGGATAGTATTGTCTTAAGTCACCTTTTCCGAAATTCATCACGCCTCGTGGCATAACGCACGGCAACTCAACGGAAACGTCGCACATTCGATTAGGCTTAACGAGCTGCAGTAGATTGTGAACACAACCCTAGACGAAGCAGGAGTGCTGTGAACATTTTTCTGGTGCTATACAAGAATGTGAGTGATACTCAGCAAGGTATCAATCAATCTACAGTAGGCGTACGTACGAGTTCGACTTCGACGCTGGATGAGTAAGCATCCTCAGCTGCTGCTTGGACTACGTTCCTAGCGTGGCTCGCCATACCCGAAGCAGGCAAACCTGGCCCGTGGTTCGTACATACAGCACCATGCGCCAGCGAAGCCGACGACGGACGCTGGTTCGGCATATAACAGACTGTAGATCTTTTTAGAGGCAGGCATTTTTGTAGTGCTGACCATATCAGTCATAGATTACGAAAAGCCTTATGAAGGTGCAGTGAAGACTACTTTAGAATATTAGATATTAGCTTTCATGTGAAAGGAATTGTTGTGTGTAAATCCAATTAGACGTGAAGATTATTTTGAAGATCTGTAGTTTTCATGAAAGAGTAAAAATCTTAGAAGCGTCATGTTAAACTGGGCTTTCAATTCGCTGAAAAACGCAAGTTCACCTTTTTGCTTTGTAAGGACAAACTAATCAGGAAAGGGTCTCAAGCGTAGGTCTGAATGGGAGAAGTGGATAGTACAGCAAGAATGTCCACCCTTCATGTGGTAGAAAAAACATGCTTCGTTTTTGCTGAGCCCTTGAATCCAAAGAGCTACGGGCCCTCGAAGGTGGGGTACAGAGCAGGGATGAGCGAATTAACCGTCATCCGTTATTGGTTATCCGGTTTCCGGCGGGTTTTGGCCTATCCGTTTTGTTGTTCGTTATCAGGTGGTTTTTGGCCGGATAACGAACAACAAAATCTGGCACCCTTGTGATTACTTTGTTGAATATAAGCTTTGCAGTGCTATGTCAGTGCCTTCTCTTAGTTTTCAATGGCATAATTAGGCCAAACTACCAACCTGCTCATAGCGCGTTCTGAAATGCAGAACACTGCCTTACTCATTTCTCTTTGTGGTGCTTTCACCAGAATTCCTTCTAGCATAACGTAGTGTCTGGAAAAAACCTGCCGGTTGGAGGAGAAAGGAATAAGCCTTCATAAAATCACTTCGTTTTAAGGATGTGCCAGATATTCGTCTTCTATGTACACGATCTTTTACCGCATTGAAATTATGTTTGGCATGTGCATAACTTCCGAGTGGTGAAAAGCCAGTACTTTAATATCCTATCCTATCCTACTATATATAAAAGCGTTAGTCCGTCTGTCCGTGTGTGTATGTGTGTCACAAACCTGTGTGAACCAGTAAATCATGTCAAACATGTAAAATTGACCCGCACGTGAATGTAAAACATGTCAAGGCTATCCTCATGCGCAATGGATGGAAATTAACCAAAATTAGCGGGAAATGACCAGGTTGGACGAATGAGTGGAAGGATTCGAACGGACAATCACTATTGATCGATGGCATCGATTTTCGATAGGAGTTGCCGTTCTACCCCCGATTTGACCAATCGGGATGTGATTATGATTATGCATGATGAGGAGACTAATATTCATCGATGGTATCGATTTTTAGACCGCAGTTATCGGTTTTCGCCCAAATTTGACCATTTGGAATGGGAGTCACACGACAGTTTCTTCGAGAGAATTACTCTACATAGCTTGCAGGAAATACCCCAAAGAGATTCAGACAGTTTTTAAAACAAGATAACAGTATCGATTGACCGAATAACCGATCGACTATCAGTTTTTCTGCAGATAAGATCCTTCGGGATGGGAATACCAGTCATGCGGTGGGCAGCGGACAAGGCTTACGTCAATCGTTTTGAGGATCTTCCCTTACTCTATTCTGTATTATTCTAATAAACAAGATTAGTTTTTCTCCTCTAATGGGACCGAAGGGTCAATAAACCGTCGTCTCCAAGGCGTTTTGTTTCGGAGTTTGGGTCGAAGTCCCAACCAGACATTTTGCAGACAATAATTTTACGGGTAGTTGCTGAGCAGTAGAAGCAGCTGTTGGCGAGTACGGGTTCAGCAGGTATACGTACTGGTATACGTATACGTACTTTGGTTACTGGTATACGTACTTCACCAATGACTTGTGGTGACCAGCCGATGGACAAGTCAGTGCATTTACATACCCGTGTAATCCTGATACCTACTGGAAATCCGAAACCAAGAACATTGAGTCGGAGTGCATGCGAAACTCGGCGCCTTCTCAGAGTGCGCTACTTCTCGCCTCGAAGAAAGACACCGATAAGGAGGATAAAAGTTGCTCATTTGACATGTGATGAAGGCAATATTACAAATCCCGACCTACTAATAGAGAAAGAATGGTTTAAAGTTAGTTTTCATTTTTGTTGTTTCTTCGTTATCCGTTTTTCCGTTGTCCGGCCATTTTTGGGAAAATTATCCGTTATCCGTTATCCGTGTTTCAAAATTTTATTATCCGCTCATCCCTGGTACAGAGCTGCACCGTCAGTGTGTGTAAACGCGCATACGTGCGCGTGCTGACGGTCGCTCTTCAGGGTGCGTCGCTGCCTCACAAGTTCTAGCCCAAATGTTCGACGCCCGTGCTATGCACTGTTTACATTTTTTCATGACCGCTGCCTCTTTCGCCAATTTGCCTCCACACATTTATTTCACTCTAAATTGCCGGGTCGATTTGTGCTCAACACTCCAGATAACCCCTATGAACGATGTTTGAACGAAAACGGTGACCATGACCTTGGTTGATCATTACAGTTACAGTAACCTGTGGCTTCCCGTACTTCCGCGTGATACCAATAACGGACTTCCCTTATTTTAGCGAAATACCAAAAACGGATGTCAGATTCGTGATCAGCACCCCAAACAACCCCATGGACGAAGGGTCGACGAAATCGGTGATGAATACCTCGACAGCCCAGTCACCCGTACCTGCTGTAACCCGTACCTACTGTGAGGTCACTGTTTAATATTCGCTGAAGAACACAATACGTTGTATAATACGAAATATGAGAGAAGCGAGTGAGGCACAGCTCAAAGTAAACCTTTCCTGACAATTTGGAGTGAAATAAATTAGAAGGAGATCTGTAAGAAGTAAGCTGATTTAAGCCGCCATGAGAAGGCACTATTGTAGTACTTCCCCGACTCCGGAGGAGAGGTCGAAAGAATTCTTTGCCTAAACCTTGTCCAGGAGGTTACTTGGGGTGCTGAAACGCCCCAATTGCTGTGAAGTGCTTCCGTCGACCAAACGAATCACGAAGCTCCCACCCCGATTGGTTAGTGTCAGGGAAAACCGATGTCATCACTCAAATGATCGATAAATATAACAGGATAATATTGATCAATATTGACTGCCTGATCGGAATGCTTCCCCTATTGTGAGGCGCTTCCGTCAGAAACCATAGTCCCAACACACGCTGGGTATTTTAACCCATTGACGACCGCGCGGCCCAATTTCGGCCCGCAGTTTTTCTGTCGCGTGGGACCGCGCGGCCCAATTTTAGCCCGCGGTTAAAAAAATGTTCGCTGCGGCGCACTTTCTCGATTTTTCATAGTTTACTAGTATTCATTAGATTCGTTGGATCCTACCAATGCTACCTGCACAGTGGTCCGAGAATCATTTACTTCTAACGAAAGCTTTGATTAAAAAAATCAGCACAACACACTATTCAAACCTCAAATAAATAGATACTACTCACGAGCAGCTACGTATATCTTACAAAAATGGTCATGGTTAAGACATCTAGTCAAATTTCTTGCGAAAAACTTGAACCCAATTTAAAAAAAATATTTCAAACACTTGCTACATCGTGTGGTTACCTTATTTGTACAATTCGTGACGAACGTGCGCCCTTTTCTGTGCTGACCTTTTTGTAGCAGCAAATACATCTTCTACGTTTTGCTTCGAACCTGTTACGGCCTTTTCCAGTATGTGGCTCACCCATTGGAGAGGGAGCTTCATTTAGAATACCGTGAAGTAGTGAGTGCACGAGATTCGCGCCTCAAGGCGTCCCAGCGCGCGGTCCCACGCGCCAGACACGCGATTTGCCGCGCGGTCGTCAGTGGGTTAATGAAATTCGGCGGGGCCTGGAACAGATCGCGAGTGAAAAATCACCGCAAGCCAGCATGGACTCATCCCCAAAGAAAAATGTGCTTCCCCCGGCACCCGGCCAGCCTCTATCCAAATTGTCCGCGAAAGCGTCATCTGAGTCACCCAGTTATCCGAAGGTTTTCGATCGGAGCGATAACAGCGGCCTAACAGCGAAACAGTAACGAATGGGTTCTGAGCAATTCCGCATCGTAGACCTCTTCTGCAACGCTTCACGTGTTCTCTGAACCCGGCAGCGGCGGCTTGTCACATCCATGGTGACGTCTTGCGAAAGCTCATCAAGTAGGTGTTGTTTGGTGACCACCCCGGAGTGGAAACGTCGTGGTAGTCAACGCCGGCAGCGGTGGCTGCTTGCCATGCTGCCATGTTGTGGAGCTAACGGTTGATGGCGGCGATACAACGAACGTGCTGGGTGTAGCATCAACTGTAGACAGATGTTGACAGCTGTCACTCGTCAGTGATTCATGCCTCTCCGCTTTCTGGAATAGGATTGAGTACCAACGTAGAGCAGACACACAAAGCAGTATTGGAAAGGATATTTCTTCTTCAGTTCTGTTTGTTCGTTGATATTTGACCATCTTCCCTCCTAAAATCTGCTTTTCGGGATCCAGGAGAGTCACAGAAATGTATCAGAATTGAAAGTACAGGTCTAGAAGAGGGGCGAATCCTCGTCTTCTCCCATACAATCGTGAGAATTTATCCTTCTTTTTAGTCTTTTAAAGCGGAGACATTAAGCTTAGGCACTTAGACCCTAAAGCCGTGGAAGCTCATGGAAGCCCGTTTCAACTAGAGTAAACCCTCCCATCTGTCAAGTGCATCGACCTCTAGAGGTTACGGATCTTCTGTCAAGTGGCGCAAATGCATCCTTCCAGCTACAGGCTTATTTAGATATTTTATTTCATATATTCGATCGAATACAGTTTAGTTTTTCGATGTTCGTATAACATTCGAATATGGCTTCCTTCAATGTTCGAATTCGAACGAATACTCGACTTTTGAGAATCATCGATATTCGAATTCAAACGAGTATTCGACTTTTGAAACTCATCGATGTTCCAATTCGAACGAATATTCGAAAGTCAAGAAATATAGAATGATCGAGTAGTTCGAATAATCGTTCGAATATATTCGTTCGGGCACAACGATAGTACATAGGCGACTCTGAGTGAGGATTTGCGTTGATTTACAGCGCACCTTATGTCAAACATGAATATTTTCATAAGAAGCCCAGGAGGAATTGTAAGTGCTACGACTTATCCTTCTCACTCCATGCGTGCTAGCGTATCGAGGCCTCTTCCTCACTCCCAATACCAAACAAGACAGAGGTGAAGAGTGGCTGTATCAGAAACACACTAACAACACTTGTAAGTGGGTACCAAATGTGAACGAAATTCCGCAGAATAGGCAGGAAGATGGAGGCTTGATAGATGACTTGATGAGCGGTTCGCTTCTACAATTTAATGGACAGCTGTTTGAGTTAGTTGAGACCGAAAGTGGTCTATCTAACAACCTTTCGTATCCCGTTACTGTCTCCGAGGTTCCCTTCAGGGGTCTCACGCACAGAAGACCTTTTACTTTCAAACAGATCCGTCGAGGCGAAGTCGACTTCGGAACCACTTATCCGTTTGATGTTATAGCTATGACTGATCTTTTTCCGTTCTCTACTTTTGTACCGAGAAACCTATGCTTGATCTATCATGTTCTATAGAAGACCCTCCGTTGGACGTCGGGCTCACTGGAACAGATCTAGAACGCATTGAGGACTTTGTGCGCAGATCTCGTGTTTCAGACTCTCCAACTCACTCCGCATCCTCCACTTTGTGACAGTTGATCTTGTGATAGCCTTTCTATGCTTTGTCTTCACATCAAGTTGGTTCTCCATCCCAGGATGCGGAGGTGGCGTTGCTTCCACAGAATGTTTTCCGCTTGAAAGCCGGCAGATTAAAAAGAGCATACGGTGTCGCTGCCTTCCCTGCAGAAGTCTACGGAGGAAATGCCCATTTCTGACGGTGACGATCTTCATGAAGTAAGCGCGCCTTACCTAACGATAATGTATGCATGCTGACTCCGACCTTTTTTCAATCATACGCAAAAATTCTTCTAACAAGATGCTAAGGAGGTTTTGGTGTGATCGGCATTTTACTTCTTTATTTTTTTTATTCAGCATAGAATGGGACTCAGCAATATAATTAATGTCGCTAGCAGCTACAGTGTGCTACCTGACAGGCTGGTCAGCGACTGCCTTCTCCAAAACTGGGATGACTGGAATGAAATAGTCCGCTGACCGCCTTTTCAAAATCTTCGATTTTGATCATTTTTTCATCCCTGAGCTATTATACATGCAGCCTAGCATTGTTGTGAAGGAGGTCATCAGAAGCAGATCTTCGCCAGATCTTTTCAGAAACTGGCAACAGCGTAGGCCAGTTTCTGAATCTGATGGTGTAAATGCTGCTGGACTTGCAGTGCCCACCAAAGGAAAAAGTCGGTGTCTATCCTTCCCAGGCACACCTAAAAGCATACTCGTCTGATTTTACCACGTTACTAACCAAATTTTCGTAGGACCGTTTTGTAGCCCAAGGAAGTGACAATCTTCTGACGTATGTTATGTTATGATAGTGTCTTCACTCGTCTAGTATACTATGCTGTTTATTTGACTGAACGTCGTCTGCCTCATTAGAAGCTTTTCTTACTGTTTGGTTTGCCACAACATGAGCATCTTCTTTTATTATCTAACCTAATGTTATTTCTGAATATGTACTAAAACTCGAACAATACCTAGAATTGCTGTGAAACATTTACTTTGAAACGTTCCAAATCGAACATAAAGATTGGCTGGCTTAGAGCTATTAGGTTGGTGCATAAGTTCTCGAACATTTGGGGCATGAAATATTTATTGTCACAACATACGAACAACATTATCAAATCATTTGAAGTAACCACCCTTTACATCAATTGTCTTTCGCCAACGTGCTGGTAAGTCATGGATGCCTTTTCTCCAAAACGTGGCCGGTTGTGATTCGAAAAATGTGAGCAGTGCCTCCTTGACATCCACTCGGTTCCTAAATTGCTGGCCGTCCAAATAGCGTTGAAGGCTTGAAAACAAATGATAATCAGAAGGAGCGAGATCTGGTGAGTAAGGTGGATGTGGAAGAACGGTCCATCCGCAGTCCGCCAGCTCAGCCGCCGTCGCTCTAGCAATATGCGGTCTAGCGTTGTCGTGTTGAAAATACACCTTCATTTGCTCTCCTTGTGTGGTTTGAAGGTGGGCCCTCAACTTCCTCAGTTGGTTGACGTAAACCTCTGCGGTCACTGTTATCCGTTCGTCCAGCAGCGCCCAGTACTCTACGCCAAGAACGCTCCACCAAATGCATAGCATCACCTTTTTCACGTGAAGGTCGGGTTTCGGAACGTCCTCTGCCTCTCCAGTTGCGTCAACCCACTGTGCACGCCGGTGATAATTAGAGTAGAGTATCCACTTCTCATCCCCGGTGACAAGTTTGTCCAGCCATCCGTGGGTACGTCTGAGGGTAAGTAGAGACAGAGCGACATCGGCTCTGCGATCCATGTCATGCTGTGTCAAGTGGTGGGGTACCCAGCGACCCAATTTTTGCACCTTGCCAATCGACTTCAATCCTCGAACGACTGTTGAGTGAATAACACCAAGAGTGCTTGATAGTTCGCGAGTGGTTTAGTATGGGTCCGCTTCCACTCTACTTCGGAGGCCATCCAAATCCAGTGTCATCGGGCGCCCTTCTCGTTCATTATCTTCAACGGAGAATTCACCAACTGCACACTTCGAGAACCACTGGTACACAGTACTTCGAGCAGGAGCACTCTCGTTGTAGACATCCTTCAGGCGACGATACGATTCGTTGGCACTGAGGCCAGATTGATGCAGGAATAACGTGACGTGCCGAATATGCGTCTCAGTTGGGATGAGTTGCTTAGCCATAATAGCTGACGTTAACAACGCAGAAGTAAATGTTCGGAACAGTTTTGCAGCCCTTTCCTTTCTCTATCGATCGATCATTTACGCGTTGATACATGTGAGAAATTTGGCGGGAAAATGCGCTTTCAATTCAGGAGGGATCAAATGTCCGAGAACTCATGCACCAACCTATTATTTGCCACCATAGAGTTTCCTTGCCCAAACATTACTGAACTTTTCGCGTAATTACATAATGCTGTGTAGGAATGTAGTCGGTCGGTCATCCGCATTTTTGCACCAATGCTACTATGACAGCAATCATGGAAGCAGGATGAGTCATAAGTCACCCCTCTCCGGTCTAGATTAAATTCAACCGCTGCAGTTCTATTGATTGAGAATGCAATTATTTTGAGTGAGGATGCGTAGTAAGCCACGTAGCTACGGCCAGCTGTGCTAGCTATTAGCGGCTGATCGGTTATGTCCGCAAATCTGAAAAGAGGCAGCTGACGAAATGCTGACGAGAGCGAAAATAGAAGAAAAACCCTTAGAGACGAGAAACTGAGGACCGCGGGAAGATGCATAGTGTGACGAGCTGAACAATTTCCAGCAGGCACTGTTGCTGCAGTTTCTTTGTGCGACAGCCGACGATGTCGTCGAACACCACCATAAAAATATTAGGTTGGCAACTAATTTCGTGGACTCTCAAGAATCTTCAGCAGAAGTATTTATTAACAAATAACTGATGACAATCTTTAATTAAAATAAGATCCCTCGGAACGCAGAAGTGCTTCCCATATATCAGGTAGCTGGTCCATCCCACGGCCATAGAATTATTGTGCTTTTAAGGCCAAGAATCTTTGGAGGTGCATTTTGACCCGGTCCACATTATTAAATCGTCTTCCAACCAAGAAGTACTGCACCGAACTAAAAATGTGGTAGTCACTCGGCGCAAGGTCTGGCCTGTAAGGTGGATGAGTTTGACGCTCCCAGTAAAGGTCTTCTATTTTTTAAGGCGTCCGGTTCGCTACGCTGCCTCCGCTTGGTGGTGTCAAGAAGGTATTAACTTCTGGGAGCTCGTCAAGAACGGTTCCAGCATTAATGCTGTAATCTACTCTTCTTAATCTGGCCGAGCGCAGGCTGAACTCTGCTGGAATCTGTTCAGACAGATTTTCAGGAGCGGAATTATCTATCAGCAAGATAACGCCAGATCACACGCGAATCGGGAGCTTCAAAAAATCGAAGACCTTAGCTGGGAGCGTCTAACTCATCCACCCTACAGCACAGGTTGTGCGCCAAATGACTAGTACCTTTATAGCACGCTGCAGCACTTCTTGGTTGGAGGACGATTTACTAATGTGGACCATGTCAAAATGGACCTCCAAGATTCTTCGCTTCAAAAGTACAAGAATTCTGCAGCTGTGGAAACGGCCAGGTAGCTGATAAATGGGAAGCAGTCCCGCGTTCCAACAGATCTTACTTTGGTTGAAAACTGTTATTTGTTATTTGTTTATGAACACTTTTGTTGAAGGCGCTTGAGAGTCCACGAAATTAGTTGCCAACCTAATAGTTCATGGATTGTTATAAACATTTAATACTACAATATTAATCACTGAGTCCACTAATCGTAAGATCTATGGCTAAGACGGTCCATGGGAAACTTCACTGTTACTGTTTTATCCATGATAGTGATTGTTTTATCCGGGTCTAACAGATAATAATAATAATAATAATAATAATAATAATAATAATAATAATAATAATAATAATAATAACTAGTGTTATTAATTGATGATAATAATGGTAATTAATAATAACAATAATAACAAAAATATTAATAACACTCGGTGCGCGGGCAAAATACGTGCTGTCCCACGTGAAAATCGCTCGTGTCGTGAATGTCGTGAAAGGGTTAAAGCACTAAAATCGAAGCGACAGGTTTAAGGTGTCGAGCCCTTGGATTTGATCCCTGAAGGTGTTATGGATACGTGAGAGCTTTTTCTTATAGTTTCACACCCTCGACATGTCTGTTACAGTACCGGTCATGTCTTTTGGTCAATGGCCGCAAAGCCGAACTTACGCCGCTTTTGAGCATCCCAAGGAGGCCTTTTTAGCAACTTTAAGAAAATCAAATACTTGTAAAAATAAACGGATATTTTTGTTTAGCAGCTCATGCTATATCGTTTAGAACATAAATTGCCCTAATTGTCTAACTTTTTTTGATTTTTTTTTTCAATATCCGGAATAGCCGGTGGAATTGGAAAACTCATTATAAGCTAGGGATCCTACTATATATTAGGTTGTCCCATAAGTGTTCGCCGTTTTTTTTTTTCAACGATTCACTGCAGATTTCGCCGGCGGTCTCTTGCATAGCGCTGCACAGCATTCGAAAGAGAATGATTTGCTCTATCAGAATATATACTGCGTTTCTTTTTTCATCATGAATTTTGTCAATTTTTAGGTTGTTGAAGTGAAAAGTGAAAAAGTGAAAAAGTACTGCTTAGGATTGTATTTTTTTGCGGAGTTTTTTATAGCATTTGGAAGGCAATGTTCTGTACTACAAGAATATGTGTTAGTGCTATTTGCTCATTTGTCCTTTATTGATTTTTAGGTCATCAAATTGGGACGTCCGAAGGAGGATGGTTATTTTTGCCGACAGCTCCTGCTCTGCAGTTAGACATTTTGGGTGGGTGTTATATGTCATTCGAAAGAGAATCCCTTGCTCTATAAGAATATTTGTCGCGTTTATTGATTTCTATTGAATATCAACAAAATGCCAAAAAGAGAAAAATCGTCTTCACCAACAGCTCCTCCTCCTTCTTCAGTTGTTGATATTCGACAGAAATCAGCGTGAGCCAATAAACGCGACACAAATTTTTACTGAGTAAGACATCCTCTTCCAAACGACATATGACACCAAGCAAAAAGTCCAACCACAGAACCGGAGTTTTGGCAAAAATTCGGACGGGAAAGTCGGAATTCCCAATTTGATGGCCTAAAAATCAATAAAGGGCAAGTGACAAAATAGGACCAACACATATTCTTGTAGCTCAGAACATTGTCTTCCAAGTGCTATAAAAAACTGCGCAAAAAATTACAAACCTAGGCGGAGAGAACAAGTGCGCAAATGGCTACTTTTTCACTTTTTCACTTTTCACTTCAACGTCCTAAAAATTGACAAAATTCATTATGAAAAAAGAAATGCAATACACGGTCTGATAGAACAAATCATTCTCTTTCGAAAGCTATGAGCGCTATGCAAGAGACCGCCGGCGAAATCTGCAGTGAATCGTTGAAAAAAACGGCGAAGACTTAGGGGACAACCTAATATAAAAGATTAGTGTGTGTGTTTCCGCCCGTCATAACTGGAATGGAGACAGGACGTACTGGTGATACTCAACGATTGATGGCGATCGGCAGCGTTCTGAAACCTCAGCCCTAGGGGTAGTCGAAGTCACCTGTATCACCTGTATCACCTGTCGTCCCGTTGATCATCGACTTGCTCGAGCGGGCGCCAGCAGCGTCTCCATTCGTCCCTGTCGCGTGCCAGAGTGCTCCAATGGATCCTCCTCGCTCGAGGGACACGAAGAGCGTCATATCGGTCGTTCAGGGCTTTCAGAAGAAGTCCGACCAACGCATTGGTGGGCGTCCCGGTGTTCTCTTGACATCCCGCGGAATCCAGTCGGTAACGGCTCTCGTCCAGCGGGTGTCTGCGAAGCGCATTACGTGGCCGGCCCACCTAATTTTCGACAACTTGGCCCACGCGACAGCGTCTCTGATCTTCGAGCGTCGGCGAAGCTCGGAACTCCGGAGGCCTTCTCTCACTTGCGTGAGTCGTTTCACTCCGAGCATCGTCCTCTCGATTCCACGCTGCGCGACGCTGATCGCGTGTTCATCCTGCTTTCGTATAGCCCAGGTCTCTGAGGCGTATGTTAGGGCAGGAAGAACAGTGGAGTCGAATAGGTGGGCACGGAGTCGGACGTTCTTCGTCTTCTTCGCGACTTCTTCGACGCTCTTGAAAGCTCCCCAAGCCGCTCTTTTCCTCCTGCTCAGCTCTGGTGCTAGGTCGTTGGCCATGTTGACTTCGCGACCCAGACACACATAGCCGGAGCATTCGGAGATGTTCGTTCCGTTGAGCGAGAGTGGGGCATCAGAAACTTGTCCGTTCCTCATGAACATAGTCTTCGTAAGATTCAGCTGCAGTCCAACGTTCCCACATACACGATCGAAGTCGGCCAGCATTCGCTCCGCCTGGCTGATGCTCGGTGTTATGAGCACGATGTCGTCAGCGAAGCGAAGATGGTGCAGTTGCCGGCCGTCGATCTTCACTCCCATGTCTTCCCATTCTAGTTCGCGCATGACGTTTTCGAGGGTGGCGCTGAAGAGCTTCGGGGATATGGTATCCCCTTACCGAAACCCTCTTCACATCGATACGTCGTTGTAGAATGGTGAGATCTTGGTCGTGAATCCACTGTACAGCTCTCGAGGGACTGTGATGTACTGAGTAGGAACGCCCTGGGTGAGCAGGGCTTCGATGACCGCTTCAGTTTCGACGGAGTCGAATGCCTTCTTCAGGTCGATGAACGTAAGGCGCAGCGGAAGCTTGTACTCTCGCGACACTTCGATGAGCTTCGTAATGGTGTGTATGTGGTCGATCGTGCTGAATCCTCTCCGAAATCCTGCTTGTTCGCATGGCTGTCCTTCGTACAGCGTCCTGCTAATCCTATTCAGGATCACTCGAGTGAACAGCTTGTAGACTACGGACAGCAGGCAGATCGGGCGATAGTTGCCAATGTCGTGCACGTCTCCCTTCTTGTACAGCAAGACGGTTCTGCTGGTCTTCCACTGAGATGGAACCTTGCATTCAGACAGGTAACGTGTGAAGAGCCGCGCCAGGGTGTTGATGAGCGTAGGCGGGAGGTTCTTCAGGTGTTCGGGTCTGATCCTGTCGGGACCGGGTGCTGTACGTTTCTTCACCGACGAGATGGCGTGTCGGATCTCGGAAGGGAGAACAGAGGGGACGACGTATCCATCCTGCGGAAGATGGCATGGGGGCAGGTGGACGTGGCTATCGAAGAGATCGGAGTAGAAGTCGTGGATGACCCTCTCCATGGTCCTTCTGGAAGAGGTGATGGTTCCGTCAGGACGTCGGAGAGCGGTCATCTTGGTCTTGAAGTTGGCGAAGTTCCGGCGGGCATTGTGGATGCTCAAAACTGCCTCTGCGGCTTCAGCCAACACTTCCGCCCTTCTCTCCTTAAGATCCTCCTTTATCGCGGCTCTGCATAGCTTCGCAAGCTCGGACGTCAGTTGGTAGTTGCCTGACGGTCGTGCTCCTCCACGCTGGCGTATCAGCTCGAGAGTTTCCAGAGACAGTCGTCTCTTGGTGGTCTTCAAGCTCTCGGCTCCCTTAGCACTATCGCGGAGATGGTGCAAGAAGTGGTCGTATTCCTCGTCTATGTTGTCCATAACGGTATCTTCCCAAAGGCCGGCAATAGAGGTGTAAAGGTCCCAGTTGATGGTCGTTCTGGGACTCTTTTCTTGAACTTCACGGCCTTCTCTCCTTGACGCGAAAAGCGGGGCTTCGAGCGAAGGAGGCTGTGGTCCGATCCCGTGTAGAACTTGGGGACAACGGAAACGTCGGTCAGGCAATACT
Organism: Heligmosomoides polygyrus bakeri; assembly: GCA_947359475.1. Classification (NCBI taxonomy): domain Eukaryota; kingdom Metazoa; phylum Nematoda; class Chromadorea; order Rhabditida; family Heligmosomidae; genus Heligmosomoides; species Heligmosomoides polygyrus. The sequence goes on from OX375865.1 coordinate 57,379,284, forward strand.
TGCGATTGAAGATGATGTGGTCGATCTCGTTGTGGGACTGGCCACCGGGGTTTCTCAGGTCCATCGTAGAGAGGGAGGCTTCTGGAACTGTGAGTTTCCATGGATGGTCTTGGTCGACATGATAAAGTCAGACAGCCTTTCACCTTGCTCGTTACACTCCAAACCGTGGGTTCTGATGTGAAGTTCTTCCGGCGACCTTCGTGGCCCGATCTTGGCGTTGAAATCGCCGACGATCACCTTGTAGAAGGTGTGATCTTCCTTATAGAACTTCTCCAGCTCCACGTAGAAGGCTTCGACCTCTTCGTCGTCGTAGTCGGATGTTGGGGCATACGCGACGAGCACAGTCAAAGCCGGCACGGAGCCACATCCCTTCAGTCGCAGACGTCCGATTCGGATTGTCAGAGACTCGTTCGAATCGATGTTCATGGCCAAGTGCGTGTTGACGAGGACACCAACGCCGCCTACTCCCCTGCTGTCGCATGTTCCGAGGGACAGTTCTTCTCCGGAGTCGTAGGCGGCGTGTAGGGGGTGGTGTCTTCTCGTCTCGATCAGTCCGATGACGTCGTACTGGATCTTCCTGGCTTGCATCATCAGGTCCTCGACGGATGCTTCCGACGCAAGCGTGCGGGCGTTGTAAGTACAGATCGTCATCCTATTCCTTTTCAATTTGCCCAGCCTGGTTAGGCCCTAAGATTTTAGCAGCCTCTCCGTACTCATCCTTCCCATCCCTGCAGAAATGGGGGCTCTTCCGGGGTCAGGGGAATGAGGCCCTTTAGTGCTGCTGTGTTTGAATTCCATACAGCACGGGTAGCTAGTCAGGCTCTGTCGTGCGGGCGAAGAACTCCGGCAGCCAGCCAGACTGCCCGAAGGGACGGGGCGAGACTTAAGGCGACCTCGAATCGCCTTACGATGTACTCACAGTCTACCGAGTGCAAGCTTTTGGCCGAGCCGACACAGTTAGAATCAGCACAGTCACAGACACACCCACGCACACTGTGCACGAACATGCCGCTCCCACGCACAAGGAACGCGTCGACCCGACACAGAAAGAGCGAGGAGTCCATCCCCTGCATCCCACCTGCGTCTCTGGGCAGTACACGGTCGCATTTGGTTCGCGGTTAATTCCCCTATCCACCACCCGGGGACGCGCCACGTGGCCCTGCGACAAGCGGCCCGAGATCCCTCTTAACAAGAGAGCCCGAAGCCTCTCTATCGAGTGAGATCCGTGGAATCGAAGTCACTGATTACGAATCTAGAGTTCGTTTCCGAAGTTTCTATCAATCGGCACAACAGCAGCTGCGGCCGACAGGATGCACTGATGACTGGTATAGAAGGTAATAAATTTGCTATACTTTTCTTGCATTTAGAAGACCTGTTTCCGCCAGACCAAATCAAGCTAAGCACAATCTACAAGTTCTCGCGTCTAATCGATTGATCCTGTCGGGCCTAGATGCATCGTTCAACTCTTCTGAAATTTCTATGTCAAACGATAGAGAACGACCTGCTGAGCTGAAATATGCATTTATTGGCCTTTTTCTATAAGTATTGGACCGTTGCTCGCCTTTATAGTATTGCCACGCGGATATTGGAACGGTCTTGAAGAAGGCAATATTGATAATATTTATTATTTACGAAATAGTTTACGTGATCTACTACCAAATAGCCGTCGTCGTCCGATGTTGAGGAGCAGGTCGGGAGGTTGTCGTGCCGGAGGCGATATTGAGGGCCGGTATTGACCACGGCGTGACGAAGTGCTAGGTCTCACTTTCTTCGCAGACAACATTGTCTCTGATTTCTCAGCCTACCATCAGGTTTCACTCTGCTTAGTACTTTTACATTTGTTTTGCTTCATTCGGTGATTATTAGATTTGCACGAGACCTGATTCACACGGCTCATAGCTTAGCTAGGTCGTCTATTAATGCATAGGTAAGTGGTCTTTATTTGGGTGTGGTTGGTTCTTACACGTCGTAGAAAATTATATGATTCCTTTTGCATTTGTAAAGTAATTTAAAATGTGGCTAAAGAGCCGTTGAATCGCTACCACTACCGGCACAGAAGTGATGCATAGGGAGGTATAAGGTTTTCTTCATAGTAAACGCTAGAAACCGAAATTGGGAAGCAGTTTGCGTGGGTAGCTTACCAATCCTCACGGCAGGACGTACTCCATATCAAATTCATATCCATATCTGTAACGGATGAAGAAGTTTTGGAGATCTATCTTACATAGTCGGGAGCGGTAATCATAAAGTGCCAATTGCGGACGTCATCCCATGCCGCATAAACACATGCACTAATTTGACATAAAAGCCCCATCATGGAATGACATTTGAAACCCCCGGTTTGGTAGTTGACCCACAAAATTGAGGAGCCAACCAAATACCCGCAGATGTCGAATTTGAAAAAACCTAGGGCTGAAACTTTGTTTTGGCGTAGCCTGTGTGTTCATCACTACTCCCCTGAATCCACGTTCAGATGATATCCGTCGGCGTGATGGTGCTGGTGTGCGCTTCGCTCTCGTTGCTGTGTGTGCTCATCTGGTTTCTGCGATGCCGACGTGATCAGCTGCGACACAAAAAAGGACGGGGCGATAGACAAAGAGACATGGACTCCTACCAAGAGTACGTTTATCGGTCATCGAGGACATATTTCAAGGAAGGACTCCTCGCAGCGCAGCGCTTCGGGGAGAGAACTGAATTGGTGCTTTGCCGCTTTGCACATGAATTTAAACACATACGATTTTATGAAAACTCGAACAATGAATTGAAGGATGTCCTGATTCCGAAGAATCTGGGTGCTGGAGTTTGTATAAGCGTGCATTTCTGAGATGACATCTCAGCATTAAAAATCACAACAGCGTGCACCATACGAGTCGAATTCCTGAGCTTCGATTTCTTCGTTTTGCACTGGTTCATGCAGAATTTAAATGATATCAAGGAAGTTCACAAAGGAGAGGCGTGTAGCAACGTGGGAGTACATAGCTAAGCTATTGAGGGGATTCGAAGTTGACCAGCTGACAGGACCAGAAATGAAGACTCCCAACAAAGCTCCGAAACTTCATATTCCATCGCCGTTATTTGCGACCTAAATATAATGCAGCTCATTCTCAGTAAGCAGGCATCGAAGTCGATTTCAAAACGGGCCGTTGCTGACAAGGAACAACCACCGAAGCGAACCGAGTTTGTGCAAGGCGAGAGGCCTGTCAAGGAAAATAGCTCTCACCGAAGCGATTCTTCTCTCCAACAACAAAAGGCGAAGGGCAATGAATCTAAGGTACTGTTTTGCTAGGTTAGACAACCCATTTCGTTAAATGAGGAGCCTTAGAAGCCATAGCAATAGAAATCTTACTAGTGGTCGATGAAGGCTACGAACACACTAACGCGTTAACATTGAGCTTATTAATCAATAGCAAGTGTTTGATACTGATTCCAACGTTTTTAAGAACGAGCAGCCCGTTCCGCAGACGTGCGCATCGAAGCCTCTGGAGAGGATTAAGGAAGAGACGACTCCAATCAGAAATGTATGTGAGGGCTTCTTCCCTACAAACAACCTTCTATACAACATTTCTAGTACCTTGCTCAATCGCGTTTCACTGCCGTTAATAGCGTGTAAGGCTTGCAAGCGCTCAATTTAAACAAGGGATGGACATTCGAAAAGTGTGGAGTAGTCATCCGCAGTCTGCAGGCGGTTGTTGTTGATTCTACCCAAACGTGTGGAGAAACGTTTAGAAGGGGAACATATGTAACTGTTTGGCAGCGGACCTTCTCCAGCCGTGCGCTGTTCACAGGCACCTAGACATAGGTATCAACCCCTCGGTGTAAAGTGAGAAAAGGGTGGGGACAACGCTGCAACGTTAGCGAAGACAATGTCGACTGGGACGAAGCGATGATAGCATTTTCGCAGGAGTACGAAATATCTCGAACTCGGCCTTCGGCGCTCTAAACCCAGTATCGAAAGAATAACGTTTTCTAGAAAGAGAAAGGAGACCTAGGAGCAGCGCAGGAACGACGACTCGAAAGGCAGCTCAAGGCCTCATTTTATCTGGACGACAAAATAGTTGAGAAAACAGGTCACTGACATTCGACTCAGCAAACAACATTGCTCCGCTCGCCGATTTCTGATACAGAGCCTCCATCTTAGTGAAAAGCGCATATTTTTCCAAACTCTGTTGAGCCACGCCCATATAACCACGTTTCTTGAAGGCGAGCAACAAATGTGATCGGCTCTTTGACTAAGTACCGTCGGTAAAAATCCGCCAAAACGCGGCCGGCAGCGGATTAATCCGCCGTTTTCGCAACTTTCCCGTAACTCCTTTCAAAGTCAATTATATCCACTAAATGTACATTGTTCATTCCTGAACATATACTAAAATTGGAACAATACAGAGAAGATTAGCATGGCCCCTGCGCAAGAAGGGCGCGTGTAGCGCAGTCGGAGGAGGCGCGACTGTCGTGTGCACCCGATACCAGGTTCCTGGTTCGGATTTCCCGCCCAGGCCAACCAAGCCTTCCATCTCTCCGGGATCGGTGAATTGGTACCAGACTTGTCTGGGAAGGATAGAGCGCTGACTTGTTCATCGGCTGGCCACCGCAAGTCATTGTATGGCCAAATACGCATTCATGTCGCCTCCACGACATCCCGTAGAAGTAGAATGCGCTGGCGCATCCTAGAAGGGATTGAGTAACGCCGTCCTTTATCCTTATCCTTAAATGTACATTGTTGGAGTCAGAATAACATGGTCTACTCTATAGCGTAAAAAGCTTAGCAAGATTTTAAAGTTTTTGAGTTCGACATGACCTGGATTAAGCGAGCCCGTAATTGGCTTGACCTGACCCATATTCGCTCCTGCGTCTCGCCTAATTATGCCCCCTGGCAGGGGTGAACCTCCCAGTAAAATTTTCAAACTTTTAAACGCTGTCGAAAATCTATTTCATGCCAATTTTAGGGTTTGCCTCATCACGGCGATCTATTTGGTATCAGATTTGCCGATATTGGCCCCATTAACGCCATTCTTTACAATCTTAACTGCCGACTTTTTTCGCCAAGAATTTACTACCATACCACTCCTTTTCGTGTGCTGATATTTGCTCGACTGTGAGGTGCGGCAGATTACAAATATAGGTCCTCGAGTCTATGTCTCCACGCGCAGATCAGTATGGATGCCGGATATGTGGTCAGATACTATGGAGAGATACGAAACAGCAAAAATGATAAAGTTAGCTCATCACGTCTGCCACCTGCAATCCCTCAAAAAGGCGGTTTCTTTCAAATCCGACAATGGTATTCGAAAGCGACGTCTGCACAGACCTTGCCGAACAGTTTCTATTATTTAGCGAGACCCATATTTGCAATATTTTTAAGAATACTCCAATCGACTTTAGACTTATTTATCTTCAGAGACAAGCCAAGAGTTGGATTCCAGACTCTTATCGTAATTGCACTGTCCTGAGCCGTCCCGCCGACAATGTCCTTTGGGCTTGCGATCATTGCTCCTCTCCTCTCACTCGCACTACTCACACTAACCGAGTCTTTTATTAATGAGCTTCTGACTTCCCTAAACTCACATGCCTCAAAAGTCTTCTAAACGATGCTTGCCTCCAATGCCGCGGCCTCACACTATAGCCGCACTGCGCTCTCCTGGCCTCCGCAGTGCCGCCGGATGGCGCAGGGCGGGAGCTCGCCGTACCACCTCGCGCTACCGCGAGTGAAGGGCTCCAAATTCTTATCCTTCCACAGCACCCCGTTCGGGCGCCGCCACTACCGCGTGTGCGGCGCCGCGGGGTGTTCTGTGCCATCTCGGTGTGCATTTATTAGGTTGAGCCATAAGTTTTGCAACTTTTTTCGTTCTAGAATTCAAAGTAAACCCGCTGAAGTATTATACTTTATTTGAAAGCTTGTTTCCTAGCGATCATTTTGAGTTATAAAACGTTAATTTTGCTTGGCTTGTTGAAAAGTTTTATTCTCAGAACGATAACCTCTCAAAGTGGAAAAGTGTGTGATTTCATTTTCAATTAATTCAAGCTTGGAAGCAACCCAGCAGCGGGGGTCAAGCACATTGATAATGTCAGCGACACGTTCACTCCTAGAAAAAATTATTGGAGATAGTATTAGAAGCTCCTTTCCGCCCAGAAGGGCAACAACGGCAAATCACTCGCGGGAAGATAGGTTCCGAGATCAAAGGGCGCCTGTGCAAAACCGTCAAGCCGAGTTCTTCTCGAACCCCACTAGGACTTACCGCTGATCGGCTGCAGAAGATTGGAAGGTCGCCAAAATCGCCTCCGTCAGTGCCTTATGCGGTGATGGAAACCCAAGTAAATCGCTGTGCTTCCGACTGCCGAGAGCTCCGGCACCGGTTTAAGAGAGGGGGCGGCCCGAATCTCTACTAGCGGTGAAAAGCGGATGCTTTACGACAAAGCTGGAAAGCAATGATTGGAACGCAACGAGACAGGCTTTTGACGTCAACACCGGAGCTCCACCGAAAGAAGTTCCTGCTGTGCGTTTGGTGGATGTGTAGTGGTATAGTGCACCGGGAGCTTCTCCACGTAGTCAAACCATCCTCGACGCTTGCATTTGCCAACAACTCAACTAGATCCAGCAAAAATTAGTTGAGAAAGAAGTCGATACGAGCCATTGTTTCATCCACCGGAACGACAGCCGACCGCTTACGGCACTTCAGACGCCCGAAAAAGTCTAGGAGTTGGGCTGCACCAAAATCAACCAACACCCACACACTCCGGACTTTGTGCTGTCTGACTGTCATCAGCTTCGGTCGATGGATCTCTACGGTAGGCGCTTTGCCGAAGTCGATGAGGTCACGGCGGTGGTGCGACTTCTTCAGATCGAAACCGACTAAATTCTACAGGGATGTAATCCACTCAGTGCATGAAAAGTGGAAGAAACCCATCGAGAATAACGACAATTGTTTCGTTTAAGTAAGTCATTTTTCCTTTCTGGTATAATCTTATTTTTGCTGGAAGACAAATTTTCTTGCAAAACTTATGACTCAACCTATAGATGTCTTCTTCGACACTCCCATCCCTAGCCAATCGGTGCAGGGGGGCATCCAGTACCCTGAAGTTAAGGGGTACTCGGGGGATTCTCAGCAAGGATAAGAAGGCTATTTTTTACACACCAATTTGTGCATTTGCATCGGGAACGCGGTTTGTGTTCGTCACCTCTGTTGGTAATCATTTAGCTTCAGAAAAAGGCTTTATTAAGTATTATTATTTTTACTAGCAACAATTATTATTTTAGCATATTTTTAACAATTATTTTATCAAACACTTAATAGCAAGTAACAATTATTAAATGCATGCTACCGAAAGGCATACAAATAAATGGCAAATTATATAGCGTACAACTATATAAATATTTTCTATAATCTCTCGCTAAGCTTGTACGGTTACGTTCCGAATAATAGTTTAAGTGCAGACAAGCGTGATCTCTGACTTCGACGGTGGTATGCGAAGGATTAACTTGTCACCTAGATAATTTTCTCCCATCCGAAGGAAAACTTCGGAGAACGAAATTGTATCTTACTAAATTTAAAGCTTGGAGTATTAGAGCAAATCAAGACTTCCTACAGCGACCATCGATGTGGTTAGTGATGTTCGGTCTTCGGGACACTTTTTTGGTATGCAGGGAGAAATCGAAGACCCCAGATCACATTGAAGATCGCTTCAGAAATTAGTGATTTTTTATGTTTATTGAGCAAAACTTGTAACTATTTGAGGAAAATTTCAGCTATATAGGCTGTATACTTCAGGTGACAAATATTTTTCATGAACAACGAGAGTTTTGAAGACGACCTCTCAAATCATATCGAAGATCGCAATGGAACAGTTTTTTAAATGTGTAACAGGAAAGAAAACGAGTTGAATTCTTTAAAGTTCACGCGAAACAACGAAAAATACGAGAAACTTTGCTGCCAAAACCAAGAGAGAGCACGACCCTCTCTCCCTCTCCCCCCCCCCAAAAAAAAAAAATCGTCGTCACAGTATGACCTCTTCGATCGGCAAACCTCAAGCCCGACCCCGCATTGGGTTAGTGTGAGCAGTGAGAAGAGAGGAGCAGGAATTGTATGTCCAAAGGAGATGCTTGGTGGGGCAGTTCAAGTCGTTGCAATTACAGCAACGGTCTGAGCCAGGGGTGTGCGTTAAATTTTTTCGGTAAATTTTTAACGACCGCTTTTTAACGAAAAATTTTTGCGTTAAAAACGGTAAATTCGTTAAATAAAATGTCTCTTAGCTGCATTCGGTTTGGCTGCATTTTAGCATGTAAAAAGCCAGACCTTTTTTCCTTATTGAATTTTTTTCGACTCCTCTGCATGGTAATTATATAACTATGCCTTCATCTTCGCAGCAAATAACAAAAGTCCATCTATCATAAACAAAATTGCTAAGAGAGAGAAATCATGAAAATTTTGAAACCAAACAGTAACAAGACTTCTAAAATAGGAAATTTCTTACTATGCCTACTTCCTTTAGCTGGTAGAAAGTCGTCCAGCCTCTGGGAAGATCCAGGGTGCATCGTATCGCGGGTCAACGTTTTTGAGCCTTTCTTTTCTTCTTGACGAATTTTTTTTTACAAAACCTGGGCCCACTAAGCAAACTTTTGTGGCCCAACTGATGAACGCTATTAAAGTAAATTCGCATATTAGGGGAAAAAATCCACACACATGAAGGAAATTCTTGCTAGAGCCGGATCTGCACCTTTAAAGATATGCCTCTTTCGTAAACCTTTGAAAACTCTTTATGCGATAGACAGCTTGTAAAGTACCAGTTTTTATACTAACCTTCATATACAGTACCGGGCATAGGCTTTGGTCAATTGCCGAAAAGAACGCTTTTGAGCGGGCGCGACAATCTGTACAGCGAGCGAGAGCTTGTAGAGTGAGCGTTTAGGGAGTTTTAACGGAAATTCTTAGCCGTCCTGCTCAGGAATTGTTCTAAGACTGTCCAGCTTGCCTTTGGAGTGCGCCGTGAACAATGCATATAGAATCGAACCTTTCAATCGAGAGGGGGGGACAATTTATAGATGAGTGTTTGTAGAGTTTTATCAGAAATACCTAGCCCTTCTCGCACAGGTTGTGTTTCGTAGCGTTTTCATTGTGTTCTTTATGCTTTTCAACCCCACTTACGAAGCAAATATCACAAAAACTGTGAAAAAGCTGAATGGTTGGCAATTATGAGCAACTAATATGTAGCAATCAAACGCAAGAACGGACCAGGAAGTCGGAAAGCACGGAAAGACTGCGGCGGAGAAAAGTGGGGTCGCCCGCAAATAAATTGGTTAAGGAGCAAGGAAAATGCCAACAAAAGGAAAAAAGCATCGAAACTTGAGAATAATATTGATTACCTACCTTGATTCAAGTAAGTAGAAGGTTTCCTTGGTATACTGCGAAAGCTCATTCAAAGAAAATCGTTCAAAACGGATTTACATGGAGAGGAAGCAAAATTTTAAAAATGTTCACAAAAAGTCGTTAATACAATTTAACGGATTTTTTCGTCGTTAAATTTCGTTAAAAAGTTTTAACGAAAAATGCCGGTAAATCCGGTAAATCGGTAAATCGTTAATCGTTAAACGCACACCCCTGGTCTGGACCTCAGTACCGCCGAACCTCTCAATGAAGTAGGTGAGATTAAGGTCGAGTGGAAATTTTTTTGAAAAATATTGTAAATATTGGCTTCGCTAAATGATGATGCATGACCACATACCCAGCAGTTATCAAAAATGGAAAAAATCGCCAGTTGAGAATGCATGGAATGCTGAACATGGTGCCAAACAAGACAAATTTGATACCAAATAGGTCGCCGTAATGAGGCTAAAGACCCCCACAGAGTTCTGCGACAACGCCGCTCGCCGCTATGGTTACGGCTAGGGCAGGGACGCCGCCGGCGGCGAGCTCTGCCCTATGGTTAAGCATAGGGCCGCGGCGCTGCCGCAGAACTCTGTGGGGGCCTTAAAGGGTTGGGCACACTCGGCAGCGGCTTTAGTGTGTCAAAAACGCGGTGGGGCGTCGCTCTCAGGCTCAGGACATGTTTGCGGTGAGGGGTGGTCGTTCTTTCTTTCTCTGGTGTCAGCATTGTACCACTGCCAACCATCGCCCAGCTGACCGGTTGGCTGGTTTGGTTGAGGAAATGGCTTTCCTATCTTACTTATCTTATCTCTTGCTCAGGAGCGATAGTGTCAGCTTCATGGAATGGTCGAGCTCATTCCGTGAAGCTGACGCTTTCAACGCCGAAGCGAAGTGTGCCATAAGGGCTCCGCACACTTTTGCGGCGTTGCCGCAGCCCTATCCTTCAACATGGGGCAAGGACGCAGGGGCCGCCGGCAACGGCAGCCGGCGCCGTCCCGCACCAGCACACTTTTCCGGCATTGCCGCACCGACGGCAACAATGAATGAGATTGTTGCCGTCGGTGTGGCAATGCCGCAGGCAGACGCTGTCTGCACTCTAGCCGATCGCGAAGCTTCTTGAAGAAAAATCTGAAAACAAGGAAGCAAAATCTCGGGGAGAGCTGACGTTGCCGGAGAGCTGATGACGATGGAAATTCTCAGCTGAGTTCGTCATTCGGGCGCGCGTCTCTCATCGGAGCGCGCTTTCCTTCTATGCGAGTAGGATCCGACTGGAGTTCGCTGCGACGGCGACGTGCTGCGGCAACGCCGGAGAACGGCGCCGTCGCAGTGGGGAGGAGCGCCGCAACTTGAAGGCTCCGCCCCACTTTTGCCGGCTGCCGGCTGCGGCAACGCCGCAGAAGTGTGCGGAGCCCTATAGGCGCGCCGCCGTCCCTGACGCAGAGACGCGGACTCTGCGTCTCTGCTCTATTCTTCATTTGAGCTGCGTCAAGCAGCAGGAGTGTGACCAGCCCTTAAACCTAAAATTGGCATGAAATACATCTTCGACACGGTTCAAAAATGTTAAAGTTCTACTGGGCAGATCCTGCCAGGAACATAATTAGGCGAGACTAAAGAGCGAATGTGGATCAGGTCAAGATAATTACAGGCTCGCTTAATTTAGGTCATCTCGCACTCCAGATTTTCAAAATCTTGCAAACATTTTTATGTTTCTTTTTATTTTATTTTTTATATTTCTTTCTATTCAATCGACTTGGAATAGAGCTATGACAAAGCGGCGGAAACGGCGGATTAGTCCGCCGCCGGCCGCGCGTTGGCGGATATTTACCGGCGGTACTGCACACCAGGGAATTCACGAAACAAGCTGCAATTGACCGCCGTGGGAGTTCAACGAGCACTAGCTGGAGCGTTCCGCAACAGTCAGCTGGCGTGACGACCAGTTTGACTACTGGCTGGGAATTCGTCCAGGTTATTGGAGGGAACGATCTCTACTGGTTACTTGTGTCAACTCTCTCCACCGGCTAGCATACGCACGTGGTTCAACCACAAGCGTCCGACTGCGGCGAACTTGTTGTCGACCTACCGCCTCGTGTGGTCGACGCTTAGCAGAAATCGATCCTGTCGATCGAGGTGCGAATCGCTCTCAGAGGATGGAGAGACCCTTTTTGTGTATGCATAGTAGGACATAGCAGGTACGGGCCTAGCGGTTCCCCACTCTTGCTCCAGGAAGGAATCCGCTGTCGTCTGCGGCTCACATTATCGAACTCGATTTTTAAAAAATTTATTTCCCATCGACTCCCATAAAAGGTGATGTCTTAACGTTCTATAGCATACCTGCTACCTGTCCGCTATCAGTATCCTCATCTGATCATTAGCTTATGTCTTACCACCTGGCGCTTTCTTTAGTGATCGCTTCACTGTCATGTTGACCCTTCTCAAATTGACTCCAGGCTTCCAATTTGGGATATCAACTGGGGCACAATTAGCCTGAATAGAGCGGAGTCTATAGTCTAAGCAGACCGATTTTGATTCTGTAGCTGGAATATGCCCTGCGTTGTCTCTACATCCTAGACCAGAACAGACAGTCAAGGTTAAGCGATTCCAGAAAATACCAGTGCATCACTTGTACACATTTGCTGCCTGGCGTCAGTCGCTGCGCTGGTAATTTGAAGTGCGGCTGAGCAATCACCTGTATCACCTGTCGTCCCGTTGATCATCGAATTGCTCGAGCGGGTGCCAGCAGCGTCTCCATTCGTCCCTGTCGCGTGCCAGAGTGGTCCAATGGATCCTCCTCGCTCGAGGGACACGAAGAGCGTCATATCGGTCGTTCAGGGCTTTCACGAAGAAGTCCGACCAACGCGTTGGTGGGCGTCCTGGTGTTCTTTTGACATCCCGCGGAATCCAGTCGGTGATGGCTCTCGTCCAGCGGGTGTCTGCGAAGCGCATTACGTGGCCGGCCCACCTAATTTTCGACAACTTGGCCCACGCGACAGCGTCTCTGATCTTCGAGCGTCGGCGAAGCTCGGAACTCCGGAGGCCTTCTCTCACTTGCGTGAGTCGTTTCACTCCGAGCATCGTCCTCTCGATTCCACGCTGCGCGACGCTGATCGCGTGTTCATCCTGCTTTCGTATAGCCCAGGTCTCTGAGGCGTATGTTAGGGCAGGAAGAACAGTGGAGTCGAATAGGTGGGCACGGAGTCGGACGTTCTTCGTCTTCTTCGCGACTTCTTCGACGCTCTTGAAAGCTCCCCAAGCCGCTCTTTTCCTCCTGCTCAGCTCTGGTGCTAGGTCGTTGGCCATGTTGACTTCGCGACCCAGATACACATAGCTGGAGCATTCGGAGATGTTCGTTCCGTTGAGCGAGAATGGGGCATCAGAAACTTGTCCGTTCCTCATGAACATCGTCTTCGTAAGATTCAGCTGCAGTCCAACGTTCCCACATACACGATCGAAGTCGGCCAGCATTCGCTCCGCCTGGCTGGTGCTCGGTGTTATGAGCACGATGTCGTCAGCGAAGCGAAGATGATGTAGTTGCCGGCCGTCGACCTTCACTCCCATGTCTTCCCATTCTTGTTCGCGCATGACGTTTTCGAGAGTGGCGCTGAAGAGCTTCGGGGATATGGTATCCCCTTGCCGAACCCCTCTCTTTACGTCGACGACGACGTCGTTGTAGAATGGTGAGATCTTGGTCGTGAATCCACTGTACAGCTCTCGAAGAACTCTGATGTACTGAGTAGGAACGCCCTGAGTGAGCAGGGCTTCGATGACCGCTTCAGTTTCGACAGAGTCGAATGCCTTCTTCAGGTCGATGAACGTAAGGCACAGCGGCAGCTTGTACTCTCGCGACACTTCGATGAGCTTCGTAATGGTGTGTATGTGGTCGATCGTGCTGAATCCTCTCCGAAATCCTGCTTGCTCGCATGGCTGTCCTTCGTCCAGCGTTCTGCTAATCCTATTCAGGATAACTCGAGTGAACAGCTTGTAGACTACGGACAGCAGGCAGATCGGGCGATAGTTGCCAATGTCGTGCACGTCTCCCTTCTTGTACAGCAAGACGGTTCTGCTGGTCTTCCACTGAGATGGAACCTTGCATTCAGACAGGTAACGTGTGAAGAGCCGCGCCAGGGTGTTGATGAGCGTAGGCGGGAGGTTCTTCAGGTGTTCGGGTCTGATCCTGTCGGGACCGGGTGCTGTACGTTTCTTCACCGACGAGATGGCGTGTCGGATCTCGGAAGGGAGAACAGAGGGGACGACGTATCCATCCTGCGGAAGATGGCATGGGGGCAGGTGGACGTGGCTATCGAAGAGATCGGAGTAGAAGTCGTGGATGACCCTCTCCATGGTCCTTCTGGAAGAGGTGATGGTTCCGTCAGGACGTCGGAGAGCGGTCATCTTGGTCTTGAAGTTGGCGAAGTTCCGGCGGGCATTGCGGATGCTCAGCCCTTCCTCTGCTGCTTCAGTCAACACTTCCGGCCTTCTCTCCTTCAGATCTTCCTTTATCGCCGCTCTGCATAGCTTTGCAAGTTCGGACGTCAGTTGGTAGTTGCCTGACGCTCGTGCTGCTCCACGCTGGCGTATCAGCTCGAGAGTTTCCGGAGACAGGCGTCTCTTGGTGGTCTTCAAGCTCTCGGCTCCCTTAGCACTATCGTAGAGATGGTGCACGAAGCGGTCGTATTCCTCGTCGACGTTGTCCATGACGGCATCTTCCCAAAGACCGGCAAGAGAGGTGTAGAGGTCCCAGTTGATGGTCGTTCTGGGACTCCTCTTCTTGAACTTCGCGGACTTCTCTCCTTGACGCGAAAAGCGGAATCTTGCGCGAAGGAGGCGGTGGTCCGATCCCGTGTAGAACTTGGGGACAACGGAGACGTCGGTCAGGCAATATTTGCGGTTGAAGATGATGTGGTCGATCTCGTTGTGGAACTGGCCACCGGGAGATTCCCATGTCCATCGTAGGGAGGGAGGCTTCTGGAACTGCGAGTTTCCATGGATGGTCTTGGTCGACATGATAAACTCAGACAGCCTTTCACCTTACTCGTTCCACTCCAAACCGTGGGTTCCGATGTGAAGTTCTTCCGGCGACCTTCGCGGTCCGATTTTGGCGTTGAAGTCGCCGACGATCACCTTGTAGAAGGTGTGATCTTCCTTATAGAACTTCTCCAGCTCCACGTAGAAGGCTTCGACCTCTTCGTCGTCGTAGTCGGATGTTGGGGCATACGCGACGAATACAGTCAAAGCTGGCACGGAACCACATCGCTTCAGTCGCAGACGTCCGATTCGGCTTGTCAGAGACTCGTACGAATCGATGTTCATGGCCAAGTGCGTGTTGACGAGGACACCAACGCCGCCTACTCCTCTGCTGTCGCATGTTCCGAGGAACAGTTCTTCTCCGGAGTCGTAGGCGGCGTGCAGGGGGTGGTGTCTTCTCGTCTCGGTCAGTCCGATGACGTCGTACTTGATCTTCCTGGCTTGCATCATCAGGTCCTCGACGGATGCATCCGATGCAAGCGTGCGGGCGTTGTAAGTACAGATCGTCATCCTAGTCCTTCTCAATTTGTGCAGCCTGGTTAGGCCCTGAGATTTTAGCAGCCTCTCCGTACTCGTCCTTCCCATCGGACTGAGCAATAGACTTCTTATATTTGCAGTTCATCACTAAATGTCTTCTGAGGGTTGATATGACTTTTCGGATGAGACGTCGCCACCGGCTACTTCGGATTCAACAAGAGAAGGATTTCGTCCTCCCATGGAACTTTGAAGGGAGACCCAGAAAGCTGGATGAGGCCTGGGATGGTGACTACAAAAGAGGGCTAAAACAGCAAAACGACCTACTAATCGAGCTCTGACGTGCTATCATATACCGTGTCGGCTGTTACATAGTTGGTTACGTGAATGCGTGTTGAGCTAGCAAATCTTATCCACAACGTAGGGGACGTCAAAAACTATCGCGAAACACCCACTGATAGGAAGCTGAGAGAAGCAGGAGCGTTATCCTGTACGTTACTGCAGATACTACGTTTCCTCTCCGCAGCCGTTGATGAGGCGGTCGAATTTAGATCGAAGAATCATTTGTGAGGAATACCCATCCCTGATGCATGTAGATTATCAATACACTCTACCTTGACGTTTGGTATTTCAAAAAGTTTGAACACTTACGAACATGAAACATTCGGCATTTGTCATTGCTGTGCTTCATTGCTCCCGAGATCTAGAAAGGCGTGATCGGTAGGTATGGATGGGTAAGGGTGAAGGTGGTAATATCAGGACCATTCATCCAAACTTTGTGTTCAGGGACTATCTGGAATAACTGACTTGGCGTCCCTATGTGGATAATGCGTTTTGCACTTCTAGCCTACATTTTCTCAGTCAGCATTTCGGGCTACATTCACAAGCCTAGGTCTGCATATCAGGTTCCATGTGAGGTTTGAACCCTTTCTTGGTAAGAGTGACGATTTCCCGTAGGAGCGAGTGATAGAGGTACCCATTACTCCCCTGTTTTCCCAGTATCGGTTTCTTCAGAGTAAAGAAATTTTACGGCGCGTGCGGATGTGTACCGACCGCTGCCTGACAACTAATACACGTCTGATGCGTACGTCTGAACGGGGTGAGCGAGTCACATAGGAAGAATCCCACACCTCAGTTAGTATAAAAAGTGTTGCTTTTTTGCCAAGTCGTTAAACCCGATGAGTACGAGCAGAGTCCCTTCTACGGCACGATCCCTCTGCATGCAAGAGGCCCGGAGTGCAGTGGATACTGACGTTGCATCATGCGAGGGAGGTCGGGGGTTCGACTGCACTTTTGAATTTCAACTGATTAGTTGAGATTTGAGGGATCCTGGCGTCTACACCATTTTTAGACGTTTTCTGCGCATTTTCCCAGCTGTATGCTGTGGAGAGTAGCTTTCTTGCGACTTGTTTGCTACTGACCGGTTTTTTAACCAAAACGCGATGAGAAAGCTATTCAACATAATGCTGTATAAACGATCAACATCAGTGATACACAATGCATGAAACAGAAGCACTGGTCACAATGCGAACAGCGTACATGGCTATGGCTCCTCACAGCTTGCTTCCCTGCCTCCTTTTCCATGGACCAGTGACATCGGGAAAGACAATCCTGCTCGGGTTTTCAAAGGACCAGCTTTGCGTCGTATAACCAGCCTTGAACCAGGCATAAGCAATCAGCTTTTCCACTTTTCCACTCCTCACAGCCTTCCATGTCATTATAGCAAATCCGTGTGGTCAATCTGCGAGATCCACAGACTTCGATTCACATTTTGACCACGTCTGAAGTCACATCCTGGTCTTTTTTGGAAATCGGGGCAGGATAGTTTTTCCCGGGTTCATTGGTCCGTGTAATGAAAGAGGCTCTGAGGAGCCTGAAGCCTTTATACGATGTCCGTATTGCGACCAGTGCTGCTTTATGCACTCTGTGCCTGCCTGCCTGGCCTACGGGCCGCCAAACGTTTGATTGCATTAAATCGATTCGGTTATTGATCGGTATTGAATCGATAATACAATTCGATATTGACCTCCCGATCTAAGCCTTTCAGCTTCTATTGAGCTACTCGTCGGTCGTCATATCCGCGTGACTCCCACCGAAATCGGTCAGTCGGGACGGAAATCGATAACACCTGTCGAACAATCAATAATATTGATCGGTAGGGGTCCTTCGATTCTACCTACTTGTGGAAGCGGGCTACTCCTTCATCGTTTGCACGTGAGGGTAACCTTCACAGGTTTACCGTGCGCACGCTAGTCTCCTTTACATGTTTAACACGTTTTTCAAGTTTACACAGGTTTGTGACATACACAGAGACAGACGGACTAACGCTTTTATATTAGTAGGATTACCAGACGTTCAGCAGCCTAGCGGCCGCCAAACGTCTGGTTGGGACTTCACTCCCAAGCCCCGAGAATAGAACACCCACCCGTCTCCTTTTCTTCTTTAGGCATTCTTACTCTGATTACAGTAAATAATTGGTTTTACTTATATAGAGTAGTATGCCCGGATTTGGTAGCGCAGAATCTTCAAAATTGCTCCATGAAGCTTGCACACTCTCTTTCTTATGTACGCGGTTTACTCTCCAAATTACCCATTCTACATGGCAAGAAAGAGATCGTGAGAGTCACGATCCGAAGTGTTTAATCTCCAGAAACAAAAAAATCTATCAGTTGGTTGATGGTCAATATCCGGCAATAATTCCCCTTAACTCCTACAATAATGTTCCCTACCCCCCCCCCCCCCCCCACTCCTCCTCCATTCCAATACCTCCTCGCTCACGTGCCGGCAGAGAAGAGTCGAGAGTCATGCACGCGCATGCTCTTGCACGAAGCCTTTAAAAGCCTTTCTGAAAATCAAAGGCATGCCGCGTAAAATCTGATCTGTGGCAGGACTTCTGGATATGGACGAACGTTATACGTCCCTGCCACGCATTCAGAGTCCCGACGCATGCTGCATATCGTATATGATACTGTGACATTTTTGCTGAGTCCGACGCAAGTGTCACCACCTTAACACGACGTCAATGATCCTTCTGCACCCTGGCACACGTGGCATGACCTAGCACGTCTTCAGAAACTCGACACACGTTGATTGTTATTGAAACAAAATACCGATCCTCCCCCTTACTGCACCCCCCCCCCCCCATAGTGATCCCCTTTACTGGATCCCCTTTACTTTTACTGAACCCCTTACTGGTTTCCCCTCTACTGGTCTCCGCCTCCCTGATCCCCTTTCACTGGTCCCGCTCACTCTGAATTCCTAATTCCTACGCACGTTGGATGACTTCTTGAGCACGCCCTCTGAATCACGACGCACGTTGGACGCCGTATTCGGCGCGCCTTCTGATTCCCTGCGCGCGTTGGACGACACCTACGGCAGGTCCTTGCATTCCTTCGCACGTTGTACGACGTCTTCGATCCGTCTTTTGAAGCCCTACGCATGTTAGACGACACTTTCGGAACATCTTCTGAATCCCGACGCGCTTGGGACGACGTCTGCGGCACGTCTTCTATCCCCGTCACTCGGCAATTGATCCGCATCCATACCCTGACTCGTTGCCCGCTCAATATCGTAAACTTGGACAATCCGCCGCAAAGGTTATATTAGATTCACCAGCAATCGCACATGGTTAAGGTTAAAGAAAAAAGTTGGTTAAAGAAAACCCGGCTGGCATACGCCGCCTCGTCGCAGGCATCTCTTGGCTTTCGTCGATATCCACGTGACTGACAACGTAACACATGGAATGAGCCAGTTATATATAGTAGGATGTTGATTACCACAACATGCAGCTGGAAGATTGCGCAAGAAAACCTCTGAAAATGGCATGAACACCAAAATCCTTCAAATCTCAACCAATCAGTTGAAATGCAAAAACACAGCGCAGGAGAATCGAACTCCCGGCCCCTCTCATGAAGCAACAGCACTATCCACTCCGCCTTGAGCCGCTTTACGACGACGGTATCGCGCATGTACAATACCACCGAGCTGGTGAGGCGCTGACTCATTGTAACTTCTAGGGCCACCTAGTCCTTGGGTTTAACGACTTGGCAAAAAAGAAACCCATCTTGATATTAATTGAGGGGTGGGATTCTGCCTATATGACTCGCTCCCCCGTTCAGACATGCGCTTCAGACCCTTCCTTTGCAAGCAAATATATCAGCCTTCAAAATCTTGACGTTGGGTAACATGAACGCGACGGTTTGTGCCATCTTTGTGTTATTGCCCAAGCCAACTACACCAACACAGCCTGTATCCCACGGAACTCCCTCGATAGAGAGCGTTCGGTCGCTTTTGTTGAGAGGGATCTCGGCCGCTTGGCCACGTGGCGCGTACTCCACACTACACACCAGGGGCCAGATTCATCAACGACTTACGGAGATTTAACGGAGAAATTACAGCCGAAATTCCTGATAACGCCACCATTTCACCTTATCGCCTGTTGATAAGCCGAGTTAATTCGCGTTTTTCAGGAGTTTCGGCTTCTCCATTAAATCCATGTAGGTCGTTGATGAAGCCGGCCCCTGGTGTTATTGATATATGTCAGCAACACCTCAAAGAGAATTTCTTTAATTGGGGAATGCATCAGACTTTCCTCTTTTAAGGATTTATGAATACAATCATCCTGAATCGTTCTGAACTCTTTTCTCAGTAAATTTCTCGAAGCAACTCAAGGCGCAGCTTTTCAGAAGCGTCTCGACACTGTCTCGGTGATGGCATCTATTGAGACCTTGCAACGCAATGACTCTAAGGTAAATATTTCGTTTTCTGTTTTATTCAGCAAGTGCTTGGCGGTGGTAACTAGAAATTCCGCCTGTTTTTGAAAACCGATCAAGGCCACTTTATTATCGTACTAAAATACGTCACAGCGGTTTGATCAGCCCGAGAAGTGATAATTTGTGGGTTAATAAAAGATCCCACCAAAGTCGACTTGTGAGCGTGAATGCGACAACGAAAGCATGCAGATGGGATGGATGTCATCACAATCCATGATCAGCAGGTAGGTTTCTACAGCTGTTGTTCAATATATTTTAGTTGCGGAATTTCACCGGAAAGGGATTTCGCGATCAGTGTCTGATATCAGAATCAGGAGAACGACAACGGTTGACTCTTCTTCTTGTATTTCTACTAGTAGCTGGGTTGTGATGATTTTGTAATTTACAGGGTCACCAAACACCTTGTACTCAAATTTGTATGCCAACAGTTGGCCACATTCAGGTAAACGTCTTCCCAGCTGACAAACTGGAGGAAATCGACCTAAACCCGGGTCTCAACAGCGTCATCAATCTGGAGACGATATAGCACTAGCGCACAGTCTCAACTATTAGTTATAAAGGATGCTCTAGCTCCATCTTCCTTCAAGGCTCTGCATCGAGACTACACTTGTTGGACCATACGAAACACTTTAGGCTAATGTTCCACTCGTTTTCCTCTTCAGTCATTTTCGATTGCTACTTCTTTGAATCCTTCGTTGAAATCACCTCCACTATGCATCTTTGTGTAACAGGAATGATGTTATTTGTGGTTAGCATCGAACGGATTATAGCTGTTTTTTGTCGATTGCACATATTTTCGCAGATCCGTCGCCTTTTTACAACCCTGTGATCTCCAGTTATTCCTAAATGAGAAAATGAATATCGTGTTTTACTTTGTTTTTCTCGGCAAAATGTTTCGGCGAATGATCCTCACTACCGCAACAAACAGAACCTTACACAAGTGTTCCAAGCGGCAAAACCCATAATTTTAGACTGGTTAAATTCTCATTACGTGTGTCCGTAGCGGTGGCGTGCAAAATCTGCGGTAGTTAATTCAGTTATTATTCACTGCTTTATCACGAAGTCACTGATTTATTTATGACTGATGAGCCGTTGTAATAGGTGCAATCATTCAAGCTGAAGTTAAGTGAATAGGTTCTTTGCCAAGTAGCAGTAGCACTGGAGCTGTAGCTTCGAGAACTCGATCAGCGCGACAAGCACCACTGTCATTTAGAACGAAAATGTCTAGAGCGTATGTCCGAGCAACAGAACGCAATTTCTAAGGGGAAGTTAACCATCCCTTAAGTGTAGGTATAAGCGGTTAGTAGTACACGGACAAACTACTAAATCGGACGTTTCTATCATCCATAACAAGGATCTCCTGCCTGAACATGTCGTTGACGAATCACGTACTGAACAATGTAAATGTTTGAGTAATCTGCGCTTCTGCACAGCCAAAACTGCTTCCTTGCGCCTTTTTATGTCCAAACAGGTTGCTCCTCGTCTTCCGCGGACGAGCAGTTTGCAAGTTGCACTGCAAGCCATAGAGTAACACATGCTCAGGTTTAGTGCAATTTTACGGTGCCTGCGCAACTTGAGCCTGCCTGTGCCTATAGTACCGGACGCGTCTTTTGAATAGACGTCCCAAAAACCGCGATTTTGCGATTTTTGCGTATTTTCGATAAAACTCGCCTAAATCCGCGTGCACATTCCGCTGCGGCAATGCGGCAGCCACGCTGAAGCATAGCGCGGAGGGGCGGAGCCACACTGCGGCAGCGGAGGCAGTGAGGGGGTATACACCAGGGATGAGCGGATAACAAAATTTTCAAGCCCGGGTAACGGATAACGGATAATTTTGCCCAAAAATCGCCAGATAACGGAAAAACGGATAACGAACAAACAACAAAAATAAAACTGTACATAAACTGCTCTAGTTTCAACATCAGACATGGAACCAACTGCTGTCAAATTATAAGTCCTTTCTAACGACTTTAATGGAGTTTTTTTAAACATAGTGCAGTCACCTTAACAAAGCCCTATGGGATTCTCACGAAACTTCAGTAGAAGAAACGCTTCTTCATTGCCATCCAAACCGATGCTGAGTTCGAATTGCGAACCACAATTCCTTCACCAGGTTCCGCCAACAAGACCACCAAGATGTGAAACTAAAACTGCTTTGCAAACTCCACTCTGCTGATGTTTCGCCATGATCAGCTTAATCAAGGTCTGGAAAAGATAAGGAGAGATTGAGAATTTGTTCATCCAAGCACATTTCCGTAGTACAATTTACAATTTTTCATGTTTTTGCCGTTAAAACGAATCGGAAGACGAGACAAAGGATGCGTAAAACAGCCCAACTAACAGTATAGAAACATTCATAAGTGGCCCTTGGAGGGGAAGAATGTGAGACTCATTCACCCCTTATTCGCTCACATTTCCTTCATTGAACAGCAACTTGCCGGTACATATTTTGTAAGTTTCCATTGTTGGGTTGTTTTACTGATCAATCGTCAGGTTTTCTTTTGAATTAAGGCTGTGGCCAAACAGAATGATCCTTGGATGAATGGCTCCTCCAACGCCTCTTGACTTTTCTATGCTAAGCCGACTCAACCGAATAAAGTCTGCATAACAATCTTGGTTTCGCAGCTTCACACGGATCGATACCGGCAGATACAGGTTCGGCAGTATCCCAAAATCTAAGAAGAACGTGGAATGAGATAGATGAAATACCAGCTTTCTACACGCTACCCACTACAAGCCATTGTGCCCTCCAAATGCACATGCAGAGAGATCTGAAAACTAGAAAAGCAGAAGTAAATGTCCCTAGAAGGCAATCTTAAAATAAAATGAAGCTCCAACATGCGCAGCGGGGAATCAGTTTAGTGCAGTTCAACTGCACTATTTAGATTTTTAATAGAGAGGATCAATTTCTTAGGATTACGGAGGTACTACTAGTACCAGCGTACAGAAAATACTTTCAGGAAATCGTTTCTCTAAACACACCTCAACAATTTGTAGGAGCGTAGCTTTCTCCACTCATTTGGGTTGAACCTGTACCCATTTTGCTTGTATTCATTACTGCTCAGCGCTATGTGTTTAATGCGTTACAACAGTCTATATCAGTAAAAACTAAGATACCTTTGCCGCATGCTACCTACACATTGCAATCGTGGAAAATAACGCTAAATTCGGCACTAAACAGTTCATCTTGTATGTGCCAAGACCTCCACTTGTGACCGTCAGTAATATTATCAACGCAGCGTGTATGCATTCTTGGTCTGCATACGGCTTGTTGTGAAAAGCTCATGAAGAAATCAGCGCACAGTAGGTTTCATAGATGTATGGTATAAATGAACGACCCTGGAAGGGTGGAAGTTAGACGTCTTTCCAACTACGTCACCAGTGCCTGAAGTCACCCACCTTCTAGATTTAAATACCCTATATTGTTGCTCGCGAACACTCCTATGATTATGAAGCTTACATAGCTATGCAATACCACGCCCAAACCAAAAACCAAAACATCTAGGTATCAGCCAATTTCTTGTTCGTTATCCGGCCCAAAATTGTCCTATAACGAACAACAAAACGGATAGGCCAAAACCTCCCGGAAACCGGATAACAGATAACGGATAATCCGCTCATCCCTGGTATACACACTTCCGCTACCGCAGTGCTGCCGGCAGCCGGGGCCCGGGGGCAGAGATAACTCCAACACCGCGCGAACCCCCTGGCGTCGCGCACGGTGCGCAGTGAAATCGGACGAGTTGTCGCGGTCCGATTGCTTCCGACAGGGACGGCTAGTAATGCTTTCGACAGCGACAGCTGGTGACTCGCACTAGAGCGCAAAAGTGTGTGACGGCGACTGCCGACCGTGTTTTTTCGTAGAAGGAAGAGGGTAGTTGGGTGAGACACTTTTGACGTCTCCTGGAAGGGAACTCTATGTTCAATTCTACGCGTACCGCGCTCGTACTAGTGCATTGCTAATCGGTAGCAAATTAGATTGCATGGAATCCTAGCGAAGTTAGCTGTTATATCTCCGTACGTGTCTATCGCGCGTGAACTTACGAGTATTGCCTATTGTAAGTTCAAGATTTTCTTGAAGATTCCCTCTTGAAATGGGAGCGATTGTTAACAAAGTGTGGATGGAACGGGACTCAATGTATTTCGAATAAGTGAAGGGTAAACGGCCAAAGACCTGGTTGAAAATTCGAGATCAGAAGTCGGCCGGGATTATTAAGTAGAAGTTTCGGAAGCAAGTGCTTGTAAGTTCCGAAACTTTTCACAAATTTTCTTTGGACAGTTGTCCTTGTTATCAAGCGTTTGAGGTTAAGGGGATTGCTGAGACGTGCTAAGATTCAAGGGCAGCTCAAGGGCACGCTAATTCATAGCTTTTTTCTTAATTATAACTTCGTTCCACACTTTACCGTCACCTTTCTCCAACTCACTTGTCATAGTTCATTTGCTGCTTTAATAGTGGGAAAATTTCGTGCTCCGTGGCTAACTGAGCGTCACCGTCCCCACGTCCGCGTTTCAGCGTCGCGATGTCGCATGCGGCTGGCGCGCGACGTCGCGTTGGAGTTACGTCCTGGAGCCGCCGGCAGCGGCCGCAGCGGCAGTGAGAGCGAGGAATGAAATGCCGGGAATTCCTCATTGTCGCTGCGTGCGGCTGCGGCGCAGTCCAACAGTGTCGCGGTTTGCAAAACCAGCTCCGCCCACATTCCACTGCACGCTGCCCGCTGCAAAGTGTGCACGCGGCTTAAGGCGCCTTTATAAGGGCCTCTATAGAGTCTCGCGGCAGAACCCCAAGAACTCGTCCATATCGCTCCCGCCGCAGTAGGGTCCACGCTGCCACTGTGGTGGAAGCCGCAGCGCGGACGAGATGTCGCGGAGCCGCCGCACGCAAGGGTCCTCGAGGGCTGCCGCAGCTCACGGCGGCTCTCACCCTAAGGCCCCTGTTATACTCCCGCGGGAGCTTCCGCGGATGGGCGGAAATCGCTTCGGGACCCCGCGCCGGGCCACTCGTCGCGGCCCGCCACGCCCGCCTCTGCCGTGCACCATTGGTCCGCGGACGTTCCGCGGATGCTCCCGCGGGAGTATAACAGAGGCCTAAGCGCCAGGGGCTGCGGGTGAGACCCGCCGGGGGGCGCGACAGATGGGTGTCGATTATGGCTCATCTATTTGAGAACATTTTCTTAGCGAACCTACATGCTAGGAATATAATAGGTTGGTGCATAATTTCTGTCCATAAAGGAGCTTGACAACCAACAATACAATCACCGTTCGTGTCAACAAGTGAAGGCATATGGAATCCTGCACTCAAAACGTAACGCAAATACCTTAGCAGGATATTAGGTTTAATTACCCAAGTTTGAGGTATATCTTCGACGTTCTGGTCCTCTATTGCGTTCGCTGACGTTCGATTTTCCTTTGCTCTACCTGCGGACTTGTGGAGATCGGTGCCATGGCCGCTACATCTGAATCAGCCTCACTATCAAAGGAGCTTCAAGACCAGCTCGCTGAACTTTCGAAATCCGTGCGTGTTCCTGTTGTGGTGAGGAAGATCATCGACGCGATGGCTCGTGAGATAAGTTCGCTTCGCTCTGAAAATGACCGGCTGAAGCTTGAGGTTTCCGCGCTCAGTAGTAAGAGCACGGCGAATTGTGTCGAACAGACTGTTACTGAGATAACGGCGGCGGAGGTTCCAGAAAAATCTCCGTTGTCGTATGAGGAAGTCGAAAGGCTCCGTTCCGTAATAATTGGAGGAGTGTCCGAGTTGAAGTCGTCTAATACGAGAGAAAGGGTATCTTATGATTTCCAGAGTTCGTGTAATGTGCTTGACTTACTTGGTGTTGAGTGCAACCCGGTATCCGTGTATCGTCTCGGCCGCCCTGACCAAGGCCACAACCGACTTCTCAAAGTTGTTTTGCCTGCTCGTGTATTCCAACGTCTCGCAGTAATACGAGCTCCTCGGTTGCGCTTCTTTCCTGGAGGGAGTGTTTTCCTTAGGAAGTCACTGACTCCAGAGCAAAGGAAGCGTAGGCGAGAAGAGCGCAATGCTGGCAATGTTAGCCGGTCTAGTGCCTTGCCACCTGACACTGGTCAGGTTGAGCCGTGCACTCGACCGCCTACCTCATTCACGGCTCGTTCCAATTCCTGTTCCGGTAATTCGGGAAACTGAATGTGTCTCCTCGGTCTTATAGTTGTGTTTTGAGGACTCTATACGCTAACGTTCGATCAGTTGTAAAAAATGCCGATTTCATCAATCTGGTTTTAGCTAATAGATGTGATATCTATGCTTTTACGGAAACTTGGCTCAAACCAAGTCATATCACTCCATCTGTGCTAAGCAGCTTAACTATGGACTACAACATATATAGGTGTGGTCGGCCTAAAAAAATGGGCGGAGGTGTGATTTTGCTAACAAGACGAAATCTTTCTTTTTCTCATGTTTTTAGAGAATCTGTAGAAGATGCGTACGAAATACTTTGCGGCGATGTTTCCTACGCTAGTTCAAGTTTTAGGATGCTAATCGTTTATAGAACTCCTTCCTGTACAGCAGCTAAGACGGATCAACTTTTCAAGGTAATGAGTGACTTATCAGCCAATGAAAAACATGTTATCATTGTAGGTGATTTCAATATTCCTAAATGTTACCCCACCAATAATTCTAAATCTGCCGGTGCGTCGGCCTTGCATGAACTTATGTATCATCATGACCTTACACAACATGTTACACAACCCACTAGGGGTTGTAACATACTAGACTTTGTATTTTCCAGCTCTGAAACCATCATTGAGAACTTGAGTGTGTGCTCCCCTATAGGCGCGAGTGATCATAATAGCATTACGTTTGACATAAGATGTGATGCTATGGAATCTACCCCAGTCTACCGGAGGCTATACTCTCAATGCAACTACGAAGTTGTGTGCTCAACGTTGGCTCAGGTTAGGTGGAGGGAACTTTTTGAAACTAGAAACAGTGTTAATGAGAAGTATGAGCTTTTCCTTTTTGTACTCAGAGCGTCCATAGAATTTTATGTTCCTTTCAAACTTGTTTCTTCGCTAAAAACTACCGCACTTCCTAAGCATTTGCAGAATATGGTGTCTCATCGTGAATGTTTATTTCTAGAGGCTAGGCGTACTAGCAATTGGGACTCTTTCAATATGTTCAATAAAAAATTCATCACCCATCTCAAAAAATACAATAATTTTTTAGAGAAAAAAGCAATCGAATCTGGAAATATTCGTAATTTCTATGCATTCGTTAATGGCAAAATTCGAGAAAATAAATTTGTGTCCTATCTCACAGCAGGTGGTGTCGTTGCAAACTCGGCTGCAGAGAAGGCCAATATGTTAGCGGACCAATTCGAAAAAATATTCCAAAGTGATGACAGTGCGATCCCCGTTTTCTCTGGCAGAACTCCAGCTCAGAATATGAAAGACTTTCCGTGGTTTGCAGCCGATCATCTCTATGCCTTAATTAATAAGTGGCCTAGTTCATCTTCGGTTACACCTGATCTTATACCTTTACACTTTGTTAAAAAATTTCGTCTGTTATATGCGGTCCACTGGCTTACCTATTCAATCAGTCCTTAATGCACGGCGAAGTTCCGCAGCGTTGGAAGCATTGCTTCATCACACCAATACTTAAAAAGGAACCAGCAGTCAACCCCGAAAATTATCGGCCGGTTAGCATTACCTCCGTTTTTTGGAGAGTTTTTGAGAAGGTACTTAAAGATCATATGATGAGCCACATTTGCGCTAATAATATTGTCTCTCGGCAACAGCATGGGTTTATGCCAGGGCGGTCTATTCAAACTAACCTGCTAGAGTGTCTAAATGATTGGACGGAGGCAATTGACTGCAAACGTCCTTGTGATGTCGTTTACTTCGACTTCGCAAAGGCGTTTGACAGAGTGTCTCAAGAAAAGCTAATTTTTAAGCTGGAGAGGTACAAGTTTCATCCGATACTAATTAAATGGATAGCCCAGTATCTTTCTGGTAGGACATTTCAGGTTAAGGTAGATTCCTCGTTTTCAACCGTGAGACGTGCAATCAGCGGAGTCCCATAAGGAGGGGTCCTTTCTCCTCTCCTTTTCAACGTGTTTACTGCTGAGGTTCCAGAGATAATGGAGCAATGTGATGTCACAACGAAGATGTACGCAGACGACATAAAGATCTATAGGACAATCACTAGCCCTTCGGATGCGTTCATGCTTCAACAGGCAATAAATTTATTCGCGGACTGGGCGAATGCGTGGCAATTACCTCTTTCCGCTCAAAAAACTGTTGTTCTGCATCTAAACTCTGGAATATTAGGACAGCCTTATGATTATGCCATTAATGAATCCACTTTATCGGCAGTAGACTCAGTTAGACACTTGGGCTTTTTATATGACAAGAATATTGATTTCGGGAAACACATTCGAACAACGTGTAACTCTGCTATGTTGCGGACATCAAATATCTTTAGGGCTTTAGCAACTAGGCAAAAATCAATTCTATTGAAGGTATATAAAACTTATATACGCCATCTTGTTGAGTCTAGTGTATCTGTTTTCTCGCCATATAAAAGGAAAGACATCTTTGCCATAGAAAAGGTGCAAAACAACTTCACCCGCAAGCTTCTTCTTCGAACAGGCAGTTTTCTATATACTCGAGTACCGAGAGCATCAATTAGAAACAAATACCTTGGACTTCCGTCTCTGGAATCTCGCCGCAAAGTTCTTGACGTCTGCCTCATTCACAAGCTTCTGCATTTTACAACTGATTCCGGACCTTGCAAATTCTTTAAGATGAAAACTTCCAACACCAGAGGCGGTATTGCCAAATTATGTCTGCCTCGTCCTAAAACTAGATCTCGAGCAACGTCATTTGCCTACAGAGCGGGTAGCCTCTACTCGAAAGTTGCTAAGAACATTCAGTCCTTGCTAACACCGGGACAGATGAAGAGTCGTGTGAAAACCATCTTGTATAGATACGATTTTGTCTGAACATGTTAATTGCCTTGCGTCAATATGACTTCTTTTTGATTACTGATGTGCGTATTCTTGTTTTTTTGTTGTTGTATCTTTGAGCAAATGTTGTGATCGTCCTTTCTCTAACGTTTGCCTTATGCATTCGTAATAAACATAACATAACATAACATAATTGCACTGCAAATCTTCGTGGCCTTCGAGCCACAAGCTAGCCGGTAAGGTTTAGGGAGAACCTTTGCACAGGAATGCAACAAGTTGGAGTTTTGTTAGCAAAGTGCGGTTGGAATGAGACCCAATCTATTTAATGAATGAAGGGAAACGGCTAAGAACCTGGTGAGAAAAATTCGAGATAAAAACTGGGCCGGGATTTTTAAGCAGGAATTTCGGAAGCAAATGCTTGTAAATTCCCGAACATTTTCACAAATTTCCTTTGAACAGTTGTCCTTGTTGTCAATTGTGAAGTTTTTAGGAATTGCTGAGAAGTGAAGCTTTTACATAGTTTTCCCTTAATTCTACCTTTGTTCTACACTCGACCTTTCTCCAACACACTTATCATAGTTTAATTGCTGCTTTAACACTGACAGCATTTTGTGCTCCGCGGCTAACCGAGCGTCACCGAGCGCACGTCCGCATTTAGCGCCACGACGTCGCATGCGACTAATGCGCGACTTCGCGTTGGAGTTACGTCCTGGAGCCTGGGAATGAAGGCAAACGATGAGGGACCAGCAGCGATTAGAGGGATCGGCAAAGAAAATCTATGACAAAAAAGTTCATCGAGTATCGACAATTTGTATACCGATGGATAGAGCTCGAGCTGTTGCGCTGAGCTATGTTGCTATTTCAGGAATATTCAGTTTCTAAGGGCGCGTGTAGCGCAGTCGGAGGAGGCGCGACTGTCGCGTGCACCCGATACCAGGTTCTTGGTTCGGATTTCCCGTCTAGGTCAACCAAGCCTTCCATCCCTCCGGGGTCGGTGAATTGGTACCTGACTTGACTGGGAAAGATAGAGCGCTGACTTGTTCATCGGCTGGCCACCGCAAGTCATTGTATGGCCAAATACAGTACCGCGCATATCTTTTGGTCATCTCCCGAAAAGAACGCTTTGGAGAGCTCCAAAGCGGCTTTTTTAAATAACTTTCTTTAAAATCCAGCTCTTGTGAAACGAAGCATATATCTGAGCTCAGCAGCTCGAGCTCTAGCTTTTGACATATAAATCAATAGAGTTGAACAATGCATGAAGGCCGGACATAATCAACCGAGTTGGCGCGACAGCTTGTAGGGTGAGCGACAGCTTGCGGAGTGAGCGTTTGAGGAGTTTATCGGAAATTTCCGGTCGTACTACTCAGGAATTGTTCTATGATTGTCAAGCTTGCCTTTGGAGTGCCCCGTGAATAATGCATACAGAATCGAACCTATCAATCGAGTGGGCGTGACAGCCTGAAGAGTGTGCATTTGAGTTTTATCGGAAATTCCCAGCCGCTATGCTCAGGAATTGCCTTAAGACTGTCCAGCTTGCCTTTGAAGTGCGCCAGCAACTGGACAACGAGGCCACTTCACCGTCCAGCCGCACTCCTTCCAAATTTCCATGGGTTCCTTTGAGCTGAGCAGAAATCGGTGTTCTCGAAGAATTTCGTCATCCTCCTATCGGTTCGATCGCGCTCTTCTGGTCCTTTCTCTCATGCCTCCCTTGCCCTCCTCCTGCCTTCAGTTGCAGTATTTCATCATCTCTCTACAGGCCTTCACCACTGTTCGACGGTGGCGGCCATTCGACCGTCTAAGGACACGGGTCAACCAGACGAGCGGAAAGGCGAGAGCGCAGAGAAACAGACACTCCGGCTGCGATCCGACGGCTGCCGGCCGAGAGAACTGACTCAGCGCGCGGGTGAGAGTACCCTCTCGTCGCCTGCCTCTTCATAACCGCTAGCAGTCGCGGAGGCGTGCAGTGCAAGAAGGCTGAGTTTCAAGGAGGAGAATTGCAACATTCGCAGCTTACAGACTTCCTAAAGGTCACGAAACAGTCGTCTAGAAGCTGCTATGTTTTGGGTGGCACGACAGACATCATTTAGTGAAGGTACACAGGTCTGGCAAAACTGGATTTGTAAGAAGAAAATGGTGGAGACAACGTTTGGGTCCTGCTTACATAATGGCATGGTTTTCATGGAAGCACGTGCCAGTGGAAAACAGGAAGCAACAAACTTAAGTGGATCATCCTCATGGTATTCTATTATTCGTCTTCCTTGGGGAGAACATTTGCGTTTATGAGCAGATGACAATCCTTAAGGCCGATCTCTGACTCTTAAGCTTTCTTTTTTCTGAGAGCCTTAGGTCTGTTTCCTTTTACAGACGATAGTGATGGAATATACTCATTTGCATACAGCAAGAAGCAATGAATCTTTGGATAAAGCTTCTGAAAAAGGCCATCGATTTGAGGTAAAGACCAATCTGTGTTCACACAGCACTGCAGCAACTGATCTCCGAAGCGTTCTGAAGCCATGTTTTGAGAAGTAATGGGCTTGAAATCCCACTGGTTTACACAAGAAAAGCGATATAACCTATTCCAAGCCGCTCAGTACTTTGCGTGCGACCTTGTGTAACCACTATGACGTTCTGGCAAGTACACGGCGCGTCCCAAACTCGCGACACAGCAGGCATCTGATCTCACCTTTGAGCCGGGACACTGGTTGCGAGTACTATTACCAATGTCCTTGTCGTAATATTCTTTAAAAAAAAGTCGAAAAGGTAAGGCAAGAATATCCCATCGCATCAACGTTTCTAATAAAAGAGGTCTCCTAACCGACATTCTTCGTATCGAAATAATGGTTAATGAAGCGCAGTCCTCGAGCTACCCTACCTCGCCTGCGGTAGAGAAGCGCGGAGGTGCTCCGTTGTCTGGACTCTAGCGCAATGGTTGAGAGATGCAGCGAGGCAGAAGAGCGGGATCTCTAATCGAGAGGGCGCCGACGGCACGACGAAACCGCCGAAACATGAGTCATGGTTGACCCGTACCCTGTCCCATTCGACGTCTCGACACTGGCGTTGACCGCCACGCTTGTTGGAGCTCGAGTTGACGTACTCTTTATTTCTGCTTGCTTCTCATGAACCGTTAGGCAATGCTAATCTCGGTGTATGTCTGGGCGCAACAGGGCTTAGGGTGAGG
The DNA here is from genome assembly GCA_947359475.1 of Heligmosomoides polygyrus bakeri. Lineage (NCBI taxonomy): Eukaryota > Metazoa > Nematoda > Chromadorea > Rhabditida > Heligmosomidae > Heligmosomoides > Heligmosomoides polygyrus. The sequence continues at coordinate 57,411,022 of OX375865.1, forward strand.
GCTGGTTGATGGGACCTACGGCTCCTGCTGTGGCCTGAAATTTTGGTTTGTCATTGTTTTCTGTTTTCTTAGCATTGCTTCTTAAACTTCCCGGGAGTGGGATTGTGGGAGAAGACTGGTTGATAGGACCTAGAGAGACCTACTGTATGTTTCACGACTTTTTTGTGCTTTTTTTGCTTTTTTACTTTTTCCTGCAAAGGCTACGCAGTTCAATTTTAATTCTATTAATTCACATGGCTTTCGTCGGTGGATAGATTTGTGTTTTTGGATAGTTCATTTACTTACGACACCACCTATGTGCTTTTCCTTGAAATTCCATACCTCTCAAACCCGTGTTGCGCCCAAGTCTAGATCGGTGGTCCGCCATGTGGGGCGAGGTGAGGCTTAGGTGGCCCAGCGCTTCATCTTACTTCAACTGCGCCGTACCTTTTCCGGGAATGAATCTTACTTCGGCAGCAGAAACAGTCAAATGAATTCATGGTAGCAGTTGGTGCATGTGGTTAATTTACCAGTTGTTAGAGATTACTGTAAAATCAGCGCTTTTGTGTCTGTCCTCAGGAACACGGCCCCTTCGGGGATGTCATGCCAAGAATAATCTTTCCCTAGCGGTTTTCGTTGCTTACACGGCATGGAAATTAGCTTATTATCCTTCCAGGTACTCTCCTTTGGTGATCAGTGTCCAAAAGTGGCTGAAAACAACTACCTCATTGTTAGACTCATCCAAGAGCTACTTGTTTTAAGCACTTATGTTCCTTCATGCGACTTTGCTTGGCGTTTCTATGATAAAACTCGCTCTGGTACGAATGCCCGCCTTAAGGCCTAAAGGTCCCCACAGAGTTCTGCGGCAGCGCAACGGCCCTATGCTTAACCATAGGGCTGAGACGCAGAGCTCGCCGCCGGCGGCGTCCCTGCCCTATCCTTAAGGCCCCACAGAGTTCTGCGGCAACGCCGCTCGCCGCTATGGTTAAGGATAGGGCAGGGACGCCGGCGGCGGCGAGCTCTGCGTCTCTGCCCAATGGTTAAGCATAGGGCCGCGGCCTTGCCGCAGAACTCTGTGGGGCCCTTTACCATTGCGGCGAGCGGCGATGCCGCAGAACTCTGTCGGGGCCTTAAGGAATACACGTGGTAGCTCGAAGCCCGCAACACGTCATCCGCGGCGACGAGCAGCCAGCATTAGGGTCCCGGCACGATTTGAGCCCGTCCACAGGCACGCGGGAACACACCTGGTTACTATTAAGTGATTCATATGAAAGGAATTCCGTTCTCTATCACAGACGCACTCCCTGCTTGATATACCATTTTCACACGATTATGAACAGCGGATATCAGAACCGGCTCACCGTAACCGCAGTGCACGTCGCAAGCTGCAGGCGCGCGGTGATCCTTACGTCTAAAATCTCAGACACGCCTCATTAGCACTCACCCCTATATCGGGATGGCCCCGGCCGAAGGTCTTGGTTAATGATTCAATCATTGTTAGATCAAAGGGCGCCGGAGGTGTAATGGCGAAAAACATTCTTGAGCGCTAAGCGGTTCGGGGCAGGGGTCACCATGTAGGACAGCCCCCCCCCCCCTTTTATGTTGTACGAAACTAAAGGTTTTGTGCAACACTGGTGTGTTCTACACCTATTGTTAGCTGAGCTAGGCCGTTTCTGATGTAATTTGGCATTGATGTGAGTTCATAGCAGGGCTGATAGTCGCACAGTACAAGGTGACCCCCCCCCCCCCCCCCCAGCCGCTTTGCGGCTATTTCTGCTTGTTTAGCGACCTCGTCGACCTTCATTACCTTATTCATATTCTGATTACTTGCTCTATCAATAGGGTTATGATTTCTGAAGATGCAGAACGAAGTAGTAGACAACAATCCGTCGAGCACAGGCCCAAAATGGAGGGCCAGGATGGTGTGTCTGCAATTTTAGGCGGAAGGTTAACCGCGCCCCTGCAGCTTGCACCAACACGCATTACGCGACAAATCAAGCTGGACATTTTCGCGCCAAACTGGGCCATCTCTTCTAAAAAGTTGATGAAAATGTTCAGAAGTTGATGCTTCGGAAATAAAAGTGGGCGCTTTCCAATTCGAAACGAACTACAGACTGCAGGAAGAAATTATTGTTACCATCAGGCTCCTCAAGATGGTAACAATAATTTCTTCCTGCAAAATGTTGTGTTCACGCGCCCTCGCGTCCAATTTAGCGCAACAACGGCCGATGTTCTCCTCGCTCTCCCTCATCCAGATTACAGTTATCGCTACTCCCAGTAGCGCCGTTAAATTTAGCATGGAACGTTCTATCGAATGGTATAGAACTTGGCCAAATTCGATGACATTGATTTTTCGATGACGTCATCGTCCGTCTGCCGCGGCCCAGAGCGCCTCGTCCTCGATGGGGAATTGTCAAACAATCAAATTTTCAGAATTGGTCGAAATTGACACCATTCGATAGAGCTCTTCGAGCTCAATATAACGGTACCATAGCGAGTGTCGAAAGCTCAATGGCTGAAGGAGTAAGGGCAGGAGAATCTTCACTGCTGCGTCCGCCGCTCTAAAACGGCAGCTGCAACTGAGGCAGTTTAGGAAGCTGAGGGTCCCCGAGCATGTCATCGTAAAGCACCTTAGGCGTTTTGCTGGTCTACGCATTTCTAGGCCGCTACCTCCTCGCGACTTTCTGCAGGGGTCCACTGAAGTCAGAAAAAATCGCCGCTGTCGCTCACCCTACAAGCTGTCGCGTCCACTCGATTGATGGGTTAGATTCTATATGCATTGTTCACGGCGCATTGAAAAGGCAAGCTGGACAATCTTAGAACAATTCCTGAGTAGGGCGGCCGGAAATTTCCGTGAAAACTCCTCAAACGTGCACTCTGCAAGCTGTCGCTCACTCTACAAGCTGTCGCGCCCACTCGATTGATAGGTTCGATTCTATATACATTGTTCACGGCACACTGCAAAGGCAAGTTGGACAATCTTAGAACAATTCCTGAGTAGGATGGCCGGAAATTTCCGATAAAACTTCCCTAAACGTGCACTCTGCAAGCTGTCGCTCACCCTACAAGCTGTCGCGCCCACACGATTGATTATGTCCAGCCTAAATGCCTTGTTCATCTCTATTGATTTATATGTCAAAAGATAGAGCTCGAGCTGCTGAGCTCAAATATATGCTTCATTTCACAAGAGCTGGATTTTAAAGAAAGTTATTTTAAAAAGCCGCTTTGGAACGCTCCAAAGCGTTCTTTTCAGGAATTGACCAAAAGATATGCGCGGTACTGTACGCATTCAATTCGCCTCCACGACATCCCGTAGAAGTAGAATGCGTGGCGCATCCCAAAAGGGATTGAGTAACTCCGTCCTTTATCCTTTTATCCAATTTCTAAAGAAGTTTTTCAAAAAGGCCGCTTTGGACCGTTCCATGCGGTCTATGTTGATCTGCGCGATTTTTACGGCCAATGACCAAAAGACATGATCGGTACTGAAACCATTTTTGCTTGGATCACCGATTTTGCTCAAATTTCGTCTAACGGCAGGGGTTATTCGGAGTGCCGAACACGATGCCGAAGCCCATTTTGCCGATATGGCATGAGACCACCCATACCGATAACTGAGGGTGATCGGTGATCCTGTCCCGAGTACCCTCAAACGGCAGCTGGCCTACCGAAATAGTCGGAATTTTCAAAACCGGACGTCGAATTTGTCATCAGCGCACCAAATAACCCCCCCCCCCTCAAATGAACTTGGACGAGGAAATTTAGCCAGTTTCGAAAACATCGATTTTCGATAACGCCACTGTCCGCATGCTCGGCCTAGGGCGCCCACGCCCTCGATTTGTCAAAAAATCGATATTTCCAGAATTTATTGAGAGCGACACCATTCGATAGAGCTTTCCAAGCTGAACGGAACGGTACCATTGCGAGTGGCGAAAACTCAAATGTGGGCGAAAGAAACTTCACTGCTGTCCTCCGCCGCTCTGAAATGGTGGTTGGGACTAAGGCAGTTTAGGCAGGCGAGAAGTTATGAGCGGTTCGTCGCAAAGCACCTTAAGTGATGCTTGCCTATGCACTTGTAGGCCGTCGGCTCGTCGTGTCTTCCCACATTGGTCGACTGAAATTGGAAAAAGTCGTGTCACTCAAGGCTAACCTGCCTTTTCGTACCGCTATAATTTCGCCTGTTTAGAAGCTGTACTTTTGTGGACTACTAAAGCTTTCTACTGCCTACAAAATCCGCGAGCCGCAGCCGGAACGATTCAATCTCGAGAGAGCCATTGCGCAACAAACACGCCCGCGTGTGTAATTTGCTAGCTGTCGCGCCAACTCGATTGATAGGTTCGATTCTGTATGCATTGTTCACGGCGCACTCCAAAGGCGAGCCGGACAGTTCTAGAGCAATTCCTGATTAGGACAGCCGGGAATTTCCGATAAAACTTCCCAAACGTTGTCGCGCCCACTCGATTGATTCTGTCGGGTCTATATGTAAGCATTGTTCAACTCTACTGAAATTTAAATGCCAAACGATAGAGCTCGAGCTGCTAGGTTCGAATGCATGTTTATTTTCACAAGTAATTGATTTGTAAAGAAGTTGTTGAAAAGACCGCTTTAGACCATTCCAAAGCGGCCTATGTAGATCCGCGCTGTCTTTCCGGCCAATGACCAAAAGACATGTCCAGTACTGTAGTGGGCTGGTGCCTGCAGGCATTTTAAAATATGAGATAAGGCAGACCGCATAGTTCCTCCCTCTTTCCTGGTTCTTCGGGAAACCATTTAGTGTGACTGTTATACGAGCGCGTACAGTCTCGATTATACTCATGTTCTCGCAAAAATTTCGAATATTCGAATGGTTTCGAACACCGAAAATTTTCGAGGATTCGAAATCGAATATATTCGAGAAACGTGGTTTTATCGAATATTTGAATTCGAATACATTCGAAAAACACGATTTTTCGAATATTCGAATGAAAAATCAGGCTGCCTGATAGACATGATAGACGACAGTCAGGAAAAAAATGGATGCCATACATAACGGATCCCTTTGTAGTTAAGCACGAGGTTTTTATCGACAGGCCTCTTATAAATCCCCTTGTATATTGTAAAAATGAAGTGGGGAACTTACATCTAGTGGGATCAGAGAGCTCATGGAAGGGTCTAATTCCGTTGTTTACTGAAATACGATTTTTTTCCAAAGGAGTACTTGTGTGTTGTAATGTGCTACTCAAGAGGAACAAACGAAAGGTTCACAAGACATTTGAAGGGGAAACAATCTGCTTAAGCCACTGCAAGCTTCTAGGTCACTTCAAAACGATCATTTTTGGAGTTGGTGGCTGACTGCCTACTAAGAACATTCATGAAACAAAGTGCATTACAGGTAGTTAGGAATAGGCCATGGGGACCGGTCTCATTTCTTTCTGGTGATTCATCCAAGTAAGTGGTAGAAACAGATATTTCTTATTTGCAAAGGACTTGTGAATATAAGTATTTTCCAGCCAACATATCGATTAAACGGCAGACTTAACGAAAATCGGTTGATAAATAACAGCCAGTCGATCTACAGCGCCTCCATTTTGTGAAGTCTGCCATGCGGCCGACTATACAGGCGACTACCACTCCCAATGGCCTACTCAGAGCAAAAATCGATAAAGTCGATCGATAACTGTCGGTCGCAAAACCGACTATGCACTGTGCCACTGGAAAAGAACGAAGAAAACAATAACTTCGGTACTGAGCGGACTTGTGCCCACTGCACACCTGCAAGGTATCCTAAAAGGGGCAAGTTAGATCGGCCGGACCCCGAAGTTCCGTCACATGCCTAGGTTTGTACTCACAGAAAGCTTGTCTATGTGAGTTTTCCATGAGCATGTGCAATCTCGCAGCGGGCACGAGCCCTCGAAGTACCATAACGTCTTTCTTTGCCACATAGCGTGGACAAAAATGTGTCTGTATTATCCACGCGAGCATTGAAGCACAGCAGGAGATGCAGGCTGTCGCGTGTACCCTAAACAAAGGCTATTGGTTTGGGTCCCGCCCAGGCCAAGCAAGCTTTGCGGGCTGAACTGCAATCAGGTTTTCTTTTGAAGGATAAAGCAGTGACCTATTCATCAGCTGGCTAGCGCAAGTCATTGTTTAGGCTAAATACATTTCAAATTGCCTCCAAGACATCCGTAGATGTAGGATGCGCGTCGAATCTCAAAAACAACTAACCGACGAAGAAGTTGATCTTATATTAGGTTGTCCGAAAAGTCCTCAGCATTTTGTGTTAGTATTTTTCATTCGCCTGTTATTAAGTAAAAATTCAACTTGCGTTGTGCATTAATGCTATCTGCACAGAATTTTTCGCTCTATCTGACAGAGTAATTTATGTTTCAACGTTGTTTTATAGCTCTGTTCTTGAAGCGCTTATTAAAGTATGTCGAAGGAGCAGTTCCGAACGACATCTCGTTTTGACTTCAGATTCGGACAATCCAGAGCCGAGGCAGGTCGGCAAATCAACAAAGTGTGGGGCCTAAATGTTCGAGAAAGCACTGTACGCCAGTGGTTCAGTAAATTTCGTAGCAGATTACGGAATCGAAAGTGACCCCGGTCGACCTAGAGCAACCCTAGACGACAAGAAGGAATTGTTGGAAGCTGAACCATCTCAAACAGTTCGCGGGATCGCAGAAGGGCTAGACGTCAGTAAAACTGCTGTTGCCGATGCTTTGAAACGCCTTGTAAAGGTGAAAAAGCTCGAAAAGTGAATTTGAGGATCTTCTCTTCTTTTACGCAACAAAGTTGACCCGCTTTCTGGATCGAATCATCACTTGCGATGAAAAATGGATTCTGCATGATAACAGGAAACGTTCTAGACAGTGGTTGCACGCCGACGAATCCCTAGGCACTTTTCAAAGGCGAACCTCCACCAAAGAAAGGTAATGGCCACTGTGTGGTGGTCGGCTGCTGATGTGATCCGTTACAACTTTTTGGCCCCGGCCAAACGGTCACAGCAGAGTTCTACTGTAAGGAAATCGACGAAATGCACATACAATACCGCTCATAACTAGTGTCGCATTTCGCGTCGCCGACGCTCTGCGACGCGAAATGCGACACTAGTTATGAGCGGTATTGTATTTGGCGCCAACTTCAGCCAGCATTGGTCAACAGAAGAAGCCCGATACTTTTGCAGGATAACGCCCACCCACCGCTTCACAAATTACTATTCCAAAATTGAAAAAAAACCAAGGGTTGAAGTTCTGCCTAACCTGCCATATTCTCCGAACCTCTCACCAACCGACTACCTCCTTTTCAAACACTTTCAAAATTTCTCGCTGGTAAAACATTCACAAATCAGGGCCAAGCAAAAAGAGCTCTCGCGGATTTCGTCGAATTTCGACCACCCAATTTTTTCGCTGACGGAATAAGTCGACAGGTGCCCGGTTGCCCGTTGACAAAGGTATGGTGATTCGAACGGTGCTTATTTCGACTAATTCCGATTCTGGCTGATTTCAATAGTTTTCAGGAACAGTCTTCGTCGGGAGTATGAGGCCTGCAATATTAATAGTACTAAGGGGAAAAGTGAAAAACTTGTTGAGAAAAAAAGTCCGCTAAAAATCTGTTAAATTTCTAAAAAATTTTCGGCCAAGTCGTTAAACCAGATTTTAACGGAAAATGCGGTTAATTCGTTAAATTCGTTAAATCGTTAACCGTTAAAGGCGCACCTCCTGACCTGAACTTTGAGGTGCCGGAAAAGCGGCCCAGAGAACGCCCGAAGCAACGATATCTAGATACATAGCATTTGGACGTGAGTACATATAGCTGGTATCTATCCCTATCAAGCATTCGGTCGCTAGAATTGTCGTCACCACACCAAAGAGCGGACCCCGCCAACAAGCGGATTGGCGCTAATGAAATGATGTGGTTAATTACTTGCACTGTTCATGTAGGTTGCATGGAGCATCTATGTAAAACAACAGCATGTTGCACGTTACCTACTTTCCTCACGAATAGGTCTGAAACGAGCGTAATCGTCTCCCTCTCGAGAAAAAGAAAAGAAATGCGTGCATCTCGAGACAAGTAGTAGTAGTCAACCCGATGAATCAGAACTCGTTCACGAAGTTCATTTTGCAATGTTGATTTACATATTTGTAATCAGCATTCTGAGGTGCTTATAATCACCCTGGTCCTCACCTGAAGTTCCATGGAGGTCGAAAACTTGTCTGGTGCGCTAAGTTGCTGCAGGTGGAAGTCGCACAATGGAATGGCACGCCGCGGACTGCACGCAGCCGACACACTGCCGAAGGGGCATCAGCTGATGAACATTCACCTCCTAATCTGTGACGATCACCCGGCCTAATGCATACTGAAGGGGTATCATGGGGCTAAACCGAGGGTTTTAATCTTGTTCGGGGCATCTCGTTTCCATTCTTGCAGAAATTGAAAGCAAATGTTACAGGCGATGGCAATGGACGAGGGAGGCGGTCACATTACATGTTGTTCATCTTTATAACAGCAATAGACACGAACAGTAACTTTCAAAAGTCGTGGTTATTTTCCCTATTTCTACGTGTACAACGCTGAGCGTTCCCGCGTGGTCCTTAACGGGGGTCCATCTTGTATCTCAACAGGTAATCGGACTTCTGCAACCTCTAAGTAGTCTTCCTCATAGATGTTCTCCAACTGTTTCTCTTCGAATGATTGTAACCTTTTCTGATAGGTTCTCGCATTTCGTTACTTGCGAGACGAACACGATTCTCCCAACAGCATCGCATCTGTGGTTCGGACCTACACTTTAGCAGGTCCTTGGTCAGAGTAGATGAAGTAGATCATGCCACATTTCTTTACATTGCTTGCATGTTTAGAGTTACTGGTGTGGAGCAATTGGGAGCTAGCGCTCACCTTTCGAGCAAATTGGTCGTAACTTTCTAAACATGAGTGCGACTAAACATTTGCACTGGCGCACTAACATGAATATGTTGGTTGTGAGAACCGAGGTCTTAGACGTGGGAAAGCGATAGCACAGCAATCTCAAGGGAACGGTACACGTTGCCGCACATTACAGTCGGGATGGTCGAACAGGAGGGTGACAGATATATGCAGATCAAAGAATAGTATGCACAGACTGATTGCGCAAACTAATCTAACTGGGAAAATCTCTGCGACCCTTTGAAGCGGGCAAGTGATGGAGACTGTTGAGCACATCGAGCACTTTCCTTGGGAGAAAGGCAAGGGCAGAAAATGGTTGACTGAATTTTCTGCTTAGCTGCCACAAAATGGTTGCGGATCATTGGTTGCAATGTGCTTGAGATTATTACGCAGTGTTTTTAGGAATAATACATAGTGCGAAATACGGTTTCGGCAGGAGATCGGAGTGGGAACTTCTGTGAACCGGAATTGAAAATTTTCTCCGACCATAGACACTATCGGTTTCGAAAGGAGATCGTCAAGAATCTATCAACCATATGCGCAAGGGAGAGAAGGTTCTCTGCTCTTCTAATATCCGTTGAAAATTAGCCAACAGTGCAGCAAACTGAAATTATTTAATAGAACGCGCGCACCAGGTACGCGAAACCAAGTTCGTTCGTTTAGAAATAGGTTTCTCTATATATAAATCCTTCTGGATATTTTCGCAAGTACCATCGTCGCACCTCATCGTAGACGAACATCAAGAATGCATAGTAGACGGAGATCATCGCATCCGTTAGCCTGTAAAATCTCTTTTCGAAAATGCAGGGACTGTTCTTCGCCGATGGAATGTTGTGATCGAGGTGGGGACCGCAAAATTGTACCTGATTCCATTCAGCTTTAGAACATCGGTTACACCAGGTGTGACAGTGATGAACATCGCCATGAGCGTTGTGAAGATTAGTGAAGTGTTGAGCACTTGATTTCTGCAAAGGTCTACCTAAAGTTGTCTTCAAAGCTCTATCAAGAGCATGGCTTGTGCTCCGGCAGAGCGACGTGAGGCAGTTAGGGCTTCGCTTCTCCAAGAGATCCTGTTACGAGGCATGTAGGTAACATACAAAACCCCTCTGTTACGTCTGGCAACAACCAAACACTCAGTGGTCGGATACCGAATAATAGTGTGACTTGGCCCACAACTTACTCGATGCCCTGCATCACTATGGAGTTCTTCCTCGTCTTCGATATGAGCGCATCGGACCACTGCAATGCGACGACGGCAAAGAAGTACCCGCTATGGCAGCTCGCCTCCAAGCCCTTCCTGGCGGCATAGCTCTGGAAGGTCAGTTTCTGCTGAACGCCATGGCTGTGAAGGTTCACGCACGAAAACCCTCTGGAACATCGTAGTGCACAAGACAATTTTATTGAAAGTTGTGTATCCTAAAAACGAAGTCTGATTCGCGTGGAACAATGGGTCCGGCAAAAGCTCTCTGTCTACTCAACATCAGACGTATGTAGCTGGAATACAGACTTTCTTCCTGATAAGGTTCCGCAGTCAGCAGGCATTTTTAAACATCATTAGGTGATAGTGATGATCGCAGATTTTATTAGCATTTATATTATTCAGTTATTAAACGATTGGAACACACTCTTATTACGAAGAATGTGTCAAACGTCCATAAATCTGTGACTTCACATCACCTGGTGTCGAGTGACTACGAAATGGAGTTTGCAGATGACAGTTAATTATTTACCGGCAGCGACGGCACCAAACTTCAATATGCTTTAAATGCTGTTTGCGAATGGTTCGAAGCATATTTGTTGGAAATTCCTGCTCAAAATACAGCTGTCATGAAAATACGGCATACCCATCCCAACACTTCAATTACCGTGTAAAGTTCTGTAGTAAAGCCTGCCAAAGAAGTCCGCGACTTGGGATTTGTTTACGACGATACTCTCAGCTTTGAAAGCTTCTAGCCTTTATAGTTCCGTCGGTAAATATCCGAAAAAAACGCAGCCAGCTGCGGATTAACCCGCCGTTTCCACCGTTTGCCATAACTCTCTCCAAAGTCGATTACATCCAATGAAACATTACATTTTAAAATTTTTGATTTCGATGACCTGAATTAGGTGAGTCTGTAATTATCCTGACTTGACCCACATTCGCTG